>OZ026616.1:104383485-104998485 GCA_964020975.1 Hermodice carunculata | reverse complement strand
CTCATACGTAGGCCTAATGGTTTGTCAACAAAGTCCAACAAAGACCACCCTAAAAAAAATAGTAACAAAATAATACTTCCACGAACAAATGATAGGAATTAAGATCACTGTGAAAGTTCAAGACAAAAATCAACGTTGGGATTCAAGCACATGTACTATTCTTACGGCACTTTTCGGTTATTAAACAATACCCGGTGTGGGCTTTCTCTTTCGTTTGTTGGCCCGAGTCAGAAATGGGTTAATGCTCTGGCCAAACTTCTCGCGTGTCTGGCTTGCGCAGGAACATGCAATTTACTGGTCAAAAGGTCATTACTTCCGGATACATCCAGTTCTGGCTGGAAGTCTGCTCGTCGGAAACGTTCGTGAAATAAGAGAGGCCGTATCCTATTTGCTGGCGGGCGATTACTTACTAGATCGGATCCAATCAGAGAAGTCCTAGCATGAGACAATTGAAATATCATCCGGGACAGTGCAAGTCGTCATTAAGCAGCAGATTGGATGGAAATTTCCAAGGGATGAACAGTGGAATGAAAATATAGGTCACAGCGGTTGAGTTATTAGAACGCAATATCAGTGTGTCTTCATAGAAATTTATATAGTATGACATATCTAAATGTCTCATAATAGCGGAAACAACATACATTAACCAAACATGATTCCAGAATTGACAGAAACAACAGACAACATGACCGAGTCCGAGATGAACTGTCTGAATGGCAATTTTCTGTGTGGGGTGGTTGAAGGTAAGTTGACTTGTGACGGTGGATCACAATTTGTGTATTTCTATAACAGCCTGTTTAGACATTTGCTCAGGAGACTATTGTAAGTGAAATTATTCACCAAAGTTCGGAGGAGGAAAGGTGTAGTTTTTACGAAAAACAAGATGGTGGCACCTTCTTGTCCAACTTGGAAAGGCAGCCGGAAGGCACCTGCATGTGGCGCCACCTGGGTTTATGGTTGTTGTCAAAACACTCGCAGTCGTGACAGAAGGCGAAATAGGCAGACCCGTCAGCCAGTTGCTATTTGTCAAAATGGTGGTAGCAACATAACATTATCCAGACTCGATTTTGCCCGCACTGTTGATGACCCTAAGTTGGTTTAAAAACATGTTGGTTTGCTGTAGTGTAACTTATAAATCTATTTTTTGCGGGGGGGTGGGGGGGAGGTAGCCCGGTAGGCAGGCAATTTTTTTCCAAAATCATGAAATTTTAAAGATAGTTATGTAGAATAATGGGTTTATTCTTTAAATGAAAAAAATGTGTATATTTGGACAGACTGTAAATTCATCAGGTTGGTTGGGTTATGACAAACAAGCAATATTTTAAGTCTGGCCTCACCTCTCGGGCTACTGGGCAGTGCCCGGCCAGGCTGAGGGAGTCTCCTTTAACAAGGTGAATGATGCCACCCTACCCTGCTTCTCAGTGGGGCTACTCGCTTGCTTACCTCCAAATCTGCTGAGCCTTTGGTTGTGAAGATCCATCTTCTTTATAACTCCCAACACTCACCAGTAAGATCAGTGTTGAATAAGAGATGAAGTATGTACATGAATAATGTAATGTTACATAACTAGTTATGTTTGGGAACAGTCAGTTGCGGGTGTTTTTGCAATATGATGGTATGATATACAAGCCAGAGAAAGAGAAATATGTAGCATGTAAAACTCTTACAGCTGAAATGGGATACTTAACTCTGTCAAAATGTTCTTTTTCTCAACAGGGAATTTTAAAAAACTTGAAAACAATTCTTTTTACATGGGGTTCTACCCCCAATTAAACAGTGTGTAAAAATCCAACATGAATTCTGTAAGAGCTCCAATGTCTTCAATGATATTAAATGGCTTGACAAATTCCTTGCAAGTTTCATTTAGTATGCAGTTGTATTTAGTAGCATAATGACACTAGCTTCTCTTGCAATGATAGATCAGTGCTGTGTGACAGCTAGGGTCCTTTGGGTGTATCTGGGATGGTCTGACACCTAAGATAAATCATTTTACTTTATAAATACCATGCTGTGTGGTAAAATGTAAAAAGACATGAATATAACAATGTTTTGCAGAGCAATTTTTTTTGGAACAATAAAAATGTTTTAGTGGAGGGGAATCATTTTGATGTGAAGATATGGATATAGGAATATTAGACATAAAAAAAACTTGTTTGATCAACTAGGAAACTTTTATCTCACTTTCAGGTCTAGCTGGTCAAGGTCTGGCAGGAAGACAATTTTAAAATGATATAGATTGCTCACTGTTCTTCCTGTACAATTCAAATATATAATAAAAATGGGGAATGATTGAATTAGCAGAGATGAATCTTGGCAGAAATAAATGTGTACAGCTTGAGGGAAAAAGATCTCAGAGGAAATAGCAAAGGACCTTTGGTGAGATGAATTCTGGAGTTCATTTTTACAATGGATCAATGTTTATAAATGTCAGTCAAGTGTGTGTTTGAAATAAGAAGACGGCGAGCTCGTAATTAAATTTGTCAAGACTTGAAAAGTGTATGTTTATACATGTGTTGTTGTTTTTTTGTCAATAAAAACTTATCATAATTATGCAGTGTTTTGGCAGTCTGTAAGTTAATTATGGATTGTTACAGGTTTCTATGGTCGACCATGGACCACCGAACAGAGAAGGAAGTTGTTCAAAAGGTAAATATCACAAAACAGGTTAAAAACTGTAAAGGGCATCAGGAATAGGCTTTCAGCACTTGTTTTTATTGAAAGTTAAGGTAATGTCAGGGCTCAATTTTGCTACTTGTGGGTAGCCAGCGTCACCAAAAATTAGCCCTGGCTACTAGTTAATATTATGCAGTGGCTACTAAATTTTAGTATGGAGTCTACACATGGATGCTGGCCCCTGAAAATTGCCTAACTTTGAGCCCTGGATGTATTGCATGGTAAATTGCGTCAAGAGGCATATTATTCATGTTTAATTGACAGTTATGGTAGAGGTTGCTTTGTAAACATAGCAGTGTAATATTAAGATGAAATAGTCCTAATGTAGTATTTATCTGCAGAGCAAACACTAAATCAGCAAGTCCTGATACCTTGTATTGAGTGAGGATATATATTCTCTGTGTGGTGTCACTTGAGGATTAATTTTGTAATGAGCACATTTCTTGTTGCATGTTAATTCTGATTAAAAGGGTGGAACTGCAGTTATTGGTACAAGTGCATAGCTTTAAACCTTGTAATTTAATTCTCTTTTCCCTTCAGATTAAACAAGCTGGGTATGAACATGTACCTGTATGCTCCAAAAGATGACAGCAAACACAGGGTCTACTGGAGAGATCTATACTCAGTGGAAGAAGCTGGTATGTGTGATAACATCAGTCCTCCAAAAATGCTTCCAAATCAGTAAAAATGATACATCACCAGTTTGTAGCGTATCATCATTAGCTAAAGCTTAACTACTGGTTGTGTGAGGAGTATATTGTGCTGTAATCAGTACAGAAGTATTCTTATAAGGGACATCATATTTTGTCATGTGCAGAATTTGCTGGCAGTTTATAATTAGTTGGTTGTCCTGTAATCTTCAAGGAATCTCAATTGTTAAAATTTTGTGACATTTAAGTGACTGGTATTGTCCTGTAATCTTCAAGGAATCTCAATTGTTAAAATAATCTGACATCTAAGTGACTGGTATTGAGATAATAACATGATTAATATTGTGTTGGGTTTTGTTTTTCATTCTTTCTTTGTAGATCACCTAACAGGTCTTATTGAGTCTGCTGAAAAAAACAATGTCAATTTTGTGTACGCCTTGTCACCAGGGCTTGACATAACCTTTTCCAGTGCCAAAGACGTTACAAACCTGAAACGCAAAATGGAACAGGTTAGTATGGTCTCCTTTCTTTTGCAATCTGTAGCAGACTACAACTTGTTGATACTCTTAAGAAAAATTGTTTTAAGCATGGTCTGTTCTTGCCTGCTAAGCAACTGGACAAATGTCTTGTTTGCTGCAGGGCAAAATAAGTCTCTTGTTTCGTTTCTGCATGTGTGCTGTCTGAAAATGTATTTATGCAGGTCAGTGGAATCCTGTCAGTAGATTGAAACCCCTTAAAGTGCTGAGTATGCCCTTTGCACCAGTTTTTTTTTTTTTTTCCCCTTTTTTAAGCTCTGCTGACCAAAGGTCACAGAGCTTGTGTAAGCACTCATGTCCAGTCATGAAAATGGGTCATGTTTTTCTACATAGGTGTATCATACTAGAAACGTCCGTCTGTAAACCTTTGCCCATTAGCGCAATATCTTCCACAGTTTTCAAGTTAGCCCAATATAACTTTCAGGCCTTGAAGGGTGTGTAAAAATCTAGGCTGAGTTTGATTGGTGGCGCCAGCTACATTATGTATTACAGGGGTCAAAATGTTAAAATCTTGTGAACACTCGAGCATCTAATTTATCTTCACCAAATTGGATGGGAATATGGGGGAGGCCAAAGTCTTAAGTTTGTAATGGTACTAGTGGTGCCACCTATATTTTTGACAAATTATGAGCCAGAATGTGATTTAATATGTAAAAGTCCCATGTTTGGAAAATTAATTGGATTAGACTTGCGAAATTTTTATGATATGTAGACCAAGGCCAAAGATAGAATCATATGTAATATCAGTGACCTTGACCTATTTTTGTCACCATTCCTGTAAAGTTGAAAAGTTTAACTTCAAATGGCCTTGTGAAGGTTGGATATCATTGAGCCTCCAGATCAAAATTACACTTAGTTACGTAATACTTAAAAATGTACTTGGTGACCTGTTTTTTTGGGGGGGTCACTGTGACTCAGCAAATGTGGAGTTTGGCCCTTGTCCAAGTTTATTGTATTTCCTCAATAATTCAAAAGGTTATGACCCAATTTGAAGAAACAGACTATACATGGAAAGCTGGATGTTGGGCGTATATTTTGAATGTAACAATTTTGTAATCCGAGTTGAAGGTCAAGGTCAAATGGCCAGTTTGAATATTGGGGTCATCTTGTGACTGCTCTGCACCTCGCAATTCTTGAGATAGGCCCATGGAACATTTAGGAGTTATGAAGTGTGTTAAAATCTTTGTAGACATCAATGTTGGTGATGCCGCCTATAGCATTATGTAACATACAGGTCAAAATGTGAAAATCTTGTGACTGCAACACTGTCCATAGTTTTCAAGGTAGCCCAATGTAACGTTCAGGACTTATAAGGGGTATAAAAAAGTAGGATCTGTGTTATATTGGTGGCGCCGCCTACAGCATGCAATATAAGGGGTCAAAATATGAAAATCTTGTGAACACTGTAGCACCTTTAATTTGTGGCAGATCTTTAACAAATTTGGTGGGATTGTGGGGGGGGGGGGCAAAGTCTCAGTTGGTTGTGATACTAGTAGCGCCACCTATAATTTGGTGGAAATTATGAACCGAAATGTTTATAAGATGTGAAATTCCATATCTTGAAAAGTGAGTGGATTAGACTTGTTGACTTATTTTTGTGAGGTCACCATGCCTTCACCCCTAGCACGCCAATATCGAATGTAATCGCACAGCGCGACGTTGCTTATTGCCACCAGTAGCGAGTAGACATGCTCTTTTGAAGTGGCTGATCAAAGGCCCTCTCAAATTCCTGTGTTGTTACTTACATGCAGGCACGCACATTTTCTTGTAGATAAACTTCTGTTTTTGTCGATGGCTATTTCCATTTTGCATTAAAAATGAGTATTTTCCTTCAACTACGATTTAAATCAATGATCGGGCAGTTGTGTGTGACAATTTGAGTGGTGTAACTTTGAAAAACTGCGCAAAAATGGGAGATTTCATCGTCGCGTTTATGATTTTTTTTTTTTTTTTTCATCTAGTCATCATGTTCTTCACATCGTTAAAAAGCTGAGAACCTTGTCTAGTTTAAGAACAAGCTCTCCCATTGGCTTAAAAGTGTTTAAGGGGAAACCCCTCCTAAACTGGTAAACATGGCTCGGATGAAAATACCGCTGCCGCATGTATTGATCATGTTTACACACAGTTTATCAGTGACGGTAATAAAAATGCATTTATGGACGAGTTAATGCAGCAGCAAACAAAACTCTACGACAATTTTTTAATGACAATTATAACAAACAACCGATCTTAAGAAAAAAATTAAAGGGGGGCCATCGTTCTTGACACTAACGAGGGAAAGTACACACCATGCAATTGTATTCACACAGGCTTCAGCAATTGTGATCAATTCGTGATTGAGATCGATATATTCACTGTTAGGGTGTAGGACATAAGTTTTTGTTTAAATTGACAGAGAAACCACATAGAAGTGCAGAGATGGTCTTGCTCAACATGTCATGTTGATCATTTTGTATGAATTGCAAAAATAAAAAAGCTACGGCAATTTTACGCCAGCATGTCGCATGTTGTGCAACAAAACAAAAAAATGCCCAGTGGCTGGCCGTGCCAAATCCCCAAACAGCCCAGAGTGCTAGGAGTTAAAGTTGAAAGAGGTGATTTTGTAATGGGAGGGTGGATGAAAATACCGCTGCCGCATGTGTTGATCATGTTTACACACAGTTTATCAGTGACGGTAATAAAAATGCATTTATGGACGAGTTAATGCAGCAGCAAACAAAACTCTACGACAATTTTTTAATGACAATTATAACAAACAACCGATCTTAAGAAAAAAATTAAAGGGGGGCCATCGTTCTTGACACTAACGAGGGAAAGTACACACCGTGCAATTGTATTCACACAGGCTTCAGCAATTGTGATCAATTCGTGATTGAGATCGATATATTCACTGTTAGGGTGTAGGACATAAGTTTTTGTTTTAATTGACAGAGAAACCACATAGAAGTGCAGAGATGGTCTTGCTCAACATGTCATGTTGATCATTTTGTATGAATTGCAAAAATAAAAAAGCTACGGCAATTTTACGCCAGCATGTCGCATGTTGTGCAACAAAACAAAAAAATGCCCAGTGGCTGGCCGTGCCAAATCCCCAAACAGCCCAGAGTGCTAGGAGTTAAAGTTGAAAGAGGTGATTTTGTAATGGGAGGGTCTAGGACTTCCAATGGCAATCTCAGCACAGCACCAGGCAGGCCTTTGGGCCTCTTGTATTACATAATCTGGGTGTCCTTGATCTTCTGTCCAAAGGTCACCGAGGACAAAGTTAAGGGCGCGCTCATTGTTGTCTTGGCACATGCAACAACATTCATCACGGGAGTAGCAAAAATGATGTGATTACATGTGGAGTTAAGTGCCATTTGGTGGACAAATTTTACATAAAACTTTATATGTTCAGAGGCCATTTGAGGATTCACCGCTTTGAAATTATACCAGGCGAGCATTAGGCCAATTGGCCCTTTTTTTTTTTTTTTTTTTTTTTTTAGGCAATCTGATAATTTGTTGGCAAAGCATAAGGTCCAAGGGTAGTGTTTTTCACAGTTTCTAGAAGATTGAAACTGATGATACATCTGTACTTGCTGTTTTCCTCTATTTGTCAAAGCAATGTTGCTTTGAATACCACCGAAGCCTTTCCATGTGTGAAGACATTGATTTTGTTCCACAAAATCAATAAATTCCAGTTGGCATTGAATTTAATCAACTTATTGGTTTGATTGTAGGTAGCCAGTTTTGGTTGTCGTTCCTTTGCTCTGCTGTTTGATGATATTGAAACTGAAATGAATGAAGCTGACAAAGAGATCTTCCGGTCTTTTGCCCATGCGCAAGTGTCTGTCACCAATGAAGTTTATCAACATTTAGGTCAACCAACATTCCTTTTCTGTCCAACAGGTAAGCTAAAGTTGTGGCTTCTTGAGTCAGCTCAGAGGTTGATTTTTAAAATTGGACCATATATTTGTGCAAGATGCGAGGCTGGATAATTTTTTCACGATAGAATTTTGATGAAAGTATTAGTCAGATTTGCTTTGACTGATGAGAAAAATTTGCAAAAGCTTTACAGTGTTTTTAAAGCTGAAAGTATTGTGGGAACACAAAATTAATTTTCCTGTGAACCAGCACTGTGTAATGTTACTAATACACAAGATCAGTGTTGGATGACATTTGTTTGGATTTGCTCAGCAGTTGGACAGTAAGTTCCAAAAGATGACTGAATTCTGAGATCAGACAGAATTAGGCTGAGCATCTGTGATTGATTGTAGGAAAAGCCCAGGTCTACATTGTTTGAAAAATTCAACATCTGTGTTTCAGAATACTGTGCAACTAGAGCCATCCCAAACGTTTCTCAGTCCGAGTATCTTCAGACAGTTGGCAGCAAACTGTTACGGAGTATTGATATTATGTGGACTGGTAAGTTAAGAATAAGAGATGGCATGGCTTTTTTTTTCTTTTTCTTTTTCTGTTGTGTCCATTGGGGAGAAGGAAT
Organism: Hermodice carunculata; assembly: GCA_964020975.1. Lineage (NCBI taxonomy): Eukaryota > Metazoa > Annelida > Polychaeta > Eunicida > Amphinomidae > Hermodice > Hermodice carunculata. Next base: position 104,990,149 of record OZ026616.1, on the reverse strand, counting down.
GGGGCATCAAATATGTTTTTAGGTTGTCATCAAGAATGTATTCAAATTTGGGACACCGTTGGCCATGAGGCCAAGATGAACTGGTTGGATTGCTTAACCACTGTGGCATAGGGAGGAATGAACATGGGTCTAATTATCAGGAATACTTGGTCAGAGACTATTTGGCTCACAAAGGTGTGTTTGCATTATTAGTAACTAAGTTTGGCTCCTGAAATTTTGTGAGTAAATTTTCATGGGTCGTGGTCTGCTTGTCTGGAAACGCTTTGCTGTTCCACAGAACTGGAAAAGTTTGATCCATTTTGGTTGTGGGACAAGACCTTTTTTAGCTCTGCTGACCATAGTGCTTATGCGGTCACTCATGTCTGTCCGTCCATAAATTTTTGCTTGGGAACATGATGCAGGGACAGATCCAGACTTAATAAATTTGTTGTCAAAATTGGAACTGTAAGCATAATTAACGATTTTGTCATTGCCGCTTAATGATTCATTTTAGAATATTTAAGCCATTTACACATTTCATTTAGCTGAAATTTAGAACCAATAGCATTTAGCTGATGATCAGAGTGGTCCCTGCAGTCACCAGTTTCCATGTTAGCCCCATATAACACAAAAAACTTAAAAAGGTGCGAAAATCTAGTTGGATTATTTGCAGATGATACCACCTTGATGGAAATAGTAGAAAATCCTCAGCAGACCGTCATAAATTTCAATGCAAACCTAATTGTGGTTCAAGAATGGGGAAAGAAGTGGAAAGTAGATTTTAAGCCTGATAAAACGGAAGAAATGATAATTTCAACCAAAAAGAAAAAAACTGGTACACAATCGTCTTTCTTGAACAAACCTATTTCACGTGTACGTGAACACAAACATTTAGGAATCACACTATCAAACAACTTATGTTGGGACAGCCATGTAAAAAATATTTAAATAAAGCTGCCTCCAGACTGGGGCGCATCAGATCTTGTACATACTATCTGCCTTGCAATGCACTCGAACGTATTTACACTTCTTTCATACGCCCTATACTGGAGTATGCATCACCTTACTTACTGTCTATCAAGTTTGATTCTACTGGTTCTTTTGTTTCCATTTGTACGTATTTATGTCTATGTATACAAGTTTTTTTTTCTTCTTTTTTCAACTTTTATATGCATCTAACATACTTTCTTGATGTAATATGTATTTACTTGAGAGATTTGTATTAGCGTCAGGCTATTTTCTCAATCCTCCATAAAAAAATAAAGTTTATTATTATTATCCAGTTGGATGTAGGTGGGATCAAGCATCGTATTATTTGTGCCTAAGTGGGCAAAATTTTGAGAATGTTTTGTTTTTAAAAGTTCATGCATCATCTCAAAACTTAATGTCAGTCAACCCCCCAAAAAAACAAAAAAACCCTGAAAATGTGTTGATATTAGCATGTACACAATTACACAACTGCTGTTTGATTGTGTACATGCAGACGATAACGTTTCTTGGAGTTGTCTTCAGTCAGAGTGAGGAGGGTGGAATTCTACGCTTGTTGGTCAGAGCCAGTACTGATGCTCTGTTTTCAATGGGGTAGGGGCATTTGTTTGTGCTTATCACTCTTGAATTTGGCTAATAAGGTTGTTTGATGCTTTATGTCCGAATATATTGCATCTTGTACATCTTGCCTCCTCTCACTCACTGACTTTGGGGAGAGTTAACTTCTAGTCATACGTTTTCCAGACAGAGAAAATTTAAATTAGAGTGCATCGAATATCGTACTGTTAAATTCCAACCATTATTTTGGCAGTTTACTGAAGGTTTTTCTCTTCAAATGCAGTCATCAAAATTTGGAGATGTTGTAGGTGTGCTAGCTTGTGTCGGTTTTTGTCTGTCAAGTGGCATGCCTTGTCCAAAGACAATGTATTGTCTGTCAAAGGTATCCTCCAGCTGTACATACAGCAGTTGGGGGTACAGTAGTCCCTGTCACGAGAGACCACCCTCTCATGACAGACTGCTTTTCAGAATCCCAAGTCCTATACTTTCCATGTTAATTTACCTGTTGTGAAAGACCACTTGTCTCATAAGGCCACTTTTTGTCACTGTAGGGGTGGTCTCTGGTGACAGGGACCACTGCACCACCGAAATCTGAGACCAAGGCTTTGGAAAGGGAAGGGATGAGGAAGAAGCTGAATTCATACTGCTGTTTTCATACTTTTATGCAAATTATCCTTCCAGGTCCCCAAGTAGTCTCCAGGAAAATCAGTATTCAGTCCATTCAAGAAGTAACCAAGGTGCTACAGAGACCACCTGTTATATGGGACAATATTCATGCTAATGACTATGACATGAGAAGACTGTTTTTGGGACCCTATGACGGACGGTCACCAGAGCTTATACCATACCTCAGAGGAGTACTTACAAACCCGAACTGTGAATTTGAAGCCAACTTTGTAGCTATTCATACTTTGTCACAGTGGAGCAAGTCCAATGTTGGAGGGGCCAAAAAGGATATCGTTCTCAGTAAGTAACAAGTTTCCAGAGCAGTTTGATATAACAGCATTGATGTGCAAAACTGGGCATGTAGTCATGAGGCCAAGGGAAAAGGCTTTGACTGGTTTTGAAACTCTCTTTCTCTCCAGGAACAAATAAAAGTACTGGCTGATACCCGTTAATTTCGTAGTGTACTGTTGTTATTATGTCACAGGTGAGTTTGTGTTTATGTATGAAGAGCACTGTGACAGAGTACAATGGTATGTATGTCATGACAGCATTCGTGCCCGAGTACGGATGCATCAGTTTTAAATTATGTCTTTTGCCTTACTTGTTGCATATGGCATACTGTATTCATCTTAATAAGCGCACACCCCTCCCTTTTTTTTTCAAAGAAAGAGCCACCAAAATATCCCACAGTTTTCAAATGAGTGGTAGAATTCATTATTACCCTTAGGATCTACATTATTTCTGCTTTTGTGCATGAAATTTTCTTATAGCGCGCTTTGCACTTGGTAAGATGATTACGGTATATCAATATGTGGTAGTTGGTCTTTATACTCATTGACCCTTTCATGACGTATGATCTTAAGAGCATGTGCAACTGCATTTGCAAGTTACTTGTACAGATTAGGCAGTTTAAAGTCTGGTCAAAGAATTCATGGACAGCAATTACTTCTGATTGTCATGTTAATGATTTTCAAATCTTTTAAACTAAAGTTCTATAAACTGTGATGTTTCTGAAATATTAGTAGATAAATAAGTGGGTACCATATCATGATTGTACAGTTTTTGAATTTTGATTACAGGTGAAAGTCCTGTAAATGCTGATATAAGACTGGAAACTGAGAGTGAATACAGTTCTGAAGAAGACTTACCCAACAGAATGGACAACCGTTATCAGCCCAGGCAGGCACTTGATAGGGCCATTGCTGAATGGATTGAGGAATTCATAAATGAAGAACGTGCAGAGCCCTTGAGAAAAAAAGTGACATTGTCTAAATCTGCTGAGTCCGCTCTTGTGCCAAGCGTCAATACGTGTATGTCTGTTACTGCCACCACGTGTACACCATCACAAACTGGCAATATCTCAGGACCGATACCTATAATTGCAGCTGGTATTAAAAATGCAAACTTAGCTGAAACCAATGACTCCTACATGCAGCCTTCCATGAGTGCTGTGCCAGTTAACAGTCTTGTGGATCCTGTTGTGTCAGATAGCGAGGAATCCACAATGGAAAGTGCTGAACCCATGGACTGTGTTCCAACACCAGGCACATCCCCAGCTACCTCATCATTACTGCCACCCTCAAGCAATTTGGACTCTTCTAGTGCAAACACGGAGACAGCAGAAGACAGTACTGACTGTAAAACACACACCGAGGTTATGCAGGTTGACTGTGATACGTGTACTTCCACAAGTCAAGTGCAAGTTGATTCATCACCATCGTCGCTGTTGAATGAAAAATCTCAAATTGGTCTTACAAAAAGTGACATGATGTTGTTAGTAGATCTATTCTATTTACCATTTGAGCATGGTGGTCAGGCTGTGGACATGCTTACAGAGTTTCATTGGTTGAAAATCAATGCACACAAAATAATGGAAGCAAAATCAAAGTCTTGCACTGTAGAACAGGTATGTACTTGTGTTTCTTTCTTTCTTTGTGTGTGTTAACTGGTTGATATGTTGGTGTTTATTTTAGTGTACTTGATTAAAGTGTTCATTTTATTTATATGGATCAGTATTTTTTAAAACGGGAGATATTCATAAAGCTTTTCAAAGATTGGGTTGTCTGTTTAGTTTTAAAATTCATGAACCCTTGAGAGACATTAACAATTACTTAATATTGCATATAGGGTGTCCAGGGGTCACTTAGTTCTCATTTTGGCAAGCAGGTGGCGCTTCTCATTTTGGCTACTAATTAATTGGGCTTTTGTTAAGCTTATTTTCAACTTGTCCAGAAAATTGAACAGAATTCTTTGGAATTTTGTATGAGCATTATTTTGTTTAAGTGCATGTAGTTTGTGTCAAGTACTTTGCAATACAATGGTACCTGCTCTAAAGACACCTCTGCTGAGGGGACACATTGGTTCTTTAGACTGCCATTTGAAAACATTGGACTTTCATTGTAATTTAGCAGTGATTGAAGACCACCTGCAATATGTGACCCCATTTATATATTTATATGGCCATAGGGTGGTATTATATAGTAAGTACCATTGTATTGTGTATACTACTCTTTGAAACCATTTCACATGGACTTTCAAAATTTATAAATTTAATTTCTATATTATTTTTACCTTACCTTACCTTACCCAAGCATACCTTTAACTTTGACTTTACTTTATACTACAATGCTACAAGGGTCAAGTGTTGAGGAAAAAATGTAGTACATGATCCTACTGTATATTGCTTTACACATTTTAAAAATCTTTTTTGAAGGGCAGGGGCAATACAGTGTCACAGGTGTACACAATTTTTCCCTCCAAGAGGCAGTCAGCAGAGCACAGGACCATCATGATCCTCTTGTCTAAGTTTGAGCAGTTTCACTCTCACGAACTGTGCTGATCAGAGATTGAATTCTTCTAACAGATGCACCTCCCTTTTTTATACCAGGGCATAATGCCATCTCAGGAATGAAAGTTCCAGTGTCTGCCTAACGCTGAACTCTGGTTCAAACATTGGTTGAAAATTGTTTGCGTGACATGCATGTTTTTTCTTGGTTGCAAGACTGATGATACATGCATGCTGTATACAGTGGGTAACTAGGGAACCAGGATGTTTCGTCCATCTAAGTGTACGTTCACTCACTCTGAACCTCGTTTATAAATTCACCCTTTGACATCCATCTGTATTTCTCTTCATAGAAAGATGAAGCAGAAGTGTGGCATCATCGTGCCAAACTGTTTCGTAAGAAGATTGGGGCTGTGTTCCAGCTGATGGAAAACCTAGTGACAACCCTTCATCACACAGAACTGTTGGACATCTTTCCTTATTTGTGGGACCTCAATGCAACATTAGATGTCATTGATGTCTTTGTACAGTGGTTGGGTGAGTTTTTCAATCTGTGCAAGATCATGAAATACTCTATGGCTTGATTCTTGTCAAAAACAGATCTCTTCATTTAATTATTTTGGAACTTCAAAGGTTGTCAACTTCAGTATCAGAAATGTTTGGCTATCTGAGCACTCCAGTCCCATGGAATAAAATTTGTACCCTGTGGACTCTGCAGCCTTTAGATGTAATATGTAGGAGATAACAGTTGGCTGTCAATGTGGCCTGTGTGGAGCACACCACATCGGAAGATGGCAGATGTAAATAAGGTCTGCTATATGTCGTTAACTGTTGCATTCAAAGTTGTCTCGTTTTTAAAAAAAAGTTTCCAGTATTTCCACAGAGAAAAAGTTTATAAATGTGGAATAAGTTTTTAAGTATGATTTTTGCAATAATTTATGAACAGTACGTGAATAGTAGAACAGATTTTTAAAAAGATCCTGTAGAGCTCTCAGGGCTTTCATTGCCTTTACAAGAAAAAAAGATCAAGTGCTCATTCAGAATCTTAGATATATAACCGACCTTTTCTACTTTCGTCAAATTTTGCATATAAATGCCAAACAATTTAGGCGCATAATGGAAGATAAAACTTGCAAGTATCAAGCCTAGTATCTCTCAAAATTTGTTTCATTTGAATTTTCTGCAAGTAAGGTCGAAGTTCCAGATGACTTCAGAAGTCATACAGGCACTTTGTCATTTATTTTTTAAAACCCTTCCTGTGTTTTAAATACTAAAAACAAAATCAGTTTTACTGAAGGTTTGGAGTACCTTTGCCTGGAAATGAAATAAAGTTTGTGATTATGCTCGAATCTTGGGCATTTTTAGCTGGAGTTCTTGCCTGTAAATACTGTTTAAACCACAGCTGTCCTGACTAGTTTCAATGTGACTGCTTTGTAAGTCCACTTCACAATTTTGTGTATTTTGAAGCAAGTCCCTGCTTCTCTTCTCTGTTTTGCTGTTTCTCAGAAACATCACAGCAGTGGCGCAACTAAAGTACATTATTTTGATCAAATCATGTTTGTAGTTCTGAGTTGCATTGTTTGTTTGGAGAAAATCATATTCATTTCTGAAATACACTGTTTTGAACAAATTAAGTCTTTCTTGACCTTTAACATTGCAGAGGAGACTGGATCATGAGAGTGGCATCCAAGCATTGGCATGGTTATTTAGGCAGGACTGTTAGGGTTGTTTTAGACGCTGCTGGCCCAGAGGTCGCACCAACAGAATGGAGCTAGAAATGACTAAATGGGAACTCCAGAACACAGCCAGTGTTCACCAAAATTTTAACAAAATTGCTACACATAACTCCATGTAAATGTAAACATGATATTGAATTCAAATAGAAAAGAGACTGACTTTCAGAATTGTTGAACACACCGAACACTGTCTGTGCCTTCATATTATGCTTGATGATTTTCAGCCTGCATTGCTGGGTATGGTTTGCAATCAATGGATGCCTTTGTGCTGTGGTTGTCTGTGTGGTGTCCTGGTTTTTAATTGAAGTTTTGTGAAAACAAATAGAAGGTTGAAAAAAATCTACAAATAGGAACAGATGATTTTTTTCCCCCCTTACAACTGGTGATAGTCTACTTCAGTGTTGTCTGGTAGGCTATTGGCCATTGTGCATCTGTTCTTGCCTTTTTCTTTTGTTCGCCCCAATAAAGTTTTGGTATTGTGAAAGCAAGCAACATATGTAATTTCACTCATTAGAACACCTCATTGGAACCATAGCAGAGGGGCTCCAGGGTTTTCTCTGTACATTTTCATGCAAAGGAAAAGAACCTTCAGAAATCTGTCTTATAAAATTAAACTTGCAGAAAGTTCTTGTTACTGACATGAAAAATACACCCCATTTGAAAATGTAGGAGAGACCACTGTAACTTGAAATGTCGCTTTATGGACTGTCAGCTGGTGTTGTGGTATAAAACTCCATTGCACTTGATAAGAGAGTGACTTAAGTCCAGTTAGAATTTAACATTGAAGACAGAGCTGTAGCTGGATTTACCAGAGTTTTATCCTCAAATGGCCCGGAATCAGTGTCCTCGTATCCAATGTTGTATTGTTATGTGAACATACCCTAAATAAAACACCCCTGGGTAATTTGAGCCCTCTTTTGAAGACGGATAAGCAGTTTTTTGACATAGGTGAGAGATTCCACATGATGCAGCATATTTAGTCAAAGTTGTGGATTTAAAAGTGGAAGGCTAAAATTCTGGGTTCATGAACAGGATTAGGGTATGGGAAGTGAGGTACCATTTGTACCATTTGAACCTAACTGGTGACATGGCTAAATGTTTGAAAATCGATACATAAAGTAAATGTTAATTTCTACTGACCTGCCAGATTTTGGGATATGCATGGTGACATTGCTCGTCTGATTGAGCAGCCTTGTCAGTTAGCAATCTTGGGACACAAAAGATACAGGAGACAATTTTACAACATGCATATATCCAACAGTGATAAAAAAGTCTGCTATGTGTGGAGAGTGAGTGACCTTGTCCTGTTCAGATACCGTGGTCAATTGACCATTTGACATACTTATCATCTCATCTGAAGGTTGTACATCCATCATTGTATGACTGACTAGTGTTGTTACCGTCATCTGCATATGACACAATAAAAGGTGGTCAGGGAGGGAGAATACACTTACTGTCTTAAATATCAATTTAGCTCCGTAGGTCTTTGAATTTCGATGGGAACTGTAGAGTTAAAAGCCAAGTTGCTAGATTTCTGTGGATAAAGAGATATGAAAAACATAATGATGAGCTTTCCAGTACTTGACATCCTCCTTCACATCTTTGTGGACCAGTTTGAACAGAAATGGGGTGTATTTTTCTAACATGGATTGGTACATTGCATGCATCAGAAGTAAAAAGTTCTTGGATACATGATCAACATGAAGACTTTGAAGGAGCAAGTTAGAAGCTTGGACTAGGGTTGAGTGCTAGATCTGTGAACTTTGAACATGCACTTACTAACCTGGTATCTCTTCTTTCTTTTTGTATCACAGCTTGCGGACACGTGCCCTACATCAGTGTGTGCTACATGCAGGGATCCCAGTTTACATGTATGCATCTGGAGTAAACAGTACTTTATGTTTTCCTAATGTTGCATTTTGAACCATTCTGCTATGGCAAGACTTAAAATACGAAATGATATAGGTAAGGCGCGAAATGCCATGAAGCCACAAGCGCGCGGGATGCAAAAGACATGACGCAGCGAATCATATTTGGAAAACTCCAAATTGATTGCGGATGAGTTGCTACTCACTAATCTTTTACTTGATTTTCAAACAGGTGTGACCTTACAAAATGTTTGTTCACTATCAATTTACATGTCGATCACATTCAACCTTGTCTATTGAGACTAGATGCTGTGGCTCAGGACTTCAAAGATGGTACTTCTCTCTCCTCGTGTTCTGGGTATGGGTTTTGAAGGTGTGCAAAATTGTGTTTTATCTCCAGGCAACTTGTAAGACCTCTAGGGTGTTTTGCCTCAGGTTTATTTGTGTCAGTGTTTACCCCTTTTTTTAACCCAAAAACAAACTAAAAAGGTGTAAAGAGGCAAAATTTAACATCATGAAGGCAGTGCACAGATGATGTATTTGGATACCATGTATAAGCTATCAAGCTTCCTATATCTATGTTAGTGATCCAGCGGCCAGACAAGTGGGAGGGCTCTTCAGGTGGGAGTACTTATCTATGAATTCCTGAGCATGGATGACTGGTCCCAAATTCATGCCATGTGCAGTACAGTTTCAGACAGATGTTCAAGAAGAAGGGTTATGTGGCTTTGCGCATGCGAAGGAGAGTGAAAGGTGGATAGAAGTTACTTGGAATGGCAGAGCCTTGTCAAAAGCCTCCACAAAATTACTTCATTGCATCTGCGATCGGGGCATAATGGGAGATCTACAGCTAGTGATTTCTGCAGTATATTTCCATATTTGATATAAAGACTTCCTTCTTACTGGGTGTTAATTGTTTGGCAATTCCGTATGGTTAAGCTTCATCCAATTTGTTGAGTCCGCTGTGGAAGCACAGTTTTCTCCAGAATGAATTGAGGGTTTGGTTTGGGAAGTGTCTGTGCAAAAGGACAAGAACAAGAAACACGAAACAAAAGGACCAAAAAGAAGTAGAAAATGGCTCTTGATTCTGCCATGAAAATTGGCACTTGCTAGATACCAAAATTTGAATTATATCACACCCTTGTACATTGCCACTATCTAACCACATATATTAACTATTGCCCCTTCAGGGTCAAATAAAACATACAAGGATACCTTCGTGAGTGGAGACCAAGAACCCTGGATTTTCCGTGGTGGTCTGACAGGCGAGTTCCAAGTACGTATCCTGGAGGAAGTCCAGGAGTGAAGGATTTGTATAATTGTCTTTGTTGCCTTGACACATGATACCGTTTGCAGCAATTACTGGTTCACAGCTTATCATAAAATCATATCACCCATTTATTTTAGCCCATCTGGGCTGTCGCTGCGACAGCTTTTGAATTGGTACCAACTATGGCAGTGTTATTTCAGCATGTGCAGATCAACTATCATACCCATTTTATTGCAACTTGTGATAGAAGACTTTCCTGTTTCATTCTTGAATTTGTTTACTGATGTATGAATGTTAATAAAGTTATACTCCTGTGACCGGAATGTGAAAAGGGTTATACATTTACACTATATTGGCATTGCTTCACATGCAGAAGTACTGCTGTAAAGCAAGGTATACCAGAGACCTGATGGAAAGAAATACCACACCAAGAACAGTGATCGTTATATAAAAACATGACAAAATATGTTAATGGGAACATGTTGGTGCACATCATGAAATACACAGTTGTATATGATACCAATTTAAATGCTATTTACTTTGACCAGTCTGTTTATTTTGCAGGCCAAAACACTGCGCGCGAATGATGCATGGCTTTCTTGGATTTATGACATATGCCGTCGAAGGATTTTTTGTTTGTTTTCCTCTATATATGGCACTGACATTCCTTACATACTTTCACAGAATGTGTACTCATTGTAAAGTCATAGATCAGGACACAAACTTGACTAATTAATGTTCCTTTTTTTTTTTTTTCTTTTTAAAATTTCAATTATGAAAGTAATCCGAAACAGTCCAGACACATGCTGTTGTCCTAATCCAGGAAAACTAGGTATTGAAATGCGTACATGCTTTATTAGGTGTGATATGGTGACATGAGTGGCTGTGATTTTGTGTAGACCCAGTCAAGTTAGTCAAGATTATAAGTAGGCATCATGCATATATGCTTGGCTACGTGTGATATGGTGTCATGAGCAGCTGTGAGTATTGTATTTAGACCCACAAGTTTGAGACTGTAAGTACGTAACATACATGTTTTTAGGCCTGGTGCACTTAGAACAGAAAAAAGGCTCGGTTTTATTTATGTTGAAAATGACCTGGCACTCGCATTAAGACAGGTTTCTTTAAAATTGCCCTGTTGTTTAAGGTTTCATTTTGATAGAAGCAACAACAAAAAAGATGTTATTCTTTGTCAAATTGTAAAATCTGGGCCTTAAAGATTTTAAGTGCAAAGGTATTTTATCCTCCTAAATTTATTCTATCCTTAAACCCAAAATATTGTATGGTTCATGAAACTGTATCCGTGCATGTACTTTATCATATTGTGCATCCTCAAGAGGGCAAGTATTAATTGCTGGATGGGGTTTCTTTTTGTAGCGATTGCTGCCGATTGAAACGGCAGGTGATCTGTTTTTGCCGCTGATTCCTGTTGTACCTTGTGCAAAGATGCATAGAATGCGACCATACAAGTCATCTGATGAGGTGAGTTGCTTTTCGGTTATATTATTTTTGGGGTTGCCATGAGACTTGTGTTGGATCATCTTCAGTTAGGGTGTAAGACAGATGATAAATGCGTAAAGAAGAGTTAATTTTGTTCCCCAATATTGCTTGATTACCACATAACTGGTGTAAGTCATGTGGGACAGGTTGCAGTTGCCAACCAATATATATGCAACCATAAGCGTGGCAACATGGACAATATCTTAACTGGGAGATCGAAACATTTTAAAGGAAAACAAATTGTGCCTGTATGAAGTATGCCTGTTTGCTTGTTGCCATCCATGAAAATGACACTTGAGTGTTCTCATATTGTCACATCCTGCAACTGTAGGCTGCTGTCTATGAAGTTTGTCGCAGAACGTGTGATGATGGTATGGATGGTACAGACATTTTCCCAGGCCAACCAGACTTAATAGGAGACAAGTGAGTGGAGCATTTTATCATATCCACAGTAATTCACAAGGTTTATAAATATAACTTGAGGGAGTACAGTTGTGTTATTAAGCCTCATTGTACCTATTTGCCTAAGAAAAGACAAAATATACTGTCAGTACTTTGTGAGGAACTCTTGCCAAAAACAAAATTAATGTAGACCTATGTAAGTTGGGCTTGCGCTAGGAAGTTTAACCTTTTAGTCAATTTGGATAAAGCAGCAAATTTTACCTCGAACCACACTATTAGTCTTACATGTATCGTCATTTTTGGCCCCCTACCCAACCCACCCACACACAAAACGTACCCCAGTCACCTCCATGTAGGCATACAAGTAATTAACGGAGTCTGTTCAGTAACTGTGCATGTATTATCATTATTATTATTATTTTTGTTATTGTTAAAGATAAGATAATACTTTGGGAACAATACACCTCCCCAAAAGATTACATCATGCATTTTTTTTGCAAGTTTTCAATTGATAAAAGTTGTGACATAAGGTCAAACTCTATATCATTATATGTGTAATGGTGTGGGGTTTTTAAAAATTATTTTGTTAGTTCAACACTTAAGTATGAGCTTATTGTATATTTTTATGACTTGATAATATTTTACTTCCATCACTTGCCAAATACAAATAAAGACTGATTATCAAATGGCTGCTTGTATGAAGTGGTTAAATTCAGAGGAAAATACTGGAACAGGATATTTTTATTTGAAGGTAATCTTGGTTGTCTCCATTTTGAAGAAAATACAAGTTATTGAGAATTATAGTTTTGAAAATATGTACAAACATACATTTAACTCAGAATAAAAATAAAATTGACCCAGACTGTAGAAGAAAATCAGTGCAATTCTTATACTGGTAGAAGGATAGCTTGGCAGATATACATATGTAGTGTGATGTGTAAATAGCATTTAAAATCTCAGCTGCAAAGTGTTCCTTTCAGTCAGCATGAGTGAAAAATATATTTTCATTATCAAAGTTCAAATTTAAGAAAAATGCTTCTTAACTAAGTATGTGTAGGCACATGTCAAGACTGCTTGAAGCAGACAAGCTTCTACATGCATTTCCTGTTTTGGCCACCAGATGGCAGTGCATGTAACATGGCCGCTGAGCACAAGTTTACTTTCCACTATTACACGTATTCGCTTTTTCTGCAGGGAGATCTTTTTTTTTTATCTTTGCCAGACTGGCGAACTTGTCTGAATTTTTTTTCACCAAATGAACCATTTTTTTAGCCATTGGTAAATTGGGAAATGGCTAGCTTGAGCCCAGTATGTATGACCAAAGGTGTGATCAGGAAAGCTTACTGCCTGCTGTTGGCATCTGGAGAGGGTATTATGCTGTAATCTGCAAATTCAGTTGAAAGGTGTCAGCTACAGGGAAAAGCATTTTGCATAAAATGGGCAATCATAAAAAAAAAAAGGAGTGAAAGTGGGCATGTCAGGATGACATTTAAGAGGAGAAATTTTTTCACAATTCCATACTGGTTGGAAGAGCATATGACAATGGAAAGCTTACAATACTGATCTCTCATTCTATTCAGGCTAGTTGGTGCCTTTCTGACAAACAGCCCAGAGTATTGCTTCGTAGTGCAAGATCATTTGGGTACAATGTGTGGGTATGGACTGGCTGCCCTAGATGGGAAGATGTTTGCAAAGCATACAGAAATGGGATGGATACCACATCTGCAAGAAAAATACCCCAAACCAGAGCAGACAGATGGACTGTCTCCAGCTGAGGTAAGCACTCAAACAAATATTTTTAACCACTTGTGAACATTGGAGTTTCCATGTTAGAAGAGAGCATTGTCCATGTGGGTGTAATTTCTTTTGCAAGTACTGGTTGAAGAACAAACAAGTGATCAAATATGTAATGTTCATCCAGATGACCATTGTGAAAAGGGAGAGAAGCTGAGTTTTAGGGGTTTGTTTGTTTGTTTGTTTTTTTGTTTGGGGGGGGGGGGGATAAAAGCTATTCATTAAGAAAAAAGAAGGTTGAAATAAACTTCACTCTTTTTTGTCAGCAAATGGGTTCTTTATGCAGACAAATTTATGTGTTATGGATAGTGTCTCTAGATACATTTTCTATTTAAATACAGGAACTCATCCTAGGCTTCCACAACTACACGTCCTTCTTGCCAGAGAGTCTGTATCGTCGCTTTCCATCTGTGATAAAGCTTGATATCCTGTCTTCAACGGTGGAAGGTCCAGTACCAAGAAGACTGATGGTGTCTGTCCTGACTGCACTCAAGGCAAACGGCTCACATGGTGTTCATACACAGCTGCATGTCGGGGATAGGGCAATGCTGGAATTTTACACAAAATTAGGCTTCTTTGATGTATCCCTTGTTGAACAAGCTCCAGAAGATGTTCTACTGCTGGGTAGAGTTCTTTAGAGTAGCATCATGCTGGGAGAGATCCAAATTCAAGGAGCAAGAGCTCAGTGGAGGTGCAGTTACATGCCAGTGTTCATGCAGCTAGGTTTTGGGCCTGGCTATTTCTTTGTTGTGCACCCAAAGTCTTTCATATATAACTTCTGTTGAGGAGTCTGGACTCCTTATATTAAGAAAAGAAAGTGGGGAACACAATTTTGTTACCAGTATTTCATCCATAAGTTTTATTTGGGATCAAACATTGACTTAAGAGAGAGGTACTCCAGTCTAAAATATCAGCCTGTGGATGTGCTTAAAGCATTACATTTGACAGTGGTAGTTTTTATACTTGTAAAATATGCAGATTGAAATACATGTACACCTCCAACATAAAAGAGTACAGATCTGTCAGGGTCATGGAAAAGCATAAATAACAAGTCTCTTATTTTTTGTTGGTGCTGTTGAATGTCTCCCTTGCCTTCTTTTGGCAAGTTAGTTGATTGTAATTATCAACAACAATAATGTATATATGTTTTGAGGGTAGTGAGTTGGAGTTGTGTAATTGTATTGTCAGGTAAAAGGAATTGTGAAGAAATTACCATCCAAGAGGTTGTTGGCATAGAGGGTTTTATTGAAAATGAAATCTGAGAAAGACTAGCAGATTATTAATGTGACGTATGTACTGTTTTGAGTAATAGTGAATTAGATGTAATGGCATTGTCTCTGCCATTTCTAATGTGTTGTGCAATCTGCACAGTTCTGCAAGTCCACCATTGGTCTAGTTCAGGAAACTCAGTCACTTACTTGGTGATTGAATCACTGTCTGGATACCTCAGCATCTGTTCTGTATTCTGATACCTGGAATCATAAATGAAAAATGTGCGTCACATGTCATGTCAGGAAATGTTGATGTATATACTGATGTTTTCCTTGTCATAGTCTGAGAAAAAGACAATTCACACCATACTGTCTTTGTCCTTGTGAAAAAATGATTTTACCTCCATTCAAATTGTGTTTTTTCAAACAGAAGGGGCTTAATGATTTATTTTATGGTAAAATTGATAAGTTGAATAAATTTACATTCAAACATTTAGATTTCACAATAAAAACTATGAATTTTGAGAGTATATGTTTAATTGATCCATCAAAAATAAATTCACGAATACATGAAAATCATCAAACATTTTTTGCGTATTGATGTAGGAAATCAGACTTAAGTAGCCAGTGAAATGGTCCACGTAGCCATAATGATTGGCATTCATTCCTGCCACTT
The DNA here is from genome assembly GCA_964020975.1 of Hermodice carunculata. Lineage (NCBI taxonomy): Eukaryota > Metazoa > Annelida > Polychaeta > Eunicida > Amphinomidae > Hermodice > Hermodice carunculata. The sequence continues at coordinate 104,974,717 of OZ026616.1, read as the reverse complement.
GTGGAACATTGAAGTTCATTATTTCAAAAAGCTGCAAAAATAAGCTACTTCATAGAATAAACATTTAAAGCTAGTGAATGACTAAAACGAGAAGTAAAGTTAACAAAACAAGGTCATGGAGGTTATTAGAGTAGATATAAAAGTAACCATGAGTAAGAGTCGACCTGAAAACATAGATTTGTGTATCAAGTTAGAAACTCGATGGAACATTTAGCCTAAAGTAAAAAATGCTGTCTAAATATTTTTGCTAGAGGAGAAAAAGGTATGTTCAATGGGTATTTGGCACGCCTAGTTTGGGTACTTTCAAGCTTTAAGATTTTATTTGAATAACTTTCTGCAAGAGGTATTTAGGACTGGTATCTCCTTGAAACTGATACTTAAGTGGTGTAAAAGAGCAAAGCAAAATTGTTGCAGTTGAGCAGGCGTACGTTGCAGTTCACCAGTAAATGGGTACCCTCATTTGTACAGTACAAAGCCCAAGGCAATGTATATTGTGTAAATGTAATGTATTTGTGACTAATAAAGAATAACTTAAATATGGACTTGTGCTTTTTACTTGTTTGAAACTCCAGTAGTGTAAGTAATTTAATTTCCATGAAGATGCTCACTCTCTAATAACAACCATGATTCCGGTGAAAATACTTCATCATATATTGTAAAATCTGCAAATTTTTTTTTTTTTTTTAAATTTTTTGGTGTAAATTGTTAATTATTAAGGTACAGAACTGCTATGTTTTTAGCTCAGCTGATCTAAGGTAGCAGAGCTTGTACGATTGCGGTCTGTAAACTTTAACGCAAGGGTACATAAACTTTTTGATTGTGAGCAAGATCCCATCCTTAGTTTTCAAGTTGGCTAATATAGCTTTAAGGACGGGGGGAGGGGGGTATGAAAATGTAGGTTCCTTAGATATTTTTGGCACCACCTATAATCTGTTCTATAGGGGTCAAAATATGAAAATTCGTGCACACTTGCATACTTGGTTTGGCTAAGCTTCAAATTTGGTGGGATTATGGAAGAAATCCATTGAAGTTGCTTATAATTAAATGGAAAATAGGAGCGAGCCAAAATGTGTTTTAAAATATAAAATTCCATATTTGGGAAAAGTAGTTGGGAGACTTGCCAAAGTTATAGGCTATACAGACCATGTCCAGTGCTGGAATGTTGTGTAATATTGACCGACCTATTTTTGTGAAGTCCCCACGCCTGTCAAGTTGGAAAGGGGTTAATTTGTAATGACTGTAGCTTGGACATCAAGGCAAAGATAATTGGGCCTCCAGATCAAAATTCCACTGAGCACATTGTACATAGAACTGTACCTGGTGACCTACCTTTTGGGTCACTGTGACCCAGTAATTATGGAGTTTGGCACTTGTCCAAGTTTATTTTATTTCAGTAACTCTGAAGTTATTACCACATTTGAACAAACTGACCATGTATGAAAGCTGGATGTAGGATGCACACTTTGAACAGTTAACGATTTTCTTAAAGGTCAAAGTTAAATGGCCAATTTGAATTTAGGGGTCATCGTGTGAATACTCTGCAACCCACAATTTTTTAATTTGGCCCATATGACGTTTAGAAGTGACAAAGTATTTGAAAATCTTGTGACAGCAATACTGTCCACAGTTTTCCAGTTTGCTCAAGGTAACTTTCAGGATTTGTAGAATGTATGAAAGTTTGTCCCTTTTATTATTGGTGGTGCCGCCTATAATATGCAATATCAGAGTGTGAAAATGTGAACACTGTAGTGTCTTTAATTTTGGGGGGATTTTCACAGGATTTGGTGGGATTGCGGAGGAAGTCAACATCTAAGATGCTCATGGTGCCATCACAATATTATTTGACGGATTATGAGCCAAAATGTGTTAAGATAATAAAAATTCCATATTGGGAAAAGTAATTAGATTAAACTTGCAAATTTATAGGATATACAGACCATGTCCAATGCTAGAATGTTATCAGAGACCCTGATATTTTTGTGAGGTCCCCATGCCTGTCAAGTTGAAAGAGGTGATTTTGTAATGGCAGGGTATAGCTTGGACTTCGGTGGCAATGTCCGCACAGCACCAAGCCCATGGGCCTCTTCTATTACATAACCTGGGTGATGCTGATCTGTCCCAGGGTCACTGAGGACTCTCTCATTGTTGTCTGCACATGCAACAATATCCATCACAGGAATTGCTCAAATAACCTATAATTACATATGGAGCAAAGTGCCATCTGGTGGACAAATGAGAGGCTCAAATCACATAAGCTTTATATGTTCAGAAGCCACTTGAGAACTCGCAACTTTGAAATGAAGATGTAGGTGTAGCTATGGTGCTAGCAGATAATTAGGCCCATGGGCCGCTTGTACTAGTGTTAGAAGTGTGCTTGTCCAGTCATGCTGATGTTCTAGTACAAGTTGCAATGTATGTAATTTCTGTGTTCCAAATTTAAATGATGTGTAAAGAAGGTACAGTGTTTCTTGTCACCTGAAACCACTACAACTGCAAAATCTCAAAACAGGTGGACTTTCTCACAATGGGTAGATCCAAATGGCATGAATGCGTCCTTGGAATTTGTAAAATTGTCTTTCGTGATGGGGAGGCCATCACAGTGGGGTCTCCATGACTGACTGCTTTTATGTGAACTGTGTGTGAAGATGATGTCTGCACACCCAGCAACAGCAAGTTGATATTTTCCCATTAAACTTTGCCCTTGCCAAAAGAAATTTCAAAAACAGGCTTTGGGGACTTTGAGAAGTCCTTCTTTAGGTTGATCTGTAACACGTGCGGGTAAATCTAATGTGACGATTAATTTGCAGGTGTGGAAAGTCAGAGTTATTTGTGAGAATGGTAGGGAAGGACTTTGTGCAGACTCATTGCTGCAATTGATAGCCAGTTGAGGGCACAAGTGTATGTGCCTTGCCGAAAAGTGGAATCCCAACTAGCTTTATTTCTCTGCTTGTCGTCGTGATCAAGAGATGCCCCCTTTGCAGGCCCAATAATAAAAGAGAGCTATTTGTTTTGTCATCAGAAGGTGCTGCGTGTCCTCATTTGTCTGAACCAAGACCTTTCTTCCCGCTCTTCTGTTTGCACAAGCAACTCTGTGTCTTCAGCACATGCAAAATAATCATGGGACTCTATTTTTACCGCCAATGTGGCACAAAATAGCCTGAGGGAATGACTTCAAGTCTGGGGAGAGGCAATTTTCACTTAATTGTTCTTGATCCTCAGCACATCACAACCTGTTAAACATCAACAGTGTTGTGGTACCTGCTGTTTAAGACCACTCCCACTATAACGGTCATACAGTCAAGTGTTGTCAAGGAGCGATCCCAAAAAAATGCACATATCAGGAGGAGGGCGTGGAATTACGTGCCACTATTGTCTGCATTCTCCAAATATGTTTATTTTAAAATATGAATGCAAGGTGGCTTCAGCACAACTTAAAAATCTGGTAAAATCTTTTACTGGTAACATGTTTGCATGTCCAGCTGAGGGTTGTGCATTGTGCATTTGACCTATGATCCATCCTGGTTGCAAAACTTGCACCCAAAAGATACACATGCTGAAGAGTGCAAGTAGGTGCAAACCAATTTGCAATCTGAAACTTGGCCAAGTTACATATGGCCACTGCAAAACCAATCAACCTGTAAATCCCAGCTTTTCTCGTGACTTGCCCAAGGTCGCAGACCTTCTAGCCCCATGTTTGTCCATCAGTCTGTAAAGTTTTGCCTGTGAATGCAATACAGTCCACAGTTTTCATGTTAATTCCTATGTCTTTCAGGACTTGGCATGTGTATGAAAATCAAAATGTAGATCTAGCTGAATGGTGCCATCACCTGCGGGAGTATGTAATATATGGGCTAATACATAAAAATGATGTATTTATGTCATAATACATTACCTGTAGACTACTTATGGATAATGACCTTTCAGGTCATGTCTCTCCAAAATTAAAAACCACAGAATTAAGTTTCTGACTGCTACTCACACAATGGGGCCTGCTGCAGTGCCATCTATACCAGGCCACTGACTCCATGCCTTCACTTCATACTTCAGTTAGGGATGGTTCAACATTATCATCATTTTTGAATTAGTACTTAGGGTACTAAATTTCAAGACCCCCCTCCCCCCCCCCATTGGTACTTAAAAGTGATGATTTTCTCCAAAAATCACAACAAAAATTGATCATCTTTTTCCATATTCTGTGAAAGTGTACAGACACATTTAACCCACTCCCCCTTGTGTACTGTAAGTACTAATTCAAAAATGAAGAAAATGTTGAATCATCCCATATTCTCATTTGGCGGCCATGGTGATGTGGCCTTGTTCAAGTTGAAGGAGTAGTGTCTTTTACGGGCATCCTTAAGCACTGTCAGACCATAGTATTTAGTGGTTTTACTCCCCTCTGTATGTAGATTCTTTCTGCAAACTTTGTCTTTGGAGGACTGAACTTTTTTGTGTTGCTTGGGCAACATCGAGAGAATTTTGCTCTATTGTGCTTCCTGCTTGGGTCCAGGGCGCAACCGCAACAAACAATAACATACCTGTTGAAACCCAGCAAACAGGACAAGGCCAACCAAGTGATGGCAAGTCTGGACTTGCACACACAGTGTGTGGGTCCTGCATGGAAAAAATTCAAGGACACAAGTGTTCTCAGTCAAACCCATGTGCTATTTGACAAGGCTGGCTACAAGGTTCACGAGGTGGAATGCAAAGCGGTGCAGAGGAGGGCTCGTGGGCTTATCAGGACACGACTTTGTCACATACTGGAGCTGTAGTTCCTACAGAGATCAGGTGCTCAGCCATGTCTCCATCACTGCCTTCACGGGATGGTACCACTGCAATAATTTCTTCTTTGTTTGACAGGACTATGTTAGAGTCCATGATGAGGGAGCAAGTTTGGGCCTTGATGCCCGAAATGCTAATGTCAGTGTTACCAGTTTTTACAAATACGATCTTGGCCGGGCCCAGGCCATCCATGCTTCCAACAGGCCCTTCACCTGCAGTGGGCCCAATGACAGGACCAGCAATCCCAGCAGTACCCACCCTAGCCACTACAACAGGATTGACGGTACCAACGGTACCCATACCAGCCACAGAGCCAGCATTGATCTCGCCATCTACAGTGCTGGAACCAGCCTCCAAGTCTTCCAGTCTCACTTATAGGTCCTGGTCCCGTGGCCCCGTCCCGGGACAGGCAATGCTATAAGAACGGGAGGAGGCATAAGAAACACCACAGTCCATCCGGGAGTCCTGTGTTATGGGACAGCAGGGAAGGACGGTCATGAAGATCATGGGGCCCACAGCATGCTGTACCAAGCCCACCAACAAGAGTATAGTCGGTGTGCATGGATGTCCAGGATAAGTCACGGACACCAGTTTTCAGAGGCTAAGCAGGATGGAAGTACATCTCAAGCTTCAGTCAAAACAGACTTTGGCACAGAGGTGCATGACCATCACCAGTAAGGTTCTTGGAGTGACACTGAAAACAGGACTAGATCCTCCTGAAGGGAAACGAATAATTTTGCTTCGGGCAAAACGTCCAGCTTCCCTGATCCCAACATCCCGTAACTGGTACCGCCTATGTAGGGATCACCATCACCGCCAACTTTGCCCAGCAAAGTAGAGCTGCCCACCTCAGGAGACAATTCCCTGGCCCTGGTTTAGCCGAATCTCCCATTAAGAAATTTCAATCACACCAACCATGACTTATGTCGCGCTGAACATCCAGAGGGCAAAACAGTGATTCCACTCAGCACATGTGGCAGAACAGATGGAATTGTAAGCTCGGGACTTGGCTGCGATATAACACACAAGTGCAGCCTGCCAATTTACTATCCAGGTCCACTAAAATCCCAACAACTTTTGATGTGCCACAGCAGGTGTTGGACCCCACACCCTGAGCTCCAGAGGTCAGTTTCGATCAGCTGTGCACGGACAAGAGAGCTGGCCAGAAAAACAATTTCATCATGGAGAAGGGTCTTCACTGGCAGATATAGGACTGTAGGGCCACCATCCAGACCTTGTCAGCAGCCGACATGGAGGAACAGACTTCATCAGGCATTGTTACCAGGCTGGCTCATTGTGTGGATATTCCACTTTGTAGGGCAAAGTCTTTCAGGTATTCTTTGAAAAGTGTCATTTGACAGGAGACAAACTTTAGGTTACTGCAAAGAGTGATGCACCTCTACAACATGCACCTGAGCAACTGGCTGGCACAGAAGCTGTACACCAGCCACATAGATCCATTCAGCCATGGCCTCTTCGACAAGGAGGCCTAGAATCAGTCCACTCCACAGGCTCAACAAGTTATTGTGAAGCAAGCATCTGGGACCAAGGTGCCTCCTTCCACCAGGAAAACTACAAGGGTGGTGGAGGTGGTGACGGAGGCAAGATGCAGTTTAAATATAGTGGCAGTTCTGGCTATGGCCGAGGAGGGGGCAGAGGACAGAACCGTGGTGGTGGGGGGGGGGGGTGTAGTCGTAGTTCAGCCTCATCAACAACTTCAGCTACAGATTGATGCTTTGTGCCAGTTCAGGGTCATCAGACAGACAGATCAGAGAGCATCTTTCGGACTATGCCAACCAATGATGCCTATATGCAGACAACAAATAAATTTTAAGTGTTGTAAGTGAAGGCTTCATTCTTAGAATTAGGTCCTCCCCCTCTATCAAATTGTCCAATTTCTTTTCTGCATCAGGGCAATCTGCTCTCAGCCGAAGGTTTTAAAATGCAGTGGACAAACTGTTGTTCCAACAAGCAGTAAAAATTGTGCAAAACCCAGGTTCACCAGGGTTTTACAGTCAACTGTTCTTGGTTCCCAAGAAGGACAGCAGCTAGCGTCTGGTCATAGACCTGAAGCCTTCAACAAGTACGTTGTGGTGGACAAGTTCAAAATGGAGACTCCAGCTTCTATAATGGCGCAGATGAGACAAGGCAATTGGGCCACTTCCAATGATCTCAAGGGCACATACTTCCACAAAGCCATAGCAGAGAAGTGCAGGAAATATCTCTGTTTTATGATCAACGGAGTAACTTACCAATTCCAAGCTCTTCCATTCAGATTGGCTCTGGCACGTCTTATTCTCACCATGGTGATGGGAGTAGTCGCCAACTATATCACATCACAAAGGCATGCGTCTGCACATTTATCTGAACAACTGGCTATTGAGAGCATTAACACAGTCTGTCCTACATCAGGATCCAGCACCTATCCTGATGATTTGTATTGATTTGGGCTTGTTAGTCAATTTCCCCAAGTCCAATCTGGAACCCACTCCAGACTTCCAGTTTCTAGGAACTCGATATCAAACAGTCCAGTATCATTGCTTCCCATCAGAGGACAGATTCTTCAAGCTCAAGGCTATTTCGTTTTTGGTCCTCAATCAGCAGACTTTACCCACCAGATACTGCAGAAGCCAGATAGGGACTCTCAAGTCCCTCGATTTTCAAGTCCTTTATGGACAATGGCACCAGAGGATACTCCAGCAAACATTTCTTCTGCTTTGAGATCAGTCATTCTTAAGTCAGTTGATCCATATCCTGGAAGATGTGGAACAGTCACTTTGATGGTGGAGGGATTGCAACAATGTCATGAAAGGCCAGACTCTGCAACCTTTCAGGGAAGATCTAGTGCGCTTCACAGATACATCACTTCAGGGATCAGAGAGTCATATTTTCTCATCGACAGCATCAGGATTTTGGCCTTCACATCTCAGAGACTATCCAATCAACTGGCTGGAGCTGTCGGTGATTTGTTTGGCCCTTTTACACTTCCAGAGTTTACTTCAGGACAAACAAGTGTTGATAAAGTCAGACAATGTCACAGGGATTGCTTAATTCAACAAGCAGGGAGGAATGAAGTCACAGAAACTTCTATCCTTGACAAGCGAGATATTGTCTTTGTGCCAGCTACACCAAGTGACATTAAGATGATCCCATATAGCCATGGTCCTCAATGTCAAGCCTGACAGGCTATCACGAAAACATCAGATCATAAGCAGAGAGGTGTCGCTACACCCTAGAGTGGTGCAGGCAATGTTGGAACTGTGGAGGAAACCTCACATTGATCTGTTTGCAACATCAGAAGCCACAACTGCCCAACATTCTTGTCTCCCTTTCAGGATGAAAGGGCATGGGCAGTGGAAGCCTTGTCCATCAGTTAGAATGTGATGTGGGCTTACGCATACCGTCCAATTCCACTACATTGTACTTACCAAAGTGCTGATAAAGGTCTGCCAGGAAGAAATAGAATTGATACCAGTTGCTCCATGGTGGCCAAAGAGACCAAGGACAGTACAGCTACTTGATCTCAGCTTAGAGCCTCCCAGACTTCTGTCACTGTGGAACCCAGTTCTACACCAACCACCATCAAACATATTCCACTCAAATCCTCGCGTTCTTCATATGTGCCTGCTTGGTGACTACTGCAGAGAGCCTTGAACATACCGGCCTTTCTCACGAAAGGCGGCTAGTCGTGAGAGCCAAACTTTGGGCCACTTCTGTAAAAATCTGCGATTCAAAGTGGGCTTTATTCAAATGGTGGTGTAAGGATCAGGTTCCACAGGTGGACCCATGGGAAACCACCATCAATAAAATTGCTGATTTGGTGCAGGAGCTCCTCAACCAGAGTTTGGAAGTATGAACTGTAGCTGGCTATAGATCTGGAATTTCCACTTCTCTTGATCTGAAAGATCGCAGAATCGGATCTAGCATGATCCTTTTTAGGCTCATTAAGAGCTTCTCTGTTTATCAACCTTTTTGGCAGAACATCTTCCCTCAATGGGATCTCTTTATAGTTCTGGCTGGACTACAATGCCGTCCAATTGAAGGCATGACATGGCACGTGTTCCTTTGCATTTGCTGACTTACAAGACAGTCTGCCTTATCATTCTGGCTTCAGGAGCTTGGTGAGCTGAGATACATGCCTTGGACTATTCTAAGCTTAGATGGTCAACAGGACAGGGAAAAAATTTACTTAAAAAATAATCCTTTTCATTTGGCGAAGAACCATGCTCCTGATAAGCCACTTAATTAGACAGTGTCATTACCGTATCCAAACTGTAGTCCTAATGAAACAAATCGAAGTCAATTTCGACCAAAGGTAATGTTCCTTGGTATGTATAGCTGAATCACATAAATTTATAGTTCGTCTTAACGCAAAAGAGTCCAAAACGTATGTGCAAAGGTCCATAGGGTCAAAAAAGCCATATCTAGGTTTAACATGACAGAATGCAAAAAGGTTTGTTTAAAATTATAGGCCTTTTTCAGTAAATTGGCTTGAACAGGTGCATCATTCATGTCCATACAGCACCGTACAATTCATGAAAAGGGACCAAAATTTGCAGCACATCAGAGAATCTGCAAGCACAAGTTCCTAATTTGTTGAAAATATCAATAAAATGCAGTATTTAAAAGGTACTGGTTGCAACCACCGTCTCAACAATGATCATCATCCATATAAGTCCACAAAGTGACACTAACACCAACATCAATCCATCAGAAAAGCCCCCTAGGCTTAAAATGACCATCAACAAGAATCCAAACAACATGATTATACAATTCGATGTGTTTTAGACATGTAGTTAAAGGCATGCTGTTATTTTAAAGGGGATAAACTAAGAGTAATTCAAAAAGAAAAGTGTGTGAATGTGCAAACATAGTGGTCAAAAGTCTATACATTATCTGAGCTTGCAAGTATACTGGTTCAAATGTTAAACAGCCAAAAACAAGTGACATCAGGCCTCAAAACACAATCAAAAATTGCATTACAATAGCCAAAATTTGTAAGCGTAGCAGTCACATTTAAAGTATGGTTTTGAGAAATGTTTTTAAAAGGAAATTTAATGTTCAAGAAAGCATAGAATCCCACAAGTTATCTAATAAGTCATTTATTAAATGCCATTGTAAGTCATTTGCAAATCAGCCAAGTATAATGTACATCTAAGTCATGGTTCTATAAAGGTCAAAACGTCAAAATCTAAAACAATCCTAATTATTGTAAAATTGTACTACACTTATCAGAGAAAGAGTTTGGCTTTATGAAAAGAAAGAAAGAGAGAGACAAATCATATTGAAATTCCTAAAGGTACTGACAAATCAGGTTGAAATTCCTAAAGGTAACTGTAAGTATACATGTAGTTGTTTTCCATGTAACAGTTTTAAATTGTTTCATTGATAATCAGACGTAGGTCAACTTGTCAGTCAGCTGATTTAGATGCTAATTATTTATACGGGAGGGAGGGAGGGAGAGAGAGAGAGAGAGAGAGAGAGAGAGAGAGAGAGAGCGCTCTAAATATATATAAATTTATCCATTTATTTAAAGTAACCATGTATCAGCTTCACATCAAACACTTTGAACCAACCTGACATGACCTTAACAATAACAAAAGGCTTTCAGAGGCCTCTACATCAAGGCCCTATCTATTAATTGGAATCGCCACTATCCTGAATGGCTGCTTAGCCCTGTCTGTTTACTTGAGTTCTATTTGGAGAATACTGCCAGGAAAGGTAGGAACTGTGTGTTCTAGCCTTTAAAACCAAAACAGGAGGATATCCATGCTAACATGACACCGAGTTGGATTACAAAGGCCATTAGAGCTGTTTCCGATGCTGCGCGGAAAGTCCTTGAACTGCAGCAAGTGCTTAGAGTCATGGTACATGATGTACGGGCCAAAATGTCTTCCTGGGATGCTCCTAAACAGACCGGGTGTCTTTTGCAGACATCATGGCGGCTTGCTGATGGCGATCCCATTCAATGTTTTCGAACTTTTACTGGAGGGATTTATTAACATCTCAAAATCATTTAGCCATATAACTAAATCATTTGGGGATATCACTGAATGATGAAATTAGAATGTTGCGACAAGTTCTTACGCATGTGGTGGTGATGCTATTGTCAAAGATCGATCACTGCTGCCTGTCAAAAGTGGTCTGATATGCAAGGTGATGTTTGAAGATGTTGAAGAAATAGAGCCAAATATCTTGAAAGGGTGTAGTCATCAAACGTCTGGTCACATCTCGAGAGAAATGACCTTGACATAAAGTGAAGATGTGTTGGCACTTTTTGTGACAGAAACGTTTTTGGATTCAGACCATTTAATGCAAGGAAGTTGAGCAAGCCAAACTGCAGTGATAAGACTTGGAAGTAAACACTTTCAGCGCCCAGTGTTCATTATCCAAATGTCCATGAATGATTTGTCTACTGTAAAAATAAATTTTGCATGGACAAATCATACTCATTGATGATTTATAGAGCAGAAAATGTCAAATTTGTCTTCATAAATTTAGATATAATGTGACCATCAGTTGGGAAATGATGAATAGTTTTGGTGTGCCAACTCATAGTACAGGTGTTATTAATGGCGTCTGTTTGTGTTGATATTTTACACAAGCATCACAAGCTGGCAGCTATAAAATGTGAATGTCATAAATGATAACATTTGATAAAAGGTCCATACTTATAAATGTCAAACAGTAATCTTATGTCAAAATATAAAATCGAAATTTCATAATGATTGCCACCAAAGGATATTTGTATATGGCAATGATGACTGTTTGTCCATTTCTGCAAGTGTCTGTTCCTTTAATGGTTTTTGGTCCATTTCTCCAAAACCATTACACTTGCCATATGCTGGATGCGCGTTTTCATGGTTTTGTCTGGCCAAATATCTTCCATCATTAAGTAATCAGTAATGTTTGTCAAACAGCATTGGACCTTCTGTAGGCTGTATTTTGGAAAGTACTGCAGGTTGCAAATTAAACATTTTACGGCAGCCAGCCTTTTCATAATGCATATGCTGTAGTGTTGTTTTGTATTATAATAATATTCCTTCGTTAATGAAAAAGCAGTGTTCATTTAATACCACCAGACCTTCTTTGTGTTGTTTCTTGTGAAAAATATGCAGTTAGCTATCGGAGATTTTCATGACACTCCTTGGATAGTAAGATAGGATAAAACCTTTTCCCATCAGCTGGTTGTGGCTGTTTGCTGACAGTATATTAGAATATGATGATTATAGAAGGGGATACATAGTTAGGATTCACTTTAACAGGACTTTTCACAGAAAACACAACTTTGCTCCAAATGTATTTTAAAGACCTTTTATTTGAGATCGTATAAACAATATATTTTCTAAAACTATACTTTTGGATTACGATTGAAAATAATGAAGTCTCTGTAAGTGTTAAGAAATTGAATTTTAATAGCTTAATTAGAATACTTTAATGTTACCTGTTTTTGCAGAAAAAAGTCATGCAAGCACCAAAAAATGGGAAACCTTATTTTCTTATGGGAAATGAAACAGTACACTTCTACCAGCAAAATTGTATTTTGGGTAAGGGTTTTAGTTTAAAAGTTGCATTATGTTTAAATCAAAATAAATTTTTTAAAAATTTAAACCCATAAAATTGGAAGTTAGCTCTTTTTCATAAAATTAGAATACTTTTTGGAGAGTGTTACGTGCTCTATCATTTGACACTATAAACTGTTTCATATTTATTTTTTTTAAAATGCTATTTTCAATTTCTATGCAAAATTTAAGCATTTTAATTAAAATTTAATTACATTATAATCGATACTGAAATTTTATATTCTGTGCCAGATTTTATGTTATGTTTACTTTCAGAAAATTTATGCTTTTTAGGGTATTAGATGGTAACCATAGACAGAAATGAAACATTTATACATGAAAAGTGCACCACACCCTTAAAAAATAATACCATATGTGCTTATTTGCAGAAGTTACATCTTGAGTTTATGCCAGTCCAGTTTTTAAAATTAGTTATAAACTGTGTCCCATATGCTTTGGTATTGTGATGACATTTTTTACATGTATTTCAGGTGGTATTGTCACTTGAAATTCAAACCATTTATTCAGATTTAATGGTAATAAATGATAAGCACTTTTGTAAACTTCCTTATCTGTTTATCTAAGGCAAGAAAAGCAAAAATGTTTTAAGCGTTCCAAGATTTGATTTGGCACATTCCACAGAGAGTATAGCCAACTATCTGAGATTTGTAACTAGTAGACCTTACATGATTGGTGTGTACTTGCAATGATTTCTCTAGCTGATTAGACCTCCTTTGTCAATTGATTGGCAATGTTCATTAAATATTCTCATGCATGTTTTTTCTCTTTTTTTTTTTTTTTTGGTTTTTGTTTTGTTTTTTCTTTGTTTGTTTTTGTTTGTTTGTTTTTTGTTTGTTTGTTGTTGTTGTTTTTTTTTTTTTGGGGGGGGGGCTCATTTCTCAAAGGGTATAGTTGGTAGCCACTTGAAAACTATTTTTGGTGTGCCAATGCCTGTTATTGTTGCTTAAATTGGCTTTTTGGCCCTAGCTAAAAGAAGATGCCTCTGGTTGCAAGTGGTCGCATGCAGGGGGCCGGTACCCTACAGGCAGTATACAGAAGTTGCGACTTAGCATTAGTGCATGGTTGTATGACTAAAGGCTCAGTAAATCCATTCATAGTCATGGTATTTTACTTACTGGCAGCCTAGATCATGGTACTAAATGCTCATTGGTTGTGACTTTTGCTTATGGCTGTAAGGGGCCACTTTTTAACGTAATGCATGTATGTGGATGAGCAATATGGCCAGCGTTAGCAGCAAGTTGTCAATATGTAATGCTGATTAATGACTTGGGACCAGTTAGTGATGCATATTCCTGCTGCTAGCTAAAGTTAGCAACTTTATTTCAATCATGTATGCTGATGATACCACCCTGTTGAGTACATTATGCAATCTTAATAAGGACACACCCCAAGTCTCCATATCCAATAAAACAAATAAAGAACTAGAAAAGATGATTTGCTGCATAGCAAGTCAGTGTGTGTGTCTTCAAAGCATATTGGTGGGGCAATGTACAACTATTCCATAACACAGGAGTACAAGTTGGAATGGCATCTCTATCTATTATAGCTTTGAAGTTATTCAAGATTTAAAATTTTTAATGGTGCCATTTAGCATAATTTAAATTGCTACAACTTTTACTTTTAATTCATTAGCTGCGCAATGGTCAACAACCCCCTAGTAGAAGTTGGTCACATGTAGATTGCGCAGTGTTAAAATGCCCAAAATTTAAACCCAACATGAACCAAATCGGATGAAAATTGACAAAGTTATGGCAAGATAAACCTTTCAAAGGGCCAAATTACCTTGACCTTTGCCCTTTCGAGGTTACATGTGCTTATAAAAATGTGCAGTGTTGCAATACCTACAATTTGAGTCCAACTTGATTAGAATTAGATGGAAATTGGCCAAGTTATGACTGGATGAAACTTTCAAAGGTCCAAATGACCTTGACCTTTGACCTTTAGAGGTCACATGTAAAATTTAAAATGTGTAGTGTTACCATAGCTACCATTTGAGCCCAACGTGATCAAAATTGGATAAAAATTGACCACGTTATGGCTAGAAGAAAGCCACCATCGAAAGTGGCTTTTGACCTTGAAATGACCTTTGACCTTGAGATGACCTCTACCTGAAGCAAACCTTGACCTCAAAAATGACATTTTGGCTTAAAATTGAACTTTGACCTTGACATGACCTTGACATTTGAGATGACCTTTACCTTGCTATGATCAAACTCCAATACACTCGGAACCACATCTACTATAGTATATAAGATATTGAAGATTTAAAACTTTAATTAGCCCTCATTTGCATAATTTTGAAAAGCATGACCTCTCATTATCAAAAGGCCAGACTTTATCTATAGAAGTATACTTGTGCCACATTTGGAGTTTCTACATGTAATACTTTTCAAATGAAATGTCGGGCAAATTTGCTTGTAAAGAAAGAAAGAAAGAAAGAAAGAGAGAGAGAGAGAGAGAGAGAGAGAGAGAGAGAGAGAGAGAGAGAGAGAGAGAGAGAGAAAGAAAGAAAGAAAGAAAGAAAGAAAGAAAGAAAAAGAATTCCTAGAAAAACAGAAAAGTGTGTGTCGACACACACACTTTAATTGACAAAAGTTAGTGATTGGCTTGCAGTGAATAAACTCCCCTTGAATGTGAATAAAACTAAATTTATGATATTCTAAACAAAACAGAAATATTTACCCCCTCACCAAATACCGAACATAATAATTAATGGTCAGCCAATTGAAAGAGTCGATAATTTCAAATTCCTAGGCATATTAATTGATATTATCTGGAATAAATATATTAATCTGATATGCAACAAATTATCATGAATATGTGGTATACCCTCCAAATTGAAAAATCTACTGCCCAAAGGTATTTTAAAAATTATCTGTAACGCTTTATTTTTATCACATGTTAATTATGGAATAACCGCGTAGGGATTTCATTACTGTAGCAGACTTGTTCAACTGCAAAAGAAGGCAGTAACATTGATTAGTAATAGTAAATGCAATGCACATACAGCTCCAATCTTTAAAAATTTGCTCAAACTTACTTACATATTCATGTTATCTTGTATGAAAATATGTTACAAATTCAAAAGCAATATGTTACCTGGCTATTTTAATGATTTGTTTATTACTGATAACCCATTACAACAAACTGGTAGACCTAGGAGAAATGTGATCACCCCTCACAGATATGATGCAACAATACATAACATTCCCAGGTTAACTCCTACGATGCCAATATCACTCACAAATACAAAGATTAATCGTTTATGCATAAGACACAAAATTCCAGACTCCTTAAATGATTATAATTATATAATACAAATATAGTAATTTGCGGTATTGCAGTTAGTTTAAAAGTTGTTGATGATAAAAAAAAAAAAAAACAAACAAAAAAAACAAAAAACAAAAAAAAAAAAAAAACAAAAAAAAAAAAAAAAAAAAAAACAAAAAAAAAAAAAACAAAAAAACAACCCCCCTCAGTAATTGTATAAATCCTTTGAGAGAATGTGTGTGAATTTTGGACGGGACTATCTCAGGTAGTTAGTTTTCATTTAGTACACTGGTATCATTGATATTTGGTCTACCTACGTTAATATCCTTTTGGTTATTTGTTAACAACAAGCGTATGACGTTATTATGTGGCACAATCTAATGTAACGCTAGGGTGGCCTGAATGATAGCGACTCTTAGGAGTTTTAGTGTAGAGTCTCCCTGGTCTAAACATTTATAATGTATTTTTACTGTATGGATGTATGTTCTAGACCAAATAAAGCTTTTTCAACTTCAACTGTTAGATATCACTTCTCTGTAAACTAGAATTAAATGTCCTTGCAAACTTTTGTCAAAGAAATATGCAAATGATTGCTAGACTGAGGAGCTTATAATTGTGTTGTGGTACATAGTTCTATTTGCATATTCAATTTTAGGGGACAACTTAAAGTACCGTATTAATTAAAATATATCCCTAGAAGACAGCATCTTGAATGAACAGTTCAGAAAAACATTACCCATATTCATAAATTCCAACTCAACAATGACAGGAAAATGATTCAACAGTGACATTAATAGGAGCATTCATTTTCCAATACCAGTGTGAAGAAACAAATTTCACTCCTGACTTGAGACGGGCAGTCACTTATGAAAGGCAACTCGTGGTTTCATGGTCCTCTCAACCTTTGAAGTTCTCGATCTTCACTAACGACAGACTTTAGTGTTTCCAAAACATATAGGCCTAACCACACAAAACCCAAATTTTATCACCTGTGCCAAGTCACTTTTTGTTTTTTCTGAAACAGTCACAAAGGTGTTGAACCTAATAAACATTTGTCACATGACATATATTTTTGGTAGAATGTACATTTGAAAGTTTAAAGAAGAAAAAAATACAACAACAGAAAAAAACAAAACAAAACAAAACAAAAAACAAAAACAAAAAACAAAACCAAAAACCAAAAAACAAAAACAAAAACAAAAACAAAAAACAATTTTATTTTTTTTTTAGTTGACTGTATGTGATACTTGACATTTTCATCTAGTATGCTATAAATTTAATTATGTCCACATGAATGGTCATGTTTTCTTTCTGCCATAGCAAGTTGTTGCAATGTCTCAGCAAAATAATAGTTTCCCATCAGGAATATAAAATTATTACTCGACGTTTTAAGGGGTGGCTCTTATCCATATACTTTTACAATATGAATTTATTCTTGAAGAAAGAAAAGAAAAAAAACAAGTAAACAGATTAATAAAACAAAAGAATTATGTTGTAAATATCACTTTATTGAAGACAACAAAGAGTAAAACACATTCAAGTCCCAGAAACCAAAAGAATTGCATATTAAATTGGTCCATGCTTCATAAGCCTTGTTTAGTATCTGTATCGACGTCAGTGTGGAAATCACGGACCGCTCCCCCTCTTGGTGGAAACCATTTTCTTTGGGAGAAGTGCACATCGCAGTCTGCTGATGGTGTGCAACTCGTGCGTAAGATCCAGCATTTCATCTACAGAGCACAGTATCCAAGGCAGAATATAACTCAAAACCAACCGTGATAATTTCACAGAAGAACAGAGGCATGTGCTGGGCACGATGAAAAAAATAATGTCAAAAGCAGACAGCAAGAAAACTATGGACGATAATAGGGGAGATGGCGAAACCTCAGCATCCGAACGCCCATTCATGTGCGGTGTATGCGAAGGTATCAATCTAATGTGATGTTGTTGAATCGTGAAAGTAACTCTTGAAGAAAAGGATAAGCGTAATACAACTCATAGTACGATGTCAATTGGTTTTCATTTTCATCGTAATAGGTAAACGGCTGGCACCGTGAAAAGCGAGCGCAGCTTGAATCCTTTTCTATAAGTATAACTATATATTTATGTATACACACACACAAATGCAGTACCATGGAGCTATTATAGCTCCATGGTAGTACGCATTATATTTAATAGATGAGCAAGGGCTTTGGTGGTGGAATGCTGTTTCCTGAATTCTGACTGGTCCCACGGTCAGCAACCCCCCAGCACGGTCAGCAACCCTCCACATAAGAAAAAGGGTGTGTGTGTGTGTGTGTGGGGGGGGGGGGGGGGGGAACCCCCACATAAGAAATGGCCGTTTTTGCCAAATAAGAATACCAAAATAAATAAAGCTCAAGGCTCCAAAAATCCGGACCGGATTCCAAAGAAGCTCCAAAAATATTAATCAAATGGGCAGTAATGTCATGTATACCCATTTTGAGCAAGCAGGTACTTGAAGTGTCAACACCTGTGGCCTTGCCGAAAGGAAGTAGAAATAGGATGTATTCATATCTAAATGCGGTCCTACTCTAACACCTATTGAGCAAAAGAGAGAGCCACCTGCATCAGGGCATATCCATGTATTTAGCATAATCAAAAGTACTTTCTCAACAAAATGAACAACACAAATACACAATAATATTAAGAAAATCTATTGACATACATTTGAAACATAAAGGATGCCTAAATTGATTAGAAATGGGCTCTCTTTTGGTTGAAAATGTGTTATTTATGGATGTTTATATAGTATATAATACAAATCTGCCATGATTATGGTGGAAGCATTAGTCTGTTGCCCCAGCAACACAGGAAGTGAGCAGGATTGCACTTAAATATGTCTCCTATTGAGTTACAACAAATTCTTGGGTCACTGCTGAGAAATGGAAACCTGCTTCAGTCCTTTTGGAAGGCTGGTTATTACTTATAATGGGAATATTATCAGCTAATGTTTTGCCAATGTTGGCAAAAAAGTTGTTAAATATGTTTGACATTTTGGTAGAATCATGGCCATTATATGAATACATCCTATTTCTACTTCCTTTCGGCAAGGCCACAGGTGTTGAAGGCTACATCATCTGAAAATGATCTTTACATATATTTTTAAGGCTTCTATCTGAGTATTGTAACTTGAACAAAGGTGCTAATCTGCTGTAACATAGAATGAAGGTGCTGTCATTTAGTTTTTAAATTTATTTACAACATACCTACAATTTATATACACATATAAACTCTATTAATTATTAATTATTTATTTATTTACTTTATTTATTTTTTTAAACAAGGACCCCAATGGAAATAAGCCAGGTCAAACTGGCTTTCTTGGGTTATCCTGGTGCTGGTCAAAATTTTTGTTATATAATGTGATTTTAGCCTGAATATGAACCTATTGTCTGCTATGTTTTTTTTTTTTTTTTTTTTACTAGTTATACATATGATTTGATTTCTGTGTTTTAATATACCATTACTACCCTGTCTGTTTACTGTGTCACATGTATGTCTTGAGTTCTGTGATTGTATTTACTTTCATTTCATCATTATGTTATTTTGTAACACGTGATTTGAGTTCTGTGATATTGTATGTATTATGTTTTTACTTAAGTCGTATATTTGTCAATGTCTTAATTTTTGTTTATTGTATTGATTTTATGTATTGTCTACTGTATTTTATGACTAGCACCAAATAAAGTCAAATCAAATCATGGGTCTCATCTTTGCCAACAGTGAGCTTGTAAGGACCACAGGGGGCCTTGGAAGGCACTATTTCCCTAATAACATTCCAAAGGCCCCTGTGGTCACTAACATTTTCATGAGTAGACTGAGTGATTAAGTTTTTCTTCAAGCTAGAAACAAGATTGTTATTAAAGTCTGTGTGTGAACACAGACTTCTTGTTTTTCCTCAAATACTTTATTCTTTCTATCTTTCTTTCTTGATTCATTCATTCATTCATTCATTTATTCATTTATTTATTTATTTATTTATTTATTTATTTATTTATTTATTTATTTATTTATTTATTTATTTATTTTTTACTTCCGTGTGCCAGTTTTATGGTCAGCTTTTCTCGGACACTGTTAATCAGAAAAGTACCAAACTTGGCAGGTGGTAGTGAAGTTATGCATATTGTTTGGAACAGTCATGATTTAGAAAATTATGCAAATTTGGGACACATTTACGGAAATTTTAAATCTAACATATCTTCAAAAGTTTTCTAGATAGGGTTGTCGTTCGAAGCTTGATATGCGGGCTGTTGCTAAAGCAAAATCCTATTGCATGCAAATAAATTTGAGAAGTTTAATTTATGTTAAATTCACTGAATTTCCTTGGAATACACCCACCTCCCCCCCCCCCCCCCCACACACACACACAAGCTGGTCCCTGTTTCCTCAGATAGCCCGTCATGCAACCAGACATAATGTGACAGCCTGGCCTCCATGGCTATCAGTACACAGACGGAGGTGCCAGGGCCCAGTGCTGTGGGCTGGACCTTCTGTCCCAAGGGAGACTGTTGGTAGCTACATACAGTAAAACCCCCATTAGGAGGTACCCCCATACAAAGGGGCAGTGGACACCTTAAATGTATACCAAAATCTGCCACATTGGACACTTTAGAAAAAATGCAATCAGTGCATGTATTTGGATTGTTTTCTCAAACTGTAATTTTTGCACCAGTGCACATCCCCTTAGCCAGATTCTGCAGCCCACACAGTGTAATTTCCTTACCATCTCTAACAGTGTATCAAAATCCTTGTCCACATCAAGGTTGGGGGTGCCACCTATAGTATTATGTAATATACAAGTCAAAATTCTAGTTAGCACACTATAACTTTCAGGACTTACAGGGTATATGACTATCTAGGTTTGTTTGGATATTGGTGGCACCACCTGCAATATTATGCAATATAGGGGTCAAAATATGAAAATCTTGTGAACACTCTAGCATCTTTAATTTTTTGCAGATCTTCACCAAATACAGTAGGATTGTGGGGCAGGTCAAAGTCTAAGTTGCTGATGATACTAGTGGTGCCACCTTTATTTTGATGGAAATTATGAGCCAAAATCATAATGTGTTAAGATATAAAATTCCATATCTTGAAAAGTAATTGGATTAGACTTGCCAAATTTATAGGATATATAGACAATGTCCAAAGCTAGAATTTGATGTGATGTTAGTGACCTTGATATTCTGTCCTGAGGTTACTAAGGACTTAAAGCTAAGGACTCGCTCATTGTTGTCTTGGCATATGCAATGATATCCATAACAGGAATTGCACAAATAAGCTATGATTACATGTGGAGGAAAGTGCCATCTGGTGGACTTCTTATACACTAAATGTACAGAAGCTTTACATGTTAAGAAGCCTCTTGAGGACTCACAAGTTTGAAATGAACAGGTGCAATATAGCCACAGTGGCAGTAGAGCATTAAGCCCATGGGCCTTTTGTTTTTTGTTTTTGTTGTGTGTGTATAGACATGTGCGCGTGTGTGTGTGTCCTAAACTGCACTTAAGACGTACCCAAACCATGCGCGTAATATTATTGGTTTGTGCATTTGGTTGAATATGAACATCACTGCTTACCAGGACCTTGTAAAGTGAATACAACTAAAGAAATAAGGTACTTTTGTGACTGTCACATTTCTTTGTTGTGAGCTTGTATGGTTATATCAATGATCATGCCCTGTTGAAGCCATTCTTCTTATATGGTTATAGGTTTCTATGGCAAACCCTGGACCACAGGAGAGAGGGAAGAGTTATATGAGCGGTAAGTTTCACTTCTAACGCTTTGAACGGTCCAGAAATTTTTCAAGATTTAATTGACTATCCAGGGGTGGTATTTTACAAAGAATTTGATTTTATCCTGACTTTCATCTTAAAATTAAATTGGTGTACCTGTGACCCTATACTATTTAATCCATGGCCTAATGCATGAATCAAAATTTCCAGAAATAAACAATCATGTGTTCTGGGCTAAAATACTTACTCTGTTTTCAACATTTTCATTTTATTAAATTAATCTTAGTGTAATCTGGTACTTAAATCTTTTAAGCTGGTTCAAATTAAGATTAAGCCATAATCCTGAAATGTTAAGCATGTGCTTTGTTCAACAGCCATAAAAGAGATCGGTTCACACTTAAATTGTTCATTTGACCCAGGATTAAGGAATGTGGGATCAAAACAAGTTAATTTTAATTTTGATCCTAAATTTCTTATCAGATAATCATGTATCTTAACCCTTAAAGCACTGATTTAAGATTGAGTCCACAGCTTACTCGGGGCACTTTGTGCCCAAAGTTTGCAAAGTGTCCCCAGGAAAGCTGTTGACTAAGACTACTTTTTACTTTACACTAGGGTTGCTGGTATTTGAATGAAAGGTTTCTTCATGAAGAATTTGAAACTTTCAATCATTATATGTTTAACAGTAATGAGAATAGGACTATAGCAGTGATTGGCACTTTAGGGGTTAATTCTTTGTGAGTATAGCCACAGAAAAATAAGATCTATGCCTGTAGTTGTTCTATTTTTTTTTAGCTCAGCTGACTTGTCAGTCAGCTGAACTTATCTTATGGTCGTCTGTCCGTATATATGGTGCTGAGGCTAAATTTGATAAAGGTAATAACAAAGGAATATCTTAGACAAAGCAAGAGTGTGCTCAAATGATAGATGACATTATCAACAATGCATACTTTTGCTTTGGAACCAGAGTCTATCAACAAATAGTAGGCATACCAATGAGAACAGATCCAGCCCCATATATTGCCAACCTTTATTTACATTATTATGAATCAAAATGGATGGTGGAATTGGCAAAAACAAACTTTACAGCTGCAAGAAGATCATATTCTCACACAAGAAGATATATAGATGACCTCTGTGCTTTAAAGAATGGAGATGAAATAAAGGGACATTGGAAAAACATATATCCCAAAGAACTAATATGAAATTTGGAAAATGAAAGTGATACAAAAGCTACTTTCCTTGATCTGGATATAGAAATAAAGAACAACCAGTAAGTAACAAAAATATTTGACAAGAGAGACCAGTTCAAATTTGATATTATCTCCTACTCTGATCTGACAGGAAACATTCCAGAGAAACAAGCATATGGAGTTTGTATCGGACAAGCGATACGTATTGCTAGAAACACCACTCTTTTTAACAATTTTGTCAATAGAGTCAGAACTTTGTAGCAAAAACTACAACACAAAGGTTATTAAAGACAACAACTACACAAAACTCTGCTGAAATGTTTCCAGAGATATGACCAAATACCTAATAAACACAACACTAACTCAAGAACATTGGTCAAACTGTGTCAAGATGGAGCTTGAAATGACAAAGTGTAGTCCTCAAAGTGTTTAGAGAGGTAAGAGGGAAAGTACCTGGGGTAAAGTATACTTAACCCACCTAGAGAATTTTCTCAAGTCCGTCTTATGTTGAAAAATCAAGCTCATACTCACTTTTTGCAGGATTTCTTTCTTTTCAATCATTATCCACTATAGTGGAAGAGGTGGCTGCCAGCTAATACCTTAAGTACACTTCACCCCCTAAGACCTCTAGTCAACTTTATGGTGCTAAAAATTGTATTACTATTTACCTGTTTATACCAGTGTTGGTATGGTGGAATAGTTTATAAAGTTTTTAAGTTTCAAAGGAGACGTCTATAATCAACAATTCACATTTTCGACTTCTTCTCCAAAACCGTCTGCCAGATTCACTTGAAACTTGGATGAGATGTGCCTTGGGTGGGTTTTTACCAAGTTTGTTCAAATGGTCATGCTCCAGTGATTTTTGGATTTTTTTATAGAATTTTTTGTTCCTTTTTTTGGGCAAATCTCAAAAAATGTTCTCCAAAACCGCTCGCCCAATTGCTTTGATATCACACAGCGACAATCCTGGGGACTCTTAGTTTTGAATTTGTTCACCAGGTGGCGCTGCATGTTTTTCCTAATTTTTTGTAATTTTTTGTTTATTTTTGCTATTTTCAACTTCTTCTCCAGAACCGTCTCTCAGATTAAGCTAAAACTTGGTGGATATGTTCCTTGTGGAAGAGTCGAACAAAGTTGATGACTCGGTGGCAATGCTATGGATTCCTGATTTTTAACGATTTTTTCAATTCAAGTACTTATCAGTCAATGCAGCTTTCCTATTGATTCTAATGGTAATTCACATTTTTGACTTCTTCTCCAAAACCGTCATCCAGATTGACTTCAAACTTGGTTGCAATGTACCTTGGGTGGGTTTCTACCAGGTTGTTCAAATGGTCACGCTGCAATGATTTTTGGATTTTGTAATGAATTTTTTTTTGGTTCTTTTCTTGGACAAATCTTACAAAATCTTCTTCTCCACAACCTCTCACCCAATTGCAGTGATATTACATAAGAACACTCCTAGGGACTCCTAGTTTTTAATTTGTTCACCAGGTGGTGCTGCAGTTTTTTTTTCAAATTGTTTATGAATGTGTGTGTGTTTGGTACTTGTCACTTCTTCTCCAGAACCATATCTCAGATTAAGTTGAAACTTTGTGGACATGTTCCTTTTAAAAGGGTCAAGCAAAGATGTTCACTAGGTAGCACTGCTGTGGATTCCTGATTTTTAACAATAATTTTTCAATTTGGGTACTTATTGGTTAATGCATCTTTTTTGTTGCTTACTATGCAAGTCAATGGGCATTCTAATGCATTCTAATGGTAATTCACATTTTGGACTTCTCTGAAGAAACAGTCTGGCAGATTTACTTTAAACTTGGTGATTTTTGGAGTTAGTATGATTTTAATTTCAAAAATCTTTAAAAAAAGTTTCAATAGGAAAGTTTGGTTTAAACGTATTTTATTTCAACAAAGTACACAATATAATAGGAACGTTTAACATGGGAATTTCCTGTCATGGTTATAACTGAAATAATCTTGGCTAGATTTGTGCCAGACTTGGTAGGGATGTACCTTTTATAAGTGTCTACCTGTTTTGTGCAAATGGTCATGCTCCAGTGATGTTTGGACCTTGACCTCATTCCCAAGATCACAGGACAACTGACACAAAATTTACTGTTTACTAGATAACTTGAGATCTGTTTTGAGTTAGGACCTTGATGTTGCACATGTTAAAGTTTCTCTGATAAGGACATGCTTAGACAGTACATGGGTGACCTTGACCTCATTTTTTGGGGTAAGAGTGCAAGATGAATTTTACTCTTCACTATAACTTGAGAACTACTTGAACTAGGACCTTGATGTTGCACAAGTTCTTCTATAAAGGTCAGACTTACTCAGTACATGGGTGACCTTGATCCTATCCCAAGTTCACAGAGCTGAAAGTGTGATGAATGTCTAGGTCAGCTGAGCATTGGCTGTTCACACAGCCCTCTTGTTTGTTTGTTTTTTTTCCGCACCCTGAAAAATGCAGACAGAAATTCAAACGTATTAATGTTTTTTCGTAGATCATTGGAAAAGTACATGATTACTATCCTGGGGTACAAATTAACAATTTTTGTGCTAGTGCTGCATCTGTACTAACCCTAATGATTATATCGTAGGCAAGAATTTACAAACAAAATATACTTTATTGGCATTGTGGGTTTAGATTTTGTTTTCATATATTTTATTTACTTCTATTGATAATATTTCGGTGTACAACTTGCACTTGTAAATGATGATGAAATAGAAATACATTTTATATCACAAAAAAGTCCCAAAACATTGTTGACCATTGGAATTCCAAAGGTGTACGTCACCTTATCGCATTGAAGTTCGCTACACTGTAATCTGGTTTTTTGTAAAGTTCATCTTTTTTTGTTACATAGTCCATATCCACTTAGGTTGTCTGGGCAATTCATCTCAGACACAACTGGTTGCATTCACCTTTGTTGCAGTGTCATGTCGCGAGTAACAGTCGACATTCTTGACAACCTATTTAAGCTGCTGAATAAGAATGATTTTCGCCTGAAATGTTTCTCTTCTTGTAGCATACACAATAAAAATCATTCTTGGAGTGTTTTTTTTTTTATAGTCTCAATTTCTTTGATAAGTTTTATGTACACAAATATGTAAAGAAATCCCAGGTTGAAAAAATCCATTCTTCCGCTTCTTCTACTGCTGGCAACATCTGAACTTGGCACATGCCTTGATACATGCCCCCTATGAAAATATATAAAGTATATGAGGTGCCGATAAATTGGCTTGTCATGGTTTTTTGCACACGTTTGTCATTAAAAAGGACATTATAGTAATAGTATCAGGCAACCAGATTTGGAGGTGTGAAGATAGATCCCGTCGTGGGAGGTTGCATCTTAATATGGTTGGTGATGTTTTAAGTTTACAGATCATCAACATGCCCCAGAGCTCCGACATACGGGTCAGGTTCACTTTCATTCTCGATAAACAAGATGTTTCTTATGTTATGTGACAAAATAGATGATGATAATTTGTGTTGCTGATTGCAAGGAAACGTATCGACGAAGTGGTAACACAATGAAGTGATATAGCTACTAGGTGACCAAGCGACCAGTTATCTTAGTGACTAAATGAACTTGCTATGGTATGACACTAGGACAGAATTGAGTGGCAACTAAGTTGAATGTGACAAAGTGTTACAGATTTGAATTCCAGATGAAATGCCTATGCACTGAGTGTCCTGTATAATTTGTGTGCAGCTTGTTTTAACCCTCTGGGGCTGAGTCAACTTTTCTCATAAATCAGAAATAGCAATTAATAGATGGCAAATTCTTCTGACAACTGACTTTTTTTTGTCTTAAATATGTTTCATGGGGGAATTTCCACAGGCACAAAGTTGCTTTTACTCCCCTAAGGTAAGATCAAAAATGTGCATGAGCTCAACTTGAAAATCAGCCAGTCAGTGGTGGAAGTTTTACTGGGTGGCAGTTTGTCCACTGGCCATTTTTTGAGCAGTTTAACACAGATAGCATCAGAAAGAATGCCTGATTTAGGCCATTCTGGGGATAGTTGACTGGTCCAAAAGTAAAATATTTTGTCTTTCAGCAAATCCAAGGCAGTAGTTACCTAACCATACATCTTATGCTCTTGTGACATTTATGTCCATGATTAACTGTTACTTACTGGGAATTTCCTCAACACTGGTGTAGGATCTTCTGTTATTGCAAAGTCAAAGAGTGATTGTAAGCAAAACCTGGTTTAATCTCATATGGGGTTTGGTTCAAATTAAACATGTTGAAAACCAAGGTATATATTTGTAGGATGCAGATGATGGGGATGAACACTTATCTATATGCACCAAAAGATGACTACAAACACAGGTCATACTGGAGAGAGGTGTACACTGAGGAGGAAGCAAGTACGTTGATTCACACATAGGCTACTGTCAATAACACATGTAGGCTGCTATGTCAGTAACACAGATGTAGGCGGCTATGTCAGTAACAGATGTAGGCTGCTATGTCAGTAACATAGATGGAGACTGGCATGTCAGTAAAACATGTAGGCTGGTATGTCAGTAAAACAGACAGACTGGTATGTCAGTAAAACATGTAGGCTGGTATGTCAATAAAACAGACAGACTGGTATGTCAGTAAAGCA
Source organism: Hermodice carunculata (assembly GCA_964020975.1). Taxonomy (NCBI): domain Eukaryota; kingdom Metazoa; phylum Annelida; class Polychaeta; order Eunicida; family Amphinomidae; genus Hermodice; species Hermodice carunculata. The sequence continues at coordinate 104,947,516 of OZ026616.1, read as the reverse complement.
TGTACGCTGGTATGTCAGTAAAACATGTAGTCTGGTATGTCAGTAACACATGTAGTCTGGTATGTCAGTAAAACATGTAGTCTGGTATGTCAGTAACACATGTAGTCTGGTATGTCAGTAAAACAGACAGACTGGTGTGTCAGTAAAACAGACATGGGCTGGTATATCAGAAAAACAGATGTATATGTACAGCAAAATCTGTACAATCTCTGATACGCAGACACCTTTTGGATCCCAAATGTAGGTATAACAGTACAACTGAGCCTCAGATAGCCAAGCATCTGCAATGCCTGAACACACTTTAAGGTCCTTGAGAGAAGTCATCAGTGAGGCTTTATAGTGACAGCATCTGTTTCCTCCAAATGTGTCCGACATCAGAATGTGTCAAATGAAACAAGCAGCAAAGAAATTCGACTTAAGTCCTTTGAAATCTGTGTCACTTATTTAACATGTCGGGTATCTGACTGCCGTTGTAATGAGGTTTCACTGTACTGCATTTTCTTTAATTTGATGCTTATGACATTGATATGAATTACTTGGTAAGGAAAAAAGGGAATAGTAAAAATGGGCTTACACAGTGGTACTCTGTTTGCATGTTCTATAGCAAGATGTACTAAGTTCATATCAATTTGAAGAACTGTCGAAGTTAGTTGCCCCTGGCTGTGTGCCAATGAAGACCAATAATAATGTCCATGTGTATGATGACATTAGAACAAATAGTCGGACTGTCTGACTCCAGATGACTGCCACCATTGACAGCTCTGGGCTAACTCTAGAAATTAACCAATAGTAGCAACTAAAGAACTGAAATATCTTAGTCAAAGTATGATTTCATTAGCAAACATCAAAGCCAAACATTTAGAATTTTTTTACCAATACATTGTGGTTAGGCTTTGAAGCTTATACTTGAAACTACTCAAAACATAAAGCTTCTATTATAGGCCAAACAAAGTGAAAAGAAGTGAATATCTGAGGCCAAATCCAACTTGTGTTGGCCCATGACAGTGCTGTCCAGCTGAAAAATCTTTGTAGCAAAATTTTCTTTACTGGTAGCATTTTTCCACTTCTTAACATGAGAAACACTTATCTTTGAGAAAATCTGTAGCAATTTTGAAGAGCTTTGTAGCAAAATTTTGCTACAATGCTCCAGCTGGACAGCCTTGCATGACTATTTGGTTAATGACTGAGCCCAGCCATAGTGACTGAGGCATAGTGACTGAGGCATAGTGACTGAGGCATGGTGACTGAGGCAGTGATGTTTCCTGCAGGTGAACTCACACAGCTGATCAAATGTGCAGAGAAGCACAATGTGAAGTTCGTCTATGCTTTGTCTCCGGGGCTGGACATCACCTACACCTGTGAGGAAGAGCTTTCTCGGATAAAGGCCAAATTAGATCAGGTAAGTTTGTCAACACAAAGAGGCCATATGGTCAGCCTGACTGGGCCCTGGGTCAAAGGTCGTTGTTGATGTTTTCCTGTTTGGTGGGACTCAGGGCTTAAAGTTTATCAGTAAAAGAGTCAAAGTCTTGGAAGTTTAGTGAGCAGACAAAAGTGTTGAACACTGGCAGAGAGTGAATATCCTATGTTACAATCATAAAGTTCAATGAAAGAAAATAAAATAGGCCATAATGATATATTGTATGTTTATGTTAATATTTTATCAAAAATACCAGTATGCTTCTGGTTTCCAGCATTTCCTTTATCATTCATTCCTGTCTGGTTCTTTTTTCTGTGTGGAATACCTAAGTACCCACCAGTGAACCAGAAAGAGATATTCAGGAAATGTTGCCTCCGCCTGTATTGCCTGTACCATGCACAAAATACTTTAAATTTCAGGTGGCCAGCTTTGGATGTTCATCCTTCGCGTTACTCTTTGATGACATAGATATAGAAATGTGTGAGGCTGATGAAGCCACATTCGATACAATAGGAGATGCCCAGTGCTTTGTGACAAACAAGGTTTATGAACATCTTGGAACACCAGAAATTTTCCTTTTTTGTCCGACAGGTAAGCTGTATTTGTTTTTCTCATGAGAGACTCTTTCTGTATACCACGTGGTGATGTTTAAATGCAATGTTTGGTCAAGCATATGTGCTTACATTGAAAATTGAAACATCGTAAGGGGTCACCCATTTTTATAGTACATGGAGTACACGAAGCGGAGGTGTGTGTGTCAAGATCAGTGTACGTTTTTAGCTGATTTTGTAAATGTTGATCAATATTTAGCCAAAAATCAACATTTTTAGAGTACTGTTTTTTTGGGGGGGGGGGAGGGTAGGGTAGGCAGGGGGTTACAAGGAAAAAGTACTCTGTGTACACTTTTAAAAATGTTGATAATTTTTGCTGATTCCTAAGTTACTACTCTCACATAAATTTTTCATACTAATGGTCATCTGTTATGAAAATAAAAAATACTATTTAGTGGGGTCTTATTTGTGTGTTTGTGTTTTGATTTTGCACATGGATGTTCCCCAGGTGGACTTCTACCAATTTTACAAAGGAGATGTTGAGGCAATAATGCTACTATTTTTTTAATGAAATTTTTAATTATTTTTTTGAAAACAATTCTTTATCTCAAGAACTTCTTGGCCAATTGCTATTTTGATATTGCACGTAGGGTCACCTGGGGTCATCTTGTTCTTATTTTGGCCACCAGGTGGTGCTGCAATTTTTTCTTTTCTTTTCTTTCTTTTTTTTTTTTTTTAAATTAATTTTTTTGTGTTAAGGCCATTTTTCACTTCTCCAGAATGGCTGAAGAGAATTGCTTTAATTGTTATCAGAATATAATTTGACTTTATACAATAAAAGTTTGCAAAAATGATATGGATATATGTTAACTTTTGACAAAGTTATGGGAAATCAAACTTTGCAACCATAGGTAAGTGTTACCACTGTATAGTATATATGGCTGTTGTATTTACATTTTCGACTTCTCAAAAAGCAGTGCTTAGAATGTTTTGATTTTGCATTGGATTTTCCCCAGGTGGACCTCTACCAAGTTTCCAAAGGAGATGATGATGCAATAATTGTTCTATTTTTTATGAAATTTGTAATTAATCTTTTGAAAAAAAAAACTCTTCATTTCAAGAACTACTTGGCTAAATGCTTTGATATTGCACATATGGTCACCTGGGGTCACCTAGTTCTTATTTTGGCCACCAGGTGGTGCTGATATTTTTCTATTTTTTTTTTCTTTGAATTATATATCAAACTTTTCTACTACTGTACATGTATATATAGCTATACAGATTACAGTGCATGTGTTGCAATACTGTATAAGCATATTCCAATAAGCTGAGCACAGGATAATCATGATCCTCTTGTTTTATCTTTTTAGGGGATGGGGTCTGAAACCTTCAAGCCTGTTTAGTGTGAAATTATATTACCTGTCTGTTGAATTTGGTTTAATAGTTTTTTTATTTTTTTTACCTTGAGGAAAAGGTCTGAAATCTTCAAGCCTATTTAGGTTGAAATTATTTTAACTTTCCATGAAATTTGATTTAATAGTGATAATGTATTCATGTATTTTCATTCTCATGATGTATGCAGACCACATGACCTGTACTGCCTGCACATGGCTACTTACAAAGTTTATTGAGACCACTGGTATACTTTTTAGCATTGATACAGTGTTGCAGTATAGCAAAAAATTAAAAGTGAATAAAATGGGAAAATCTTTGGATTCCTTGGATAAGAATATCTTATGGTAGAAATATAAAAAGGAGGAGTTGAGTTTTGTGGATTGTTGCTTAGTGTATTGTCATTTATAAACTTGGACCATTTTGAAGTGATGATCAGCACAGATTTGAACCAGTTCAGTGTGCTAAGTCAGTACTATATATGGTAGTGTTCTGGCATGTCATGACACAGATGGTCTGTGTCATGAAGCAGCTGCAGCATGACAAGCCAAGCAATTTAGAAACCAATTACTGTATTACCCCTTTAAAGCACCCCCCCCCCCGCATTTTGTCATAGGCCTTTCATATTGCACATTTATAGTCCTTCATAAGGTCTCAGATGGGATCAAAGATGGGCGACCTTGGCACAATTCCCAAGGTCACAGAGCCATTTTAGTGAATTTGGTTTTCACGCTATAACTTGAAAAGTTTAGGACATATAGGCCTTCATATTACACATGCTTATAGTTCTGCATAAGGTCTTGGGTGAGTTCAAACATGGGTCACCTTGACTCAAGTCCCAAGGTCACAGAGCCATTTTAGTGAATTTGGTTCTATGCGATAACTTGATAAAGTTTTGACATAGGTCTTTCAACTTGCAGTTGATTATAGTCCTATGTAAGCTCTCAGATGGGTATGAAGATGGGTTACCTTGACCCAATTCCCAAGGTCATAGAGAGCCATTTTAGTGAAGTTGGTTTTCATGCCATAAGTGGAAAAGTTTTTGACATATGCCTTCCATATTGCACATGATTTTAGTCCTACATAAGGTCTCCGAAGAGTTTGAAGATGGGTGACCTTGACCCAAATCCCAAGTTGTGACAGCCATTTTAGCAAATGTGGTTTTCACGCTGTAAGTTGAAATTTTTTTTACATAGGCCCTTCACATTGGACATGATTTAGTGCTGCATAAGGTCTCAGAGGAGTTTGAAGATGGCTAACCTTGACCCAAGTGCACAGAGCCATTTTAGCGAATTTGGTTTTTACACGGTAAGCGCAAAAGGTTTTGATATAGGCCTTTCATATTGCACATGATTTTAGTCCTACATAAGGTCTCAGATGAGTTTGAAGACAGTTTACCTTGCCCCAAATCCAAGGTCACAGAACCATTTTAGCAAATTTGGTTTTCACATGATAAGTTGAAAAGTTTTCGACATACAAGTTTCTAATTGCACATAATAGTTTTAATCCTACATAAGGTCTGAGACAAGTTTGAAGATGGATCACCTTCTCCAAAATCCCAAGGTCACAGAGCCAGAGAGGGGAGCATATGTGTGGCAATCTCTGATTGCATTTTAATTGACTGCACACAGTCAAAACTACAGACACTTGACTGAAAATATGTTTTTGAGGAAGCTGAGTATGCTATTCTCATGTGACAATCATTGGCAAGTGTTGAGTCTAGAACTGTAGGAAATGATCTAACTGACTGCAATGGCATGACAGTGACTTTATCTGTTGTATGACTGGTGAACATTTGCACCTTGTGACAACACTGGTTGTATATTTTAATTCTTTTTTTTTTTTTTCAAGAATGTGACTTACACACTTCTGTGACTTCTTTTCCTACACTTACCGATCCTCCAGCGTCCCACTTATGTACATGTCCGAAAATGAAGTGTTTCAAGGTCTTGTTAGTGTTGATACTACCAAAACCACAGGATGTGATTATATACAGGGGTCCCCCGCTTATAAGGCTACCCGAAATGCAGCCAAAAAGTGGTCTTACAAGAGGGTTGACCTCTCTTGAGGGGTAGAATATAATGAAAATGCCATACTTTCTGCACAAGAATGCTGGCCTTTCAAGAGGGGTGGCTTCTGATGAGAGGTGCCTTATAAGAGGGGGATCACTGTAATTACCAAACTGCTGAAAGAAGCAGCACCTGAAGTTCATAACTTTTTTGATTGTTCAGTCTTTCTCTAGAAAAGAAAATTTTGCCAATAATGTGGAAAAGGATCCATGTCTTGCCCTTGCATAAAAAGGTGCTGAGGATATTTGTAATAATTATAGACCCATTTCTTTGGGCTTAGTTGCACAGGAAAACTCTTTGAAAAAATTGTGTATAAATATGTTTTAATATTTGTTGTTGTGATAATCTTGTTATTTCTTCTCATGAATCTGGTTTTACCTGTGGAGACTCCACGATTAGCCAACTTCTTCTGATGTACCATGAATTATGCATTGCCGTTGACTAGTAGAAGGAGGTTAGAGTTGTTTTCTGGGACATCAGCAAAGCATTTGATAAAGTTAGGCATGCAGGTCTGTTGTACAAATTAAATAGAAACGGTATATCAGGAAATTTGTTGGACTGGTTTTCTAACTATTCTAGAAAATCGTTATCAATGTGTAGTTTTGAAAGGCCACTCTTCAAACTGGGGAATAATCAATGCTGGTGTGCCACAGGGTTCTTTACTTGGTCCCCTTTTGTTTTTGATAAACATTAATGATCTAAGATTAAACTCTTTGCTGATGACACATCTAGTTGGCACACTCTGGATAAATGCAGAGAAAACTGTAAGTTGCGCTTAATAAACAAATTAATAAATAATTTGATTCCGGATTATCTATGCGCAATAATTCCACTTGGTCCAGATACCAACAAATTCAGGTATGAGACCCATCAGAGGTTTGACTTTCCTTCTTTCCCTTCTTTCTGAGCATGCACTGACCTTTTTTATAAATCCTTTTTTCCCTTCAATAGTCAGGTTGTGGAATAAGCTCCTATTAATGTTGGCACTCAGGGTCGTTTTGTTAATTTAAATCCAAATTAATTAAGCCCATTGTTCAGCCATTAAAATTTCCTGAAACACTTAAGTTTGGCAGTACATATCTATCCATCTACACAACCCGACTGCAATTCAGTTCTAGCCAGCTCAATTCTCATCTTTTCAAAATTGATGTGAAAGAATCTCCCAATGTTCCTGGGGTGTAGGGCACAAGGACACCTGGCATTTTTTCTTTGCCTGTCTCTACTATGCTGTCCCTAGATCGAAATTGCGTTCCATAATTTGTAGCATTGCTCCATTTTCCATGCAGACAATACTGTATGGCTCTGCAGACTGCTCTTTGGTTGAAACTGCTCAAATATTTTCAGCAGAACATGAATACATCTCTTTAAGTGAATGTTTCAAATCTACTGGCATCAACTTAATCTTTCTTTTGTCTTTTTTCTGTCTCTCCATTTTTCTTTCTCTCTGTCTTTGTTTCTTTCTTGTCCTTTCTTTCTCTGTTTCTTTCTTCTCTTCAAATTTTTTTTTTTGATATCTATCTTTCTCCCTCTATTTTTTCCTCCTATTCTCCCCATGTCACCACGTTCTGCACTGAGAAGAGTCGATAATCCTGCCCCTCAGTCTGTCTTGTCCTGTACCTGTTACCTTCACCGTGTGCTTTTGTACGGTCGTTCATTGCATTGTGAAATTTACCCAATGCATGAGGGACTGTGCAAAATGTGCTTCTTGTATTGTCCTGTACTACCTGTCCCTCTTCTACAAGAGAGATTAACATAGGGCATGGCCCTCTTTCCCGATTGCGTCATTGCCTAATTTGCATATTTTCTGTAATTTTGTTCAATAAAATATGTTGAAATCAACTCTGTTTGTAGAATATTGCGATACTCGTGCCAAGCCTGATACTGCTACTTCAGACTACCTAAGGACTATTGGATCATTGCTCAAACCAGATATAGATATTTTATGGACCGGTATGTAAAGACTATGCACTCACATGAACCCCTGTGTGTTGTAGCTTGTGAATGAAAGATCTTTGAGGTTGCTGTAACCTGATCTCTTGAAATGAGACTTGTTGCATTGTCAACTTATGTACTATATTCTTTCTAATAAGGACTTTTACTATAAGACTACCTCAACTTCCTTGGAATCTGAATGGTCAAAAATCAGATAACGAAATTCTACATTTAATTATCTTTTTTCACAGTATTTTACCTGTAGTGTTCAAAGTAGCATTTTAAATTGAAAGATTATTACATAAGTAATTTTTAAGCATATGGGTCACTTTTTGTGAGGAATACAGTCAGAACAAAGCAGTCTGCTGTGCCAGTCCGTACACACCTGGCCTTCACTTTTAATCATCAGTGTTGTTACTTCATTTTAGATACAGTAGTACCTGCAATGTAAGACCACTGCCACCAGAGACCACCTTGCTGTTATGACCACAGTTTTCCTGGCATGACTCAATACTATCTGTAAATTGACCTACAATTTCAGACCACATGTCGCGACCATTTTTGGCTGGCAGAAGGGTCTTAAATAGTGGGTACCACTGTATAAATCATGGTATTGTCCAGAGTTTACTGAATATGATGTGTTTATTGAAGTTTTTCAGAATGAACATGTATCCATAAGATACAGTACATGTGTAATGACTATATCTGTGCAGATGCATATAGTAAGTGACCAATTAAAGACCCTCTGAAACTGCAGAGTTTGTCATTTCCATGGCTTCGTTTAATCTGTCATGTTGTAATGCTGACAAAAAACCTGCATGTTTGAACAACCAAAATTAGGAAGAACTTACCATTTGAACTTCAATATTGGTTGTGGCTGTTACGAAAAAATATGGTGACTTATTAGTGCTTCAAAATCAGCTCTGCCGAGCCAAATACAAAATTAATGCAACAGTTTTGCTGGGCTGTGTTAGTAAAGCTGTTTGTATAAACAACGCTTTATTGTGTACACATAATAAAAGATAAACATTTGTATGTACTCTTCTTTTTGTGACTTATTTTGTAAGCTGAATAAATTTTCTGTCCAAGATAATTCATTGTCAATGGTCAGGATTTCTTTCACAAGTGAGTATGTGAGTATCTCGTTCATGGTGGCTGTGGACGCTTCCCTTTCTCAAGGTTCTTAAATGCAGTCTTTGCTTTGATGTTACTGACAGGACCTAAGGTAGTACCTGGTCACATTTCCATGCATGGGATCAAAGCAGTAGGACGAGCTCTTGGCAGACCACCAGTGATATGGGATAATCTTCATGCCAATGACTACGATCAGACGCGGATATACTTTGGACCATATGATGGACGACCTCCAGAATTACGTCAACACCTACGTGGAGTGTTGACCAATCCAAATTGTGAATATGAAGCAAACTTTATTGCTATGCACACTCTAGCACAGTGGAGCATAAACACGGTGCAGTCATTTAAACCAGGACAATGTAAGCACACACTATGAAATCTCTCGTTAGAAATAGAAACTACCTAGCCACAGGGGAGAGAGTGGGGGGGGGGGGGGGAGGGTACCTCATGGGGCATGAAAAAGAGTTCATTGTTTGATATCATATTTGTCTGAGAAAAGCAAGGAGTGTTTAGTACAAAGTGCACCAAATGATGGTAAGGGTTGGAAATTTATTAAGCTGTATAAGTTCTTTGACACTGGTCAATTGATTCATCATAAAGCCAAAAAAATAAATAAATAGAATCATATTAAACTAAATTTAAACAATGCAGAACAAAAGTAAGAGGACAGTGTGTGAGACCTGTTTTGATGAGTTCACTTTTCTTTGTAAACCCATATTCTGTGGCTCTCAGGTGCTATATTGTTGATATTAAAAACTTGTATTGAAAGATCATATGTCTGAAGTCTGGCTGATAGAGGCATTTAGCAATTGAAGATGTGTGTTACAGATGGCACCTTTGATAACTTAGGCTTGGTTTTTAGCTCTTTATAGGTGGCGCCACGTGCTTGGTAAACAAATCCAACCTGACTGATTGGCTGTTGTTTGTCCAGTAAAAGTGGTGTCGCATGATGCAGTTTGACGGCACATGTAATTTACTTCTCTGAACACCCCTTACCTATCAATACCACAGGAATCATGGGCAAAGAACTTTAACCCTTAAAGTGCTAATCACTGGTATAGTTGCTTTCTCATTACCATTGAACATATAATGGTTAAAAGAGTCAAATTCCTCATGAAGATACCTTTCATTTAAATACCAGCAAGCCTTGTCTGAAGCAAAAAGTAGTCTTAGTCAACAGCTTTCCTCGGGACACTTTGCGTGCAATGCGCGCAAAGTGTCCCGAGGAAAACTGTTGACTCAATCTGAAATCAGCACTTTAAGGGTTAAGAATATATTCGGGTCAAGGGTAACAAAAGTTCATCAGCCCGACTTTTGAGGGAAACCTTGACCCCTTTTCTGGTCAAAATAAGACAAGAGTTGACTAAGTCAATAGCTGTTTGTCCAGTAGGATTGGGTACCCAAGCAGCACTGAGGAAAGCAACTGATGTAAGGCCTGCAGCCAGGACAGGTCTATCAGGACAGGTCAATCAGGACAGGTCTATCAGGACAGGTCTTATCTACTGTATTCAGCAAAAGTTGTGCCTGTTAACATGAAATTAAAGTAAAAAACTCAGAAGCAGACGAGAACTTACCTGTGAGCTCCTTTGGGTGATTTGAGCAGGAAAGGGTTAAAATTGTGTGATGAATGATCTTGCAAGAAAGGGTTCCTGTCGAATGGTAAGTAAACCACTTTTATCGTTTGAATTTCCAGATAATATCAGGGAAACTTCCAGCCGCCGAGGAGGATCTGCAGCAGCCGATGGTTACAAACCTCGCAAGGCCTTAGAGAAAGCTATTGCTGACTGGATTTCAGTATTTTTTGAACTCAGGGGTTCGGCAAAGCTTGCTCAAGTAAAACACAATCAGCGACCTTATCCGGCAGCTCCCAAGAAAGCCAAACTGTCTGGTGCAAAGAAGGACAAAGGCTCAGGGAAGAAATCGGGCAAGCTGGCCACAAAGGAGCGACTGGAAGAAACAGAACCTTTGAACTGTGACGATCTGCTCATTTTATGTGATTTATTCTACCTGCCATATGAACATGGAGCACAAGCAGTGTACTTATTAAAGGAGGCTCACTGGCTTATCAACAACTCCAGTAGACTTGTCAACATCAGCTCAGCCACAAAGAAAGAGGTAGGCCTGTGTGTAGTCATGTCTTTGAATTTTCCTACTTATATGCAGAGTTTTTCATGAAGGCTTAATTGTGATGACTGTAGAGTTCCTCAGAGAAGTTGCCCACCCATCTACCTACAGCACAACATATGTCTTTGTTATTTCCTGTCAAGTTTTGCCAGATTTCAATAAAATTTGAGGACTGATTCAGATAATTTAGAGTTCTTATGCTCTGTTGTCTGTGTTGACTAGAATTCAGATTCTCAGTGGCATATGAATGCACGAGCTAGTGATTTATGTAATTACAAACATATAGTACAAAGTGTGTTTGATAAAACTGGTACAGATGGCATTTTAGAGACTTTATAACTGAAGTACTTTATAGTCAAGAATTGTGTGTTAAAGATAATGTCTGAAAAGCCTAAGAATGTAACATAATTGATGGAGATAGTTTACATGTATATTTAAAATGATAGAGTGGAATTGTAAATTCAGAAAGCTGGCAGTATGTGTACTTGTATCTATCATTAAAAACTAATGTGTATGACCTAGAAACAGAAGATATTTTCATGGTTTGCAGAACACGGAAATCAAAGAGTGGCACAGAAGGGCAGCACAGTTTCATGAACTTATCTCTCAAATTTCTGAAATGATAAAGAAGCTTGGCAACATTCCTAATCGTAAATTGCTGTATGAATTTTACCATTACATAACCGACATAGAGTCTGCTTTATCAGTGACAAATTCCTACATAAAATGGTTAGGTAAGTAGCTATCTTCCTGCATCTGTTGATATTCTGCTACAGATATGTATGTCATATTGCCACCAAAACTGTTGGAAATAAGCAAACAATTTTACAAAGCATAAAAAATTTAAATAGCTTTTTTGAATTTGTAATGAATATTTCAAAGGTTGAGAGGACCAGTTTAAAACCACCAGTTGCCTTTAGTGGGTGACTGCCCGTCTCAAGTCAGGAGTGAAATTTGTTTCTTCACATTGGTATTGGAAGATGAATGTTGATGCTTTGGGAACGCTGGAATCTCTTTGCTGTCATTATTGGGTTTGATATTTATGAATATGGGTCATGTTTTTCTGCATAAGTGTACCATACTAGAGACGTCCGTCCATCTGTAAACTTTTGCTTGTTAGTGCAATACCATCCACAGTTTTCAAGTTAGCTCAATATAACTTTCTGTGGTCAAAATGTGAAAATCTTGTGAACACTCTAGCATCTTTAATTTTTGTTATATCTTCAATGGGATTGTGGGGGAGGTCGAAGTCTAAGTTGCTGATGATACTAGTGGCGCCACCTAAAATTTGACCGAAATTATGAACCAAAATGTGTTTTAAGATGCAAAATTCCATATCTGAAAAAATAATTGGATTAGACTTGCAAAATTTATAGGATATATAGACAATGTCTACTGCTAGAATTTTATGTAGTATCAGTGACCTTAACCTATTTTTGTGAGGTCACCATGCCTGTAAAGTTGAAAGAGGTGATTTTGTAATGGCAGGGTGTAGCTTGGACATCAATGGCAATATCAGCACAGCACCAGGCCTATGGGCCTCGTGTTATATAATGTGGGTGACATTGATCTTCAGTCCCAAGGTCACTGAGGACATGAAGTTAAGGATCCACTCAATGTTGTCTTGGCACATGCAACAATATCCATCACAGGAATTGCACAAATAAGCTATTATTACATGTGGAGAGAAGTGCCAGGTGGTGGACAAACAATACACTGAAATCACATAATTTTATATGTTCAGAAGCCACTTGAGGACTTGCAACTTTGAAATGAAGAGGTGCAATATAGCCACAGCGCCAGCAGAGCACGAGGCCCATGGGCCTCTTGTTTAAGGTGTGCTGACCACAGGTGGCAGATCTTATAGTATGACTCATGTCTGCATGCCCATATGTAAACTGTTGCTTGTGAATGCGATTAAGTGACCAGTTTTTAAGTGAACTCCATCTAACTTGCAGGACTTATGGAGGGTATAAACTGTAAGTGGAGTTAACTATCAGCGGTACTGCCAATGTCAGGAATCAGTTATTGAATCAATACATACAATCAATCAATTTGAAGAGATATATACATATATATACTCACACATACACATATAACAATGCAGTATATTGTTAGTTTATGAAAAAATATGCATATATTGATCTAGGAGACTAGTATTAAGGTCATCTTTGACCGCTATCATACTACCCACCCACAGCGTTGTAATTTGCCCATATGTTACATAAATATGTTATTATGAAACATATAGTCCAGAATGTGAAAACTTTGACAATGCTGGTTTTCAATTTTTTTTTTCGTGGAGCATTACAGAACTTTGTAGGAATGTTGATCAGGCAAAAGGGATGAAATCACAGGAACAGTTGGTAGCACCACTTGCAGTAAATGGAAGATAATGATAAAGAAGTGTTGATGGGACACTAAATTTGATAAATCTTGAGAAACAGTAAGGTAAATAATACCAAGTGTATCGTAGATGTGAATCATATGTGGAAGTTTAATGTGAAGTAATATGAATGACCTTGGCCTACTTTCTTAAGGTCATGGACCAGAGTCATTTCAGGAATTTTGTTTTTGATGGTGATCAGATCATTATTGTGAACATATATCTACATACCATTACAGAGGGATTATACAAACAAAACTCATGGATGTAAAAAACACTTAAAATTCATTATTGAGATTATAAACTGAGATGGAACTACATGTACTAAATTTACAACACATGCATCAGGCCAAAGGTCATATTGCATAAAAGTTTGGATGGGCTTGACCTAATTTAAAGGTCATTAAGTGCTTTAGTATATTAAAAGGACTTTGAATTCCATGAATGTCAAACGCTTGACTGCTTTCAAGCTGAATTCATATAACTTTTAAGACTCCTGAAGTGTATAACATCTTGGTTGAACATCACATAATGAGTAGTTTTCACTGTAGTAAACCATAAAATTTATATCTGTATTACAATATTCCTGGAAGTGTCGTCTAAAGACACTGTCAAGTTACACTTTTTCTGTGGTTTGTTTTCAATCTCTTGCACAGCAGCAGAGAATTAGGCCCATGGGCCTTTTTGTTTTTGCTCTGAATAATAGAATAACTGGATTATATGCTTTGAGTATCAAACAGAAGTTAAGATAACATGTATGCCTGTTGGGGTGTGAATTCTTAAAATCTTCATTTTTTTTTTCAGCTTTAGGGAAAGAAAATCGTAAACCTTTCTATGGCAGAGACCCAGAGCTTCCAACTTTCAAAGGAGGACTTAACATAGAATTAAAGGTAAATAGAGTCGTTAAAGACTAAACATTCATCCTCATGCCACAGAAGGGTTCCATCAATTTTTTTCTATGGGTCCACTGCAAGGGCAGACCCATTATGTTTTCAAATTGTCCATTAGTCTGTTGGGTGGTTCCATCTGTCCACTGTTTGTTTGTGAGCATGATGTCTCAAGACAAAATGGTCGCCTGACACTCAAATTTACCTCATGTGTATCTTAACATCATATCTTGAGTTTACACTTTGGTGACTTTGACCTCATTTTTAGTGTCACAGGAGACGTGTGTGTGCAAAGTTGGATCCATCAATCAATGCTCTGTGTTGAAGTACAATATACCCTTAGGTTTTTTGTTTGTTTGTGTCATTGCATGTGACTTGGTCCTTCTTCATGTCATAAGGTTTATGGTGTGCTGAGATGAAGGATGGTCCATTGTCAGGGGTATGAAAATATTTCCAATGTGGGAGTGTAGCTGCTTCCTCTGTAATGTATACCAAGGCCAACAGCTCAGTGTGTGTCAGACCAATCACACTGTATACGCTCAAATAAACCACATGTTCCTGACTTGCATATGGTCAAATATATGTTTTTATGTGTTCCTAATCTTTTTTTTTGTATAATGAACAGATTTTCAGTCTGTTTTAGCCACATGGCCTATCATATACTTACCTTAACTTTGTTGTACAGCAGCTCGGTCTATCAGTCTTCTAGGCGTGTTTATGTTTTGGGGATGAAAACAGAAAAAGTATATGTAATATAATGTCCTGATGCAGCTATAACATACCCATCACAAAAAATGGTAGGTTGGTCATCACTTGCTCATCATAATTAATTAATTAAACCAATATTTATTCATCATCAATTAATTGAATACATAGAACTTGGAATGAATCTCTACACCAATTTAAACAACTGGCATGTATTATCAGAGGAGTATTTGCTGGAATTAATATCTTGCAATTGTTTGATCCACATTTCACTGCAGTTTGGCATGTTTTTTGAAGTTCTCTAATTCTTGTGATAAATATTCTGTTCAATCAAGATTGATTAAGACGCTGCCTCTGTGGTCAGCTTGTTGACTAATTTTAAAAACATCACCACTCACAGCAATACCAGGAATGTGTTTTAGAAGGAAGTGTTTAAATCATTTTTTATTTGGTTTGTATTACAATAAGATGACGTTGTGTCGTGTACTTATAGAGACTGCTGCCCATCCAAGGCAAGTGGGATATGTTTCCGGGACCTGCTGTGGGGCCTCCCTCCAACTCTGTCTTCACCATACGGCCATATTGCAAAACAGACCAAGTATGTATTCACATGTACAGTCAAACCTCATCATAAGGACATGCAGATATCTGAAATTTTCAAAAGTTTTGAGGGACCTAAAGTCATATTTCTCTGCTATTTGACTCATTTATCTGGTATATTCAGTGTCGGACACATTTGCTAGGGTACAGATGGTGTGGTTATAATGAGGTTTCACTGTACTCCTTGTATACAGTGGTACCTGCTCTAAAGACCACCTCCAATTTAAGACCGCATGTCTTTTTAAGACCACTCTTTCAAGACCCTCTGCTGTATTTACATGTTAAATATACCTTCAATTTAAGACCACCTGCACTATGAGACCACTTTTTGTTGGCTGTAGGGGTGGTCTTAAATAGCAGGTACCACTGTATTTACAAAGCATAGCTTGCGCCTCACGTCTCTGCCTGTGGGTGAAGACACCTGGATGTGTATCAGTTTATAAGAGACTACTGTTTTCTATATCAAAGTCATGGATATCAATCACATATATGTAGAGATATTGGGATGCTGTATATTGACAAACTGTAACGAGTGAAGGTATCTGGGCCTGCAGTTCATCTGGAAGCTGAGGCTGAGTGATGTTCATGCTCCAAAGAACACACGAGTCTGTTCTGCGGGCCCAGATACCCAAACAAGCTATGGTTTGTATTTATCCCATGTTTTACAGTGAAATGACTGCAGGAAAAAAGTGATTTCAAACCGTGTTTTATTCATGTCGACAGTATGATTGTTACCCTAACAACACATGGCTAATTTGCATATGAACTATGTAATAGGAGGAAGAAGATGACAGAGCTGTAATACATCGGGTTTTGTAGGGAGTGCAAGCGCAAACATGGGATAAAATTCCATACACTGTAAAATGAAAAGCATAACTGGAGACTTTGATACAATAACTGGAGACTTTGATACACATAACTGGAGACTTTGATACAATAACTGGAGACTTTGATACACATAACTGGAGACTTTGATACAATAACTGGAGACTTTGATACACATAACTGGAGACTTTGATACAATAACTGGAGACTTTGATACACATAACTGGAGACTTTGATACACATAACTGGAGACTTTGATACAATAACTGGAGACTTTGATACAATAACTGGAGACTTTGATACAGTGTAAGATGAAAAGAAAATAAAGAATTTGATAATTGTTCAGTTGTGAAATCTCCCACTAAGTTGGGAGACTTTGAGCCAGTGTGTCATTCCTGTTGTTAGAGGTATATGTTTGATAACAATGTGAGAGTGTGATGTTGGTTTGCTTTGGTTACTTGGACCACTCACAAGTTTGATGTATTGAAATTTGACCAGGAAAACTGAACACTGGTGTTTCAGTGAGTTAGTAAGACCAGAAAAGTGCAAGCATAAGAGTATATGTAGTTCTGTGGAACTGTGTGACTAATTTTACAGAAACGAGTTCAAAATATGGATTGTGTATTTGCCGTGTGCTGTTGCAACTTAACGCTCATTGCAGGTTAACCAAGACATGTAAACTGTGCAATGTGTGAGTTATAAAACGAAGTATTGCAGTGCATTAAGTATGAAATTTTATGGCCACAATTACAAAACAAATACAAAAAGTGTGTCAAGTTCTAGATGTTAAGTGCAATAGTCCAGGATCAAAGGGCACAAGTTTTGGTTCTGTAAACCCTGTAACCTCTTTTGAAGTATAAGGTGTCTTTTCAAACTTCCCCTGTTTTAACTTCAGTGAGGAAAATTTAGATAACCTAACAAACCTATATACATGTATTGTTATAATTTTTGGTCTTCAGATTCCAAGTAAAATTAAAGCAAATAATTTGATGCAAACTGTGCTAAAAAAAAAAAAAATCTCAATGTTATTAAGTAGTTAAATTCCATCAAAAATATGAATTACGATTAAACTTAAAAAAATGCTAATGATTCAGTTAGGTCCAAACTTGTTGAAAATCAAATTTAATATGTTTTATAGGAAAACTTTTTATCAGATTTTGCATAATGTTGTCTGTTCCAATGATATGGATGTTTTGTATATATACATGTGTCTGTGTGTTCCACAAAATGCAAAAATGTTAAATCATCCCTGGAGAACAAGAAATTAATTCAAGTAAAAATTTTGTTGGGGAAAAGCTGTTTCAAAATTGACCTTTTTTTGATAAAATATACTACCAGACAAGAATCAAATTTGTTATCAGAGTTAAATATGTACTCACCTCACTGTTACATATTTTAAGTGTATTTGTGATCTGAGAAGTGTATCTGATATCAGAGAAATTTATATGTAAAATGTATTTATCTGAATGTAGATGGATTTATATGCTGTGTGCACTAAGACCTGTGATGACGGAGGAGATGGATCTGATGTCTTCCCAGACCATAAAGATTTGCTACCTGACAGGTATTTGGTGCAGATTTTATCTTTCCTGGTACATGTACTGGTATTTGCTGTCTGACATACAGGCTGGAGTTTCCCAACAATGTGACCCTAATTCTGTTTAAAATGTTCATGTGTACAACTTTGTCATAATGTGAACCATTCACTATAAAGAGAGATAGAGAGAAAGAAAGAAACACTGCCAGTGGCAGTATTTGGTTAGAGTACATAAACAAATGTAAGTTCAAGTTTACTACATGTGTACACAGGGTGTGATTTCAAGTTTATGTGTACATTGCACTGTGTACATGTATAGTCAAATTCTTTTTGTAACAAAACAAGATTCGGACTGAGGGAAACAACACCAACAAACTTGAGGACAAAATTAAAAGAGGAAGCTCCTCCCCTTCCTTAGGAAAAAATACATTTCTGTTTCATGAGCCTTTGTGAGGGAGAAGGAAGTTCCAATGTTGGGGTGGGTTGGTGTGTGTATGTTGGGGTGGGTTGGTGTGTGTAGCAGATGTGTGTTCTACTCTACTTATAAAGTGTGGTTTGATGAAGTAAAATAATTTGGTATTGAGGTGGCTTTTGTTTTTTTTATGAGGGGTAGTGTTCCATCCAAGTCTTTGTATGTACTGTTCCTTACTGTCTTTAGAAGATGCCAGTCATTGTGGTCTGGCTGCTCTTATCATAGGTTTGATGTAGATATGACCGGAGCACAGTCATACTTGAAATGCATTTTGTCCTCATTGATTGTAAGAGCCTGTGTCATTGATAGCACCAAGTGTTCAGTTGAAAGAAAAGTTCTGCTGTTATTTTGAGCACATGAGATGTAAATGTTAAAAAGCTATGGGATGGATGCTGAATATACCCAAACTTTTTTACAAACAGTCCAGGAGAAAGGACTTATATTGTTAGGGAATAAATACAAGAATTACTTTACATGTTGTGGGGTAATGAATGGCCAGCTGAGGGAGTAACAAGGTTGTGATCATGAGAGAACACTGTAGTACATGTAAATATATGTGTTAACCCTTTCCCCTGTTTAATAAAAACTGACAACAGCTTTCCTTGGCATGGGTGAGGCACCATGTGCCCAACCCATGCCAAGGAAAGCTGTTGTCCTGGGGCATCTGGTCTCCTCTACAATTCTCAGTCAAGTTGTTTATTTGTTCCTGTTGAAATTATTTTAAAACACTGAAAGCAGACAACATTTGACCACCAGCCAGATTAACTCTTTCAGTGCCAAATTTTGGACTTAGTCAACAGCTTTTCTCGGCATACATTGGATGCAATGCGCCCAATGCGTGCTGAGAAAAGCTGTTGACCTGGGGTATTCTCTCTTGAACTATAGGCATACTGGTACTTGAATGAAAGTTTTTTTATATGAGGAATACGAATCTGAGATCCTAATGATAATTCAGACTAGTTTCACTTAAGTAGGTCAACTTTAGATGTGATTGGCGCTGAAAGAGTTAATGAGGAAATGTTGAAATGTCCCTTGCAGGTTAATAGGAGGACTTTTGAGTGCAAGCCCAGAGTTCTGCTATGTGCTGGAGGATGATGCTGGCATCTGTGGCTATGTGGCTGCCACACCCGACGTGCAAACGTTCCACAGTAAATTACAAGAATCTTGGCTGCCTTCCATGACGAAAAAATATGCCAAACCCAAAAGGTCCAAAATGACACCTGCAGAGGTAATGGAGTTAGTTTCCTGCTGTTTTGCCATAAAAATGCATACATGGTGATTGTTATTATATTTTGAACAAAGTTATTCTTGCTTTGAAAAAGGTACCCCATTTGTAGAAAAATCACTGATATTTTACCAAGGAGATATCTTCATTATGATATAATAGGCTTTCAAGTTTGAGTCTTAGAATTTTTGTTGGTGTACATGTAGTTACAAAAGATCTCATCATTTTGTTAGCTTACTTTACCATGGAGTATTGTACAAAATAGAGTAGAAAATTGTACAATTTTGAAGATTTCCTCTAATTTTGGCACAAAAATTCATTATTGGTTGTATGTTAAGATTTGGAAGGTCAACTCATGATACTTTTGGAAGAGAGTATTGAAATCTTTTCACACTTAACATGGGCAGTCAATGGACAGCGTTGACCTATAAATTACTAAGCAGAATTAAAACTTTGGGCAATTTGCAACCATTGTGGCAGCAATTGCCTTCCCCTTCAGAATTCAACATGTTTTCACAGTATGTATCAGTTCATCCCTTGCCAAATAATGGTTGCCTGATTGCTCACAAGGTGGCGTTTTCATTTGTTAACCGATTGTAGTGGGCCATAAAAGTAGCATTCCAATGGAAATTCTGGCAACTGAATATCTGGCTGACCAGGCAAAAGTTAATGGAAGTAACAGAATAATAATTCTGGACTTTCTCAAACTACACCTCTCAAGTGCACTTATGCTTTTGTGCTATGAAATATGCACATTTATGGAAATAGAGGCAGCACAAACAGCAGGCTGTCAAGTAGTAAACATTTTTGTATTGTATTCATTGGCTTGTGTTGTCACTTGTTGATTTGTATTTTTCATTATGTTGCATTAGCAATGTCTTGAAAAAACTGCTGTCAAAAGTGGAAAGACACCAATAAATGCAATACAAAGGAAGTTAATTCTTATATTCAAACAATCATTGGTTTTGATTTGTAGAAGTTTTTGACTGTTAATGTACCGGAAACCTCTGTTTTGTTAATCAGTAGGAGGAGCCAGGTGGGGTAGGCTGTCAGCTGCCTAACACAATAACTAATAGATTGGTTGCATGACAACTATTGCATTTATCCCAGGTTGAACTCCCATTTTGCCCATGTTCTTTCAGAGCTAACAAAAATGGTAAATCCAAATATTTCAGCATAACTGCACTGACAGCATCAATGAAAGGGAATTAAGGTGTGAGGTTTGGAGGGGTACTAAATGGTACCTGTTACACTGCTCAATTAATTAAATGAGATAGTTGATAGAGGATAAGGTGTGACCTGTGTGTTATTTGGTGGGAGATAAGGTGTGATCTTTAAGTTATTTGATGGAAGATAAGGTGTGACCTGTGTGTTATTTGATGGAAGATAAGGTGTGACCTTTAAGTTATTTGATGGAAGATAAGGTGTGACCTGTGTGTTATTTGATGGAAGATAAGGTGTGACCTGTGTGTTATTTGATGGAAGATAAGGTGTGACCTGTAAGTTATTTGATGGAAGATAAAGTGTGACTTGTGTGTTATTTGAAGGAAGATAAGGTGTGACTTGTGTTTTCTTTGAAGGAAGATAAGGTGTGAAATGTGTGTTATTTGAAGGAAAATAAGGTGTGACCTGTATATTTGATGGACAATGAGGTGTGACCTGTGTGTTATTTGAAGGAAGATAAGGTGTGACCTGTGTGTTATTTGAAGGAAAATAAGGTGTGACCTGTATATTTGATGGACAATGAGGTGTGACCTCTGGGTTATTTGAAGGAAGATAAGGCGTGACCTGTGTGTTATTTGAAAGAAGATAAGGTGTGATGTGTGTGTTATTTGAAGGAAAATAAGGTGTGACCTGTATATTTGATGGACAATGAGGTGTAACCTCTGGGTTATTTGAAGGAAGATAAGGGGTGACCTGTGTGTTATTTGAAGAAAGATAAGGTGTGACCTGTATGTTATTTGAAGAAAGATAAGGTGTGACCTGTGTGTTGGTTGATGGAAGACAAGGTGACCTATTTGTTGTTTCATGGATGATGAGGTGTGACCTCTGTGTTATTTGATGGCAGATAAGGTGTGACATGTGTTATTTGATTGAAGGTAAGGTGTGACCTGCATGATATTTGAAGGGAGATCAGATGTGACTAGTGTGTTGTTTGATGAAAGATAAGGTGTGACTTGTGTCTTGTTTGATGGGAGACAACTTCTTATGGCCTGCACTGAAAGAGCAAATAGGTTAACACTGGTTATATATACCATGCAGAAATGTGTAATAACATATGTCTCTTGTTGCAGGAGATTATGCTCAGCTTCCACAAGCCTATAGTTCCATTACCAGACAAGATCTATTCGTCCTATCCATCCTTCATGCAGATGAGCATCCTCTGGAACAGAGTTGGTGACAAGCATACCCCAAGACGACTGCTCAAGTGTATAGTGTCCCTTTTAAAGAGCCATGGCTCCACAGGGATACATTTAACCCTACACCCAGACCATCAGAACATGAAAGAGTTTTTTATGGACCTTGGATTTGACATATGTGTTAATTCAAGTCATTCCACTGGGGGTACTGTACTGATGACCTGTGACATTTGACTCTTCATGTGGAAAAAAACAGATCAAGCTAGGAATGGCTTTACCACTATTTTTTTTTTTTGGTCTTTTTTTAACTCTTTGAGTGCCAACTGTGACTGAAGTCGAAACTTCTCAACACAAAATGCTCTCAATTATAATAAGGATGGTAAATTCATATTCCATGTGAAAAGACCTTTCATTCAAGTACCAGCATGCCTATAGTTCCAGAGAATATAATGGTCCAGGTCAACAGCTTTCCTCGATGCTGTAGAAAGCTATTGACTCAGCCTTGGCACTGAAAGAGTTAATCTCAAAGGAGAATGAGTTAAAGCAGTTTTGTTTTCAAATTGCATGTACATGAATTTTTCCAAAAAAAATATTATGATTCTTCTTTTTTTCACTTTTCATTATCCCGGTTGCCAGGGAAGTGACCTTAGTTTTCATAATTTCTGAAGTTGCCTTGGTAACTAGCTCAGCTACCATGGATTCTCAAGCATATGTGTAATACAGGTTGCCAGGGGAAATGCCCACTTTATGACCACTGAGGCAGCTGTCATCCTTGTCAATAAACATTTTCTGATGTGTACAAACACCAGACGCAGAAACTGTGAATACCCAAATCATGGGTATATGTGTCAGGCAATGAATAAGGCAAGAAATTTAATTAGTAACATCTTTTCAACATTGCAATATTCATGGTGAATGTTTTTATTTCATTTGTATAGTTTGCACATGTGATCAATGTATGTACTGCCGCTGTTATACTCCACGCATGTGACACCAAGTGTGCTCTTTTTTTTGGGGGGGGGGAGGGGGGGGGGTAAGAGGAGCCAAGTGCAACTGTACAACTGTATATTTTTTGAAACACATGAAAATGTTGATTTATTTGTTTTGTGAGATATATTGAAAACTTTGAGCAGATTTAGAGCCATATTTATATAAAAAAAACCCAAAAAACTGTATAAACATTATATGAACAAGTTTAGGGCCTGAACAAGTGGCCAAACAATGTAGCTTTACATTTGGGTTTGAAAAATCAGCATTTTAAAGTACTAATGGGGGGGGGGGGGTGTCACTGGGTTCTGTGAATTAGTACTCTGTGTACTTGATGATATTGACAGGCCCCTTAGTAAAGAGTGGAATTGATTGTCAAGAACAACAGCAGGAAAAAAAAAACAACAGCTGAATTTTAATGTTTCTTTCAGGAGGTCCATTTTGCGCTTAATTGACTGAAACTTGTTCATTTTTGTCCCCCGCCACAGAAGGTGGTATAGGGAGACATAGGAATGGGGGCTGTGGTCTATCTGTTTGTGGTGTCTGTCCGTCCAGTCTGTCCATCCATCATATCTTTCTGTCTGGTATGCACAACCTGTAGCCCATAAACCGTTTCAGGTAGAATTATGAAATTTACAACACAGATGTATCATGTGTATGGCATGTGACCCATGCCTTCTTGTTGACCTTGACCTCTTTTCAAGGTTATGGGGCTTCTAAAGGTATTTTGCACCATGCTTTTTTCCATATTTCAAGTCCTGTTAAAGCTGAGTCTTTAATTTTTGTACCAAAGAATCATTCCATAAAGGTTTTGTGAATGTCATATTTTGGATGACCTTGATATAATTTCAAGGTCATGGTGACCCAATAAGGTTTCGTGAATGTCATATTTTGGATGACCTTGATATAATTTCAAGGTCATGGTGACCCAATACATATTTATTTGGGGCAATTAGTAACATGGCACCTTTCAAAGCATGTTTAACTGCTTGCAGTAGGATGATCCTAACCAGACTTGTGCCTCAACCTTTTCAGAGGCTGGGGGCCTGTATCATATTTTGGATAGATAATAATGCAATACAAATTTTGTTCTTTCATTTACGTTCATTATTGCATTTATATTAAGCAATACATGCTTTGTGTTATATATGCCTTTAAATAATGATTGGCGTTGTGGTGCTGGGCAACATGATGTGTACTCAGGCTTGTACTTTGAAGTGCGCTGCCTTCTTAGTCTATACACCTATGTATTTTTGGTCACTTTCTGAGTTTCATATTATTTCCAAAGTATGTGCAGTCAAACTTAAAACTCTTTCTAATATAAAGTGTTGTAATGTCACACCCTAGTGCTCATGATGTGGCCGGGGACATGGATCCTGTGGATCATCTAGTTATGCCAGTAAATGTAGTGGTGTTATAATTTGAATGTGTAGTTTATGGTTTTTCACAAGGCCAGCTGGCACCTGGGCTGTTATAATATGTATGACAATTTTTACTCTTTTTGTGTAATTAAGTAGCCTGCTAATTGAAGAGTACACATACATGTATGTATGGTACACTGTATTGTATCTGCTGCTGATAAAATTTGTCTCAAGGTTGATACTGTTTTGTAACCTCTCTGACAACAACTCCTGTTTCAAGAAGTAGTTGTGACAATGCCTGAAGGTGCAATATGCTGTCTCAGTTCTGGGGTTGGATCCTGTTCCTTCATGGTGGCTGACAGTTCACAGCTGAGACAGGAGTCGAAACAGAATAGTCTGTGCTTGACCTGAGGGAGGACATAGCTGTTTACTGCAACTGTCATCCTGGTTGTAAACTCTCTGCCACCATGAAGGAATAGGATTAACCCTTTCCCCCTTGCATTAAGACTGAGTCAACAGCTTTCCTTGGCATGGGTTGGGCACTAAGGGCAGTTGACCTGGGGCATGTGATCTTGATAAGATTAATAAATTGTTTTTCATAACTTGAAATTAGTTGAAAACACTGAAGCAGACGACATTTGACTACCAGCCGGTTTTGGCTGGTTTGAGGGGGAAAGGGTTAAACCCCATTCTGTCCTAGTGCAGGTATTTTATTTTGTGAATTTACCCTTGTAGCTCTTGTGTCTGGACAGCAAAAAGTGTAGCAGTGGATGAAACAGTCTAGCAAGATGACTGTAAAATGTCTTCCTTGGTTGAATGACCGTGCTGCTTGGTTAGCTGAAGCACCAGATGATCAAAGCAGAAGCTGGTCATCTGATAACCCATGAATCCACTGTCTTATAAATGAAGGAGCTAAAATGTTTTAAAAGACACAGAATTTTGTAAACTAAATGAAAATTAGGTGAAAAATTGTCTGTAAACTCTGTGGCCTTCCCAAGTGGACTTGGTTTGTCTCCTGTCCGTAGTACCAAGCATCTTTGGATTGTGGTGGTCAACAGTTGTGCGACAGCAGTTTGATTGGATGTTGTAAGTTATTTAAGATGGCAAACTCTTGGTATTTACCCCCCAGCATAAAATGATGGAGAAGCCTTCCTGCCATGATAGAAGATACATAATTCATGCTATTGTAGTTGTATTGCTATCTGTGAATTGTTTGCGATTCCAGCAGGCACTTCTTGAAAGCTTGTCCATTTTGAAAAAAGGATGGTTTAAAACACATATAAACAAAACTGGTGAGTCCTGTAGATTGCGTGTGATAGGTTTGGTGTGTAATTTTGGCAGCTATAACAGTCTTAATGTAGAACATTGTTGGGTAATTGGTCCATGGTATAAATGGATAGATTTGCAGGATTGTCATTTTCGGTGTTCATATTAGGATTGTAGCCAGTGATGTGCAAAATATGTGTTTGGTGGACAGTAGATTTATGTGTGCTCTTGCTCCTGAAAAAAACATGTTTTGTTTAAAAAATTTGTTTAATAAATTAATTAATTTATTTATTTACTCATACATTCTCTTGCTCCTGAGACAAATATTGCCTTTTTTTCTTGTAAACTTTGTTATTTATTTATTCATTTATTTATTTATTCATTTATTCATTCATTCATTCATTCATTCATTCATTCATTCATTCATTCATTCATTCTTTTGTTCCAAGGTCATTTTTACCCTTCGGCCTTATGAGGCCGATGGGTATTGTCGTACCCGGCACTGTCCGTCTGTCCTTCTGTCCGTCCGTCCCTCTGTCCTTTTGTCCGTCTGTCCGTCCGTCCCGTGGTTTTACCACCATAACTTTAGAAATTTTTGGGACAGGACTTTCAAATTGCACATAATATTACACTTCTATATGGCCTACTTTGTGTGCAAGCAGAGACATAATTCTTAAGGTCACACAGTGGTCACATGTGCTAAGCGACGTTACCGCTCTAACTATTGAAAGCCTACATCTAGCAATCTAAATCTTACACACAAGAAGCTTCACAGAGTGATCTAGAAGCCTATTGAAAATAGAGGTCACAGCTCTATATTTGACTTACTTTTTGAAGTCAAAGGTCAAGTGCACAATGGTGGTATTGGTATAAGTAAGTTTTTAAGTCAATTACATGAAATTTTACACACACATGTATCACAACCAAAGAATGTGTCATGAATCAAAAGTAGGTCACTAGGTCAAGTATCTGGGTCACAGTGACCTATTCATTGAAATTTGGTTTACCACTTTAACTTCAGAAATTTTTGAGACACGACTTTCAAATTGCACATGATATTACACTCCTATGTGGCCTACTTTGTGTGCAAGCATAGTTGACCTTGACTTAATTTTCAAGGTCACACAGGGGTCACGTGCTAAGCAACGTTACCGCTCTAATATTGAAAGCCTTCATCTAGCAATCTAAATCTTACACACAAGAAGCTTCATAGAGTGGTCTAGAAGCCTATAGAAAATACAGGTCATAGCTCTATATTTGACCTACTTTTTGAGGTCGAAGGTCAAGTGCACAATGGTGGTATTGGTATAAGTAAGGGAATTTTTAAGTCAGTCACATGAAATTTTATACACACATATATCATAACCAAAGAATGTGTCATGAATCAAAAGTAGGTCACTAGGTCAAGTATCTGGGTCACAGTGACCTAATCATTGAAATTTTGTTTACCACTATAACTTCAGAAATTTTTGAGACAGGACTTTCAAATTGCACATGATATTACACTCCTATGTTGCCTTCTTTGTGTGCAAGCATAGTTGACTTTGATTTAATTCCCAAGGTCACACAATGGTTACGTGTTGAGCGACGTTACCACTCTAATTATTGAAAGCCTTCATCTAGCAATCTAAAGCTTACACACAAGAAGCTTCATAGAGTGATCTAGAAGCCTATTGAAAATCAAGGTGATAGCTCCATATTTGACCTACTTTTTGAGGTCAAAGGTCAAGTGCACCATGCTGATATTGGCATAAGTAAGGAAGTATTTAAGGCAGTTACATGAAATTTAATACAGTCATGTATCATAACCAAAAAATGTGTCATGAATTAAAAGTAGGTCACTAGGTCAAGTATCTGGGTCACAGTGACCTAATCATTGAAATTTTGTTTACCACCGTAACTTTCAGAAAATTTTTTGAGACAGAACTTTCAAATTGTACATGATATAACACTGCTATATGGCCTACTTTGTGTGCAAGCATAGTTGACCTTGACATAATTCTCAAGGTCACACAGTGGTCACATAAGCTAAGCAATGTTACTGCTCTAACTATTGAAAGCGTGCATCTAGCAATCTAGATGTTACACACAAGAAGTTTCATAGAGTGATCTAGAAGCCTATTGAAAATCAAGGTGATAGCTCTATATTTGACCTACTTTTTGAAGTCAAAGGTCAAGTGCACAATGGTGATATTGGCATAAGTAAGGAAGTATTTAAGGCAGTTACATGAAATTTTATACACTCATGTATCATAACCAAAAAATGTGTCATGAATCAAAAGTAGGTCACTAACTCAAGTATCTGGGTCACAGTGACCTATTCATTGAAATTTTGTTTACCCACGATAACTTCAGAAGCTTTTGAGACAGAACTTTCAAATTGCATATGATAGTACACCACTGCAAGCATAATTGACCTTGACCTAACTTTCAAGGTCACACAGTGGTCACAAGTTTGCTGAGTGACATTGTGCATCTAGAAATCTAAGTCTTAAAACAAAAGAAACAACATAGGGTGATCTAGAAGGCTATTGAAAGTCAAGGTTATACCTCTATATTTGACCTGATGTTTTTGAGGTCAAAGGTCAAGTGTAAAATAGTAGTATTTGTGTAGGTAACTATACCTGATACTATGGGACACTATTCCTATTCACTTACAGCAAAAGAGATTGAAGGCGGCCGAAGGGTACCGCGTCCTTTGAACGGTATTTTTTTAGCTCTGCTGACCTAAGGTTGCAGAACTTATGTGACTACTCATGTATGTCTGTCCCTTCGTTTGTAAACTTTTGCTCGCTTGTGGGATACCATCCACAGTTTTCAAGTTAACCCATTATAATTTTTAGGACTTGTAGGATGTATGAAAATCTAGGTGAAGTTTGATAGTGGTGGCGCCACCTACTGTATTATGTAATATATGGGTCAAAATGTGAAAATCTGAATGTTTCTAACATCACAAGATGGATCTTGATGAAATCTCGGATCAAGGACTATGCTGGTGGTGCCACCTATAGTAGTACAGAAATTATAAAATGTATTGAAACTTATATAAAATCATTATTTCAGCAAAGATTGCAGCTAGTCATATTTATCCCTGTATATGTCAGCAGAGCACGAGGCCCATGGGCCTCTTATCTAACAAATTGATTTGGTCAATTTTGACTGATAGATGATGATGATGATGATGATGATGATGATGATGATGATGATGATGATGATGATGATGATGATGATGATGATGATGATGATGATGATGATGATGTCGTCACCCAGTGTATGGGGAGACTATATATGTCGTTTTTGCACCCTTTTCTTCCATTTACTACTTCTTATCATTGTTATTATTTGTGTACTTCAGCTCCGGTTTCCATGCAATAACTCTTGAAGGATTTCAAGAAACTTACATTGAAACTTTGTAAAATTATGCAACTACTAGGTAAGGCCTAGCTTGGGATTGTATTTGGGTGACCTTGACCTAATTCTTAAGGTCATGGGACCATAAATGGCAATTTGATTACCATACAGTAACTCTGTCAGGATTTCACAAAACTTAATGACTCAGGAAGATTATGAAACTAGGTAAGACCTAGGTTGGTCTTGTATTTGGATGACCTTGACTCAATTGTCAAAGTCACAGAGCCATATATGGTAATGTGGGCTCTGTGTGATTACTCTTGAAGGATTTCACAAAAGTCAATAAAATTTGGTAGGATTGTGTAACTATGTAAGACATAGGCCAGGAATGTATTTCAATGACCTAGACCTAATTCTCAAGGTCATAGTCATTTAGGGTAATTTGGTTTCCTTGTCGTAACTCTTGAAGAATTTCACAAAAGTTACTGAAACATAGTAGGATAATTTAACTAGGTAAGATCTAGGTTGCGATTGCATTAGGGTTACCTTGAGCAAGTTCTGGAGGTCACAGAGCTATATGTTAATTTGGTTTTTGTGTGATAATTACTGAAGGATTTTACACAATGAATCTTGAGTATGACTGTGAACCTTGGCAAGATGTACATGTATGTTGGGATTGTATTCGGGTGCCCTTTCCCTAATTCTCAAGGTCATAGAGCCTTGTCAATTTGATCATATTACACGCATACTTTTAAGGTGTACATACAGAGACATTTGACTTTCTATTAGAAAGTCTGGGTGTTCTAGTAATTATTATTATTATTATTATTATTATTAGTAGTAGTAGTAGTAGTAGTAGTAGTAGTAGTAGTAGTAGTAGTAGTAGTAGTAGTAGTAGTAGTAGTAGTAGTAGTAGTAGTAGTAGTAGTAGTAGTAGTAGTAGTAGTAGTAGTAGTAGTAGTAGTAGTAGTAGTGTTATTATACCAGTGGATCAGGTTGTAAAAACTCCCGTGTTTGTAATGTATACCACTAATATAAGGTACATAACATGTTAAAAAAAGTGCAAACTTGCAGACAATGTAAGCATGAGACAAAATCTGAAACTTCAAGTGCTCATCCAAGTGGAGTAAATCTAGTTTTTCCAGTTTTGTGTTCCCCATACATTCCATAATAACTTGCAACCCAACTACATGCAATGGAAAACAACTGTTTGGAAAAGCCTCAAACATCTCATGGAAATGCACAGGTACTGAATTTTAAAGACTTGTATTGTATTGGTGTATGAATTATATAGATCAACTGGCAAAGTAACAGTGTATTCATTATTTTATTTTATTAACATGGTGATCAGTGGGAACACACAGCCCTCTATGTCATTTTTGCTAAGTTTCTAGTCATCTCATTGCTTAATAGGCATTGAACACTGTTCTTATTGCATGGCTGTTAAGGACAGGCCTTTATATCCCTGTGTTTATGTTTTGTGACCACGGAACGGATGGGTCACGAACCAGCAACCTTCGGCACAAGTCACCTAGCCAAAAAATGGGAAATGCAACTGCACCAAATCCCCATTCCTAAATAGAATGGTTCAATGGAGGGCAGTATGCGCGAATGCCATAATCGACATGGCCCAGTTCATTGTGTGTAATCTAGTCATGATCGACATGGCCCAGTTCATTGTGTGTAATCCAGTCATGATCGACACGGCCCAGTTCATTGTGTGTAATCCAGTCATGATTGACACGGCCCAGTTCATTGTGTGTAATCCAGTACACGTACTGTATTCTGAGTTTTGGTAATGACATTTACATTGCACTGACATACCTAATGTGACATCATCAGCACAGTCATGTGACCAATGAGAGGACATCATTCCAGGCAGGATGGCTGTTAGAGAGGGGAACAGTCACTGCTGAATGCAAATATTGATGGTAAAGGTCTCCCTACAGTTAACAGGATAAAGTTGTTTCTCCTTCATTTCCTGTGTAATACGGCTATCAACTCCTGTTCAGCAAAATGTTGTACTCTCAGCACTCACTTTGTTTAGTACATGAGGCTCTGTGGGAGATGCTCACCGTATTGTACAGTACACCAGTGACTTAAAATTGATATCAACCCAGAATGCTTGTATATTGGATTGGGCATATGAAAACACAGAAAACATCAGAGCTGCCACATGAAGCCACAATACATGTACTTACTCTACTCCTGCATGTGGAGCATCACAGACTTTGCTTTGAAAGTGACATGATTTCACATACCTTTGTCTTTTGTCTGGCCAAGATGTTGGCCTTCATTATTGTTCACATGCTACCTCAATTTTTCATAGTTTCAAAAGTTGCTGTTTCTTTATGTTTTGATCCCGTAATGTGTATTTTCTTGCCGTATGGCCTGTGCACAATACAATTTTGTCTGCTTGACTGATAATGTGAAATATAAACCAGGGATATACATGCACAATTATTGAGTCTGCAAGTGTTATATTGAATAAACATGTCCCGTACTGTCAGTGCTGTTCTCTTGTGTTATATCTGAACCAGTAAAAGAACAGCTCCAAGCAAAATATCAAATGATTAATTGTTTCTCACTGGTATTGGGGCCAAGTTCAATATCATATTAGTGAACACACAAGCCTGCACAGTTATCTCTTTTGAAGCCAATCAACAGAGAATTAACAAGTAAGGATATTGCAGCATGCCCCAGGATGAGAACCCTCCATGGGTCATACTGCAAGAGGATTGTTAAAAGTGCCTATGTGGACACTGGAGTGGGGGAGGGAGTGGGAGAAGCCAGAACAATGTACACATGGCGGTGGAGTGGGGATGGGCATGGCAGGTAAGCGCTCCACAACATTCTTGATTTATGAAGAATTAAATATCATTAGGGTATTGGGGGAGGTGGAGCTTTTATTGACTTCAAAGAATACAGGAGGAGCCCTCGCAACTTTTATCTATATTTGGGAATTATTGTTCTATTGTCTATTTTTTTTGTCCAGTGACCAGCTGTAAAATTTCCTTCCAAACTACTCTCGTAAATATGTGGACATAGCACTTTATGATGCCCCAGTGCCCACATATTCATAATGCTGGACTTGAAAAGAACATGTCAGCTGTACACAATCTTTGTTTTATGCATGACATATATTTCCCTTGCTCTAAAACTGACAAAAAGTGTCCACTACATGTATATAGGCCTATGTTTACAAAGAGTTAAATTTGGTCTGTTTCTGAGCTTTATATGAAATTTTGCCATGTTTTGACTCTTGTTTAGTGTAAATGTTATTCACAATTTGTAATGAAAAGCATGTTATTTGGCAATACATATCTTGGGAAAACTGTTGCAAATTTGAGGAAATATAGATCTAGCTATCTTCTCGAGTAGTTTGACACTTCATTTTGCATAATCCTCATTATAATTAATCAGCATATGTCCTAGCTATGTCTGACTACAATTTTGCTCCCATCCCCAAAATGTATATTTCTGGCCATGGTCTTAAATGCCTTGACACGCTTCCCTTTTTTTATGGCGCCACACATTCACATATATAAAATCCTTTTCTGTTGATCCAGTCTGCATTGTTTGCCACATGATGACTTTAACTTTACAAATGTCAAGGAATTACTTTCAAACTCTTGCCCTTTGCAACACCATGGAGCTACTATATAGTAGCTCCATGGCAACACAGAGTGAACAGACTGTATGTATGTTTGTGTTATACAAATATCTAGAAGAATGAAAATAAAAGTTTACAAATTTCAATTCATACTAATAAGCACACTTGGAAATTTTGTTTGTTTGTTTTATATCTCTAAAAGTATTATAGATAAAAGCATTAAAGCAACGTCAAGTCACAGATTTGTGCTATATGCATGTGCATGAGAGGAATGAAAATTCAAGTTGGGTAATTTGAATTTATGCCAATTTGGCATGCTTCCGATCATTAAATGTTTAATATACTGAAATATTATTTAGAGAAAAGTGAAAATGAAACATGATTTCATTGGTTTGTGATATAGATGCATTAAATAAAATGAAAATCAAAGTTGAAGACTTTTAATTATGTTGATCATGCACACTGCAAAATTTCAAGGCCATTTCAAAAGCTATTTGGCACAAGAGAGGAAGGAGCCAAATAAATTTCAATTAAAAGGATTGCCTTGAAGGCATATTTGATAATCATGAAAAAAAAATTTCATGTTTTCGATTTTGCTAATTTTCAAGGCTGACAGACTTATTTGCTGTCATTAAGTGTCAAGCAAATCTTATTTATTTATTTATTTATTTTTAGTTTTCCTTCGATTGCATGGTTTCCTGAAAAGTGTGCATTTTGTTAACTAGGTATTTGTATATAATTTGAATTTCCTTTTGACAGGAGTTAAATCACAGAATTGATTGCTCATATTTATGTTAAAAGTATATGTTCTGTCATATCGGCAGTGTGATCTGCCACTTGCGCAAATTTTGAACGTCTCGTAGCGCCACCTAGTGATTCGAGTGGTTTGGTCCGAAAAATAATGGGGAATGTGCAACCGCGTGCTGCTAACATATCTATAGGTTATGAGAAAGGACAGAGACACTATAGTAAGAAATAAAATATGATAATTAAAATGGAATAAAAAAAAGTAAAAACAAATCTCGTTGCTCTGATAACAAACGTTCACAGGACGTGATCCGCCATTTTGACGCTGAGCGGTGACTTCGCATGTGAAGAAAATCCATAAATATCAACCATGAGTAAAGCACATCCACCGGAGCTGAAGAAGTGAGTGTGGTCCTAGAAATCAGATAACTTATCTAGAAAAGTTTAATGTAAATTGCACGTGTATTTATTCTGAAATTGGCCGCAGATGAATGTTGGCATTGTTGCCAAGATGGCTGCGCCCACATAATATGCAATGGAGCCCAAAGCACCAACACATTGTGTTGGCGTCTTGTCTTTGAACACTGTATTCTTTAATTCGTGAACGGAGGAATTGAAGCAGGAAGGTACCTCAGGA
Organism: Hermodice carunculata; assembly: GCA_964020975.1. Lineage (NCBI taxonomy): Eukaryota > Metazoa > Annelida > Polychaeta > Eunicida > Amphinomidae > Hermodice > Hermodice carunculata. The sequence goes on along the minus strand of OZ026616.1, from coordinate 104,913,935 downwards.
ACTGAAATTGTGTAAATTCCATTACAAAGAAAATTTGTCCAGGGATTACATTTATGTTGCTTCCCAAGATCAACTGTTCAAAGCAAAATTTCCAAAAACTATTCTAGTCTGCCGGCGGCATTTCCATTTCCATTGTTTGGATTTTGGTCTCAGTTGATGTCGTCGGGCCAGATTGCTGCAGTATCCTGTTTTCTGGAGTTGAAAGCTTGGACAGTGTCGTGAGAACAAGGAAGTGAGCCTTTGGGAGTTAGGCCATAGTCATCATCTCAATTTGAGAATTAGCTCTAAGTTGTGTATAATTCCCCCCAATCAGGGACGTGCTATACGTCCCTGCCCCAATACACAACTGAATACACACACATTTGGAGGGCTAGTGCTGTGTATTCCCATTAGTTTGTATGTTAAAGCAACCTTAAATAAACTAGTCACTTTTGTAGCTGTGGTTATATGATTTTTGTGTGGTATTTAGTTATGCATCTAGATTTCCTGTCTGAAATTTGGTGTTTCTATGTGCATCATTTTTCAAATTAATTTGTTGTAGGCATAGCCTAAGATGCGGGCGTCAGCATTACAAAGTATTGATAATAACGTCAGTGGATCAGGCAGTACGTAGCACCTGGTCGTTGGGTCCTTCTAGCGGCCATTTACTGAACCAGTCTAGAGGGGCGAGGCCGTACTACCTTGAACAAATGAAGGAAATTATCTCCTGTATAACCTTTCTTTTTGTTAGATGCTGTTCCACAGATTTAGGTATTGTTAGCAATATTTTTATATCCCCATTGAACTAAAGCCGTATCCTGTGGCAGAGACGTAGTGTGTATGGAGAGTGATTGTACAATTGTCATGCGACACCAATATCGGAGCAGGCTTTGGCAACATGGTGTTTTGGGGTCCATGGGGGGATAAGTGTGACAAGAACTTAGTGGAAGTTGCGATTTGCAAGGCCCTGAGAAGCAACCTAGTGACAACACAGTGTGCAGATAATAGTCACAAGGTGAGACGCAACATGCGCGACAAATACTACATACTTTGGGATTATTATTTTGGTTACCCTGACACCTGTCAAGTTTTTCTATTCTGCTGAAACGCACTTCCAGCCCCAGAAGCGTGTTTGCCAGGTCCACGTTCCATGAAGGTGTAACGATGCAAGTCGGTGAATCGTTATCATTCAATACACTCTGCTGACAACGTTTTCTGAAGCCCAGTAATGAATTATTGACATGATTTCCATAAAGGCCGGTAAGTGTGAGACTTTGGTGTAAATAAAACTGTGAAATTTACCCGTGGTGCCTAAAAAACGCAATGGCCGCGCCCATGTGCGTGTGCGCAGTAGGGGGTGACGAAGAAAATCAACTTCGTTGGATAAATACTGAGTACTCTTCTGATTGGATAATTTACCGTTCTGTTATATCCCATATTCACAAGTGTTTATGGCAAGAGCTCGCTGAGGCTCGCTATTAAGTTGCAAATTACAATGTAAAGCAATGGGAATACACAACCCGAGCCCTCCACTGACTGCAGTACCCTCTTTTAGACAGTTCTTGGAACCTTCTGTTCTTGTCCCTTGCTATTGTATGCAAGACAATACCTAGAGTAATACTGTGTACAAGCTTGGTCTCCCATTTTAAGAAAAAGACATGGTCAAGGAAATAATATGTAGTAGGCATAGCCTTAGATGCTGGCGTCAGCATTATAAATTTATGGGGTGTATGACATTTCGTTGAACAACCTTTGGTCAAATAATATTTTCGTCAATTGACACATTCGCCTACAAGACAACTGGTTGAATGTAACTTAAGTCAAATGTACACTGCAGCAAATGCACTTGTTGCCTTAATTCCTTTTGGTCCAAAATTGGTTGATAAGTAGTCAAAAAAATCCTTTTCCTCGTGCAGGGAAAGGTCAAATTCAGCAGCATTGCAAGGGAGGGCATGTTGATTACGGCGCCTACTTTTTTGAATTCCATGTTTAATTGCGTCTTCTTTTGGCAGGTATGTTAGGAAAGAAGCATCTACCTCCAAAATTTCTTTATTAACAATGACAGAAGTACATGTAGTTTCTCTTGACGATTTTGCTTTGGTTTTCATATTGGACACGCCTTCTGCTACCGGTTTTCTGCCTCATCGGCTAATGCTTGTGCTCCTGAAGTTTAATCACTGCCAGGTCAAGTTGAGATACGGCACAGCCTGGGCAAGAGGCATCTCCAGTAAATTTTTGTGTTTTTCTTCCTGTCCTTGGTATACCAAAGAAAAGTAAGTTTAATTCCGCCGCAAGTGCTCAGGTATGTGGTGCCATACCCGATCGCTCCACTGCCAGCACTTCCGTCTGTGTCAGAAGACATGTTGAATTTTGAAAACCATAGCAAAATCTTCCCTTTAAATCAAGGTCAAAGAGATGAATAATCAAGGGTTCATTACCTATCCAAATAAAGGATCAGGGAGCAGGAAAAGTAAGTCAGTGTTTTTCGACAGGTTGACCTGTCGACAAAAGTGCATTCGACCAAACTGTCATTTGGCAAAATTGTCTCAGACAAAAAGGATGATGGACAAACAAGTCAGTAGGCAAAATGTGTCATAGACAGAATGGCAGTTCAACAAATCAGCATTTAAAGAACTGTCTTGCACCGAAATTTATGTGTTACTGTATGAGTCCTTCAAATCATGGACCTATTAACGAGAAGAAACCCAAACTTTGTCCTTCAATTGAGCTGTGCAATACACACATCTGCCCTGCTTGCCCTGTGTTGTCTTTGCTCGTTGCCACACATTGTGGCTAATTGACCTGGCCATCCTGGTGGCAAAGCGGGACCCCATGTATCGCATCACTGGTTACAGACCTGCACAGTAGTAATGTTAACAGTTTCAAGAGGACCCAGCTCGGCGTGTTCTTGCTTACTGGGTCCAGTTCATCAAACTGTTTGCGGCCGTGAAAGTCGTAAGAAGATACAAGAACTGGAAGCCAAGTTTTTAATTTTTGCTATTTTCAGCTTACTTTGCTCACATAACTGTTATCAAAGACCAAAGTTATTGGATAAACAGGGTTCATAAAAGCCTTGAAATGCATGCAGATACACTCGAATGAAAAACTTCATTTTTTAACATTAAAGCACGTGTACCAGGACAACGCGTGCCATGACCTCAGAAGTTGAAAAGTGTAAGATTAGATCCAGGTCAGATGCAGGGGTGCTTCCATGGAAAAATCTAACTAGAACTCATCAAGTGTCGTAGCTCCAACAATCTTGCACTTCTAAGAGTTAACATGATGTTTAGAAAGAATAAGAAACCAGGGCTGGAAACTGATGTGAAAGTTACATTTGGAGGACCCCCTTCACATGTTTTGGGCCCCCTGGCACTTCTTCAGAGGGAGGCGGTCCTCAAGTCTTAAATTCACCGTTGTTAAGTTTGTAAATGTAAAAGAGGAGTTAGAGGGTACAGTAATATGTACATTAAAATGAAGGATTTTGGCATTACCGCATTGTACTGAGCCATAATGAAGATTTTTAACGGGTAGAGGGAGGGGTATATACATTAAAGTGGGGGAAATTAGATTAATTTTGGTTCATAATAAATATTATACGTATCAATGTGTCATGTGTTCTTATTGTTTATACTTAATGTCATAAATATGCTAAAATATGTATAAAATAATGAATTGTTGTTCAGTCAAAATTGCAACCTAAATTCAAGATCGTACATGGATAGCTAAATTTTGTTTTCCTGTTTTACAGGTATATGGACAAGAAGCTGGCTTGTAAGTATTATTATCACAATTTTTCGTTGTTATATTTCATTCCATACATTGTGCTGATATATCTGCCCTCATTGACGACAAATATGTCTTGTATTTTTAGAATTCAGATATTGCAAAATGAAAAAAAAAAAGTGGTTTACAATGACTCAAATGGCCCAAGTTTCATGAACCATCATGAGTTGCATATTTTTTTTATCATTGAAGCAAAGTTTTATTTTGACACCTCAAGGAGAATAGTTAAATTAAGACTTCACAATCCAGCACCATTTTAACTGGCATAATTACCCAAGCTATAGTCTATATCGCATAAAAGTCAGTGATTTTGGGACCAGAAACTTTCCCAGGGCTAAACTGCCTTCAAAAATAGCATCCCTCAAAGGTACCAAAATCATGTGAAAATGTTGACCAAGCAATCAAGTTATAATACATAAATTTTCACAAAATTTGCTCGTCTCATCAGTGAAAATTACCTTAGTCCACATGGTTACTCCAGTCTGCATGCTGTTTTGAAACTTGACAAAGCTGTTGCACTTGTGGTCAAAATCAGTCCATTTCCTGAGTAAATTTTAAATTTCTCATTGAAGTTAGTCAGTGTTCTCAGTGGCTTTACATAAGGTTGGCAACTTTTGTTTAAAAGGGCACATTTATTGTGGCGGAACCACCATAAAGGACATGTTTCAAGACTGTTATGTTTCTTTGTGAGAACTAGAACTTTTTAAAGGGGTGTGGGTGGGCAAAAAATACAGCCCTTCTACAGTATCAGTCCTGGAGACTTGATTTATGGCTGAAAATCATTAGGGGACCGCTGGAGATGCGGTCCCCTATAGTGATCGCAGGTTCCGTGCATGCGTCCCTCTGTCCAGATGTTTCCGCATAATAACTTGAAAAGTTGTTGAGCTGGGACTTTCATATTGCACAGGGTTTTAGTCCTCTATAAGGGCAAGGATAAGTTTAAAAATAGGTGACCTTGACCCAATTTCCAAGGTCACAGAGCCACATTAGTGAATTTTTTGTCCACATAATTTTTTTGGGTTAGGGCTTTCATATTGCACATCATTATAGTTTTCTGTCGGACCAAGGTGAAAAAAAATGAGTGACCTTGACCCAATTCCCAATGTCACACAGCCGCTTTTGTGAAATTCAGTGTCCGCACAATAATGTACAAACTTTTTTCATTTGTGGGTTTCATAGTGTACATGATTATAGTCCTCCATAGGGCCAATTTTGAACATAAGTGATCTTGACCCATTTCTCAAGGTGACACAGCCAATTGTGTAAAATTCAGTGTGTCCACAATCACTTAATTTTTCAAGTTTATTTGCTTCTGGATGCTGGATTTTAAGTGATTTTCGTTCCATTTAGGCTACCCAAAATGCACTGGAAATTTGACCTTACTAGAGGGGTAAACTAGCATGCAGCAATAGTTGTTGCCCTAAACTGGACCATGTTTACTTATACGGCGGTCCCCTCAGTGGTGCAAGCACCACTACATGTATTACATCTAGGTAATTTGGGTTTTTCAAATCATTGCCTGCCATAAGAATTGCATCCTGTATTTTAGTGTGAAAATGTTAGCATTAATGATCTGACTGTTGCATGCTTAAATATGTCATGTCCTTCATTTACACATTGGTAGGCACAACTCGAACAAAAAATGTAGACCTGCAAACTTGAAAATGGAGAAATGTATAGTTCTACTGAGGTCGAGAATGAAAAAAAGAAAACGACTCTTTTGACCTTATAACATTACTCATGATTTTCAGTGAAATTGAATGGAGGGCGTACTGTATCTGGGATCTTGCGAGGATTTGACCCTTTTATGAACTTAGTGGTTGATGAAGCCATGGAGGAGACAAAATCTGGAGAGAAGCACAGTATAGGCATGGTGGTGAGTACACGCATGGAGGCATTTGAGTGTTAAAGCATGTACAAGTTATCAGGTTGAGTAATAATTTTGCGTACATGGAGAATTTAACCAAATTGAGAAAGGCAGTTTTGTTTCATTACTTTGAAAAGTATATGGCAAGGCAACAAGTCTTATTGTGTTCATGCTTAGCTATAATTTTGTGTGTGTTTAGAATTTAACCAAATCAGGAAAAGCAATTTTGTGTGATTTATATTTTAAAAGTGTATGGCGAGTTGACAAATCTCATGTGCATATTATGTTACATGTATGAATGAAAATAATCAATATAAGCTGCATGTGCATTTGCCCAAAACTGATATAGTGGTAGCAAGAAGAAAAAATTCAATGACAAGAAGACATTTAGTATGTGTGTGAAAAATAAGTCACAACCCTATGTCTCTAGATTTACATATAGAGTTTGTGCAAGTGATTCAGTTAATTATTTTGATGTTGAGGTCAGATACGAAACTTGATCTCTTATTTGTGTATTGCAGGTTATCCGAGGGAACAGTATTGTACTGTTGGAGTCTTTAGAGCGGATATGATCAATACTGAACAGAAGAGTAAAAGACGATCAGTGGTGTCACTGGGTATTACGTACTGCAAGGATTTTGTAAAAAGCAGATCATCATTTGTCAAGCCCCATCACAGACTTCCAAGTTTGCGTGTGGACAGCTCACATGTAATCCGGATACTTACACATTTTGTACAAGATCTATTCGGGGCTGAGAGGAGTGAAGATGTAAATGTGCAGTTATCTCAAAGCCTGGATACCAGAAATTGAATCCAAGTGCCACTGCCAATGATAGAGTGTTGCCTCATTAAACATCTGCTTTCATTTTGGGAATGACAAGTCCAGTTTTGGAGCTGCAAGACAGTGACACAAGATTTGCTATTGTAAGAAACAGATAATGTCAAAAATGCTCTGAATTGAAATACAGGAATACCCCTGTTAAATAATGAAAACATCAGTTGTCCTTTTATATTATCAAACTTAAAATTATCCTTTTAATGTTTCAAACTTACGAGTGAAAATACTGTGTGAAAACTTGTGTTCAGGTGCCGATGGTAAAATCATGAAAAGCACTGCAAAATAATCATTGTGCATGTCTTTTGAAACACGCCAAGATCTCTGTTTGCATCACAATTGACCATTTCATTCCAGCAACATATTCATCATCATGTATTAAAAGTTTTATGTATGTGCTAGACTGGTGTTTCTTCTGTTTGTCGTAGTTCCAGTGTATTTGTTCTTGACAGATGTTGGAAAATGTCACTTGCACATCATTGCACAAGAACATATTTGCATAATATTTGACACAGAACTACAAATTTTTGGTGTCCATAATGTACATGTGAGACAACCTGGTAGGTGTACAGATGTTCAACAAGTGCCCACAAATAGGAGGCATTTTGTACCCAAACCCAGTCACAAAAAGCTGTTGACATACATTCTACTATCGGGATATGTAGGCAAAATTTTCATTTGAAATGGTTTCCTTTGACAATAAATTTTGAAACCAATGAAGTCGTCATTTTATGTTTAGGGATTTATGGGCGACTTCAAGTTAAAAGAGGCCAGTTGACCTGACTATGCCATGTGGCAGAATGAGGGCAGTGGGCTATTGTATGCTGGGGCACACCTTGGGCCTGCAGTGGGCTATTCTATGCTGGGGCACACCTTGGGCCTGCAGTGGGCTATTCTATGCTGGGGCACACCTTGGGCCTGCAGTGGGCTGGTGTATGCTGGGGCACACCTTGGGCCAGTCTTTAGTTCTGGTAGCAAAATCTGGGCTTAAGTACCTACTGCCCCCTTTCAGCACACCAGGTGTTCTAGGAGGGAGTAAAAAGCTGTGTGGTCTTCACAGTATGTACCACTGAAGTAAATTTTGTATGTGCTCCCCATATTCTGCCTTCAGATGGCACAGAATATCTACAATGTTTTGGTTTTTGTGATATGAATGCAACAATACATTGAGCGACTTAATGGTTATATCGGTATGAAACTTTTTCTAGGTAAAAATTTTAAGAAATCGGGCACTTGCATAACTTTTCCATGCTTTTGTCATAAAAAATGATGAGGCTGTTGGTCAATAGCTTACCTCTGGGTACTGTGCACTGATGAAAAGATGTTGAATGAAGGTCCATCAGGGTAAAATACTGAAGCATCTTGCACAGATATCGATAGATGTTAAGCTGTCCATAAAATTGGAGAGTAGGGGATTGATCTGTTCAGATAATCCATGCCTTCATAAATCGAGTAAAATGGAACAAGTTTGTGAAATAAGCTTGAAATTAAGTAAAGTTAAAAAAAAGTTCTTGTCGAGACTGGAATGAAAAGTACAGTGGTCCTTGAGGTGGAGAGGCCACTCCAATCAAAGACTGTCTTGAGAGACCACCAAGACCAAGAATCCAACTTGTCCAAAAAAAAAAGTCTGTTCTAGTTTTGACTGGTGAAAATATATCTGCACCATTAGGAAAATTTTGACCGAGAATTGTAGATGAGCCCTATCAAGACCCATGCCCCAGGTCAACAACTTTCCTTGGCATGCATTGGGCACTTAGTGCCCAACTCATGCCAAGGAAAGTTTTTGACTCAAGTGTCCGTTCAAGGAGGAAAGGGTTCAACACATGTTAAGATGAGGTGTTGGATTGTCCTCATCAACCTGTTCCTTGTTACATGTTGACCAGCAAAGCATGCCATAAATTCCCCAAGTAAATGGGAATTACTCATTTGTCTGTGAAATATGGGATGTAATTTTGATTTTAAAAGCCATTTCTGCAAAATTTTGTGGCAATAGTGGTGGGTGTGAACTTGCTTAAAGCTCACAGTTAGACTTCTTCCTTATTTTCTCTTGTTCGTTAAAAGGATAAATTTACCTTTAAACTGGAACAAACTGATTTTCCAACAGAAAATCAAATGTCTCCCGGTGGAACACTTACGTCTCTGAATAAACCACAGGTGATTTCAAATTACAAATGACCAAGTTTGCTTGAAAATTACAATCCTATTTTAGCTCTCACCTAGATACATTACTCTAGCAATTTTCATCAAGTTCTTCAAGACTTATTGCACGGAAACCAATTTCACATAAATGACCCTGTGACCTTGAAAATTAGGTCATGGTCATCCAAATACAATCCCAACCTTGGTCTTACCTAGATACATAATCCTACCAAGTTTCATCAAATTCCATCCTGTTCTTCATGACTAATCAAACGGACACCAATTTCACATAAGTGACCCTGTGACCTTGAGAATTCGCTCAAGGTCACCCAAATACAATCCCAACCTAGGTCTTGCCAAGATACATAATCCTACCAAGTTTCATCAAATTCCATCAAGTTCTTCAAGACTTATTGCATGGAAACCAATTTCACATAAGTGACCTTGTGACCTTGAGAATTTGCTCAAGGTCACCCAAATACAATCCCAACCTAGGTCTTGCAAAGATACATAATCCTAGCAAGTTTCATCAAATTCCATCAAGTTCTTCATGACTTATCGAGCGGAAACCAATTTCACATAAGTGACCCTGTGACCTTGAGAATTCGCTCAAGGTCATCCAAATACAATCAGAACCTAGGTCTTGCATAGATACATAATCCTACCAAGTTTCATCAAATTCCATCAAGTTCTTCAAGACTAATCAAACGGACACCAATTTCACATAAGTGACCCTGTGACCTTGAGAATTCGCTCAAGGTCATCCAAATACAATCCCAACCTAAGTCTTGCCAAGACACACAATCCTACCAAGTTTCATCAAATTCCATCAAGTTCTTCATGACTTATCGAACGGAAACCAATTTCACATAAGTGACCCTGTGACCTTGAGAATTTGCTCAACGTCATCCAAATACAATCCCAACCTAGGTCTTGCCAAGATACATAATCCTACCAAGTTTCATCAAATTCCATCAAGTTCTTCATGACTTATCGAGCGGAAACCAATTTCACATAAATGACCCTGTGACCTTGAGAATTCGCTCAAGGTCATCCAAATACAATCCCAACCTAGGTCTTGCCAAAATACATAATCCTACCAAGTTTCATCAAATTCCATTAAGTTCTTCATGACTTATCGAGCGGAAACCAATTTCACATAAGTGACCCTGTGACCTTGAGAATTGGCTCAAGGTCATCCAAATACAATCCCAACCTAGGTCTTGCCTAGATACATAATCCTACCAAGTTTCATTAAATTCCATCAAGTTCTTCAAGACTTATCGAGCGGAAACCAATTTCACATAAGTGACCCTGTGACCTTGAGAATTAGGTCAAGGTCACCCAAATACAATCCCAACCTAGGTCTTGCCTAGATACATATTCCTATCAAGTTTCATCAAATTCTGTCACGTCCTTCAAGACTTATCGCACAGAAACCAATTTCACATAAGTGACCCTGTGACCTTGAGAATTCGCTCAAGGTCATCCAAATACAATCCCAACCTAAGTCTTGCCAAGACACACAATCCTACCAAGTTTCATCAAATTCCATCAAGTTCTTCATGACTTATCGAACGGAAACCAATTTCACATAAGTGACCCTGTGACCTTGAGAATTTGCTCAAGGTCATCCAAATACAATCCCAACCTAGGTCTTGCCAAGATACATAATCCTACCAAGTTTCATCAAATTCCATCAAGTTCTTCATGACTTATCGAGCGGAAACCAATTTCACATAAATGACCCTGTGACCTTGAGAATTCGCTCAAGGTCATCCAAATACAATCCCAACCTAGGTCTTGCCAAAATACATAATCCTACCAAGTTTCATCAAATTCCATTAAGTTCTTCATGACTTATCGAGCGGAAACCAATTTCACATAAGTGACCCTGTGACCTTGAGAATTGGCTCAAGGTCATCCAAATACAATCCCAACCTAGGTCTTGCCTAGATACATAATCCTACCAAGTTTCATTAAATTCTATCAAGTTCTTCAAGACTTATCGAGCGGAAACCAATTTCACATAAGTGACCCTGTGACCTTGAGAATTAGGTCAAGGTCACCCAAATACAATCCCAACCTAGGTCTTGCCTAGATACATACTCCTACCAAGTTTCATCAAATTCTGTCAAGTCCTTCAAGACTTATCTCATGGAAACCAAGTGTTGAAGAACATGAACAACAACAACAACAACAACAACAACAACAAGAAGAAGCGGAAGAAACGGGCACTAAAACAATATGTCCCCCGGCTTCCACCGGGAGACATAATTACCAAGATACCAAATTGTTAATGTAGTACTTGGTGCCAGTTCCTCACAAAATAAGAACACCTTGGTTTTGAGGGTGAAGTAGCAGAGGATAGCTTGATTTTAATTTTAAGCTGAAAAGTCCGTCTTCAAGGACAGCTTCCTACAGCACTTCCAGATATCATTCCATACAGTAGTGGTCAAAAGTATTGGTCTGTGGTTTTTGTATTGTCTGGCAAAGCCAGCATAACCAATACTTGCTGGGCAGTGTATAAACTACTGGCTTCCAGCATGTTGCCCACTTGAAGGAAGGCTGTTTTTATGGAGAATTTGAATACAGAATCTTTATTTTAAACTTGGGTATAAATATATGGGAAATTCATGGAATAAGATGCGAGATGAGTTGAAGCAAAAATTCAGACCAAACATGTGTACAAATCTTTATTGCATCAAAATAGCCAATGTCATTTACACTTGACAGCTGTAGATACAGCATCCTTGATGTTTATAATGGCTGTGAACAACAAGAATCCAGTGTTGGATCACCTCCCCCCTTCCCTAAGTTACCAGCCAATATAAAAATATCCCCTTCACCCAACACACAGGTCATACTTTATACAATGCTACTTAGTGAAATCTGCCAGGGGGCATCTTAAAATTTCAGGAGGTTGTCTATATTTTAATTCACAGTGAACAGCAACTTATTTTGGCCACAATATCTATAACCCTTATTCACAAACAGCAACATTTACAAATGCAAGTGATTATCCTGATACATGGGGCCAGTCTAGAGTATGGCCATTCACATCACAATTTGAAATTCTGAGATGCTCCTTTACATTATATACAACTGAGAGACACTGATATGCAATGGATAGCACCAGAACTCCAACCAGTGTCAGTGTTACTATACATATATACTTGTGTACGTCGGACTTGGCACCATGGATCAATGCTTTACATTTTGTCCTATCTGTCCTGCAGTGTACTTACAGCTCTGCAGTATCAATGAGGTTCACTGCAATATTCAAAGAACTAAAAGGTGTATCATGATCAACCAAACAGTGAAATAAATACAGAAAAGTGCAGTGCTTATCTAAATGTAATGTGAAGACAAAAACTAAGCAAAATTGGAAATATATACACCCATAATTATAATTTCTATCTTTAGCCATTTGTACTCCTTGTTGAGCAAGAAGTGAGTATACTTCCTTTTCTCTGCTATTAAAAGCATAAATATTGCACACACATGCATAAATGTTTCTCCACACATGGAAACACTGCAGGACAGATTAGAAATGTAATTCTGAACACAGTACATTAAAAACAAACAAAATGCATGCACACATGTTCAGCTGGTTGCATTTCCGAAAAGTGAACAAAGTATATAACTTGAACCAATCCTGTCACGCCTTTAAGTCAGCCAACCAACAATATCTGCAGTGTTTCTTCCCATTTCCTACAAGTTAAGATTGTTCTTTGGGTTTACCCTGTCCTTTGGTCCATGAAATGCAAGCCCCTTCACAGTCAAACATAGTACTCTCAACAACACAATAACAAATGCTCCCTGAAAGCTTAGTTCCTCTGTCAGACACTAGGTGAAGTGCACAGATTTGAACTCAAACTACCAACTTCCACCATTCTTGTATCATTGATGTTATTCTGCCAAGTTTGTCACCATTTTCATCAGTTTCATAACTTTAGAAAATACTGCACACTATTTGGTGTTATTTTGTGCTGACATTTCTGTTGACCAGTGATGAATCTTGGTGGTGTTTTATTGCTCAACAGAGGACCACAAATTTCGAGTCTCGATAATAACATAAACTCTAAACACCAAATAACAAAGTATCTTCTAAATGTAACACAAGAGCAAAACTGAGTAAGATTCACTCACGCAAAGTTGTCTTGCCCGTCATCAGGTAATGCAGACAGTACCCAAGAACCTACTTTCATATGCTTGACCATGAGGAGTATAACAAGTAGAGATTCTTATAATGCTTATCTAACTAAAGTTACAAGTACATCAGTGCTGCGGCCTGCAAGTGAATTCTAGGGTAAATTGTATGTTTTTAGTTCCTCTCTTGTTATATTTTAGGTGATACCTTCAAACACACTGTAAGGGATACATGTACCTCTTGCACACATTGCACTGGCCGAGCTCAGCCACTTTGATGCAAAATGAAGCTATAAATTGGAAATAATCAAAAGCAAAGCTAAAAAATCTTTGGCTGTGTAATGCTAATTATTATGCTTGTACTGTACCAAAAGGCCTGTTTACCTGGGGATATATTCTTGAAACATGATCATGATATTCATTATTAACATACTTTAAATACTGGTATGATGTGCTTTCACAAATAATACCCCAGGATGCAGCAATTAAAGAATTGTAAGTGAACGTGGTAGACTGGCACACAATACATAATGAACTGTAATTTTTCTCCTTTCTGTATTTATACCATTCATTTTGAGAGTGCCATTGTCCACATGCACTGAAATAAAATGAAGCCAAAATTTAAAATGTTGCTACTCAACAGCGATAGATGTTACCAGTACCTTAAGTGTGTGCATTAGGGTTAGTGCACACTGGAATGTTTGCCTGCTTGCCTGTAAACATGCACATGCTGTTAACTGCTGCCACGAGCAAAGAGAAAAAAAAGTTGTAAGTTGCAAGTGAGCTCCATATTCCATGCTCACGGAAGCACTCTTGAACCACTTAACACTTGGGTGCCTTAGTCTGGAATCTGAACACTGTGCAATATAATGTACAATTGTATTTTCACACAAATCCCATTAAATGGCATCTCAGTTGTGGATTAGAATAAAAGGTAAAATCTAACAGGCAGATGCCTTTAAGACCCCATGGCCACCAATGTCGAGACCCCTGCTGACCTTAAAAAGAGGTCAAAGTTGCTAAACTTTTGAACTCATCTGAGCTGTCCATTAGATGCTTTCACAGTGCAAGTTTCATGGTGGTAGCTCAATTTGTTCTAAAGTTATGGCGTCTGCAAGGCTAACAGACCGACATGATGAGGACAATTGCCATAAGCCAATAAGGCTAAGGTGTAAAAATTGTAGAGAGTCTTGCAAAGTGTCTACATTTACTCAATGAACATGTACTTGGCAAAAATTCCAAGGAACTTGCACTTTCAAATATTACACTGTTAGCATAAATGTTGAATTTGTATAAAAAACCCAAGACAATGCCTTTCAGTGAAGCCAAATTCAATTTCTGAATTATACAAATTACTTCTGTTCATAAAGCTTATCAAAAGTACCAGCTATAAATACAAAAGTGTTGGATTAATATTTTCTGTACCCTCTGATTTTGAACATACAAATGTTGGGTGGACAGCGTTTCATAGTAACCACAACACATTTGTATGCAGAGTATTGACTGATAGCTTACTTCCAAATACCAATCGGTCATCCATAAAGTACGTTAAAATACACAAACCAGAATGCACTTGAATGATAAATGTAATACAGACACGAGCCTTTTCAGAGAATTCACTGACTTTTGTTTAACTTTTTGAATGAAATTATGCTTCTTAGGTCTGAAAGTTCCAAAACTGGCATTTTCAGAAGGGGGGGATTTTCAGTGGTTTTTCTTTTTGGTCAGGCTCATGTCTGGTAATAACATAAGGCTAACATTCTCTCTGACAAACATAACCACCTGTAGCGTTCAAGTTAGCATACATAGACATGAGCGTATCTGTATACCATTTCATGCACTCACAATGTTTGATAATATTCGGATGGATTTGGGAGAAGACACTTGTGTTTTGTGTCTATATATGCACATTGCATTTTCAAATTCATCAACTTTTAACCGGATTTACCATGCTGGAGTTTTGAGTTACAAACAACAAAACAGTCTTTGGATTTATCTTCACATTGGAAAAAAAAAACCCCTGAACATGAGAACAGATACACAGCTAGCTTCACAGAAAGTACTTCAGTAAACTTACGGATTCAGCACTAATCAGAAACACTTGTTCTTTCTGCCTGGTTGTATACAGCAAGTCGTCATTATGAGCTGAGACAGACAGATACTATCTGACTGCCCTGCGGCCAGATTTTACTTAGATACAAGCATGGAAATTTTTGGTGTTTATACCTGTTTTTATTTTTTGTTTGCTTGTTACGTAATTCATAAATTTCTTGCTCAATGTTCTAAATTTCTTCCGTGTTTCCAGTGTTTTCATTTTTTTCCCCTTGTTCACCAGTTTGTAGAATCGTGCCTGGACCAGACGTAGCTGTATGTTACAGCAGACAACACTACAGGGTTACACTGCTACCACAGCTGTACCAACGCCACATAAATGCTGCATTTTTTTATCAGAGCCCCACTTACATCAAAGACCTGTAGGCACGTTGCTTTACATCCATGGATAAACTGCACCATGCTGGCACAATGTCTCTGGCACATCACATTGACAGACACATGTACAATATATATACCACCTCTTCACTCCATTCAGAAATTTACCTCATCCTTCAGAAATGAAAGCCACTGGTACATATGGTGTACATGTATTTACGGACTGGCTGATACACATCAATATGAGTTATGGTGCGTTTCCTTTTAGGGAATATGTGTACTTGTTAAATTTGCATGCTTTGTAACCTGGAATTTTTTGTTAGTTTCTCTCACAATTAAGCTACATAACAAACAAAACTATAAAGTAGAAAATAAAGCCACACAATACTAAAATTATATGCATTAAAAAAGGGGTAAAATGTTGCTAGTTCTTTTGTCATTCTCAACGTGATCAGTTTGTGCACAGAGCAGACAAAAATCCAGTTCTGGCGAAATCCAGCACAAAGCTAATGTCAACTTTTGCTGACCCAGGATGAATATATGATGCATTTCAGATGAATATTCTCATGTTTGAGTGATACAACAACAACAGCATGAAGTACATGTGAAATGATTCTTTGAGCCTTGTTGTGACATGTATAAATCTTATCTTAGCCACCTGCACTCAAATTGAAGGCTCTTTTCAAAAGTTGATAAGGCGTTAGGCCAATGTTTCGAAATATAAAAAGGCGCCATCTTGTGAGTGTTTCTGTAGCTGGTCTCAAAGAACAGTCGCTTTACCATCATTTCAGCATGGGCGCACAACTTCCAAGGTCACAGTCAGGTGTTCAATCTTCCTCGCTGTAGTTCACTTTTCGCACAGAAGTCCTGCTACTACTTCTTTTTGACGACCTTGGAATTGTTGCGTAATGATACACCTAGGAACACAAAGATGAACAATGAATCAACATTTTTTTGCTCTCAGTGATTCCACACAATGTAAGCACAGTGTATATTGCTAAATAAGACTGAACTCACTGTGACACTAATATGGGTTAAAATATTTCATAAAAGGCCTTTTTTCTCTCTCTTATTTGATGACTTGTTTCTGAGATCACACAGGAGCATTAAATACACAATTCTTAGTGGTGTACAGATTCAAACTAAATCAGCATGTTCAGCCTTTGGTGTGTTTTGCACCATTATGTTTGTTATTTATGGCATAATATCAAATGTGGAAGTGCTCCTGAGTATATTGTACAATCGTTACATTTCCCATAACCACCTACATATTTCTACATATTGTCTACCTTTTATTACGATACCCAACACATGTTGCATGCTATGGGAGTTAACCACACACACAAGATAATCTACAACTGTACAAGTGATTCCACATATTTAACTCCACCTATTCCTCCACTGGGGGTCATCCACCATCCAACAGCAAAATCTCATCTGGCAAATGAGGTTTCTGTAGCATTCACTGTACATGAACATATTATTAACTCACAAAACAGAAACCTGAACTTCTAAAAGTTAAAAGGTTCCACACAGGGGCAGCTTTGCTCCATAACCCATGGATAAACTCACACATGGTAAATCAACTGCCTTCACACCCAAGCTGTTAATAAACCATACCTACTTGCTTACATTTTATCTCTGGTGAAAGTTAAGTTACATTTTATTTACACTGTATATGCAATCAGTGAGCATTTTGAACATTACAGAGCCTCCCAACTCGACCCCCTTCTGAGGCAATCTAGTCTTTCTGGACTAGATTTTTTCAATGACATATCAAATATATTGTTTATATGTAAGAGGACCTGATATTTTATTTCAAATTTGAAATTATACATGGCTGTAGGTCAAAAGAGAAGGAACTGAAAGGCACAGTGATTTTTTTTTTCATAGAAACCATGAACCTTTATCCTACTAGGATGTCTCTTTTTTTTGTGTGTGTGTGACTGAAAGATTTAGTAATTACTTGGAATTCAGAAAATGCCCCAGTTTGCTTGAGAAGTAGTCGGTTTTACACGATGGATGGGACCAAAATTCACCCGAAATTAATGTTCATGGAACTGCAGACAAAATCTTTGGATTCCTGACTTGTTACTGGGGGCACAGTGTCACATGACAGGGGTGAGATGTACAGTCTTCATCACATACATTTTCACTTATTTTTCAATGGCTGCACTGGCTATAAAGTAGCTCTTAAGCCAATGGCTGCACTGGCTACAATGTAGCTCTTAAGCCAATGGATACACTGGCTATAAAGTAGCTCTTAGCCAATGGTTACACTGGCTACAAAGTAGCTCTTCAGCAAATGGCTACACCAAGAGTTCTTTTGTGAATATGCAAAATTTCGGACAAAATGGCAGAAGCTGCAACTAAAGAACCCTGCACCAAAACACAACCTGGTGGGCAACGGGTTAAAAAATAACACAATGCCAGCAGCATGTCCTACCTTTCTGCTCATCCATGCAAAGAGGTGGAAGAAAGACAAAAAATGCTCAGTTCAAAAGTATTCTGGCTTATCGTCACTCAGGGAGCAGTCATTTTTTCACCATTTTCATAAGTATACAAAAAAATCTCAACTACATGTAAGTTATTATTTCGTAAAAAGTACTGTTTTATGATCCCTATTTCGATGTGAAACTCTGGACTGTTACATGTTGCTAATTTTTATATATATATATATATTACAATTTTTACACCAATCTGAAGAGACCATAAGCAGACTACAGACTGGCAGTAAAATACACGATACAAGAGCTCATGGGGTCAGGGGTCACCTTAGGCTTTGAAGTGGGAGCCAAACAGAAACTCGGAATTTATGTGGATCATACAATATTTTTCATTAACCTTTGATCATCTTTTTAATTCTTTTTTTTTTTTTTTGTTACTTCAATGAAAATGTACAGAGGTCTTGGATTGGATTTCAATTTTCTTTATGTACACTTCTGAAAAAAAAAATGAAAAAACACTCCCTTTGGACCATAGTACAGAGCTCAACAAAACAAAAACAAAAAAGCAGTATGAAATGAATAAACATAGGCCATGCAGCTTTTCAAAGCAAGATAAACTGCATGTCTGAAATAAACAACAGAAGATGAAGCATCAGAGGTTTATGATACAGGATTTTTGCTCATATTTGCATGAAACAGATTTCAAAACTCACTTTGACAGCCTTTCCCACCTAGTGCATTTATCATCTGTTCACTGTATTAGCATTCAAACATTATTATTTGCCTGTCCTCTTTTATTTCAAGAATGTAAATGGCAGTTTATTTTGAAATCTGGAAGCAAAAAATGTTAGTGACACTGTCTTGATAATGGAAAGCTTCTGGAGCACTGTTGAGATTGGAAAGATGGGCAGGTACCTGGTAGTATCCAGTAATCGTGAAAAATGTAATTCAAAGTTTCTGTGGATGGTAAATTAGATAAAAACAAAATGTCACTACATGTATTGAGAAAGAAACAATAGATTTCCATGATGTAATTTTCCATCTGATTAATATTTTTGTTTTTACTTTCAGTTTTGAAAACCTGACCCTCCCCCCCCCCCCAAAAAAAAAGCAGACATAAATACACAGTGAGAGCAAAGATATTTATTGTATTGCTTCAATTTTTTGTTCTTGTTTAGTTAGGTTGTATTGTCATAAAATACTGTTTGCCATGCTAATGCCCACGCGGGGTGCTCAAAACAAAAAAACAGCGTTCAGAGAACGATTACCCTCGGCGACCACAATCTTTTTTTCCTCAATTCTGCAATTTTTTTTAGACTTTGCAGTAAAACACTTTACATACAATTTCCATATTGTTGTTTATAAAATGAAAGAGCAATTTTACCCTTCTTGAGATATGGTAACATTGTCCACATAAACGCCACTCTGACGGCCTAAATATAAATACTTCAAAAGTTTTTATAACAAGTTTAAAAATAACAAGAGGAAGCTGGTTTCCCATAGGAATGTGGTCCATAACAATGTGAATCTCTGATAAAAATTTGGTGAAGCTTCGATCGATCCTTGTTGAAATATTGTGGTAACGTCATCCCCTTGTGCGCTACTCAGACGGCCTTGAAATAAATACTTTCAAGTTTCATAAAAAGTTTGTAAATACAAAGAGGCAGATGGCTTTATATAGAAACCTGGTCCATCATGAGATGCATCTCTGACAAAAGTTTGGTAAAGCTGCGGTCAATATTTTTTTTAGATGTCTTGGTAAAGTCCTCAGGGTTGATGCCAATCAGACGGCCTTCAAATAAAAACATTAAAAGTGTCATAAAAAAATTAAAAATAATCAGTGGATGCTGCTTTTCAATAAGAACCTGGTCCATCATAAGGTTCATCTGTGACAAAATTTGGTAAAGCTACAGTGAATATTTTTTGAGATACATGTAATAGAGTGAAGTTGTTCTCTTGTACACCACTCAGATGGCCTTGAAATGAATACTTTAAAAGTTTCATAAAAAGTTTTCAAATAATAAGAGGAAGCTGGTTTTCAATAGGAACCTGGTCCATTATAAGGTGTATCTCTGACATAAAAATTTGGTACAGCTATGGTGAACATTTTTTGAGATGTCCCGGTAAGGGGGACAAGACGGACGGACGATGCAGGGGAGGACAATACCCCGAGCACTTCATGTGCCGAGGGTAAAAATGAACAGTTACCAAGTCTGACTTTTGTCATACATGGGTTAAAACTTGCATGCATAAACATGTTTATTTGCCACAGATGAAACAACAGCCTGTACAAGAACAGCACTGTTTTTCTTGACCTAATCCACACATACATGTGCCACTCAATATACATGTATTACAAAGAAATCAACATGTCAGTTGTGCTTATGATCACAAAAGTATCTTTTGCAATGGTTCTCAACAATCTTTCCTATTTGTTTTTTTCAGAAACAGACAATGTGTAAGCAATCTGCAAATCACTTAAGAGATAAAAGAGAACAGATTGACAGTGGTCATGGTGTCTGTTTGTTGACAGTGGTCATGGTGTCTGTTTGTTGACAGTGGTCATGGTGTCTTTTTGCCACCTGTCAACTCATAATGAAGCCCATATAGTGATCCCCTCTTAAATAAGGACCCCCTGATGAAAGGCCACCCCTCTACACAGGCCACTTTTTTGTGCAGCAAGCGTAGTGCTCTTATTTCATTTTCCCCCTCAAGAGAGGCCAGCATTCTTATAAGACCACGTTCCTGGCGCACTTGGAGTGGTCTTATAAGAGAGAACTACTGAGGTCAGCAATGAAGTCCACAAAACTGACATTTTGAATTTCTGAACTGAAACAAATAGGTAAGCTGTATGATAACACGTGTCCAATACGACACATGCACATTAATTTCCCGCCACATCTGTATACCTGATAGTCTTAGTAACCATGGTGAGATACCGACAGTTGCACGTGCAGGGTAGGGGGATATTACTAATATTTGGGAAATAAAAAATACTTATTATCAGTAGATGGACAATTATTCTTATATCTAATTTAAGAAGCACTAAATGAATATTAATTTGACATTTGTAAACTTTAATTTTTCTAATATGCAATAATTTTGTGAGAAAGGGGTATTTAGTCCTGTCTGTAACAGTGATATGCCCGTGCATCCTCCGTGATTGACAGGCTTGACCCTGTGCTTTGTGGTGGGAAATTAATCTACAGGTCTCGTATTTGTATCCCATTTCTGTGACCACACCTACAATGTACCACAATACCACCAAAACGGGTTTTAATTGCATCTGAAATGAGTCTTGCCACTTGATAGTTATCAAATTAAACATTTTCTACCCAATAATTTGAAATGCCTTGCAGGTCTAGCCATTACAGGCAGACTTTGATCATAAGCATCCAAATTATATAAATCAAAGTGCGTGACTAGGTGGCATTTGGAGTGAGGAGGTCCTGTAGTCTGGTCACAGACACGGGCAACAGGCAATAAGTCGGGTGAGTATATGAGACAGGGCAGGGGACAACTGATATCTGTCCACTGTCAGCATCCATATCTGCATGTCCTACTACTTGGAATCACATGCTGAAAGCAAAACCAAAATATCAAAGACTGTAAATTTCCTTGCTGGCTGTTCATTTCCAGTAGGTGTATGATCTTCGTAGTTGCCATGGGGTTGGAGCGCGTTTGCTCGCAGCTTTCTTCTGCTGTAGCTTTATCATGGCAGCTCGCACAGAGCCCGGGGATGCCACAGTGGCTGCCACCACACTGGACTCAGAGAAACCGGAGTCCGACTGGTGCTGCCAATCATATCATGTCACAGCTTAAGTGCTTGGTGTAGATCTGTGATTGGCTTCAATTTTATCTTTCAAATTAACATAAACAAGGTCATTAATTTTTAATTTTCTGTCAGAAATGTGATTTGACTACTTAGGTGGTTTGTTTTGTTTTTGCCATTTATTGTTAAAACAGAGTGTGGTCTTACTTTGAAACATATTTACTTCTATTCAAGGAAATTGTGTGTTACGAAAGAAATGTACGGACATAGATTTTGCAATTCTCAATCAACAACACTGACAGAAAATCAAAATGCTGTATTCCCATTCATGGTGATTAAATAATATAGTTATCACTATTAAGATTGAAATGTGGATTTGTAAGAAAACATGACCCCCCCCCCCCCCCCCCCCCCCCCGGAAATGCATTGTGATAGTAAACAGCTACCTCTGAACTAAGAGTTGGTCAACACCTTTGTACAATGTTTCTGAGAAAGCAAGCAAAAAAAAATCTGATTTGCTGCTGAAAAAAGTTCTTCCTTTGCCAATCATGGTTCTGATTGAGGTGAACACATAATAGCTCAGGCAACAAAAGATGCATTGGTGAAGATACAGGGATGGAAGCTACATTTGCCTGCATGACATACTTCCTAGCAAGTTTCTACACATATAGGAGAAACAGCAACTTGACAAATGAAACACATCCGGAATGTGTCCCACCGAAGGGGCATGTCAAGCAGGCAAACTGGTGGTGTGTGTGCACTGTACAGTAAATGTGAATGTTGTGCAGGCAATGGGGATACGGTTAACTGCACATGTGTGTTGCCTACCTTGGTGTTAGCAGTGAAATACAGTGTTAGTTTAACTCAGGAGACTGAAAGACAGTGAATAGGAAAATCTGATGACATTGACACCGTTACCATGGTTACTGAGCTACATTCTGAGACATCTGATACACAGACCATGAACACTGAGCTAGATCCTAAGAAATCAGATGATGCTTTCATGGTTTTTGAGCTAGCTACAGACATCAGATCATGTTATCACGATTACTGGGCTATCTCCTAAGACATCAGATACTATTATTGTGGTTAATGAGTTAGCTTCTAAGGAATCAGATATGGTTACTATGATTACTGGCTAGCTTTCAGTGCCTTTCAAAACATATGTGCAAAAAAAATCAAAGTTTATTGTATTTCATATTGACGCAAAAGAAAATTTGGGTGGAAATTATGATCTCCAAAATTAAATACATGTACCTTCTTTCATTTAACTCTTATACAGCCAATTTAGAGACTGAGTCAACAGCTTTCCTTGGGGCACTTTCCGCACGTTCCGCACGTTGCGCGGAAAGTGCCCCAAGGAAAGCTGTTGACCTGGACCAAATTTTTCACTGGGAACATAGGCATGCTGGTACTTGAATGAAAGGTCTTTTAATGAGGAATATGAATCTGGAATCATTACAGTAATCCAGCTTCATCAGCACAGCTTAAGCAGTGACTGCCACTCAAAGGGTTAATATTTAGTTGACTCTAAAGCTACGGCTATATTTTGTCTTCTTATTTGAAAAGTATATTCAGATATTTATCTGTTGGTCCTTTTTTCAATGTGTTTAGGACATAACATAACCACACAAAATTGGTTTGATTGTCAAACATGTATTATTATTATTATTATTGTCATCATCATTATTAGACACCTCTGAATGAAATTCATTTTCACATTACCAGTTGGTTGTTTACAACTCAGATTTGCAAACAGTGGAACCAATAACATTACTATGACTGAAGAAAGTGGAAGAACATTTTTGGGATTTATAATTTGTGTAAGTTTGAATTTTATGTGTTTGATCTAGAAAACTGACAGCATTATTCCTTTACATGAACTGTAAAATCTCTAGTAGAAGACACATCTCTACCAGATGTCATACCTAAGGGTGAGCTCAAGCTCAGTAATAATTACCACCCTTTAGATTCTGTAAAAAAAAAAAAAGGATTGAATAGAAACTGCGTGAGGACATTCAATGTGATCTGAATTATCATGAATTGACGGCGACTATCCAAACCTTGCGATCAATATACTCCAAACAACAACACTTGGAGTATATCTGAAGTTACGCTTGTCAACTGAACATTTTGATATTTTTTGTGCAGTATGTGATTTCCAAATAGTTGTTACAATGCAAGCACCTGCAAATAAACATAATTTAAGGTGTACCTGTGGCATTTTGATATGTCATATGGTTGTTACATCCAACATCTTATACCAAAAACTCAAAACACAAGGTGCATGGACTGTGATTCTGAATCTGTGAAAAATAATATGTTGTCAAACTAGCTGTGGCTACTACTAGAGCATTTACAGAACTTGTCAACAAAACATTTAAAGGCAGGAAGAACAAAAATGTGACTTTGTGAAAAGTTTTACAAAGAAGCAACCTTTATACCTTGATGTCCAAGTTAACGTGAGTTTTTTGTTTTGGTAGTGGTGACAAGGAACTCATAAGTGACCAGTTATAATAACCTATTTGGGGCTCAGGTTAAAAAGTGCACAAACACTGCATAAACCCACCTCTTTGTGCGAGTACTTGGTCTTGGAAGATTTGCTTTTTGTGGAAGAAGGATCGATCTCATCGCCCTCCTCGAGGCTGTACAGTTCTGCAAGACACAGAGCCACACGGTGCCACTTTACAACACTACTTGGTTAGTATATGTGCATTTTCCTGTGACACTGCTTCAGCTTGGTATCATACATTGATATTTGACTTTGGAAAATATTCAAGCCAGGATTGGTTTGGTGACAAAAGCTTTCCATACAGTAAACAAATTCTGTGTGTACACTCGGGTATCCTGCAACCACTGTGTCCTGTTTGTAGAGTTTAACGGTATCACTTCAGAAGACTGGTCCTTCATTTTATGTCACATGGCATTGTGATTGTTGGGCCACCTTTAGCTGCTAGCAGACTCACGCATTGTCAGAACAAATATCCTATCTGTAGTTCAAATTAAAATATTTATCACAGCTCAATACTGAGATGACCAGACGTGATCGCATAACACTTTGTTTGCTGAGCAAAACTACTTGTGCAAAAATTTTCTTGACAGGAAATTGATATTGATTTAGTTGGGACAAAAGGCCTAATATCAGGCTTTCTGCAAGTCTGAAGTTCAACAGTTGGCACGGTTTCTCAAAGAACTGTCTCTCCCAAATATAACAGATTTGTGTTCTTTTAGTTTCCCAATTGAAAGTTTCAATATTTAGCTCCTTGTTTACACAAAATAGAAGTTCAACAAGAACACATTTGTTTACTATTATGAAGTGGTAATTTTTCTGATTTGGTGTCACAGGAAATTAATTTTTCTATACACCTACATACACAGGAAGTGAATCATTATTCCACTGTGCCTGCAAAACATCCTTTTGTTTACAATAATACATACTTACTGATTTACTAGATCTCCTGTTAACAAAATAAATAACACAATTGCCTGATGGCTTCTGGATGAGTATACATTCAATGTACTGAAAGCACGTGTAAGGTACTACACCAGGCCACCATCATGTCTTTTCAAAAAGATATACTAATGTTAATACAATGTAATATAAACCTACACTGTCACACATTAAACACTGAAGTAGCCTTGCTAGGAACGCTCCTTAAATGAGCAAAACACAAAAATTAGTAAATCACTCATTTTATTCACAACTTGCAATTGCAACAGCTGACATAAAGCACTGCTCACAACAAAAGCAACAAAATGTCCCTGACTCACTACCGTATTCATCTTAATAAGTGCACAGTGGGCTATAAAAAAATTCATCCATAAAAGCTGAAAAAATGTAGATTCTAAGTGTAATAATAAATTCTACTACTTATTTGAAAACTATAATGGGTTATTTTGGGTGTCATTTCTTTGAAAAAAATGGGTGTGTGTGCTTATTAAGATGCATACGGTACTTTTTTCTTTAATTGGCCACAAGAGTTGTATTGACTGTAGAAAACAGGTATTTAACAGTGAAAGTTGTACTGACTGCAGGAAACAGGTATATCACTGTGAGCGTTGTTTTGAGTGTAGGAAACAAGTATTTAACTGTGCGAGTTGTATTGACTCTATAGAAAACAGGTATTTAACAGTGAGAGTTGTATTGACTGTAGGAAACAGGTATGTCATAATGAGAAATGGCTAGGACTGTTGGAGACTGGCCACTACCTGTTGACTGTCCTTTCCTGAGTCCCCTGCGTCTACGAGGCCGGTTTTCCTCTTCTTCATCCATATCCATGTCTTCATCACTAAGTCCTTCCTCTCTCTCTCTTCGTCTCTTCTGCGCCATTTCTTTTTGGTAATTCTCCTCAATCATACGATTGTCTAGGGGAGCAACCAAGCAGGCAATTAGTAATGCTTAAGTACACACCATGACAACACTGTAACCCTTGTCCTATTGAGCAAACCCAAGTTCAGGTACAATCTGCTGATTTTGTAGAGGAGAAGCAGGAGCAAGAAAAAAAGGAATGGGCACAAACACAATGTCTGCCTGTCTCCACAGTGACACACAAACACAATGTCTGCCTGTCTCCACAGTGACACATAAACACAATGTCTGTCTCTCTCCACAGTGACACACAAACACAATGTCTGCCTGTCTCCACAGTGACACACAAACACAATGTCTGCCTGTCTCCACAGTGACACACAAACACAATGTCTGCCTGTCTCCACAGTGACACACAAACACAATGTCTGCCTGTCTCCACAGTGACACACAAACACAATGTCTGCCTGTCTCCACAGTGACACACAAACACAATGTCTGTCTCTCTCCACAGTGACACACAAACACAATGTCTGCCTGTCTCCACAGTGACACACAAACACAATGTCTGCCTGTCTCCACAGTGACACACAAACACAATGTCTGCCTCTCTCCACAGTGACACATAAACACAATGTCTGCTTGTCTCCACAGTGACACATAAACACAATTTCTGCCTCTCTCCACAGTGACACATAAACACAATGTCTGCCTGTCTCCACAGTGACACATAAACGCAATGTCTGCCTCTCTCCACAGTGACACACAAACACAATGTCTGCCTCTCTCCACAGTGACACATAAACACAATGTCTGCCTCTCTCCACAGTGACACACAAACACAATGTCTGCCTGTCTCCACAGTGACACACAAACACAATGTCTGTCTGCCTCTCTCCACAGTGACACATAAACACAATGTCTGCCTCTCTCCACAGTGACACATAAACACAATGTCTGTCTCTCTCCACAGTGACACATAAACACAATGTCTGTCTCTCTCCACAGTGACACATAAACACAATGTCTGTCTCTCTCCACAGTGACACATAAACACAATGTCTGTCTCTCTCCACAGTGACACATAAACACAATGTCTGTCTCTCTCCACAGTGACACATAAACACAATGTCTGTCTCTCTCCACAGTGACACATAAACATTGCCCTCATTGCTTTTTTATCAGAATGCATGTCAAGAAACCAAAAACTTTTGACATTACAAGTGACCAGAAGCTCTGGGGTTAATTTTGATTTCAACATTGTGTTCAAGAGGCTACCTGTAGCTGTCCCTTGGTATGCTTCATCAATACATTCACACGATACACTGAACTTGAGTGTCTTACAAAGCAATCTCAGCATGACAAGGGATAGTATGCACAAAATCATTAGGAAATACAAGCTCTACTGAAAGGCTTGGGTCAAAGGTTAACCGCTTAAGTCCAGTGGGATCTACCGTAGGGATCAGTCATATATTCAAAAATGTTTATACAGAAACTTCATAGTGGCCAACAATAAAATTGTACTTTTAAAATTATGACACGCTGCTTGTTCTAGTTAAGGCAATTGGTGCGTGGACTTTGTCTCCACCGGTTTTTATTCCAAACTGTAACAGATTTTTCCCTATTATGCTTATAAAACGATGGAAAAATTACTGATCCCTTTGATAGTATTTGTCACAGGTGTATACTATCGGTTACTATCTGTGTGTTCAGGGGATACAAGAAATATCCACCTGAACAGATTTATATCCCATGAAGCCTGCAACTTCATGAGATATCAATCTTTTCAGGTGAATATTTTCTTGTATCCCCGGAACAGACAGGTAGTGATGATTTTATCCCGTAATAGATAACATAGAATTCTGCTCCATTTCTCTCTGATGTGTTTCTCCATGAGGTGGGCAAATCTTTACTCTGCCGTTTTCGCTGCACTGAGCAGACGCTCAGAGTGTATAAAAAAAAGACTGATTTATGTATACCCTTTATGGTGCTCATTAATATTCATGAGCCTAATCGCAAACAAAAGTATACGGAAAAATATACGTGTCCTGCGACAAGGCAGGCTACTAAAGACAGGATACAAAGAATTCTCGCTTATTTTTAAACCAATCAGAGAACGTAAATGTTATCTATTACAGGCTAAACCATATTCTGCACAGTAAGCACTGATGTTTATAAAAAACAGCACTTCATTGTAGTATAAGTTTATAAAAAACAGCACTTCATTGTGGTATTTGTAGTTGTTAACTTGTCCTTTCCTCAATCTACATTTAGGTTTGATTTTTCTGAATAAAAATGCACAAATATTGAAGTGCATTGGAACTCTGTTTAAGAATATTTTTATGTACCTTTCTCTTTTTTTTTTTGTTGAAGCTCAGCATTCAGTTTTAGATTATTTTACACATACATGATTGCTTTATTTTGTTTTCATGTGCTTTGTCTGAAACAGTATGAAGGAGACACTGTTGTGGTTGTCTGTCTGTCTATCCTGTGCTAATTACTCATTTCAGCAGATCTCATAAACATTGAATCATTTCAATGAAATTTGGCACAACGGTACACGAGAAAAATTAGCAGTCACTACCTTTCTGGGTCATGGTGGCCTACTTAATAATTATCATGACATGTTTACTGATCAGCGGGCATTATGCACTACCTCTGTGTTGAAGCTCACTCTTATGAATGCAAATACATGTAGTGCCACAAGGTATGTGCATGTACTTTGTAACTATGCAGGGGACACTAGATGAGTTGAACATGGGAGCTACATCTACAGAACTGGGAAGCAACGAAGGGTTTCTTCTGCCACTCTATATACTCACCACTCTCAAACTCTGTGTCTTTGAAATCTGTGACAGACCAGTGTGAAGTTCTACATATATAGCTCATGTGTAAAACTTTTAGAAATGTGAAACCAAAGCAGACTTTTTTTTTATTTCTAAAAAGAGGAAGAGGTTTCTAGCACAGTCCATGACTTACCACCAGGGATAACAAAACATTTTTGTTTTTATTCTCCTTTGAAAATTTACAGTAAATATCACCACATTATCATGTTTTTGTAAGAATCAATCTGAAATTTGCACGTCTCAGTTTTTCACGGGGTGGGGGTGGGAATGGGAATGGGTGCTGTGGAGGGGTATGAATACTTTTAACAGCAGCTAAAAAAAGACTGAGATTGTACTCTACCTGCAGCAGGTCCTTTATTGGATCCTCTGACAAAATTAATTTCAATATTCATTTTCTTGCTTGTAGCTATATCATGAAAACATTTCTCCTCTTTGCATACTAGACCTTGAGTCATCACTCATTTAGATGACCATTAACTTACCAGTCTCATCATCTATTTCTTCATCACTTTCATCCCTTCTAAATTTGCGGCTGTCGTCCTGTGATATATCGCTCATACTGTAACTCTTTCTGAGATGGTCCGCAATTTTACTTTGGCCCTGAAGCATCAAACACACATGGGCGGGTCAAAGGTTAACAAAACAGCACCTTGAAAAATGGACTTGCAACATAGACATCAAAATGCAATAATCTGTTTCTGCAACAAACTATTATCCTCCTCTCTGTCAAGCTCAGCTGTGTTTGAATACATTTATGATACAGATATCATCTAACGTCACATTTAAATTGACAAAATGTCTGTAAATGTTGACTAGTTCAACTTTCCCATGGACTGCAGCGTGACCAGGCTGAGCATGAAAATACTGTGTGTGCCCTGAATGGTCTGCTCAATATGAAAATGAGGCAAGGACTGTTTCACAGAATACAAATACGGGTCATGTGATGCTGTTCTTGCATCTGATTGGCCAACCACTCCTGCTGATAATATTTGTAACCTGTTTCATCTGGATCCCAGCCTGACACATTTCATTTGAAGCCTATGCTGTCGCTCAGGCTTCAAATACATGTATACGGAGTGCGACAATCCACAACAACGGCTTCAAAGGCTAAGGGACCGTCCATAATTGTGGACATTTTCACAAGTACACAAAAGTTGACACTTTTTTAGGATCCCCCCCCCCCCAGTGTACACTTGAACAATATCAACATTCTTTTAGCTGAAGTATTAGCATAAGGTAAACTTCAGTGACAAGTAGCATCTTGCAGTTCTGTATACATGTATTAAACTCCCAAACAAAATATAATTTAAAGTTCATTAATACAGACATACCAGTGACTGCTGGCCAAAATACTGTCAAACTGGTGCTCATTTCGATTTGAGCCTTGGCTATTGTGCTGGAAGCTGTCTGGTGAATCCATTGGCACAAGTTCATTTGGCACTTCATTCATATTTTCTTCTAGTTTTAATCAAGTAAGCAAAGCAGGGTCTTGGTGTCAATTTTGTGTTCAAGTGTCCAATTTTTCACTATTACTTGCTGCCTCCCCCCCCCAAAAAAAAACAAAAAAAAACAAAAAAACAAAAAAAAACCTAGAAGCTGATCAGTGACAGAAAACCCCTCGGCCAGGTCAGACGGACATGTAGCTGACCACAATATCCTTGGGTAGGTCAAGGTTACTTCTGTTTGACCTAATGACAAAGCTTTGGTGCAGATGCAATGAGCAGAGATATAATGGTAGTGCCATTTTTCTTCAATGCAGCACTGTGACCTAAATATGTGACCCAGTGACCTAGTTTTCACTAGGTGTCTGAGGCATCCTTAGGACCAATTGTCATAAATAATTGGTATAGCTACAATGAGAAAATTAAGATTTGAAGATATCATGGTACTGCCATTTTTCTTTAATGCAGTACTGTAACCTAAATATGTGACCTAGTGACCTACTTTTCGATAGGCACCTGAGGCACCTCAATGGCCCCCTGTGACAAAAATTAAGTCTCTGTAAATTTAGCATTTTTTTTAGATATGGCATTAACAAGGCACAGACGGAGGTCTTAAGTACTTTACACTTATATAGAAAAACATGACCCATACTCATAAATACCAAACCCAACAATGACAGCAAAGAGATTCCAGAGTTACCAAAGCATCAACATTCATCTTCCAATACTAATGTGAAGAAACAAATTTCACTCCTGACTTTAGACAGGCAGTCACCCACAAAAGGTAACTGGTGGTTTTAAACCAGTCCTGTCATTCTTTGAAATATTCTTCATTAAATACAGACTACAATGTTTCCAATACGTATACGCCCAACCACTCAAAATCCAAATTTTATCACTTCTGCCAAAAATAAAAAGAGAATTGGTAGGCCTATCACTTTTTTGGTTCTTCTGACTAGTTCGTCAGGACGGACGCCTAGATGATGACATTACCCCTCCGGCCTAGAAGGCCCACGGGTAAAAAAAAAAACACACACACACACACACACACACACACACATCCCAATCTGTGGGCTCAAATTAGTTTTGCAGCTGACCACAGTGCATTCACAACTGGTGTGTTCAAATTTAGCATTTAAGCAGTCAGAAGGGACATAGGACAATGTCTCACAGAAGTATCCAGAGTACCATGTGCCTGCGGTGACAGAGCCATACCAGCCCCACACATAGCTCACCTTGATAGCAGTGGTCAGCACCACATTAGTTGCATAGTTGAAGCCTTTGGTTCCCAGACTGAGAATAGCAGAGTAGCCTTGATCACTTGCCTTGTTGATGTATGAGTCTATCTCCTGAAAATATACAACAGATTTGAATAACTTAATCCTGTGCCTGCTACTTACAACCACAGTCATCTTCACCTCAATTACTGCTTTGATATTAGACTAAAGCTGCTCAGAAAAGACCTGTCATTGAAGAACCAACATGGCTGTAGATCTAGACAAAAAATAATGGTTCAGGTGAGAAGTACTATTTGACATACACCCAGAGCAGACTGACGAAAGCTGATGCCCCAGTCTACACCAAGCACTGAATCAATTACCCCTGCCTGACCAACTGCATGGCCAAAAGTCCCTTACTGTCAAGCATCCATCTTGTTGTTGATAAGATCTCAGGAGAGAATACCCAAGGTCACTATTTCTCTTGGCTAAAGGGTTAACCTGTCTTGTGGAGAGGTCTACTAATCCCAGCACTCAAAATTACTGGATTCATGTGACAATTTCCTAAGCAAAATTAACCAAAGGTACCTCAATACTTCTTGTGTCATAATGGGTTGTTAATTATATATAGAACTCATCCATTTGGAAATCTAAATTTACACACTGCAATCAACGTAATTAACTTGTCCCTTGTACAGAGATGCTTGCTTTAGCCCTTATCACCAATCATCAAAAAAAAAAAAGAAAAAACAGGACTGTGACAGTCCTGTGCTCAGCTGACTAAGTCGCCCTATGCCCTTGGAAATGAGGTCAAGGTCACAGACCTATTCTGAATCTAACTTTCATAGAGGGCCATCCC
Source organism: Hermodice carunculata (assembly GCA_964020975.1). Classification (NCBI taxonomy): domain Eukaryota; kingdom Metazoa; phylum Annelida; class Polychaeta; order Eunicida; family Amphinomidae; genus Hermodice; species Hermodice carunculata. The sequence goes on along the minus strand of OZ026616.1, from coordinate 104,881,858 downwards.
CATGCGCAAGATCAAAGTCACAGTACAAATAGTTCTCAGGTTATCACATGACCAGTAAAATTCATGTTAGTGGTCCTGTGACCTTGAGAATGAGGTCAAGGTCATAAATGTACAGTCTAAATCTTTCCTAAATAGAGGACCACCAACAAGTTCAACATCAAAGTCCTACCTTCCACAGTTCTCAAGTTACAATGTGAAAAGTAAAATTCACGTAAGTGTCTGGGTCCCTGTGACCTTGGGAATGAGGTTAAGGTCACCTGTGTACTGTCTAAGTCTGGACTTTGCTCAGGACAGTCATCATGTTCTACATCAAGGTCCAAGTTCAAATAGCCCTCAAGTTGTCAGGTGAACAGTAGAATTTGAGCAAGTGGCCCTATGACCTTGGGAATGACGTCAAGGTCACTCATACACTGTCTAAGTCTGGCCCTCATTAAGGACAACTAGCATGTGCAATAGGAATGTCCTAGCCTTAACAGTTCTCAAGTTACCATATAAACAGTGAATTTCATGCACCTTGGTGTGTGACCTTGGAAATGAGGTCAAGGTCACTCACCCACTGTACATATATCACTCTCATACCCAGAAGTCTCCTTATGTAATTTCAAAGCAATTGGCTGAGTATATACAAAAATAAAGACTTTTGAAGATTTGGCCAAAAAAAGAACAAACAAATCATACAAAAATCCAAAAATCATTGGACTATGACCATTTGAACAAACTTGGTAGATACCTACCCAAGGAACACCCCCACCAAGTTTGATGTGAATCTAGCTGACAGTTTCCCAGAAGAAATCAAAAACTGTCAATTGGCATTGCAAACCCTAATGACTTTGAAATCCCCACTGGCTTGCATGGTAATCAATAGGTATGTAAACTCAACAAGAAAAATTCCTAAAAAACCCAAAAATAACTGGACCGTGACCCTTTGAATTAACTTAGTGGAGACCCAACCAAGACACATCCCCACTAAGTTTGAAGTGAATTTGGCTAATGGTTTTTAGATGAGGTGGAAAATGTAAACTACCATTGCAATTCCCATTGACTTACATAGTAAAGAATAGGAATGTATGCATTGACCAACAAGTACCTAAATTGAAAAATTAATTAAAAATCAGGGATCCATAGCAACACCACCTGGCGAACAACCTTGTGTGACCCTTCCACAAAGAACATATCCACCAAGTTTCAGCACAATCTGAGAGATGGTTTAGGAGAAGAAGTCAAAAATAGCAAAAACACACAAAAATTCATAAAAAATAGAACAAAATCACAACCCCACCTGTTGAACAACTTAAGGTCTGGGGGACAGTGGAGTATCCCGCTGTTCAGCTGCTTGACAAGTCAGCTGAGCCAAAAACCTCGCTGGCTCAATAAAAAAAGCATGTGTGGCATCATGTGGTAGTTACTTTCTCCTTTTGTGTGCTTTTTGTGTCTGGGCTGACTAAGATATATGGAAGTATCATATGTCCAATCCTCAGTAAAAATCCATATCATATCTTTTCCTTCCTGAACCTGGAGAAAAGCACAAATCAAACATATGTCTGATCCAATAAAAAACTGCATACATTTTTGTTTTTGCCACCCAGCTTTTTTGCTCATTTAACCACATGCTTTTCATCTGTAAAAACAATTTTCTGTGTCAGAAGAAAAAAACATCATCTTTGCAAATAAGCACAGGTTTGATGTTATTTTAATGAAGCTTTTTTTTTTTTTATGAGGGATTTGAAGATGTATTCTCCTATTCGTCCTGCATTGTGCAGTGATATCAGTTGCTAGTACAGGGCAGCTTCATCTTGCTTTATTTCAGTTCTTAAATTTGCTGAACTCAACCAGCATTGAAGGCAGACTTTGTGGGTGTGGTTTATGTATCTGTTTCTGGATTCTCCTCAGCAAGACATCAAAAGCTACTGATTCAGTTGTATTTTTGGTGGGAAAAGGTGACATACTGTAACAAACCTTATCTGTTGAACAGACCTATGAATGATGCCTTGTATGACTGCCACACACTGTGGTGCAATTTTTTCTTTTGTTTGTTTTTTCTTCTTCTTTTTTTGCAATACACATCAGACAATATTTTCTGTGTCATAACTGTGTTTAAAGGACAATGTTAACCTTTCCTGCTCATATTGCATCAAAGCACCTGGTTTGAAATTGTTTTCTGCCTCAATGTTTTCACATAGATTTCTCATCAACAGAAACATTTTTGCTTAGAATTGTAGATGATACCTATAATGAGAGCATGCCCCAAGTCAACAGCTTTCCTTGGCACAGTCAACAGCTATCCTTTGGTCAGGTTGGGCACATTGTACCCAACCTGCAACAAAGAAAGCTGTTTACTCAATCTCATGTTAACCAAGAAAAGGTTAATTATGCTTGTACTTTTATCTTGATTTAACATCATAGAGTATTTCAGCCCTCTAAATCTGCCTCGACTTTGAGATTGCCCGTATATGGATGAGGTATATGGATGAGAGCAGTAGGCGACATGCTGTACACCAAACCAAGTGACAAAGGAACACTCAGCAGGCGGCACAGACAAGCAATAATCCCACCAGCCAAATCCTCACTGCTGCAACAACATGCAGCACCAGTGCAGATAAATAATCCTACAGGTTCATTTTTTTCTTCAGCTTTTCTTTAATCTGAAGCTATTGATTTTGATGTTTGCCATTCTTTTAGAGAGAGGCAAGGTCAGTCGGTGTCTGGCATGCTTGCCTGCCTGATTAAGATGGCTGGGTTTGGCCTGAAGCCAGCTGGTACATTAGTGGCATCTCCATAACCAATGCATTTTTGTCTATGGTATGGGGCAGTTATTGCCTCGCAGAGGTGGCTTTTCGCTGATCTTTCAAATGGATGCTGTACATCTGGTTATAATCCAGTCATGTGCCTGACTGAGGAGCACCTGTGTGCTGGGTCAGAGGTTATGCTGGGTCAGAGGTCAAGCTAACTGGTTAACCTTTCACTTTCTGGGATTGCATCAATCTGAAGCATTTGGCACTCAATATTACAACACACTATCTGATGAATGATGCACATGATCAGAGAACCTGGTAATACCTACACATCCAACCTGCCTGAACTAGAATGACAACAGCAACAGGTTTCCCTAAGCAAACCATTCTTACATTTCATTAAACGATCCAACTTGCAGCTTGTTTCCATTCCCTTTACAGTCCTACATGTACCTGGAGGAATATTGTGGATTGTTTTAATTCACATTTACTTTGAACTCAGTCCCCACTCCCAGGGCTGTTGTAGGTTGTTTCTATCTAAATTCACTTTACACTGCCACCTGGAGGACTGCACCTACAACAACATCATCACAAAAGTTTGCAACAATTTAAACAATATTTACCCAGATATTTGGCCCATGTAACTATCATGATCATCATTGTCGAATTATGCATAGACCATCTATATTGCCGCAAATCTTTTTGCAAAGATACATTCCAACAATAACGTAGGGGTGACATACAGACAAAGCACACACACAAAAATAAGTGGCTGAAGATTAGAAAAGATAAAGTTATAATGGAGAGCATCCACACCTGTACATACTGGTAACAGAATTTATATTCTATCATGCTGGTAACAGCATTTACATCATACTGGTAACAGCATTTATATCATGCTGGTAATAGTATTTGTATCATGCTGGTAACAGCATTTATATCATGCTGGTAACAGCATTTGTATCATGCTGGTAACAGCATTTACATCATGCTGGTAAAAGCATTTATATCATGCTGGTAACAGCATTTATATTATGCTGGTAACAGCATTTTTATCATGCTGGTAACAGCATTTATATCATGCTGGTAACAGCATTTATATCATGCTGGTAACAGCATTTACATCATGCTGGTAAAAGCATTTATATCATGCTGGTAACAGCATTTGTATCATGCTGGTAACAGCATTTACATCATGCTGGTAAAAGCATTTATATCATGCTGGTAACAGCATTTATATTATGCTGGTAACAGCATTTTTATCATGCTGGTAACAGCATTTATATCATGCTGGTAACAGCATTTATATCATGCTGGTAACAGTATTTATATCATGCTGGTAACAATATTTACATGTATATCATGCTGGTAACAGTATTTAAATCATGCTGGTAAAAGCATTTATAGCATGCTGGTAACAGTATTTATATCATAAAACAAGAGGCCCATGGGCCCAATACTCTGCTGACCACCATCACCACAAAATCAATCCATGACCTTACAAATTAATCACTCTTAGCCATATTATGCAATATCAAACTTCCACATGATACACATTTGTGGTACATTTGGTATCACTCACCTTATTCTTTATCAAGATATTGAATTAAGTGTCCTTTTCTTAAGTGCTTAATGAACTTAAAATAGGTAAAGGTCACACAATCACTGGGTCATGGTGACCCAAAGAGTAGGTCACCAAGTACATTTTTATATACAATGTACTCAAGTGCAATATTGATCTGGAGGCCCAATTCTCTTTGCCACTGATGTTCAACCTGCACCCTGTCATTACAAAATCACCTCTTTCAACTTAACAGGCCTGATGACCTCACAAAAATTGGTCAAGGTCACTGATATTACATAACATTCTACCACTGGACATGGTTTATACATGCTATAAATTTGGCAAGTCTAATCCAATTATTTGTCAAGATATGGAATTAATTATCTTAAAACACATTTTGGCTCATTATGTCCATCAAATTATAGGTGGTGCCACTAGTACCTAACGTAACTGAAGACTTTGATCTCCTCCACAATCCCACTAATTTTCATGAAGATACATCAAACATAAAGGATGCTAGAGCGCTCAAAAGATTTTCACATTTTGACCCACATATTACATAAAAACTGCAAGTGGCTACCAATATTGAACTCCGCCTAGATTATCATAACTTGATAAGTTCTGACAGTTATATGAGGCTACCTAAACAACTGTGGGCTGTATCCTGCTCCAAAGCAAAAAGTTAACGGACGCATGGACATGAGTGATCACATAAGCTCTGTGACCTTTGGTCAGCAGAGCTAAGAAGAGTATGTCCCCACATAGCAGCACATTATATAATATACAACTGATCACAGGATGAGATCAGTCCACTTTTACGCATGAAGTCTAAATGGACGTACCTTCCCAGATCATATCCTAAAGGGACATCATCTATGACCAGCAAGTGGGTCATTCTAATCTTACACATAAAGCTTTGTCATTGCCAGATGACTGATACAGACCCATCACCATCACACCAATGACTTAGGATCCTACATCAGTCTTACCAAATCACTTCTGTTCACTGACCATCTCAATATCGCTTTTGTTTATTTCCTCCCAAGCTATTTCTTTTTATGTACAATCAGTACTACTAGCTTTACTTTTATATGTACTATCAGTAATACTTACTTTACTTTTACATGTACTATCAGTAATACTTACTTTACTTTTATATGTACTATCAGTAATACTTACTTTACTTTTATATGTACTATCAGTAATACTTACTTTACTTTTATATGTACTATCAGTAATACTTACTTTACTTTTATATGTACTATCAGTAATACTTACTTTACTTTTATATGTACTATCAGTAATACTTACTTTACTTTTATATGTACTATCAGTAATACTGGCTTTATTTTTATACGTAATATCAGTAATACTTACTTTATTTGCATATTTATATTTGAATTCTTGTGCACAGTCTTGTCCATACATGTATTAACCCTTATCTTGACACATTTTACATGCACCTTGCTGGCAACAGGGGTTGAACGAAATGATTTTTGTAATTATAACCAGTGAATGCTCATCAAAGATTATGGGTCACCTTCAGTCCCACACACAATTTTGTGCTGAAAAATGGACTGACCCATTTCTATAATAATCGTGTATATAGAGTAAATAAATTAGAAAAAAAAAAAAATCAGCCAGACAAGCCAAATTTACAGATCATGTCAAGCAATAATATGTATACTCTATAATATGGATAACTTTGACTTTTTTTATTCCAGGTCACTGGTGCTGGTAATTTGAAAAGGTGACATGCCAATGATGTCCACAGTTTCACGTTTCCTCCATAATATCAGGTTATAAAGTGTATACAAATATAGGTCCACTTGTGTATTGGTGGTATCACCAACCATACTACAATGCATGTAATATAGGGGTCAAAATGTCAAAATCTTGTGACCACTCTGGTATCTTTAATTTTTGGTGTATCATCATAGAATTTAAAGGGATCCTGGAAAAATTCAAAATTGGACAGCTTATGTTACTAGCAAGGTCCAATTCTCTGCCCACACCCAAAAGTAATATCCACACTTTACTATATCTATACAACTGGGCCAGAATTTCTTGACTGCTGGTGAAAACAGGAACACTTTGCCAAGTTTTGGAAATGCCTTTGATAAAATACACACATAGTATGTCAGTCAGTCAGTCAATCAATCAATCAATCAATCAATCAATCAATCAATCAAACTGTACATGGGTATATCAACACTGGCCAGAACAACCAGTGCAGCAGGTTTTTTGTGCTTATAAAATATGAAACAAATGTGAAAATTAAAAAAAAAAAAAAAAAAAAAAAGGTTTTTAATGCTGTTTCCACATTTGACCTGGCACAGGTGTCGACTTTGACACCTAACCTGCAGACATTCAAAATAATTCCTGTCTTTGAGAACCTGCCCGTGAATAAATAAATGAGCTGCCAATTTACAGAGTGCCAATCAGGGTGTGGGCGGGGCAGCTGTCTCCCAGCAACATGATAGCCCAGAGATGATTTTTGCATTTTGGCGAGCTCCTGCCACTGATCAGAGCTGAGGGGCTCATCTGGGTGTGGTTTCCATGGTCTTGTACAGGTTATGTAGAGCTTTAGTGCCTGTGGCAATGTGTCTAGCATGTGATCTTGTAATGCTACACTTCAATGGAGATATGGCAGGGTAATTGGAGGACTATTTACCTCAATGCTTATGTTATATACATGCACTGCCACAATTATCTACACTCATTGTGCTAAAACACTGAAAGACCAATTGGGAAATCATCATTAAGAAACTATTTGCCATAATAACTACAGTTTGACCATTTTTGGCACTTTTTTTATTACTTTGGAAAATAACAACTCATTTTTTTTCCAAATTCTGTATTTATTACTTTTACAATTCTGCATATGTGACCACTTTTCCACGCTTGTTGCAAACGATGATGGCCAATAATGTGTATACATAGGCATGCTGAACTTTGGATCTTTTTATGAGGAATTTGAATCTAGAATGGCTATCATCATAGGAGCTCTTAATAAGTTACTGTGGTCATGTGCTGCCCTCTATCCTACAACAAGGAACTTGACAGGAAGAAAGGCAGATTAATATATTCAGTGGGGCAAAATATGTGTTGTACTAAAGTACAGCAATCTGAGAAAGCAAACGCATACAAAAAGTCATTCATGTGATTCAAAATATAAACAGCAGCTTAAAATATTCCGTTTTTCATTTGTTCAGCAGAAAAAGTATAATTTTCAGATCTTGCAGTGACAAATTTGATGAAAGTGCCCTCATCATGGTGGAGGCATACTCATGTTGCCTGGTGACATAGGTAGCAAGAACAGGTCTGCAGCGACTTCTAAATGCCTCCTATTAAGATGAGTACAACTTTGTATTGCCAGTTATGCAACATGACAGTCCATTAATAAGCAACTTTGCACAACTTGTGGTTCTCAAAGTAAACCTGGCAGATCGATAAACCAGATTCTCTTGGCTTGGTGGCCTTGTTCTACAATATCCAGTCAGAATATTGTGCAATGTGTAGCAGATGGCATTTAACATTTGCATAGAGCTATGATCAGGGTTGATCAGCTGAATATAAGGCAAAAACCTGCACCACATCAGGGAACTGTGTCTTCAGGCAGGTCACACTCTGCAGTGGTAACTACGCCTTGAAGCGACTCGGGTCTTGAGTATGCACTCTACACCAAAAACAGGGGATATTGGGGAAACACACTTACAGGCACACAAGCACTGAGGGCAGTGGTGAGGGTACAACTATCATAATGGGGCAAACTAGAGAGTAGCAGGGTGGAGATATGTATTGACTCTTGGCATTTCCCAAGGCAACCATCAAGCCCAAATAAGTTTTCACAAGATTTTTCATGTTCTGAGGTACAGTTGTCCCCTCTTATAAGGCCACCCCAAATGCAGCCAAAAAGTGGCCTTATAAGAGGGGTGGCCTCTCTTGTGGGGGAGAATATAATGGAAATACCATACTTTCTGCACAAGAATGCTGGCCTTTCAAGAGGGGTGGCCTCTGGTGAGAGGGGCCTTATAAGAGGGGGACCACTGTAATGTAAATCACCACCTGCCATTTACCACTTTTCAGTAACTTCTATTTCATGAGTTGGCACATTCTACAGGTTTGACTGTGGCAAGGCGGCCAGCCAGGTAAATGATACACACAAAGCTAGGACGAGGCCCGAGGAAGCCCTGGGATATAACCTATAGATCCCAGCTCAAGCACCTCTGTAACTCCATAACTGACCCTCTGTCAGAAAACACTGACTGTATGGATGCGCCTGGGAAAACTCCCAGGCACCTCCCAAACTGGTAAGAGCTGCCATTAGTCAAGAATGTGTCTAGCTGAATATTAGCCCTCATCGCCAGGAGACCAACTGTTATTTTTTGTGGACTAAAATGATTTTGGCATTCACAAGAAACATTTTCTTTGCATAAATGGTAGGAAGGGCTTTTACGCTGTCCTATGAAAGGGCAGTATGTATGTACCACAGGTTTCCCTCTTAGTGATATTGTTCTGCAGTGGATTGTGTGTAAACATGGATGTGATGCTGCTCCAGGCAGGGATCTCTAATACACAATAGTCCACAACAGACACAGTGAAGGCAGCGGGCTCTCTGCACACATATATGGTATTTTATGGCTTTCAACACATTTTGGCTCAGAGCTTAGAAAAATGCAGTCCATATGTACGTGGTACCACTAGTATCCCAATCAATTAAGATTTTGATTTCTTCAGCAAATTTCTAAAAAAATACACCAAAAACTAACAATGCTGGTCTTCATGGGACTTAAACATGTTGACCCATATATGTCAAGTGGCAATACGGCCTTGACCTTTAACTATGATTAAGAAATTGTTACTGTTCGAAATATGTGCTACAAGTCCAGCTTTCCATGTTGGTAGTCTGTCGAAAATAAGATAAGTTATGAGTACAGCCTAATTTGGAAAACTGCAGACAGTATCACATTCACAAGGAAAAGGTTTATGGATGGATGTTGGATGGAAAGACATGAGTAATTTATGTATGAAAAAACTTGACCTAGGTCAGCAAAACCAGACAATGGTCAGGCTGAACACGCTCCCTTGACACTGCACCTGAATCATGCTGGCTATATGCTGTTGACTCTCTGCAACCTACTTGGTTAATCTCTTGAAATGAGATCACACAAACATTTTACACATTTACATTAACACTTTCCCGTCGGGGTCTCTGCATTACGCAGCCTCCAAAATTAAATTTTGACAACGGGGTCCATATTATATATGCGGACCCCTTCCTTGTTACCATGGTAATGAAAAAGTTACATTTTTATAAACGTTTGCAGGTTGCAAAAGCTATGAGACAATAATAAGCTGTAAACAAGCATTAATATATTCCAAGAATGTAATTTTACGCATATTTTATATAGATGACTGCAGTTTGGTTGGAAAATATTATAATTACATGTATTATGCAATTTTTGGGGTGAATTTTCATAAAAATCAGTCTCTATGTTCACCCATTGTCATGTTAAAATTTACTATTTTATGTGAGTACAAAACACAGGTATCAATCTTCATTTTTTTATATTCAATAATAATTTGGTATATGATACTTACAATCTTTCGTATCACAAATAAAAATCAATATGGCTTCAAAATTTATATTTTACTTAAAAATGATAGAAATCATCAGACACAGGCTGCAAACCTATAGAGAATGCCTGGTGGTCAAAGCGTTAAATTTACTAATCGCTTGAAGCTGGCAATAAAAAGATATCTGTGTGTTAGAACAGATGGTAAAAATGTAAATATCACTGTTTTTTGTATTTTTTGCTCACTCCATGATGTGACAATAAAAATCTTGGTCATAAGTTGTGCAGTGCTTTGTATGTCATGCTACATCTGCCTGAGGTCATCAGCTGAGGCATGACTTCCCATAACATACAAAATACAGGGGGTGTTTGGCCAGGCATATTAGTACCAAAACACTCAATTCATGACAAACTGAAACATATGTATGTTCTTTTCTCTGAATTCTGAACAAATAAGTTGGATGGATTTGCCCTTAGCAAAGGATGACTTAACCTCTTTATTTATTCCATTAGTTTTCCTGCTCACCTTTTCCCTCTTGGCAAGTTGAGGGTGGACAAACTTCCTGTAGAGAATGCTCGATCCTTTGGTTGCTGGTGACAGAAGCCACAAGACAAACAAGATCTTCAACTCGTAGTAAAATGGAATCCTACAAAGAGACAGCATGACATTAACATCAATACACAATCATAACGCATAGAAATGTCTCAGGGTTTTATTGGTACTGGGGACGGGGGTCAAATAAACAAAGCAAAATACATGCCATAATGTATATTTTCCCTTTTTATATTCCCTTTAACTCATTCCACCCTGATAGGAGACTGAGTCAACAGCTTTCCTTGGCGCGCTCTGGGCGCATTGCGCCCAGAGCGCGCCAAGGAAAGCTGTTGACCATGGGCATATAATTTGGAATGATCTTCCATGCAAGTTTCATCCAAAATATTGAAAAATAATCCCTAAATTAGTAAAATACAATTAGCAGACGACATTTAGATATTAGCGGGAAAAAGCGTCATCAGGGTGGAATGAGTTAAAAGATGATGCATGATATGTATGTATAATTGTATATGATGACACATCCTGACATCATCCATGTCACGATACTGTCACAACAAATCATTGCAGTTTGTTTTCATTTTAAATTGAACCCACCATAACTAATTTTCTCTCTTGCATCAGACAGCTTGTCAATTCCATTGACAGATACAGAAAACATAACTCAAAGTCAATGTTAAACATGTCAGGAAAATATCAGATAAATTAGTACATGAAGACAGTGTTACTTACTGTGAGCAGGGACGTGGTATATAGAGAATCTTACATGGCTGAGAGTAGTTACTATTTTCTCTCATGAGGGATCGTTGCTGGTGGGGAAAATCACAAGTGACTGCAGATCACAAGTGATTCTTCTCACCAACGATTCCAAGTGAGAGAAAAATAGTACCTCATTCTCCAGTCTGGGTATTCATCACAAAAATATATGCCCTAACCTAATGTCAACACCAACCTGGTCTACCATGTTTGTTTATGTTTGTCGCAGTTATTCCACGTCACGTGTGACGTACAATCAAACATTCCTCCCGCACGTTTGATTTTGTCCAAATGTTAACGCACTACGTCACTGCTGCAGGCTTGTCACAATTTACTTGTAACAATGTTGAGGTCGTATGATGTACAATGGGTTACTACTTTTGAATTTCAATCTAGAAAACGATAATTCACCCTCAAACATTAAATAAAGATGAATAACAATGCCCTGCTATTTGCCTGTAAGGCAGCCTACTCTAATGTAACATACATAAACAAGAACAAAAGAGTGCTTCGCAGGCAACCCTGCTATATGCTTTATGATAAGCCCGGAGCAGTTAAATGGCTCTATTATGTCAATCATATTTGCTTTCTCTGTCCAAATGCTCTCCTGGTTAGTGGACTCTTGGGCTAAGTTTGTATTAAGTACCATTCATATTAAAAAAAAATTCTACAACTCAGTTCCCCCACCCCACAAAAGGGCGTGTGGAAAAGTAAGTACTGCTGTGCTGATATGAAACACACAATTAATTCAGCCTGGCCTGATCAGCAAGCCATGATACCAAGATGATAACATATGGCCTTTGTTGATAACATATACAAAGGCTTAAGCCTACATTTCTTGAAATCATTAATCGAAAATCCTATCAAAAAGGAACTATATTCTTGTTACAACAAAAGCATAAGCCTGTCTCCTGTGTGAACCATATGTTCTATACACAGAGCTGAACAACTCATCCCATCCTGCATACCGACAGGCAAAAACTCTTATTTGCACAATTATAATCTGGTTATCATTTTTTCTCTGTACATGTACAGTTAACTCTTGTCGTGAGTTGTCTTACCGTAGAAATCAGTCGCATTTTTCCTGTGGCAAAAATTGTCATTTAAAAAATAAAAAAAATGTCGATCTATACTTCAAGGTGTCTTGAGTGTGTTGCTGTAAGTCCCACAAAAAAGCCATAGATTGTTTGTGGACAGGTATCGAAAATTTTGGGCTACGGGGTGTTTAGAAATGGTGGGTGGTGTCTGAAGGCTACATGTTAAATCCTACTTGGTCGCAATATTGACAGGACATCAAACACATCTGTCAAGTACATCCTTCTATAATCTATCCCTGTCTGGCACGTAATGACTGTGTACAGTTAGAGTGCTTTTTTCCCCCTTTGTTTAATTCCATGATGCTAGGCTGCAATGCAATTTGCTGCCGATGCAATCAAAGTAAATTAGATCATCAAATCCAGGAGAACAAAAGTGAGTTGGCAATTTCTTTGTTGTTTACGTGGAGGCTGCGTGTGTCATCTTCTGTCATCATTTCTCTGCAGGTCTTCATGATGTGGATATGGCCGACTTTTCAGTCTTGTCCAGAGCTTTCCGATGACAACTGGTGAGCCAGTCACCATGACAACAGAACCTTGTATAAAGACCACTGACGTGAGATTACTGGCCTGGTCCACATTTCTCATCTGTCCCCAATTTCTGTGTGTGTTTGGTATACAGTAACACCTGTTTTGAGAGACCACCCCTAAGGCTAGCCAAAGTGGTCAGATAAGGCAGGTGGTCTCACAAAAGAGGTGCAATAACATGAGAAAGATGGCGAAAGGGACATGGGAAACATAGTCTGAAAATGCAGGTGGTCTTTCCTCTCAGTGGTCTCTCAAGACAGGTTTCACTGTATTCAGCAAGATTCATGCAGACATTTGTACATTGTCATTCCAACATAGAAAGTTTCTGTTAAGTGCCAACATGCTTTGATCAAGTCAGTGGTTTTTGCATTGCCTGGCATTGCCTGGCAATTCATGAGGTAGGCAGCTGTAGCATGACTCACTAGGCACTGCCAAAACATTGACTAAACCATGGAGCATGATGTCATGGAGTCAGTTCAACCTGTCATATTATTTCCGCTGGACGTCTGGCCCTGTATCATCCTATAAGCTGTGAAAACACAAGTGATTTGAGACTACTGTTGGCCAACTTAAACCGTGATATCAAAACAATGGTAAAATCACAATGTATTCAATAAATTTTGTCCACAATCATATCCCTACTATAATGATGCTATGAGAATAAGCGGCCTCTGTAATTCAGGTTTAACAGTTCCGTTTGCTTCATGTTTTTTTTTCTACACAAATAAAAGCAATATGATGACACAATGTAGTTTTCATGAATCAACTATATCAGCCATCTGTTCCATTAAAGTACCGTTAAAAGGTCTTCCTGAGCTGTCATATGGAGAACTGTCACTTTTGTGTCCATTTAATATCAGCAGGATTATGGCTAGTCTGCAGCCTGTCTTGCTGAAAATTCACTGGTCCGAGGCCATTATCTAGTAAAAATTCAGGAGGTCCAATAACTTTTCTAAAATTCAGGCCCAAATGTCCAGCAAAACTGGTAAATTTGCTGGCCCAAATGTCCAGTAAGGAAAAAAAGTTTTGATAAAGACTGCAGGCTAAAGCTGTTTGGAGTTTCCCTTTATGCCCCATGCCCTGATTGCTGACTTCCTTCTCTCCACAAGTATCTTAAAGATACTTTTTTTCTGACATGTACATCTTTAATTCCCAGAATCTCTGTAGAGTACTAATACATCTAGAAGCCAATCAGTGACCGAAAACCCCTCCGCCAGGATGGACGGACATGTAGGTGATAACAATACCCTTGGGAAGGTCAAGGTTACTTCTGTTTGACCTAATGACATGGCAAGGGCGTTTTTCTTTAATGGAGCACTGTGACCTAAATATGTGACCGAGTGACCTAGTTTTCACTAGGTGTCTGAGGCAACCTTAGGACCAATTGTCATAAATAATTGGTGCAGCTAAAATGAGAAAACTAAGATTTGAAGATATCATGGTATGGCCATTTTTCTTCAATGCAGCACTGTGACATAAATATGTAAACCAGTGACCTGGTATTCAATAGGCTTCTGAGGCATCCTTAGGACCAACTGTAACAAATGATTGATAAAGCTACATTCAATAATTTTTTAGATATTGTGTTAATGCTGTTTTTTTTTTTAAAATGTAGTACTGTGACCTAAATGTATATGTGACCTAGCGACCTTCTTTTTGATAGGCACCTGAATCCCCACAGTGGCCCCCTGTGATAAAAATTTGGTCTCTGTAGAGTGAGTATTTTTGGAGATATGGCGTTAATAAGACATGGAGGCACGGACAGACGGACACGTAGATGACAACAATACCCCTCCGGCCTAGAAGGCCAAAGGGTAAAAACTAATCAAACCAAAAGGGTGAAATAAAATGGTGGAGTTGTTGAGTGAGCACATTCAGACCTACTGGTTGAACTGTGGAAACCATACATCTAGATTTCTCTTTACTCTCACACTTTTTTTTTTCAGGTGTCACAATAAATGCATTCATTTCAGTTATTTTGATTTTTGCATATTTTGCTGATGGCACAAAATAGTGAAAAAAAAAAGTTAAATAAATGTACTGTTTTTATCATACATTTGATAGGAACATTGCCCAGGTTGTGAGGATAAAATTAAGTGAAATGCCCACAATACAAACATAAAAAAGTACATCTGCCATATGACAAAATGATATTAAAACATCCGCCCCTTGTCTACAACATTTGTCATCTCCCCCAAGGGCAGGTCTGAAAGTGGTCACATAAAACAGGCAGTCTTTCCCTGGAGGTCAAATAACATGGGAAGATAGTACTGAGGACTGGCAAATATGGGTTAAAAGGTAGCTGGTGATCTTTTGCTAGAGTAATCTCTCAAAGGACTGCTACATGGTCAAGCAGGATCACACAAAGACCTATCCTGAGATGACCTGGTACCAGCAAAGCATCCTAATGAACTGAAGAACATGGCCTGAAATGACACCAAAGGAATAAATACAGACTGTTATGAACTGTATAAAGACACTGTAAGCACATCTCTGCCATTTTTATCTTTTTTTAAGGACAGCAAATGAACGAGAGAGTTGGATAATGTATACTTATTAATGCAATATAACTGAAGTCATTGTGTCCTGTGGTGGCAAAAGCTTTAGTTAGTGGTCGTTGCAATGTGTAGTGAGTCACACGGACAGCTGTAGGACTTGATGAACAATATACAACCAACTGAGGTCAGGTCAGGCACAGATGCTGCCACTTGACAGACAGGTCTCTGCATGAACAATGTAATAATGTAACCTTTTGTATCAAATCTATGCAAATAAAATTCAAGGACAAGCATAAAATAAGGTTAAAGTTTTCCATTTACTTGTAACATAGTACCTTTAACCCTCATACA
Organism: Hermodice carunculata; assembly: GCA_964020975.1. Classification (NCBI taxonomy): domain Eukaryota; kingdom Metazoa; phylum Annelida; class Polychaeta; order Eunicida; family Amphinomidae; genus Hermodice; species Hermodice carunculata. Next base: position 104,866,203 of record OZ026616.1, on the reverse strand, counting down.
CCTGCTGGCAATGATTACACATTTGTTCACCCTGATCTGCCCATGATTTCAAGCACAGTTTATGGCAATATTTTGTTCACTATTCAGTGTTTCCATTAGGAATTTTTCTGGGGGTCACAAGAAAGGAAAATCTGGGGAGAAGACCAGATTTCACCAATTTTACATATAAATAAACAAGACTTGTGACCCTTCAGAATTTTCTTAGAGGGTACTTAAGGTTTTGAAAGGGTAATATACCCCCATTTGGGGGTTAATGGAAACACTGATATTTGAATCAGATAATGCAATACCATGAACAGGAGCAGGTTCTTGAGTCAGAAGGAATGAGAAACCATGATGCAAAACGTATGGAGTGGTGTCTCCTTTTTCAACCATACTGCTGTATGTGATTTTAGAAGAGTAACACTAATTTGTAATTTAAACTTTATGTTGTTCGACAATCTTAGAAACCATATAAGACTGTAATTGCTAACCTCCAAAGGCAATGCATGTCTTTTGAAACAGCTTCCCTTGATATGCCCCAGTGGTGCAACCACACAAAGAAAATGAATGTTAAGTCCTAACAGACCCAATGGTGTAATGGTAAAGACAGGTCATTCAAGTAACACATTTGCCCACAGCTGTCCAAACTTGAATCCTGCTGGATCCTTTAACACTGAGAATAACACCTCAAATATTCAAATCCAGCAACCCACAAAAAAAATAAACTGAAGGTAACACCTCAAATACTTATTTAAGTCCAACTCCCCACAAATTGATAGTTCCAAGCCCAAAAGAAAATAGGCAATGGTTCAACTGAAATCACTGAAGAAACATTCACTAGTAAGAACAACAGGATCCTGGTTAAAAGTGACATTCAGACAGGATGGGCCTTGCTGGACCAGCAATAGCCACATCAGTACTATTCTCTTTGTGTTTTTAGTCAAGTGTACACACAGAAAAAGAAAAGAGAGAGAAAAAAGTGCAAGGTTGCCTTTTGTTCAAGTGTCTCAGAACAATAAGGGTTGACATTTCTCTATTCCAATCATGTACGCTGAAGACTGACACTAGACAATTAACCAAATTCATTAACGACAATTTAATATTGTTTTTTGCTACTCATGTATATTGCCTTCCTGTGTGTCACCAGATTTTATTGTCTGCCCACATCACAGGAAGTTCTGGAAACCAGGGACTGACAACAAAAGTAATGATCATGGATCAGGATGTGCCACACACAAACTGAGAGGAGGTCGTGGCCTCCCTCTCCCTAAGTGCATTCCTATATTGATTACTTCACAGGCATAGATGTAAACAGCCTGCTTGGCCATGCCAATCACCCACAGGCAGCCTCTTAAATTCACACACATCTCTCCAGCCCACACAAAAGTAGGTTTGCCTGTCAAGTAGCCCAGAAAGGAAAGGCGTAGGACTGCCCAGAAAGCTGCTGGGGTCTGTGCTTGCAGGGACCAGTTAATCATGTGTAAACAGTCTTTGACTACCCTGGGAACTGCCAGTCTGCCTGTCACATCAAAACAGATCCAAAGTTGGCCATAGTGGAGCAATCCAGCCTATACTGCCATCTAGTGGTGACCTTCTAAAGCTTGCTTGACATAGTTTTCAGTCCCATATCTGGTTTCTGCTTTGATTTGTCGTTGTTAGTCACAAAAATATACACAGCACATTCCTTGCATGGCATCATAACTTTTGTGAAAAATCCATATTGCTCATTTCATAATAATTTTACCTCATATCAATGAGCCACTTTTGTACTGCTTTCTACTGAATCATACTCAATTTAATCTTTTATAAAAATCTTGTTTACAAAACTCTTACTTGAAGATACAGTGTGAGCCTGCATGTATTAATGTTAATACCCACCACACGTACATAATCTTCTACATAATTAATTGGCAATTAAAAGAACATCAACAAAATTGTAGGATTTGTGTTGGTCTGATGTGAGGTAATTTTTCTGTCGCTATCACCCAGACTACGAGGGTCAGCAGACGGGAGTCTCTGTCATAACTCACACATGTAATCGTGATTTCCCAGCGACATGCACCCAGCCTGACTGGCCAGAGCTTGCTAGGCAGCAACAACAGGCGTCCTGCCCAGAAATCAATATCAGCGAGGCCTTGTGCGACCTCCACCAGCATTGCCAGCATATAGCATGCACTTGTGGGCAAACCGCATCTAATATGCAACCCTTCCATCTAGGTTCTCATTTCTATATTAATATGCAATGGTGTGGTGGGTCTGGATGGGCCTTGAATCCCTTGGGATTGTTGGCTATCACTGGCTCTGCCTCATACTGAGGCAATAATGATGTGTGGAGGAAGACACACCGCTGCCATCACATCGTGTAATCTCGTAGCTTCTGTCACAATACACCCCTACCATATGACAGGATCACCATCAATCCCCCCTGGTGGTCAGACGGTTATTTTACAAGCAATGCCACCAACGTGACACCATCATAGTCATGTGTCTTGCCATATCAAATCCAACAGCACAGATCCTCCACTTTGAAGTGATACTAAGATGTGGGCGAAGGCTTTCAATGGCAGTACACTTGTCAGCTGACAGGCTGCATGTTCCCTCTACAGCACACTTCCTAGGCTTGGGTTTTTAGGTTGGCCCTTTTGCCACATTGGAAAAATCATATGAAGCAGAGGCTCCTGGGAGGCAAGAAGGCAAGATTTCTACAGCCAATGCGCTTTATTCATTCATTGTCATGGTCTTTGTATTTCAATATTTTAAATTCACATGAAAATGGAAATTAAAAATTATGATGAAACTAATTCAACATATGGTACATTGATGTGCAAGCTGTGAGACGCCACTGTTGTAATGACATATATACAGAAAAATAACAGCTATACACTGGAGAGAGAGAGAGAGAGAGAGAGAGAGAGAGAGAGAGAGAGAGAGAGAGAGAGAGAGAGAGAGAGAGAGAGAGAGAGAGAGAGAGAGAGAGAGAGAGAGAGAGAGAGAGAGAGAGAGAGAGAGAGAGAGAGAGAGAGAGAGAGAGAGAGAGAGAGAGAGAGAATGCTACCAAAATATCAACATATAGCTTTCTGAATTAAATTTACCACAAAATGTCAGTCTTTATGTCATCAGTATCATCTGCTCCTTACTTTGATTCTATTTTTCTTTCTTTTTTGTCAGTGACAGTGACATTTTATAAGTAAACAGCTTTCCTTAACACAGTCCGTGTGCACTACATCCACATTATAAGCTGCCTAAACTCTCTGAAGTACACAGCTTGAGCTTTTGCTACAGGTAATGCCTTGTAGGGTCAACTGTATTTTTATTCCTTTGCTCTTGAGTCAACAGCTTGAAGTTTCCTATTTCTCCATTGAACCTGAATTAAGACTGAGTCAACAGCTTTATTTCGGCCTACACAATCCATGCCAAATAAAGCTGTTGACATGAGGCATGTTATCTTGATACGTCTTATCTACAATTCTCATTCAAATCTTTTTTCACTAGTATTGTAATTTGTCAAAAAAAGGATGCAAATAACATTGGACCACCAGCTAGTTGTAACTGGTTGGGGGGGGGAAGGCTTGAATAAACCAACTGCCATTATCCACCTGTGATCTGTAAATCACATTTCATTCAAACTGACACATCAACAGGCTATGACCTACAGAAAGGTGTCTCTGATACAGCAATAGGCTATGACCCACAGAAAAGTGTCTCTGATACAGCAATAGGCTATGACCCACAGAAAGGTGTCTCTGATACAGCAATAGGCCATGACCTACATGAAGGTGTCTCTGATACAGCAATAGGCTATGACCTACAGGAAGGTGTCTCTGATACAGCAATAGGCTATGACCTACAGGAAGGTGTCTCTGATACAGCAACAGGCTATGACCTACAGGAAGGTGTCTCTGATACAGCAATAGGCTATGACCTACATGAAAGTGTCTCTGATACAGCAATAGGCTATGACCTACAGGAAGGTGTCTCTGATACAGCAACAGGCTATGACCCACAGAAAGGTGTCTCTGATACAGCAATAGGCCATGACCTACATGAAGGTGTCTCTGATACAGCAATAGGCTATGACCTACAGAAAAGTGTCTCTGATACAGCAACAGGCTATGACCTACAGGAAGGTATCTTTGTAAATTAGAACAAGATCTGGCATGCATGATTTTTATGGTAACACCTGTTTTCCACATCTGTAACTCTATAAGGCTGAGTGGTGAATTTAACAAGAAAGGCCTGTTGCTTTTGTATCTGGCGACATGTCATGGTTGACCTTGTTTAAAAATGCTTCCAGACATGGGTGAGTCAGTGTAAAGCCACCGACTGACATGCTGTAAGCCAAGATGCAAGTGGCTCTGCAAATGACAAAATCCTGTTTTATTTTAGCATGACATGGGCATATACAGATGTACCATGTTTATACCACACACTTTTGGCAAACACCCTACCTCAACATACTTTACTTCTAAGGTAGAATTATGATAGATATTACACTGCTCTTTCTTGACTTCACTGAAAGAAGACTAATTTCCGTTGCCAACAACCCTGAACTTGTGTGGTTAAATCCCTTTACTCTCCTATTGTGACATTTCTACTCAGGCAGCTGATCGGAGTGCTTGGAAATTTGCAGTGGGCTTGACAGAGTAAACGATATGGTGGAAGCCCGGCCAAAGGGAGACTGCATTGAATACAACCTTGCCCTATCTTATTGCAAATGCTAATCATCTGTCTTTGTGGGCACACACAACTGCATGTGTACTGATCTAGAATTACGGAACAGAGCATTCTATACACCAGCATATTACAGTATAAAATCATTCTGTTACACACAACTTACATGTAAAAGCAACTAATTTGTCTTGATAAATACAATTTCCCTAAAAAAGCTAACACAGATCCAGACCAATCCATGAAACATTAGCCCATATCATTTTTAAACACTTCTTTACCTGAACTTCCACGGCATCCTTTAACCACAGTATCCCTGGTCTAAATTCGTTTTCTGTATTATTGCATTTATAAGTTACTATAGTACAACAACCTGTCTCAACTTATACTTTACAGACTTCTTGAAAAGTTTGCTTTTCCAAAACCATAATGATGACAAAGAAAATGTGCAAATTTATGAATATAACCCTTTCCCCTTGACTTAAGACACTGTCAACAGCTTTCCTTGGCATGGGTTGGACACCCAGTACCCAACCCATGCCAAGGAAACTGTTGATCTGGGGCATATGATTTTAATAGGTCTCCTCTATAATTCTCTGTCAAATTGCTTTTTATTACTGTTGAAATTAGTTGAAAACACTGAAGCAGATGACATTTGATCACCAGCCAATTTTGGCCGGTTTAAGGGAAACGGGTTAAATAGTTCTGAAAAATATATTGGACCAAACCCAACCGATATATTGTATGGACTTGAATTTTCAGAAATGTCAGTAAAGTTGTGTACTATACACAGGTATAAGTAATAACAAATTGCTCCATTTTTGTTGTTGATTTTGTTTGTTTTTGATACTTGATGAGTTATGCCACAGTACAACTTGTCCAGTGATGCAAAAGTCACTAACTTAAGAGACTTAGGATGTTGGCTCTAGAATGAAAGCTAACGAGGAATTCACTATATACAAATTCCCACATAATTACGGCTTAATACATGGGAGAAAATCAGAAAGCTCTTGTAATTGGGATCTTGGAGGAAGAAAGTCAGGAAACTCTTGCAATTAGGATTTTGAAATTACACAATTGTCGTTTACTTCAATGCAGCTACATATGTGCAAGTGAATCTGTCCCTGGTATGAACTGTGTTAAAGGCCCTGTATGAATATGATAGTGAATAGCAACATATCATAAAAAATGAAAACCGCCTGCCTTAACCATGCTCCCACCTGCCTTAACCATGCTCCCGCCTGCCTTAACCATGCTCCCAGAGTTTTCTTGGCCTGTCATCCTCCATGCACAAACATTGGCATCGACTTGAAGAATGTGACACCCCATAAAATATGAAATGCAATGAAAGCCCATTAATGGTTAAACTGCTGTACCAAAGTGAATACATAAAATTAAGTTAATGACTTTGTGAGAGGCCATTATTCAGTCAATAATGATTGATTATTCATCAAACAATATTTTGCATTAAACTTGCAGTGGTATTTGGCAAGGGAGTATTAAAATTTAAAAAAAACAAAAAAACAAAAAAACAAAAAAAAACCCTTGTGTTAATGTTCCAATCCATCATGTGCTCATGTGGGGTCCCAGAGTTCCCAATGCAGACTGTTTTGAAACATGCATGCCATAAGACAGTACTGTAAACAATCCACTCTGTATGTACTTGGCTCTACACAAAGAGACCAAATTATGCCTTGTCTTTCTTTTGTACAACTACTGTCCCTCAGGTCTTATACCCACTTAAACTTTATACACAAAAGGTTTCAAATATGACTTCATAGGCAGTTGAGGGGCAAATCAGGTGCCAGGTTTTTACATTTTAACATTGCAACAAACAATATGTGGGACAAACTGAATGTCTCCTGATGGCAAGGTTATGAGAACACTTTTATTACATCAATAACAAGTACGTAACCCAATCACTGGGCAGACTCCTGCTTACCTGGTCACATTGGCACTAATATCAAGATCCAAACACTGGAACACATTCAAATTCCGCCAGAGCTTTCAAGAACAGAAACTCTTCGTTTAGAGAGGGAAGTGACTGGATCCATCAGTTATGCACCACTGAGCTGTTCCGCCTAAATGTCATGGGTAGATAGATAGGCACTGTCGCCTGGTCTCATTCCAAATTTTTAGGTCCACACCTATATACCCTACATGTATATGACTCTGTAATGTAAATGAATTCTAAATAATATTCCGGGCTATTGTACAATACCACAGGGATATAATGATTATGCAAAATCAGTCTTTAATTTGACAGCGTAAGCTTCAGATGTTGAACTTTTCTGGGCTGACACTGGGTTGTCAACCATATGTCACCCGTGCAGGGTATGGGAGATCCACAGTGAAGGAGGTCTATAGTGACTTTATAGACTGTTCTGCATGTCACACAAACATGCCAGCTCAGGCATTTAGACCGGTGGATTTTCTTGAGGCCGCGGCATCTCTTGACGTTTGTCTACAGACCTGTAGCAATGTTACCGCTTGCTATAAAAGCAATGTTACATCACAGTGTTTTCAGTTATACCATGATGAGTTTGGAGTACAAATGAAACTGGTCGGGACTGTCACAAACAGGAGGTTTTCCCTCACTGGTCTTGCTGAGTTTTCATATTTTTACATTTTAACCCCCACTCCCCTGTGACTGGATTTTCAATATGTACAGTGGTCAATGTACAAGGACACCATAACAGTACCTCTCATTATAAGCCCCCCTCTGCCAGCAAAACTTGGCTCAAAGTAACAGGTGGTCCTTGGCACGAGCTTTAGAAACAGAACAAACTTTGATGAAGTCAAGAATCTCAAAAAAATTCTATGAAAAAGCCTGTGGTCTGTGAGATGGGTGGTGATGGGTGGTGATGGGTGGTGCTGACAGTGTGTGGACCGACAGCCTACATTTGTTGGATGTTGAAGCATCCCCCACACGTTAACCAAAACTTGCTGGTTGAGTGTACCATGCATTAAGTAACCACTTCAGCAGCTGGGGTTTGTGACAGAAGACCCTCAGAAGACTGTTTGGTCTTGTAAGAGCCCATGTACAAGGGGTAATAATAGTTACTCCATGAAGGAGCCCAGGGTACACAAACATACACTGGTGGATGACATCTGTATTTCCTGAGGTGGAAGGCCAAAGGAGATACACGTCATCCATCCATGTATATTTCTATAAATGGGTGTGCATGGAGAAATGATTTTATCTTGTATAACGAAGGAACTGACAAAATTATTTCCTCCCTTGATAGCGAGGGAAAACTGCGGCTTGTAGCTGCCTTGGTCACTTTCACCTGTGAAGCGTAGAGTGAGACGTCACAGTTCCAGAGTGAGGTTATCCAGAGCTATGGACTCAAGCTGGGGATACGGACTGGTAAACCTGGCATGTGCAGCACGTTTAACCAACAGCGTTGCTTGTTATTTACCAAAAAGAGATAATACAGTGTATACCCATAATGAAGTACTGAATACCTGATGCTTTTGCTATCTGTGACCCACTTTATTCAGGCATGATCTACTTATGAAATGATATTTATGATCTTGAAGTCAAGGTGCATCATTTTCTTATTTACAATACCTGAAATATTTGAAAGTCAAAGTCATATGATTGAAACAGAAACATCTGCCAACATTGGTTAAGCAAATTTGCAGTCTTCTACAGACCCCCTCAAATGGACTGTCAGTCTCGGTCAAAATTACCAACACCAAAAGAAACTTCATAGGTACTTTTCTTCACCTGGGTACTTGACCTAGTGATCTAATTTTGTTAGAGGACACATCTTTAGGCCAAGCTATGTATGTGTGTGTGTTTGTGTGAAGTTTCTTAAATGCAAGTTCAAGACTAAAGGAATTAATGTCCAAACACTATTTTACAAGGATATATCATCACTGTGACCCCGATTTTTGACCTAGTGTCCTACTTTTTATATATAACACATCCCTGTGACCTGATACACGTGTGTAAAGTTTCATGATTTTAAGTCAAAGGGCAGTAGACTTATATTGGCCCAGACATGAAGTGTATTTCAGTTAAATATGATCGTATCACTGTGACCCACATACTTGACCTGATGACCTAAATTTGTTACATGAAAGACCTTTAGATCAAGTGTGAAGCTTCATGAAACTAAGTTAAATACTAAAGGAATTACTGTGCAGACCCTATTTTACAAGGATATATCTACTTTCTATACTGTACTAATGGCCAACATGTCAGCTTGACCTTGAGTGTGACCTTCAAGGTCAAGATTAACTACGCCAATAATCAAAGAAAAAAGTGAATAGGTAGAGTACTAAGTTACCCCCAAAACGCTTAAAAAGCTAACAAAAATGACCATCTGGCTAGAGTTTCTAAACACACAATGAAGCTATCCATAAATAACTATGTTGCCATAACCCTGTTGACCTGATACATTACTTTCTCTCTGGATTTTTTCCCCAATTTTTTATGCACCTTTTTTTCTTCTGTATTCCAGATTACTGTGAAAAAAGCAAGTGTGGTTTATACAGGTCTTTTACTGGTCAAGAGAATGGTCTTCTGTGAATATGACTTTTACTGTTCTGTCTATTCTGTGATATAAATTCACGCACACACATGCACAAACACAAACGTCATTGAGAAAATTGAAAAAAAAAAAAAAGAAGAATTAATCATATTAACTCCTTCCTACTTGAAGGTGTCACGATAACAGCAAAATTTGTGTTCCAAATTCTAATCGATCTATGACCTGATTTTCACATATCATACAAGTGAATAAATGACATGCCTACATATGCACTTAGCTTTTAGTGACTATTAGATGGAGTGGGCTTAAAATGGTTAACATTGTATGGCCCCCTGGAATACTGCGACATGTAATATGTACAGAATGCGATAACAAAAGTTTGAAATTTGCAATTGTAATCCCTGTACAGGCTACATGTACATATCTACGTATTTAAAGGCTGGCCTCTCAGCTGTTACGTTTCTTCTCTGGCTAAGTTAAGTCAACCGTTGTTTGCCTCACTTTTTTTTCCCATTCAACTTTCCAGCCAGTTTTGTGTGTGTTTATTTGTGAACAATAGAGTGATTACTCTCTATAAAGACATCAAGTCATGTTCAATATTCACTTTGTGCTCGCAATATATACTATATTTTGACATAAGCAGTTTTATTATGACAGACTAATCTGAATATTTAGAATTTTCACAATTATGTGTAAATTCCTTTGCAGTGTTTGTGTATAGGATAGTTGAATTCACTTTCAGACCTGCATAATGATTGTTCCACAAATGTTTCCTTGATACTGTCTTTTTAAGACCATCTGGACTCTGTATGGGCAGGTACTGCAGCACTTTCAGGCACAAGAGGGTTGTTAATATATATTTATGTGTATGATTCTATACGCCTGATTCAAATCACTTTACTTGACCTAGCAATACATTCACTGTTACATATGGTCACACATAACAGACCAGGAATCGCTGTGTTTTAAAGCATAGAGAGAAAAGCATGGATTCACAAGGGTGACTCCAATTAAGGATTTCTGCTATCTGCTATCATTGAGGCCACTTACAATATATTTCTACAAGAAAATGTACCACATCTTTAAAATATAAAGAATAAATTATACTGTCTGAGAGAACACACATGCATGAACACAGGCACAGAACAGTGGCTGTTTAGACAGAACAGCCCTATGTCAGGTGTAGAAGTGGTCATATATATATAGCAACCATACACGTATGCAGGCACAAACACACACACAACAGTTTCTCTTTTGACAGATCACCTAGGGCAGTTCTAGAAGTGGTCATATAAAGCAGGTGGTCTCTTATTGGAGGTAATACACGAAAGATGGACCTGGCAAATGTGATCCTAAAAGACAGGCGGTCTTTCAATAGATTGGTATCTCAAAAGAGGAACTATTGAAAAAATAAAACTCACATTAATAAGTTTTCTATAATATCTTTGGGCAGACGAGAGTTACCTATCATAGGATTATTTCCACGTGACAGATTTTAGAACAAGCTCATGTGGGCAGCTCTCCTAATAGCTCCCCTGAACACTCTTGTAGGAGAGCTATTAGCAGCTGTCCCATGATTGGGTGCTGACAGGGCCTGCTTCTGCTCACACGACCTTGCAGTCAGAGACTGTGGTGGTCATGTAACCTTGAAAATAAGGTCAAGGTCACCTATATGCAATGTCAAATTGATCCAGTCAATGCTTTTGGAGACATCACATGCACATGCGTTTTAACTGGCTCAATGATATCCTCATAGCCATGCAAACAACAACACTCATCAATCACTATGTAAGGTCACAACATTAATTAAAAATAAGGAAATGATTGTCATAAATACAATATATAAAAATAAAAAGGACCATGTGCTGAACAAAGTAACATCTTGAAGTACACAGAAGGTCCTAAGTAAGTTTCATGCAAATGGCCAAACAGTTTCATTGAAGATTATTTAAAAATTACCCTTGAAGTGCTGACTTAGACTGAGTCAACAGCTTTCCTCGGGGCATTTTGCACGCAATGCACGCACAGTGCCCTGAGGAAAGCTGTTGACTAAGACTACTCTTTGCTTCAGACTAGGCTTGCTGGTATTTGAATAAAAGGTGTCTTAATGTGGAATTTGAATCTTTTAACCATTATATGTTGAACAGTAATGAGAAAACAACTATAGCTGTGTTTAGCACTTTCAGGGTTAAAAAGAAAAAAAAAAAGTACAAAACAAGAGGATTGTGGCATCCTGTGCTCAGCTTACCTACTATCCAGATACAAATCATAATGGCCCCGTAACTTTGGTAATTAATTCAAAGTGACCTGTGAACCCAGCCCCTCTGGACCATCAAAATCTTAACATCAAAAGTCGTAGCTCAAAGATTTCCAGAGTTATGAAGTTGAAAATGAAATGGTACTCTGGCATTAAGCTTAAGGTCAAAGTCATCCTTGCAAACTTAGAGCCAGCCCTAACAGAAGACCATTCTTATATGTGATGTCCAAGTTCTAGCTCAAATATATCATCAGGTAAAGTGAAAAATTCACTTACCGGCTTTGTGACCTTGGAAATTACATTAAGGCCGTATACAAGGCCAAAGTATCATCATCATGTGTAACATCAAAGTCCTAGCTCAGACAGTTCTTAAAATATCACCTGATCGAATTCACTGAGATAGCCTTATGATATTGGGAATTAGGTCAAGTTCACTCAGAAGCAGAATCATATTGATGAGCAAATAGCTGGGGCTCCAGCATGTGTCCCTGTATCTTCATTTAAACCCAATTAGCTGCATAGTTCTTCAAAAGGTTTTTTTTTTTTTTTTTTTTTTTTTTTTGAAAAAAATTACATTTAAAAACTAGAACAGACTGATTTTCCAACAGAAAATCAAATGTCTCCCGGTGGAATACTTACGTCTCTGAATAAACTGCAGGTGATAACAAATTACAAATCACCAAGTTCGCTTGAAAATTACAATCCTATTTTAGCTCTCACCTAGATACATTACTCTAGCAATTTTCATCAAGTTCTTCAAGACTTATTGCAGAGAAACCAATTTCACATAAGTGACCTTGTGACCTTGAAAATTAGGTCAAGGTCATCCAAATACAATCACAACCTTGGTCTTACCTTGATACATAATCCTTCCAAGTTTCATCGAATTCCATCAAGTTCTTCATGACTTATCGAACGGAAACCAATTTCACATAAGTGACCCTGTGACCTTGAGAATTCCCTCAAGGTCATCCAAATACAATCCCAACCTAGGTCTTGCCTAGATACATAATCCTACCAAGTTTCATCAAATTCCATCAAGTTCTTCAAGACTTATCACACGGAAACCAATTTCACATAAGTGACCCTGTGACCTTGAGAATTCGCTCAAGGCCATCCAAATACAAGCCCCACCTAGGTCTTGCCAAGATACATAATCCTATCAAGTTTCATCAAATTCCATCAAGTTCTTCATGACTTATCGCACAGAAACCAATTTCACATCAGTGACCCTGTGACCTTGAAAATTAGGTCAAGGTCACCCAAATACAATCCCAACCTAGGTCTTGCCTAGATACATTATCCTACCAAGTTTCATCAGATTCCATCAAGTTCTTCATGACTTATCGCACGGAAACCAATTTCACATAAGTGACCCTGTGATCTTGAAAATTAGGTCAAGGTCACCCAAATACAATCCTAACCTAGGTCTTGCCTAGATGCATAATCCTACCAAGTTTCATCAAATTCTGTCAAGTCCTTCAAGACTTATCGCACGGAAACCAAGTGTTGAAGAACCTGAACAACAACAACAACAACAACAACAACAACAACAACAACAACAACAACAAGCGGAAGAAACGGGTACTAAAACAATATGTCCCCCGGCTTCCACCGGGAGACATAATACATAAACAAGAGGGCTGTGTGAACAGCCCGTGCCTCAGCTGATCTTGACATTCATCACACTTGCAGCTCTATGAACTTGGGAAAGGATCAAGGACACCATGTTCTGAGTAAGTCTGACCTTTATAGAAGAACACTTACATGTACATCATCAATGTTCAAGTAGTTCTGAAGTTATAATGAAGAGTAAAATTCATGTATGTTGCACTGTGACCCCACAAACGAGGTCAAGGTCATTCATGTACTGTCTCAGTATGACCTTCATACAGAATAATTAACATGTGTAGCTAACTCAAAACAGATCTCAAGTTATCAAATAAACAGTAAATTTCGTGTCAGTTGTCCTGTGAATTAGCATTAGAATGCCCATTGACTTACATAGTAATCAATAGGAAAGCTCCACTGACTGGTAAGTACCGTAATTGAAAATCCTTAAAAATCAGGAATCCAAAGCAGTGCCACCTACTAAACAACTGTTTGACCCTTCCACAACAACATATCCATCACATTTCAGCTTAATCTGAGGGACAGTTCTTAAAACAAGTGAAAAATAGCAAAACCATACAAAAAATTCATAAAAAAAATTGCAGCGCCACCTGGTGAACAAATTGGGAACTAGGTGTCCCCAGGAGTGTCCATGAACGATATCAAAGCAATTGGGTGAGCGGTTTCAGAGAAGAATTTTGAAGGTTTGCCCCAAAAAAGAACAAACAAATTCATAAAAAATCCAAAAATCAATACAGCATGACCATTTGAACACATTTGATAGAGATCCACCCAAGGCACATCCCCACCAAGTTTGAAGTAAATCTGGTCAATATTATTAAAGTTATGACCATTACAAGAAGTTCCCATGTTAAACTTTCCTATTAAAACTTTTGTAGAGATTTTTGAAAAAAAATCATAAAAAAATCCAAATTCATTGGAACATGACCATTGGAACAAAGTGGTAGACACCCACCCAAGGTACATTGCCACCAAGTTTGAAGCAAATCTGGATGATGGTTTTGGAGAAGAAGTCGAAAATGTAAATTAGCATTAGAATGCCCATTGACTTACATGGTAATCAATAGTAAAGGTGCATTCAAAAAAAATATAAAAATCAATGGAGCGTGACCATTTGAACAACTTGGTAGAGATCCACTCAAGGTGTATCCCCACCAAGTTTGAAGTCAATCTGGATGACGGTTTTGGAGAAGAAGTAGAAAATGTGAATTAGCATTAGAATGCCCATTGACTTCCATAGTAATCAATAGGAAAGCTGCATTGACCGACAGGTACCCGAATTGAAAAAATTGTTAAAAATCAGGAATCTGCAGCATTCCCACATAGTGAACAACTTTGTTTGACCCTTCTATAAGGAACATATCCACCATGTTTCAGCTTAATCTGAGTGACGGTTCTGGAGAAGAAGTCGAAAATAGCTATAACACACAAAAATTCATAAAGAATTAGGAAAAAATCGCAGCGCCACCTGGTGAACAAATTAAGAACTAGGAGTCCCAGGGAGTGTTCCTGTGTGATATCAAAGCAATTGGGTAAGCGGTTTCGGAGAAGAAGATTTTTTAAGATTTACCCAAAAAAGAACAAAAAACTTCATTTAAAATCCAAAAATCACTGGACCGTGACCAATTGAACAAACTTGGTAGAGACCCACCCAAGGCACATCTCCACCAAGTTTAAAGTGAACCTGGCTGACGGTTTTTGAGAAGAAGTCGAAAATGTGAATTGTGGACGACGGACGGACGGACGACGGACGGACGGACGACGGACGGACGGACGACGGACCCTCAAAAAACCTCAGCTGACTGACAAGTCAGCTGAGGTAAAAATAGAGAAATTAATGTGCATAATCAGCTCTTTAATAAATTTGTCACAGGCAGTGTTTCTGTTAACCCCTAAATGAGGGTATATTACCCTTTCAAAACCTGAAATAACCCCTGACAAAATTCTGAAGGGTCACAGGTCTTCTTTATTTGCATATAACATTGGTAAAAATGTAGTCTTTTCCCCCTAAATTTCCTTTCTTGTGACCCCCTGAAAAAATTGCTAATGGAAGCACTGACAGGTCCACCTGGGGAACACCCATGTGTCAAATCTCAAGTGACCTTTAATGCAACAGTTTTTGAGAAATCAGAAATGTAAAAAGTCTAATGGACATCTGTAAGAACTGACTGTTTACATGCACAAATCTCCAACAGTTTAGAAAAACGTGACCCATATTAAAAATTTCAATCCAACACTGAGAGCAAAGTGTAAAAGAGCAGAGATTCAACAGTACATTGTATTAATCTTACAGTACTGATATGAAGAAATAAATTTCACTGCAGATGGACAGATGGGTGACAGATGCAAATGGACTTAGTAAGCTCTGCTGACTGACAAGTCAGCAGAGCTAAAAACCAAACTCTTACGAGATTCCTTATAAATATGCTGCTCAAAACTGAGACATTTTGAGTTGGGAAATTTTTTCCTATGAGAACTAGGGTTAATACAGGAAGCTTTAGTATTCTGTCCATGCATATTGGCCGACTCAGCCAGCCTACCCCACTGAAGCAAATTAGCCTGGCTTTACTCCAAGATGTACCTTCAAGCTGCATAATCATGACAAATGTGGAGCCTAGTCACAAGGAAGATTACCACTGGATATAAATCGTGCTTTCAGCAACAAGTTTTGTCTTCTTGTTCCAAAGTACATTTGCCTGAGTAAATCTACCAGCAAGGTGTCATGCATATTTTCTCCTTTTTATTTTTATTTCACCTCCTCTCTGTCAGGTAATGGTGTACGTGGGTGGAAAACGACACAGATCTACTGACTACAAATGAAACTGAGTGGAATAAAACATGAAACATGAACATTTAAACTGTCCCAGGACAATAGTTTTAATCACTAATTGATCTGATACATCAAGCAAAGATAATATCAGGAATGTTCTAAAAAATATACATCTGAACTGATCACATATATTCATACATTCTGCTTATTCAGCACATTCTGGCGGTGACCCCAGACTTCAATATTCAATGATAGTGGTACATGTATGGCTAGCACTATGCCAGACCAACTGCTTTTTTTTTCAGGGGGGGGGGGGAGAACTTTAAATTTGTTTGTAAATTTACTTACAGAGACAGTCCACTCGTTGACTGTGACCTGGTCTTTACTTCACAGAAAGGCTGGTCACACACAACAAGTATCACCGTAATGTACAATGATTGCACAAGATATCTTGATTTTTCCAAGTGAATGCCTCATTTGTTTGCTGAATAAGCAAGACAGACAGGTACTCCCACCTTTATGGCCTATTCAGTCCTCAAGAAAAGATTTTTTCTGCTTCATGTTACCTTGCCAGACAAGGCACCACATTTTGACTTGACCTTGCCTTATTATTGTCATTATGTGTCTGCTCCACGTATTGGTATTGTCTAGTCTCAGGGGATTATCTGGTTTCATCTCTCTACCTTGGACACATGCTACATGGAACCAAGAAACTACGATATTCATCAGACATTTGTGTAATCCTGTCTGGCTGCGGAAAAATACTACTACAAGCAATCTATGCCTGGGTCTATGCATTATGAAGAAGACCATGATTGTGACAGTTGGTCATATTTCTATACAAAATACTTTCCACGACGAAATAGCAGTGTGACAATGACTTCAGCTCAGAATGTTAACTCTTTCAGTGCCAGTCACATCTAAAGTCGATCTACTTAAGTCAAACCAGTCTGAATTATCATTAGGATCTCAGATTTGTATTCCTATAGTTCCAGAGAGAATACCCCAGGTTAACAGCTTTTCTTGGCATGCATTTGGCACATTGCGTCCAATGTGTGCCGAGAAAAGCTGTTGACTCAGTCCAAAATTTGGCACTGAAAGGGTTAAATCACTCATTTTAAAATGGATTTTGAAATCTGGTGATTGTCACATTGCAAAGAAACTTTTACTTTTCCCTTTTCGGCAGCAATTTCAATAAAATCATTAATTAAAAAGAACAGACTGATTTTCCAACAGAAAATCAAATGTCTCCCGGTGGAACACTTCCGTCTCTGAATAAGCTACAGGTGATAACAAATTACAAATGACCAAGTTTGCTTGAAAATTACAATCCTATTTTAGCTCTACCTAGATACGTTACTCTAGCAATTTTCATCAAGTTCTTCAAGACTTATTGCAGAGAAACCAATTTCACATAAATGACCCTGTGACCTTGAAAATTAGGTCAAGGTCACCCAAATACAATCCCAACCTTGGTCTTACCTTGATACATAATCCTACGAAGTTTCATAAAATTCCATCATGTTCTTCAAGACTTATCGCACAGAAACCAATTTCATATTTAAGTGACCCTGTGACCTTGAAAATTAGGTCAAGGTCACCCAACTACAATCCAAATGTGGATCTCACCTTGATGCATTATCCTTCCAAGTTTCATCAAATTCCATGAAGTTCTTCAAGACTTACGGCACACAAACCTCTTTCATAAAACTGACCCTGTGACCTTGAGAATTTAGTCAAGGTCACCCAAATATGATCCCAACCTAGGTCTTGCCTAGATATATATTCCTACCAAGTTTCATCAAATTCCATCACGTTCTTCAAGACTTATTGCAAGGAAACCAATTTCATACAAGTGACTTTGTGACCTTGAAAATTAAGTCAAGGTCAGCCAAATATAATCCAAACCTAGGTCTTGTCAAGATACATAATCCTACCTAGTTTCATCAAATTCCATCAAGTTCTTCAAGACTTATCGGACGGAAACCAGTTTCACATAAGTGACCCTGTGACCTTGAGAATTCGCTCAAGGTCATCCAAGTACAATCCCAACCTAGGTCTTGCCAAGATACATAATCCTACCAAGTTTCATCAAATTCCATCCTGTTCTTCATGACTTGTCGAACGGAAACCAATTTCACATGTGACCCTGTGACCTTGAGAATCGCTCAAGGTCATCCAAATACAATCCCAACCTAGGTCTTGCCTAGATATATAATCCTACCAAGTTTCATCAAGTCCTTCAAGACTTATCGCACGGAAACCAAGTGTTGAAGAACCTGAACAACAACAACAACAACAACGACAACAACAACAAGCAGAAGAAGCGGAAGAAACCGGCACTAAAACAATATGTCCCCCGGCTTCCACCGGGAGACATAATAATTTAGACAACTTCCCGACAGGTTTCCTGTCAAGCAAATCTTATTTTCTAGTTCAGATTTTTATTCCCTCAACAATTCTACTGGTTCATGAAAATCCACTAAAAATTACAGATGCCATTTAGACTCTTCACAACATTTTCATATTTCTATCCATATATATCATAACAGTGTAGGTGAGTTTTGAGTTATTTAAGAAACTTTAGGATAAACTTGGCCAGCGCCAAGTACACAATAATAGGGTCATGGTGAAGCAAAAATCAGGTTACCAAGCAGAGCTTTTCATACAATGCACATAAGTCACATTTTGATCTGAAGGCTCAATTCTCCTATCATACTGGACCAGATTGTTATTGCAAACTCCTCAGTCTCCTGAGCAAATTAATGTATCAATTTTTGTGGGGAGGCATATAATTAACTCATTCCATACTATGGTGACAGGCATTGGTCAGTGGTTCTGGTACTGCCTGGCAAGTCATGCTGCAGCTGCAAGGGCAGCTGCAGCATGACTTGCCAGGCAGTGCCAGAACCACTAACTTAAGACTATAGGCATGTTGGTACTTGAATCAACGCTCTTTTCATGAAGAATTTAAATATGCAATTGTCATCTTAAATCTAGGAAAATATACGGAAAAATCAGGGACTGGTATGGAATGAGTTAAGCTGGCTTTATTACTCACTCAGATTATATTGTAATGATGTTTATAGAAAAACTCTAGTCAGTGCAGGTATCTGGGCCCACAGAACAGACAAGCGCGTTCTTTTGGAGTGTGGTACATTGTGAAGCAGAAGGCTAGTGATGTCATGTGTAGATGAGGGAATTATTCTGCAGCATAAATTATTATGCAACTTGCTGGGGATATTGCACATGGTCAACACACATACAGTGGTCATTGGAGTGATTGGCAGAAATGGTAATTAAATGGGTATGCATGTGGTAGTTATGGTTTGAAAAATATTGATTAAATGCAAGGCAGTGCAGCAAAATTTATGTAAGCATTTAAAGTATAGTACTGAGCATGTTTTAGCCATGCAGTTGTCAACAGGTGAAAGTGCGCATTGGCGTTTTCAAGTGCAGAGTGTACCTGAACATGACTGCAATGGCCGCTGAGATCTGATGGTGACAATATACGGCGAGCAAACTGCCTCATAGAAATACCTCAAATTCAGGTCCATTTACAGCAACCACAGACATTGAAACTGGAATGTTTAGGACACTTATGTCACCTTAACTCTTTCAGTGACAAATTTTGGACTGAGTCAATAGCTTTCTCAGTAGGCACTGCACCCAATGCATGCTGAGAAAAGCTGTTAACCTAGGGTAATCTTTCTGGAACTATAGGCATACTGGTACTTGAATGAAAGGTCTTTTTACAAGGAATATGAATCTGGGATCCCAATGATTATATTATTATTATTCAGACTAGTTTAACTTAAGATCAACTTCAGATGTGACTGGCAGTGAAACAAGTAAAACTTGCATGGTACAACAAACAGGTCCCCGTTAGAGGTTCCATGTCTGTCACTCTCCACCCAACACAATCCCACAACCATCTGTGTCCAGCAACAGTCTTAAAATTTACAGGATATTGGATCACAAGACAGGCCTCCCTCTGACTCCTACGGTGGTTGGTGATTTCTATTCATGGAGACCTGGGTGATCATGATGCCACGTATATAGTCAATAGCTATACAATGATCATTCCGCCCCTTTACAATTTTTTTTTTGAAATCTAATTTGGGGCACAAGGGCTAGAGTCATCCAAATAGCTGATTTGGTCATTTCGCTGAGACATACACATATTGATTTTTCAATCAGCAACTGACTTGGCAGTCCCATTAGGGGGTCTTACATCTAACAGAAAACATCTATGAATTACCGCTGATTCCTTGCCGTCTCCACAGGGGGCGACTTGGCTTCTCTGGCCCAGCTTATGGGCCCACTGTCCCGACTATTGCACACACATGAGTGGATTCTGTCTGAAGCAGGGAGATTAAGATACAAGGGCAACTTTAACAGTTCTGTCACACAACTCGGTGGTCATTGTCCAAACCATCTCTCTCAATTCCTGAATTATTTAAACACTTTTTTTTGCCATGAGCTGAGCATGTGCAGGTCATGTAAATCTATGAAACTGTGAGTGGGTATCTTTATCAGCAACAAATTCTTCAGGCACATTTTGACAGCATTAACTGCAAAGATTGGAAACATGTCCTGGTTCAAAGTTTTCACTTGTTCCAACATCTGCCCACAGTGCCACACCAATGTATGCAATAATTCACACATCAAATTAGTTTCCTGATTTATTTCTTGCATTAATTTAATTTTACTAAAACAATGTTAAACATTAGATTGTCTTCTCCGCTGTGTTCAAATTTGTGCCTCATATTAAAATTATATATTACATAAAAATTAGTGCTAAATGGCCATGCAGATTTGACTATAATCACATGACCTACATCTCCCAACTTTGTACCC
Organism: Hermodice carunculata; assembly: GCA_964020975.1. Taxonomy (NCBI): domain Eukaryota; kingdom Metazoa; phylum Annelida; class Polychaeta; order Eunicida; family Amphinomidae; genus Hermodice; species Hermodice carunculata. Next base: position 104,845,532 of record OZ026616.1, on the reverse strand, counting down.
AATATTGATATAGTTCAATGAGTACGAGTGCACTATGAGTCTCTCAAAGAATCCTGATCTATTAGAAAACACTTCCATGTATATGTACATTATGCCGACATGATGTACGGTCATGATTAAACAGACATGCATGGGCCCACCTTTTATAGGCCCTTGGCCTTGTTATTTTGCCAAAAATTTTTTTTCTTTAACTTGTGTTTGTGACGGGTTAAAAATAAAATATGTAGAGATCCTCTGGCAACTGATGCCATCTGGTGGCTCTTGGTGTCCTGACTCCCTAGTTTTATCACCTTGATTAAGATGTGCAAAAGCCTCTCATGCCCTGGGTCCTGGCAATATTTGACTGAGGGTGACCCAGTGTTGGTGGTGCCCATGACTATCTGGCTACATGAATGTGTCTGACACTTCACTGAACAGCCTGGGTAGGTGCTTCATAAATGGCTCAGTTTCATTTGAATAAATTCCTACTCACATTTGAAACCTGCCCTGATTTTATATTTTCAAGTATTGCTCCCAAAAAGAGGTTTAATTTATACTGCCATGCCAAAAAAAAAAAAAAAAAAAAAAAAAAAAAAAAATATATATACCATTATGAAAGTGAGGACAGATTTAGATTTATTCCTCCTGACATGAATACTTCACTCATCCCAGGTTAAAGTATTTACCGCTTCTTGATTGGTTGAGAAGTAGCATAAAACAAAGACAAATAGATAGATGTATGCAGATAGATAGACAGACAGACAGACACAGACAGACAGACAGACAGACAGGTATACAAAGGAGATGTCTGTATATCAGAAGAAGCAAACCCCACTTCAAGATTTAAATATCTCCAAATATTTTTAATAGCTGGTCCTCCAAACGAGCAAAAAGTGAGGAAAACAAAGTGCAAAGTATAGAGAATTGAATAACTTTGGTACTTTATGAAGTGTCTACCAGAGCTGTTCAGTGAAGTGCCATGCTGTTCCATGAAGAAGAGATAGTCATAGATCCTGCCAATATTGGGGCAACAAAGACACGCGTTTGCTAACATGTGGTGCCACCTAGTGTTATTCTACTGGTTACTGTCTCATGAAGCAGCTCTGCAGGGTGTCAGTCTTTCATGTTTTTGTTTTTGTCATGTTTGTAGACAGCATAAGGACATTCAAACTGGGGCAGAATTCAGGGAATAATATGATACCTCGGACAGCCATGCAAAAGTGTCAGTGAAAACATGATGCACCCTTCTGATGGCAGCCCATTCACCATCTAACTTGAGATATCCTTCCCTCCCCCCCCCACTTGTGTTCTCAGTCCAATGTTATTGTACCTCCCTCAAAAACCTTTTTTTTTTAACTTTTGCATGAGGACTTAAGATGTTCTTTCAAAAGTGGGGCACTCATCCTTTGGGGGTTTATGTGAATCACTTGTAAAATACTCTGTGCATACCTCAGACAGCCATGTACATTTTTGCTGGGAAAATACATCAATTGACACCAAGCTGTAAAAACCCATAGCTCTAGGTACCTGCTGACATCTAGGACATATTTTGTGCTGCATGAGCAGCTTGACTGGTGGTTTAAATGACCATATGTCAAGGAAAATTGGGCAAAAATGGCTTCATTTGCCCAGCTTCAGTAAGTCCGTTGGATGGGCATCAGGTCTGGGTCTCTGCTGCCTCAAGGCAGAGTTTTCAACAGAAGGATATCTGTCAATCTTTACCTCGCCAGGAAAGAGTTCTGTTTGGCACACAATAATCTATGTCTGTGTGATATATGTATATTTACCACACACAATACTCTATGTCTGTGTTATATATGTATATTTACCACACACAATAATCTATGTCTGTGTTATACACATATGTTTACCCACTGTACGCCCAAAATCTGCCAAAGCAACATCAACTGATGGAGCCAACTGGGGTATGCTCCTTGACCTACCAGACCTGACACCTACCCCTGGGGCGCCACCTTAGGGTGAAATACACCGAGAAATGCATTACACATGATGTGCATCACTAATTTATTTCAAGTCAGCACCTCTTCGTTCACTTGAAAAATATTCCTGGAGCATAAATACAGCTTCTGTAGAAATACTACTGCTTTACCAACCAACACTACAACAGCGTCCATGTTTGTGCATAATGGTGCCATGAAGCAAACCAAGGCATGGGACACTTTTTACCCGGACAGAGTTTAACCCTTTCCCCCTTGAACTGAAACTGAGTCAACAACTTTCCTTGATATGAGTTGCCCAATTCATGTCAAGGAAAGTTGTTGACCTGGGGCATACGATCCTGATAGAGCTCATCTACAATTCTCAGTCAAAATTGTTTTTCATTTCTGTTAAAATTAGTTGAAAACGCTGAAGCAGATAACATTTGACCACCAGCCGGTTTTGGCCAGTTCAAGGGGGAAAGGGTTAATAAAACATCATGCTGCATAATGCACTGAGCTGCCTCCTGTGCCACATTAAAAAAAACTGAGACTCTCTGGACAATATATGCTGGACTCCAACAGGGAGGCCTGGCCTAATCATGTATTGCATTCAGGAGAAGACAAGGTTTTGATGAATCGGTACTTGGTGATCCCTGTCACACGAACAAGGCAATTTGGAACACTGCCTATGCACTCCCCAGATTTTGAGACTCCCAAGAAAATTTCCAATGCCATCACAGATGATTAGCAGATATAAAAATGAGCACAATATTTCAGTACCATCTGGCAATCACATTGTCTGTCTCTGTCAGAGTACACTATTTGATTTCCACCCTGCACACACACCCCTGGGGCCTCTCCTTGTCCCCACCCCAAATACCCACTTACTGATTTCCAGGAATTCATTCTTCCTAGTCAAATTGGAAACAAACCAGCAAAATGCAGTGGACTTTTTTCTATTAACCTTTGACCTGGATCCAAATGAAGGTGACAGGAACAAGTGTCAATAAATTCAACATGTGGGGCTGACTGATCAATACATCATGACATTCCCAGGGTATGCCGGAAGCTGGCGAATAATACCCCGCCACTTGTCTCTTTCCCAGACTCATTATGTGTCTGCATGTCTGTCTTTCTGCCAGACATGGCTTCCTCAATGGTTAATGTCTTGTCATAAGCCCTAGTAATGGAGCATAGTGGCATGGGCGGTGACTTGCAACCACAAGGCGGCCCCGATAACAACTAGTTGCACCAATGTGTCACTGTACAAACACTTCTTTCTTCTTTCTTACATTACCATTATTATTTTTTTTGGGGGGGGGGGAGCTCAATTGCATGAAGTGCTCACTTATAATTCAGCCAAACAATCAATTTTACATTTGTTTTCAGATTATTATGATGTTCTTAAATAAGAATTTCTGTAATTATTTTGTCAAAATCTGTCATTTCATTTGCAATTCCACCAACAGAAATGATTAAACTTCAAATACCTTAACCATAGCATGCAATTATTGTAATGATTTTAGGCAGTATATTTTAAGCACCATTTTCAAAGAGCACAAGCATCTGGGGTCCCAGCCTCTTATTACAGATAGATGCTGGGTCATGTGCATATAGCATTATGGCCTGCGAAACAAATATACATTGCTGTGTATTTGCATTTGTTTCCTGATGAGCACTATATATATATATATATATATATATATATATATATATATATATATATATATAAATATTACCGAGTCATTACTTCAACCTTTGAATTAAATCTTTATAGCTCAGAAAGACAGTTTTGTCTTGTAATAACACTGATTCAATCATTGGCAGTTTATAAAGTACTGTCGAGACAAAATATCTACCAGCCTCACATACAGCTCGCCCAGGCCACAGGGTCCACTCTGTGTGCTATCTGACCGTCATAAAAGACCACTTGTCATGTCTCAAGAACCACTAGTGATGGATTTGCCAGTATGTTTAGGCAGAAATGAAACCAAGAATAGGGCCTTAAGCATGTTAAAGTGATCTTTTGAGGTTTCAATCGCAGAATCTAAACCACTTAGGCAGCACCAGACATGAACGCAAGGCCTGAGGTTGGAGGTTGTCTGAATGGTTTAGATGTTGCCGTGTTTACTGAAAGGTCAAGTGACCCGATTCCTGGAAGCTTATTGGCTACTGCACCACAACTATTTTAGAACTGCACAAAAATTCCTTGCAAAAAGAGCTTCTATTCAGGTACAAAGGCGACGGTTATGACCTCAGCGTCTTTTGCCTCGATGCTTGGCAAGACCTGACCCAGGAGTCAGAATGGGTCACTGCAGCATAAAGTCACAGGTGGTGTAGAACCACCAAGCCAACACCTTGCCCACTTGGCTTGCAGTCAGTTACTGGGTGGTCCCTCTGGACAGGGCTCAATGTACATGGAAAACAAACTTCTTGTGATACTTTCTAACAAATATAAACGCAGACAGAATGTATGGATGCACAGTAAAGGATGTGGGTCAGACCCATCAAGCTGCTGGCTGCAAATCAATAAAATCTATCAAACTTTCATGCAAATTGTGTGAGCACATGTTTTGACAATACACAGAGTTTATTGATCCACAAAATGCAAACAAAATCAACCCACTGGCTTTAATCTAGTATTTACCATCTGTTTTAACCCTACTTTGCTGAAAAAAGTGCAGATGTCTTACTCAAGATGTTTCTGGCTACCTTGCACAGCAAAACAATATCTAAATGTTGTTTTCCCAATTTCAAGTAGGCCTACACTCAGACCTGCCCAATATACTTCATGTCTATACATGTATAAATCCTGTGCTAGCCAGATATTTTTCTGTATTGGGGTTTTGAGGTGGGGGTAGGGGGTGGGAGGTTGGCGAATGGTTGTGGTGGCAGAAAATACCTTTGCTGGTTGGTAATAAATCATAAGTAACTAGTTAAACAAGTTGCAGAGAATCATGTTATATCTCGTCTCTTGTCTCCTCTTTAAAAGAAGGTCACTACATCATGTGATATAAAGCCGAAAGAACATGTCAACGGCAATGGATGATCTCATAAAGAATGCCCAACTAAACAAACAAAATGAAGATCCCTCAAAGCATCAATATTAACAAACATTAAACTGGCTTAGAAAAATTGAAAAATAAAAAATAAAAAAATGAGCAAGTGGCTTGTTACCAGCCACTGAAAGACAACTCAATTTTTTTTTCAATCTTGCATCAATTTTGCACATTTTAAGAATTGGATGCTATCCAAAAAGGTCACTTAAGAATTTAATTGGGCCTTATTTCCATACCAAAGTGGCTTCAGGTCTAACACTGGAACATACATGTACGTAGTATATTTTAACTAGTTTAAATAAAATATATTTCATCAGCACAATATTTTTCCATCATCTCTGTTTAGTAGCTGCTCAAATACCTGCCCTTGAAAGAGACAATGGTGAAAGCAAGCTGCTCTATAATGGAAGTTTCAACGTTTGGCCGAGCCAGCATGCTGTCCACAAGCAGCATCCATGTGTTACATCATGACGCTTGTGTGGCGTCTTAACCCTCCTCTAAATGACTCTGTTTTAAGACCTGACAATACGCCTGACACAAGCCAACATGCCTGACATGAGTTTTGGTATAAACATGATATAGTTACGTATACTGTGAAAATCTGGAAATTTTATGCAACGTTCAAATGATTTCATACAAAATACCTCTCCCCTCATTTATCTATATTGACTTACACATAGGTCCATTCACTTCCAAGAAAATTTGCAGTCCCACCCAATGTAGAATATTAGAGTTACTTTTACACGTTTTTAACATAGAAAACCTGAAATTTGAGGTCCAAATTGATCTACAACCAAATGGAGAAAAAAAGCACTGTTTCACTTATGGCTATTACTGCAAATTCCATCACATACTTTTTATCCAAATTTAGTGCAAACTAAACATATCTTCAACGCAAGCGTTAACTGAAGGGTCTGCCATTTGCTCAAATTAGGTCATGGTGACACCAAAATTTAATCACTTCATCCTGCCAGGTAGGGTAAGCATGTTGTCCAAGTTGAGCAAAATACATGAATGCAGTCTGTAGAGATCGTGGTAACAAGAATGTGCACATCTGGATGATATAGGCCTACTTTCTACTTTTGCTATAAACTCAGCTGACCAACTAGTCAGAAGAGCCAAAAAAGTGATAGGCCTACCAATAATTCTCTTTCTATTTTTGACACAAGTGATGAAATTTGGATTTTGAGTGGTTGGGCCTATACATATTGGAAACACTATAGTCTGTATTTAATGAAGAATATTTCAAAGGTTTAGAGGACCAGTTTAAAACCACCAGTTGCCTTTTGTGGTTGACTATCTTTCTTATGTCAGGAGTGAAATTTGTTTCTTCATATTGGTATTGAAAGATGAATGTTGATGCTTAGGTAACTCTGGAATCTCTTTACTGTCATTGTTGGGTTTGATATTTATGAATATGGGTCATGTTTTTCTACATAAGTGTATTATACTAGAGACGTCCGGACGGACGGATGGAAAACCTGAAAACTGAAAGAGTCCCCTGATGAAGGAGACCCTTAAAAAATATGGATCACCACATTTTTCAGTCCTTGCTGGTAAAATGGAGACATTATCAATGAACGCTGATAATCAGTCTTGGCATGGTGACCCTCATTTTTGAACAAAATGAATTGATATTGATATGAATATTAGAGCAAAGTTTTAATTTCCTGCTCACAACAACAGATTCTATTTACTAGATAATACAATTTCTACATGTAAAACACACCAGATTTACTATTAGATTATCTTGCCCTTTCAATGGTTCATCATCAGGCAATATCCTTCCAAAAGTTGATGTCTCTCATCCACACATAAAAATGAGTCAGGTCTATAACTCCCTGGTCACACATCAATATTTAGACTCTTTGGTCCTTTACAATGAGTTAAAAGGGTTCTGTCATTCCATGTGCCAATGTTATAATGGTTGCCATGGTAACTAAAGTAAACAAATGGCAACATCAGTGAAGCTGTCCAAAGGCAAACTTGCCCAGGGTTCCAGGCCCAGCTAAACTGTTCACCTTGCAGGCCAATCAATTCAACTTCTGGAGCACTTCCATGTATTCAGTCCCCTGGACCTACACATGGCCAACAACTTAGAGGCGGTGTGAAAAATATACATGTGCTACATTGAATAAATCTTTTAGTGCTAATCACTATGTTGGGCTCATCTGTATCATTAATTTATAAAGACTCCATAATCAAATTCCCATCGCAAAATTTTTCTTTTGAGTACTGGCATTCCTGTCACTCTAGAACAAATATCAGTGGACCAGGTCAACACCTCTCCATGGCAATTATACCTAAAGTAGCAAAAGAAAGCTGTTGACCCAGTCTCCAAATTGGCAATCAAAGGGTTACACCATTGCTGCTCACTTGGTGTTTATACTGCAATGTGGTAACCCATTGAGTGCCAAGCTGGAGACAGCTTGCTTCGTGTTTATACACTGCAATTACAAATGAACAACTGGTACTTGAAATTCCAAGAAACGAAAAGTCTATATCTGTTCATCTTTTAATACTATATGTCATCAGAACCTAACTGAAAATTGATCTGTGCTTTCAAAATGACACCTGGTTTTACACGGTTCTTATATTTCATACACAGGACCACTCTACGTTAAACGAAGATGTTTAAGCACATCAGATACCAATCCACTCCTCCTGTGCTCTGACAGACGTTTGTGGGTGTGTAACTGTCCTTATTATCAAGGCATGTATTACATTGTACATCACTTTCATGCGCAGGAAGAATGTCAACGAATCCCTACTGGACCAATCTGGATACCCTGCACATGTGTCCTGTGACATTGAAGATGCAGTGAAGGTCACCACAATGTAATCAGGCCAAGAAACCGTGTCAGGTATAATTGAGAATGAATATGAGTTTGACGTCATGAGACTTTTCGCTTGCAAGGATTATGCTCTGGAGGGACAGTCAGTCAGACAGTTCAATGGACAGCGGAGACAAACTAACAACAGTATACTCGCATCCAGACTTTGTTTGTTTGTTTTTTTTTTGGGGGGGGGGGGGGATGATAACAAAGGCCATGCAATGTCAGTCATAGAGAGAAATGTTTTAAGAAAGCAATAGAGTTGCAGGTGATTGCTATGTGCAGAATGTCAACCACTGTCTACAACAAAGGGAACATGTCATCAGCCATAGGAGACCATATGACAGCACTGACTGCTGTGTACTTTCTATTTGCTTCGTGTTCCTGTCATTGCCATAAGAAATATGGTACAATAACCCATTCCTGGTCAGAGTATGACTGAGTCAATAGCTTTCCCCGGCAGGGTTGAGTACATTGTGTCCAACCTGCGCCAATCTAAGGAAAGCTATTGACCTAGGGCATGCCATCATGAAAGGTCTTACATACAAATCTCGGGAAGAATGTTTTCTGGTAAAATGAGAAATTTAATTAACTAGACATACCTTCAACACAAGCGTTGACTGAAGGGTCAGCCATTTGCTCAAATTAGGTCATGGTGACACCAAAATCTAATTAATTCATCTTGCCAGGTAAAATAAGCATATTGGCAAATTTGAGCAAAACACACGTAGGCATTCTGTAGATATCGTGGTAAAGAGAATGTGCACATCCGGATGGACATCCGGACGGACAACCCAAAAACAGAAAGAGTCCCCCATTAGGTGAACCCTTAAAAACGTTATGCCAGAAGGCAATGGTAAGCATGTAGGTGCAGCGTTCACACACACTGGGAAATAGTCGAATGTACATGTAGTTGTAACTAGGTAACATTCGCATACTCATCCACCACAGGATTTTTTCCCATAAAAGAATATTCAAATTCTATCCAAATACAAGAGAATAGGTGTGCAGTGTGAACCGGGTAAAACTATGCAATAAATAGTTTCTATGATACGGAATGGGTCAAACTTGATCAGTGTAATCTCAGACAGGACTAACTCTCATGGCTCTGACATCACACAGCAACTTAACAGTCATAATACACATACAAAATGAACATGAATCTTGCTGTTGTAAATTCATGATAGCATGTTTCCAGGGTACCATAAATAACCACTCACCTTAATACATTTGGCAAACCTTACATGCCCTATGATTGTACAAATACTTGAGCAGTGTGTAAAAAACTACGAAAAATCATAAAAACTGTCAACTTATTCCACCGTTTTCACAAAAGTTAAATATAATGACACTCCCATACAACTGTCAATTTATTCGAAGGTTTTTACAAGTTAAACTATAATGACACTTCCATATAAATGACTACCTGACTGCTCTGTGCAAACAACAAGGATCAAATATGCTCTTGTAAACATGACATTGCCAGACTGCTCAATGCACTTTATAACAGCAAAACTGCTATGATCATGCTCTGATGTAAGTGAATACCTGACTACTCTGTGCAATTCATGAGAGCAAAACCACTTCAATCCAGCATGTTCCCATGTACATAGCCTGACTCCTTAACCCTTTCCCCCTTAAACCGGCCAAAACCGGCCAGTGGTCAAATGGCGTCTTCTTCAGCGATTTCAACAGCAATGTAAAACAATTTGACTGAGAATTGAAGACGAAACTTGTCAAGACAACATGACCCAGGTCAACAGCTCTCCTGGGCATGGGTCGGGCACTAAGTGCCCGACCCATGCCCAGGAAAGCTGTTGACTCAGTCTTAATTCAAGGGGGAAAGGGTTAATGCACTTTGTGATAGCAAAACTACAATGATCATGCTCTCATATAAATGGCTGCCTGACTGCTCTTTATAATTCATGATAGCAAAACTACAATGATCATGCTCTCATATAAACGGCTGCCTGACTGCTCTTTATAATTCATGATAGCAAAACTACAATGATCATGTCCTCATATAAATAGCTGCCTGACTGCTCTGTACATTTCATGATAGCAAAACTACAATGATCATGCTCTCATATAAATGGCTGCCTGACTGCTCTGTACAATTCATGATTGCAAAACTACAACATATAAGTTTGATTCTCTTGAACCATCTTCATAACTAATGACCATTAACTGAAATCCAGAAGCTTGTATCTAAACTTGGCATGCAGTCAATGCTCCGTTGACTTGTTGAGGTAATGACAAGGCCATCCTGTACTTCTAGACAAACAAATATGTAGACGAAACCTAAGAGCGGCTAAGCCCACAGTAAGGCTTTATCATCATGCAAACTTATTACCTCCAGTAGGTTTGGATCTCTAACCTTTTCCTGACCTTGCACCTCCTCTGCCAGTTGTATAATGTAAATTAAATGACACAAAATTTCCCATAAACAAGCCCAGGAATGACCTATCTCAGACACACCTGCAAAAGACTCAGACCAACAGAATGTTTCCTTTTTTTTTTTTTCAATTTGCTGTACATATTTGTGCAGATGTAATATGGCCAAAAAAAGTGTTTTTTTTTTTTTTTTTTTTTTTTATTTCAGAACACATCTGGACAAACATATGTAGCTTTGACTTTTTTTGACATAAACCATATGCTTCATGAAAAATGAATGGTCCCTGCTGTGGGCTGCTGGAGCTCTGCAAAGCCAATGAGCGTTGACCTTTGACTTTTTCCTAACATGAAACACCATTTTGAAAACCCAAATTAATGACTCCTTGCTTACAATCTTCTAAAGCATTCCATAGGAAATACGGTACAATAACATTCCTCGTCAGAGTACGACTGAGTCAATAGCTTTCCCTGGCAGGGTTGGGCGCATTGTGTCCAACCTACACCAAGCAAAGCTATTTATTGACTTAGGGCATGCCATCATGAATGGTCTTACATACAAATCTTGGCAAGAATGTTTTCTAGTAATGAGAAATTTAAATAAAAATGTTACGGCAGAAGACAATTTACATCCAGGTGATTTTGGGTGATCTGGGCAGGAAAGTGTTAAATGCTAGACTAGTAAAGGCCTTGGTTAGTGGTTTTTACACTGCCTGTCAGTGGTTTTTACACTGCCTGTCAAGACATGCCCTAGATGAAGCAGGACTTACCTGACAGTCAGTCAGACAGACAGACAGACAGATAGACAGACAGACAGACTCGCCTAGGCACATTTGCACTTGAGCGAAATCTCTTTCTCTCAAGGAATTTAATCATGCAACTTGCACTTAACTCTGGGCAGCCAGACAAGCAAGAAAATCCATCCGCATGTAAAGAATTAATATTTAAAATACTCTAGAGGGGAGTGATACACCTTTACCCCACGTCAGCTACTTTACTCCTGAGGTATTTGGCTGCACTAAGTGGCCAAGAGCTCCATGCGGGTCACTTGTGCAGTCTTGCAGTAGCTCAAGGGTCTATGTGTTTGTAAACAGGCTCTGATGCTGGGCTTCTCTGGTTGCAGAAGCTCCACCCCAGAATTTTCCTGGTATCCTATAAGCAAGCTGTTATCATCACCAACTGTCTCTATTTACCTTTAACCCTTTTCCTGAAGACATTTAGTCCATGCAACAAGGCCAAGAGTATAGTTAGAAAACATCTGCGTGCAGACTTCTCAGCAAGTCAAAGTCCTGAAGTTTTCAGATGAAGCCAGTTTATGCACAGATTTTTCTTACATTTTGCACTCCACAGAACATTGGCAGAAATGAAGACCTGAGACTTTAACATGTATAAAATGCCCTTATTTCACAAGTTTATTATGTATGCTCTCAATGATGGATGCTCGTGTACATGGAGCATTGCTAACACACATAGTCAACATGGTGATCCTGTGAGAATAGGTTGACAGAAGGTTCTCAAAGGGTTCCTAAAAAAGATTTTTATATCATGTTAAAAGAAAAATATGAAGGGCATGGTATACTTTTTTTACAGTACTTGGTACAGAAAATACCACTTTGCTCCATACATGTCCCTATATGCACGAGACTTTTTATTTGAGATCATACAATCTATATATTTTCCTCAAGTATACATTTGTATTAAGCTATTGAAAATAATAAAATCTCTGAAAGTGTTAAGAAATTGAATTTTAATTGTTTAATTAAAAAACTTTAAGTTTTACATGTTTTTGTAGAAAAACAAAAATAACAAACACCAAAAAATGGGAACTGTATTTTAAATTCTAGGTAAAGGTTTTTGTTCAAAATTTATAGAATGTTTACATTAGAATTGAATTTTAAAAAAAAAAATTAAAAAAAAAAACTGCAATAAAATTATAACCTTTTTCAAAAATTAATAATACAGTTTTGGACAGCATTATGTATTCTTCCATTTGACACTATGAACTAAACATGATTTTTATTTTTTTTAAATGCAATTTCAAATTATATGCAAATTTAAGAATCTTAATTCAATTCATTTGCATCAATATTGATACTAAATTTTATATTCAGTGCTACAATCAAACTTGAGGTCATCTTTTCTCTCAGAAAATATATACTTTTTAGGGTATGAAATGGCAAACATAGACAGAAATTAAACATTTATACATGAGAGTTACAAAGTATACCATGCATTAAAATCTTAGAAAACCAATCAATGAAGTACTGCAGCCCATAAACTACTGGGGTTTGTGAATACCAGAATTCATACAAATTGTAGGCTTCAATAAACACTTTGGATTAAAAAAAAATTGTCACGTTGTGACACAAATCCCAATGAACAGATTAGAAAAACAGAGAATCAATCTAACATTTGCAAATATAGTTTTCTGAGCTAGGTAACTCAACCACTAAGACTGAACTTACTTGGAGTCAAGAAACAGCTACATTTGGTTGTGAAGAGTCCTGTGACACTCAGTCAGGCCATAAAGAGAGCCCAATACAATTTTACATCCTAACACTGATTTATGGTGACAATGTTAAATTTGCTGCTTTGCCTTCAATTTAAAGTAGATCCCTGGCTGGATAGCAATTACTAAAAGGGTCTGTGAATAGAATCTGTCAGCAAGCATATTCAAAGCATTCAGCTGTGAAAGGATAAAAAGCTACCGTCTCTGTATAATTTTTCATAACTACGGACAATATGAAACTGGTGATTAATATGATATACTGCTTATTTGCTTTTCATCATATTCAGTCGATGTGTATAGTCTTTGGGTAAAAAAAAAATCCCATACCTTCCTTACTGCTCCCAAAGCAGAGTGATAATATGTTCTACTTACTATCAGAAAAAACTGAATGCCAAAGACATTCATCACAAACAAATGAAGCCAGTCACATCCCAAAAGAAGACAAAGAGAAAAAAACAGTTTTCAAGATGTCAGGGATAGTGCTAAATCAAAGTGCTCACTGAATAATTTCAGCTGTAATAAACTTGATTTTCTCTCAACATTCATTTTCATACATTCCTTGAATATGTAGTCAAAATAAAAATGAGGTCCACATAGTATTTCCTTCAAATTGTCACAAAGTTTCAAAGTTGAAAGCTAAAACAAAGTATCATATTGTCCCTGGCACGTGAAATACACTGATACAAATCAAGGACTACAAGCCCTTATTGGATCTGTGTCCATTACTTCCTTTATCAGTCAACATCAGCTATGTCCTCGGCAACTTGTTGAGGATTCGCTTGATTCATTCATGGCCCAACTGTCATCTCTGCATGCATCTGTCATCATTTGAAATAGATTACTTTCACCTTGTTACATAAAGTGGAACCTGTCTCAAGAGGCCTCTTGTGGGAGCTGACAGTTGCCCCAAAGGACAGATCAAATTGAGCGGCAAAAATACAATAGAGGGGTGACTGGACCCGGTCCTTTAACCCTTTCCCCCTTGAATTGACACTTGAGTCAACAACTTTCCTTGGCATGAGTTGGGCACTAACTTGGGGCATGTGATCTTGATAGGGCTCGTCTTCAATTCTCAGTCAAAATTGTTTTTCATTACTGCTGAAATTAGTTGAAAACACTGAAGCAGACGACATTTGACCACCAGCCGGTTTGATGGGGAAAGGGTTAAGAAAAGTGGCCACTCAAGACAGGTGCGTGTGTGGACAGACCTGACTGTTCAGTGATCCACTTTATTAACAAAGCCATCCATGTTCTCACCAGGTGGCAGTTACAGTCACAATAAACACATCAAGCTTCCTGCATGAGAAGTGAGACGGGGGGGGGGGGGGGGGGAGAGGAGAGGGTGTGTGTGTCTCTGAAGGCCGTGACAGCTGTGCATACCTGCAGGTGGTGTCACAGGCAAAGTGCATCTCTGATTCCTATGTGTATTCACAAGTGCAAATTTTGCCGTTTTCACTGAAACCCTTTCCTCGTCAGACTGAGAACAAGACAACAGTTTTTCTTGCTGCTTGTTGGGTGATAAGCATTCAACCGTGTCCCAGGAATGCTGGTGTCCTGGGCTATCCATCCTGTCAGGAAAAGTCTCACCCACTGATTCTCAGTTAGAATGTTTTGTATTAACACAAATTTCATCAAACAAAAGGGCTGTGTGAACAGCATATTATCCCCTCCTGCCCTGGAAATGATGGAACCCACAATAAAGTCTTAACCTGAGATGAGCTGAGTTGAGTTTCAGCTGCAGCTTGAACTCAGTCAAATGAGGAAGCCTGACCCTTGGTTAACTTTTACCTCACAGTAAACATACATGTTTCTCACATACCTAGCACCTTTCTCTGGCCATTGTTGCCAGTCCCCTCCTATTGGTCAACCCTTTAAAGGGTGAGGACTACTTTCCTTATGAACTGCCACATGCATAAGTAGCATAGACCACAATCACATTAACACTTTCAGCACACAGATTTCATAAGATCAGCTATTTGCTACATCCTGTTGACTTAAATTGCTGCATATTTCATAAGCCCTCTTGACTATGTAACATATTTGAACAAATTTGTGAAAAATGAATTTTGTAATCCTGTTGATGTAAAAGCTAGTTTTGTAGATAAACAAATGCTGGGAAAAGGTCATTTGTTTGGATTTTGCTACGTATATTTAGAAAATTATGATATACATTGTATAACTATTCTCTTCAGCATGAAGACAACCATTGCTTATCATTATTTTTATGTAAAGTGGCCCTCGCATTGGAGAATAACAAAAATCAACATGGCTGCCAAGCAACATCAAAATGTGCTCCATTTGAAGTTTCTTTTTCAATTCTTGTCAAAGATAGGTAAATGAGAAACAAAATCTAGGATTGGCTGGTAATTGCAGATAACGTTTGCAGTTCTCAGTGTTGCATTTTTCATTTTTCATGCTCGGCAAGCCTTGCAAAGACCAAGACTTCCAACACCTCATGCTGCACTGTCGTCTGCAACTGCCAGCCAAGACTAGACTCTCTATGACCCAGATACTTTCCTTGGTGACCTTGTTTTACTGATATCCTGGAAAACCATATCCTTACCAAGCTTGAAGAGGATCTGTTCTCCAATTTTTAAGGGGGGGGGGGGGGAGGAGAAACAAAAACAAGGTATCTCCTTATCATGTGTGAAGAGAATTTGGTGTGACTGGTGTCAGACCAATTGAAAACGTAAACTGTGGAGGACAGACAACAGACCATCCTAAGACCACAAGTGACTGACACGTCACCAAGCATTGACTGAAGGGTCCCCCATTTGCTCAAATTAGGCCATGGTGACACCAAAATCTAATGAGTTCATCTTGCCAGGTAAGGTAAGCATGTTGCTAAATTTGAGAAAAATACATGGAGGCATTCTGCAGACAACGTGGTAACGAGAATGTGCACATCCAGTCGGACATGGATGGACAGACAACCCCAAAACAGAAAGGGTCTCCCCTATGGGGTCGACCCTTAAAAATAAAAAAAAAAAACGCTGCCGCTCTTAAGCCTGACATTGGAGGTGTGGGCTGGGCAGGGTTAATTGGGCTCACTCCTGCACCATGGGCTGCCTCGCCTACATATCACACTGTACTGGTAGTTCCCCAACACTCACCTCTTACCCTCAGCGGATATATTGTATTTTTCCTCACCTACTGGCACAGGATGCCTGACTGTATAGGTGTTGACTTGTTTTCCCTCCACAAAAACCCAGCTGTAAACTGAGGACCTTTTTTTAACATGGTGGTCCCAGGTGTTTTTCTGTACATTATCACCAGAACTGTCATTTCCTCAAATCCCAGTTGCACTCCCACATGTACGCCTGAACAGTCCTCTTTTATGTTTCAGAATGTGACAACTGTCAAGGTTCAAAATGTACATAATACCTTACACTGTGAAATTATTACAGTGGTCCCCCCCCCCCCTCCCGCCACCCAAAATGCACTCAAAAGTGGCATTTTAAGAGGAGTGGCCTCTGTCATGGGCGGCAATACCACAGAAATGTCACTTCGCACATATGAATGGCGGTCTTTAAGAGAGGTGGGTTCTCGTGCGAGGGTCCTTGCATCTGGAGCACTAATGTAATCGCTTATTATCAAATCAACCTTCATGGTATGTATGCCACTGCCTTTTTACTGTCTCAGGCATTTCCCTGTACTTTAAGTTTCATCACTTTTGTAAAAAGTTCCTGTCAAACAAACTTACAAAACTGGCCGGCACACAACCTATTACAAAGCATGTTACAGTGACACAAAGCATTTGCTGGCCATGTAAATACTCCTTTCATTTCAACTGTATTGAGTCTCCAAGTTTTGTAGCAGCAACAAGCTCAATGGTAGGTCCTGTAGAATGCAGTCAGGTCTGCCAGTGTTGTCATGGCAGTCCCTGTACTTGCTGGCTTTCAGCAGGTGTGGGGTCAGCTGATTTCTCTGGGGAAGTTGAAATGGGCGTGGCTCCTATGTGCCAGCCATAACAACTACACTGACATGCATAAATATTGTACAGAACTATGGGCATGCTTTATGAGTTTTGTACCTGTTTCTTAATTGATCCGTGTTTACAGAAATGTTGTCTGCTCTTCATAAAAACTTAGGCAGTGTGGTGAAATAATCAGAAGTCTGTGAAGATAGACCATTTGTTAGAACTTCACATATCACGCTTTACACTCATCAGTCTCTGTGGAACAAAGGCCTCTATTTGCACAGTGACAAACAATGTAATCTGACCCAAAAAAATAAATTATTTGCACCACTTAAAAAGAAAAAACTTCTGAGTGTGACACTAACAACTTTGTTGATAGTCATGTTGTTCACTATAAAATGAACCAGCAGTGCACTGTATGGTTAAACCAAATAACAATCAAACTTTGAGTCAATGATATAGTGTCGGTGCCTGGCACATATTTCTATGGTAACTCATTTTACATTGTCAGGTATATGTAAGTCTTGGTTTTATAATTATCATTTTTAACCCTTAAAGTGCTAATCACAGCTATTATCATCTTCTCATTAGCATTTAACATGCATGTATAATGATTAAAAGATTAAAATTCTTCATGAAGTTACCTTTCATCCAAATACTAGCAAGCCTTGTCTGAAGCAAAAAGTAGTCTTAATCAACAGCTTTCCTCAGGACACTTTGTGCCCATTGCATGCAAAGTGTCCTGAGGAAAGCTGTTGACTATGTCTTAAATCAGCACTTTAAGAGTTAATACTCCTCTGTCTTTGTGGTAGCTGCAGCATGACTTTTGAGGCAATACTGCACTGACTTAGCACATGCTATAACTATCAAGTATTAGAGTCCAAACTGTTTTCATGAAGAAGTTGAAAATACAATGCCCTCTTCACTCAAGATAAATGTATGGGTAAAAACAATGTTCCCGCTCTGGAACCAGTTAAATAATGTACAGTAAATAGTTGCACTACAATTGTACGTACAAAAACAAAAACAAAAAAAAACAAAAAAAAAATAAAATGAAGTGTCATCTAGCAATGACACAATTATATACTCCTGTGCCCGAGATCATTTATATATGAGTCTCACTGAAGAGTGTATCCCCAAGGCATTTGGCATGGTTTGAAAATGGGGAGCACATATAAACCCTGAGTTCAGCCCTGCACATAATCCTAATTTGTAAATTTCTTTATTATTTTTTTTAAAACATTAAAGATCAGAAAATGATAGCAGCACCATGGCAATGTAATATGCACTAACACACATCATGTCAGTGAAGTCAACCAAATTTCAAAGACTTCTGCTGAAAAACCTGAGACCAATTGAGGATACAAGTTCAGCCCCCTCCATAAAAATTAACATGTATGTTTACCTATTATTTAAAAAAAAAATCAGAAAAAATCAGAAAATGACAGCAGTATCATGCCAATGTAATATGCACTAGCCCAGACCATGCCAATGAAGTATGCCATATTTGAAAGGGATCCAATGAAAAACGAGGGACTAGTTGCAGATACAAGTTCAGCCCCATCCATAAACATGAACATGTATATTTACATAGGATCTGTAAAATTTAAATGAATCATTAAAAATCAGAAAATCAAAGCAGTGACACGGCAATGTAATATGCACTGGCCCACATCATGTCAGTTACGTGTGCAAAGTTTGAAAGGGATCCAATGAAAATCCTGGGACTAGTTGTGGATACAAGTTCAGAGTTACAGACCGACAGACGGACATGCGGATTCCAATATACTCCCTGCAGGAGTATAAAAAATCCCCAGACAGACAGGCAGACCGAAAGACAGACAGACAGAGTCACACTGTCAGAGTCAGGAGGTACTAAATGTCAAATCCATCACATCCGCTTGGATTCTGGCGACAGAAAAAAAGGAAAACACACACACACACACACAAAAAAAAAAAAAAAGAAAAAAGAAAAAACAAACAAACCCCCCCCACCCCCTACCACCCCCACCCCCAAAAACAAACAAACCCAGCCAGCCCATAGCCTCAATACCCCTTGGCCAACAAGCCTTGTACCCTTACAGTAACTGTGCGATGGCAGTGGTCTGAGGATTTGACATTGCAAAGATGACAAACTCCTGCCTACCATCTCATGCAATAACCCTATACACCAAAATACTGTCAATGGATTTATTTTCGTGTGTTAACATTTTCATGGTTTTTGCATTTTTGATTAATTTCATTTTTTTGGACATAATTCCCATTCAAACAATGTTAAAATACTATTTCACTGTGTTTTTATTTTCACAGTTTTGTGCCATCAGCAACATAAATGAAAATAAGAATACAGTGAATTTAAGCAATTTACAGTATAAAGTTATAAGCCAGTACATGTATATCAGATTTGCTGAATATGATTTGATAAAGTTGACCTGTGTGACCCTGAAATGAGGTCAAGGTCACTTATGTACAATGTAATCCAAAGCACTCCATATTAGGAACACATGTATCAAATTTTGTCTTACCAACTCCTTCCATTCTCAAGTTAGCATACTGGCACTGCTGCAATTGACAAAGTTGATCCCTGTGACCTTGAAATAGAGTCAAGTTTGCTCATGTGTACATGTAATCCCATCCAAGCTCTCCATTAGAGGGTTCTGCACATTAAACTAGGTGCAGATAGCTCTTTTTATTCTAAGCTATCCTGATGTGAATAAGCAAGCCATAAAACTGACAAAGTTGGCCCCTGCGACCTTGAAAGGAGGTCAAGGCTGCTGATATACAATTCCATCTGACCTAAATCTAAGGGGGTTTCACACACCAAATTTGATTGAAGTAGCTACTTAGCATTCTTAAATAAATGTGTTGATGGCCGATGACATGACGACAATACCTTTTGGCCAAAGTTTTGCCAAGAGGTTAAAAACCGGCCATACGGAGAGCTTAAGAACTGTTGTACTCGAACCATTCCTGGTCACATGACCACAGAGTCAGCGGCTTCCCTTGCTGCTGGTTACAAGTTTCTAGTAATGAAAAATTTCAGCAAATTGTAACAGCAGATAACAATTATTCACATCTGATTGTTTTTGAGTGATTTGAGCGGGACAGAGTTAAATGTGTTTGTTCAAACAAAGGTTTCACAGTAATGATGCACAGCATTTTATAACAAGTGCATGTATACATCACCACGATAGTCATGCCAATATTTGGTATCATGTTTTGTATATATTACATGGAAACGTGAAAACATTTGTTTTCTCAATTTAAAGTAACAAAGAGTGATGGTTGCATGGATTATGATCCTTTTAGCTACAGTCAAAACCAGCAGCATATAGCCAAACAAAGGATTGACATGGAGCCATTAAGCAAATTTAGTGTTTTTGTAGCCTTCCCCTCTTCTCTTGATGGTCTATTGGCGTGTAAGCCACAGCTTTATGATGCACATGATGCCTGTGCCAACACAACTGGTTTTTGCAGCAACATGAAGCCTGGCCTTGCCTTGGTTCTCTTCTCTTACCCTGGAATTGGGTGTCAGGGCTCTTTCCTGATTGGTAATAATTATGTAGGTCACAGCTAGGTCATCTTAGGGCTCTCTTCTGATTGGCCACCATTTTATAGTCAAAGTCCTATGTACCTCAGAAGCCCAAGCTGCCAATGATGTCAATGGTTGTTACTCTGTCAATCACTCACTACTTTATTTCAGTTTCTACAGAAGGGCAAAGGATTCAGAGCAAAGCATGCTGGCTGCTACCACAAAATAGCCTGACTCTCAGAAATTTGTGTGGAACCATGACAGATTCCTCTGCAGATGGCCAAGAATTGCATGGACCACAGCTGCCTGCAGATACACAAAAATTAAACACAGAATGCAGCTCTATCACAATGCTTAAAATCACACAGATAACCTGGCTCTCTTCTTGTCGACCATAATTCATCTCCACCCATGGCAGTTGCTGCGTAGATTTTTGCTTTTACTCCACCAGACACCAAGTGAGGTATATGTGCAAAATGTTTGTGATTTCAAAATAATCAATATTTTAACATAAAGGTTAAAAGTCCCAAGGTCCTCGATGTATGATCATTATTCAATCAAAATTTTAAACGGATTGAACCCACTGTTTGAGAGATATTCCTCGGACTGTTTTTGCACTGACTGACCCACCTCAGTAGATACTTTCTGCAGTATAACCATTCAAATCTGCACCAAGAGTGCACCGCAAACACTGTATGGCTTCAGCCTACCCTCCACCCCACACCTGACCATATCATCCACCACAATAAACAGCAGAAAATGTTGTCCACTCCAATGTCTGGGCTTAGCGATACAATAATAGCTTAATTGGGTATGGCGAATGGGCTCACTGAATCACTCGGTCAATCTCCTATTTGTGGATGTAACCAATACCTGTGGATGAAGCCCATTACAATGCCCAGTAAGGTAACAACAAATTACAGATCATAATATTATAAACTGATCGATCTACATGGGCGGCATCATCATCTTTATTATGAATTGTACTCAACTTGTTAACGTACATTGCACTTCCGTGTTTTGTTTTATTTGGAACCCTGTTTTCAGCTATTGGCTACCATTCAAATTCTGATGACACTGTCACCAAGCACGCGTGAGGAAATCCCCTTTTATGAGAAGGGATCCCAGGTGATGTCACAGTCTATCCCGATATACAGGTCAACCTGAGTTGCTGGAGGGAGTTAGAGCACAGGCGATCAAGATCATTCACCCCCCCCCCCCCCGACTGCTCCAGAGAAAATTGGCTGTTGATCCAGAATCTCTGTGCTATAAGGGGGCGCTTTTCATCCTCCAACCTCTCCATTCAAAAAGAGCCATAGCATATAGTTGTTCAAGAACTTGAAGGAGGGACCTGGTGGGCTGGTAACAATGTGCTGTCCCCGGAGATGCCTGCAGAGTGATTTGCACTTGCAGATTTCTTCTTACATAGGGCAAGTCCATGTGAGGGGGCAATTTGGTAGCATGTATAATCTCTAAACAAGTTTCCTTTTAAAAAGGGACCAGACTTGATTGGTATAAAAGGGGCAAATTGGTTGGGACAAGTTTGTATACATTTCGAGTCTCCCATTGGTTCACTCACGCTTATAGTGGAAGACACGATTGTGATTGGCTCATATTTTTTGTCACTCAAAAGATTATGGAAAAAGCAATGTGCTATTTTGATGTGAAGTAGTATAAAAAGTGAAACGGAATTTAAACTAAGGGTTGAAAAAAATCACTTAAAATGCCATTTACAGGGTCAATATGATTATGAAGTAGTCAGACATGTGCGTGGGATAGCATGTGTATGTTCTGCACATGGTCAAACAAACATGGATGCCATACATAGCTTTTCGTGTAGTGATTGGCTGAAATTTCCATTAATCTAAGAAAGATGTGTGTAACAAACAATGTATTTTTTTGAGAATATATGGAAAATATATGCGATGGAGCACCAAAATTTGTGCATGGGCTGAAGTGGAATTTTTAGGACTGTATCTTTGACAAAGAAATATGAAACTGTCAGTACATGTAGTAGCACTGAGTGCGGAGGTCGTCATCCCTCAAACTAAAACAATGCCAGACGGTGTACAGTCTGGCAACAAAAGTAAAAGACTCATGAAGCATAACCTTTCACTATGAACTCTGCTTGTGTTTTCCTTTTCAATCATTTTATACAATATTTTACTGCCCAGATTACTATGCAGAAAATACTCAAAATACTCATTGTCAACTTTCAAAGATATAGTGGTGCCTGCCCTGAGTGACCTCTCCAGTCAGTGCTTTGTTGAGACACAATGCTGTTTTTTAATATTACTGTATAGTGCTGCCAGATAGTACTGCTCCCATTTTCTAGTGGTCTCATACGAGTGGTCTCCCAGAAGTGCAGAAGTACCTTTGCCTGGGGGACTGTGGAACTGTCAAGATGTATAAATATGGCGTCAAAACAGCATGCATCCAGTCAAAAATGTCACTCAACCGAAACTTAATGCCATGTTCGCTGCCGCCTGTCCTATCAACTTTCCTTTTTCCCTCTTTTCTGAGAAAACCAGGTTATTTCTGATGAGTCTATCCATATTATATCAACTGTGTTTTACATCAAGGCATGATTTCCTAGTAAACTGTACATGTATGCTGTTATACTAGGTCCTGACATAAGATGTTCAGCTGACTCACACCTGAAGTGATGGTAAAATAGATTTTTCACTAGCAACCAACTTCATGTAGCATTAAAAAAAAAAAAAAAAAAAAGAAAAAAAGAAACAGAATATTGTTTGTGTGCAATGTAATATTTTTAGTTTCCTGATATATTTGTCATGTCCCTTGTCTGTGTGGTTGTGATATGGAGAAAGATGCAACTCACCATGATATAAATAGATCGGCGAATGTTTCTACACAGGTGAAGAAGGCAAATACAATCCAGTACATCATCCACTTGACCTGCAAACACAAATGGAACAAAAACATCATTAATCCAACAGCAGTAGATTTTGTATGGAGATGAAATAGATGTGACACAGATCATATTGCGTATACATGTACATGTATATGTGTGTTGGGGGGGGGGGGGGATCTGACTTTTCAATTCAGGAAGCAATGAGTTTTTAAATTATCAATGTAGCTGCTTATCCTATCTTAAAAAAAAAGATTAACACGTAATCTCATGGTACCTTGGTGGTTAATTGTAAGGACATGGACATATGTTGCAGATCTTCACCGAATAAACTTGCTCTTCAGACAAAGAGCACTTTTCCTTCAAAACCTGAGACTTTTGCATGCTCTAATGTTCAATCTGCGAGGATGACTAATTGAACTATTCAGTCTCTTTAAGCTTAATTTTAGCTGACAAATGTTAAACCTATCTGGGGCGTGTGTCATTCAGAGAGCCACCAACCTGCAATTAGGAAAGATGTTGATGTTGTATCTGGGTGACAAAGGGTCAATGATTGCATAAGGAAAATGTTGATGTTGTGATTGGGGTGAGAAAGAGTCAATGACTACATAAAGTGGCACTGCCTGGTGTCCTCTGTTCTAGTGACATCAGCATTATCTATGTAACTGCATAATGCAGTCCATTAAATGCATAACAGTCAGATAGTCATGCCTGCCTGGGTCTGACCTAACAGCCATTGTCAGCTGCAGGTACCTTTGAACCAGGTGTCAGCCATGTTATAGCCTTGTGCCATATGAATAAAATATCATGTGCCAATACTGCATCAACAGTGCTTTACATTAACATGATGACCTGCCAGTAAACTACAAATGTATATGCACAATACTAGTATATATAATCATAAAGTTAAATTGAGTGTAGTCCAAAGATGAATTGAATATTGTCCATGGAATAAAAATGTTGTGCAGTCTATTGCACGCTGTGTGTGGTAGAACCTGTCTGTTGGACCACCCCAGGACCATCATTTTAAATCATATCTTAAAGCTGGCAGTCTTCTGTTATGGATACATTATACAGGCATCGGTGTTAACCCAAAGGGACCCAAAAGTGACGCATCAGCATAGAACCCATCAGTCAACAGCCTTCCCTGCTCTGTCTCCACAGGGTTAAACTGTATCCTATGAGCCCACGACACAAGTGGCGCCTCCTACATTGTCTTACAAGCAGGGTTGCACAATATAACTGCAGTGAAACCTTGTCGGGAAACAATACATGTACCTAGAAAAAATCTGTATGTGGTCTGTCAAAATGAGTGCTCTTTCCTAGGAGGTCATGCTCATGTTCTGCCAGGGTATGATTATGTTAAGATGACCAGGTGAAGCATAACACACAGATAGTATTATAGGACAGGTGGCTTATTAAGATAGGAACTACTGTACATGTATAATTATGTAAGCTCAGGGCCTACAATACTAGGGTTAAATGAATGTATACAGTATAACTATTTATGCTAAATAAATGAGATATAATTTCAAAATTTAACAAGAAAATGGTCAATGGAATGAGCTTCGCCTCTCCTTTCACGTCCTGAGAGCCAAAGTTAGGCACAAATACCTGCGTTTCTGGGTAAACAAAGCCACCTATCAGTTTCATGCAGTCCCAGTCAGGCCTACCTCTGGCACCCCTGATTTTCACCAGGACAATGAGCGTGTTCTCACATTACACAACCTGCTGGGGCATGTGAATTCACATTTACCTGGATGACTGGCTGATACTCTCCCTTTTAAACAAGTGCTTTTGGTTGGACATGGTGCTCATAATGATAAATATTTGTATAGATTTAGGCCTACAAGTGAATGATCCAAAGTCAAATCTAGAAGTGACTCAGGAGTTTATGCCCCCAGGCATACTTTACCAGACGGTACCTTTCGTTTGCACACCACTGAAAGATCCCTTCAGGAGGCTTTGGATAATCCTGCAAAGCTTTTCATCCAAAGCTACCCTTCCAGCGAGGGAGTTGCAGAGATTGATAGGCAAGTAAAATCCTAGACTTCCAGGTCTCTATGGGAAAACTTCCCCGAAGGTGAGTTCACCAAGCCTTCCTAACTTTATGGGAGAGGAAAACTCGACAGCAGCCTCTACTGATCTCCAGCGAAATTTGTCTGTGGATGCTGTGGTGGCACAGAGGGGACAACATGATGTGTGAGCAGGCACCAGTCCCTGGCAGTGTGGAAATCATTAACATGGAAATGTCGCTTAGGGGGTGGGGGAGAGAAGACTGCACTCACATGGGCTCAATGACTGTACCTGGAGTCTCGCCTCCTGAATTCGAATCTTGTTCCATCAATTGGCTGGGACTAGAGGCAACCCACCTGCCACTAGAGAGTTTCCAGCAGGATCTCACAAACATGTCCTGGGTTGTTTGGACAACCAGAGAGCAGTAGCACGAACAAACAAGAGAGGATTCAGTCAGCATCCCTCCTGCACCTGACTGGGACCTGCTTTGGTGTGCAGACAGAGGCATAAGGCTTCGCTGTTGTATTTGTGTCTTTTTGTCCAAAACCACTTCCTAGTAGTCATTACCCTATTCCGCAGTCCGAACTCTTTACTCTCCATAAGCTAACCTGTCCCTGTCTAACTTATATACATAGAAGTACTATTGTCCATATTGCACAAGTTCCTCTGTAAAATTTTGACATATGCTGTATTAGCCCAAATAAATTAAAGGGTCTTCAGTGGGTAACTACTCAACATGTTTCGGAGCCTTTTACCCGTACATGTCTCTCTGAGTAGCGGCTCCTTGTCTAAGCTAAATATTCAGCAAAGACAACCCACATAATAATGAATAAATATGAACGTGGCAATTGATGAATTAGTTAAATACGTGAAGTTTTGCTTATAAATGCAGAGCTTCATATCAAAGAAGAATACCTGTCAAACAAACCATAATTACCAAATTTGCATAGTACAGGTTCAGATAAGAACAATTTGACTTGTGTACACATAGTGGAAGTCATCAACATGAAAGCCCACCAGCTGTGATGGTGGCATCAAGCCACCAGCACAGAGCGGTTGCTACAGCTACTGGTCGTCAGGTCTCTATGCTTCTTTCAAGTCTACAGAGGTAACCCAGTTGCTTGGGCAGACCGCAGCCAGAATAGATGACTCTGTTTCCATTTTGACCTTCTGCCTGTGGAGAATACTGTTCAGCCTGGAGAGGTCTGTCACCAGATTTTCCTCCTCCTCCCTCTGTGTCTTTCAGAGCTGGAAAGAGTCGACTGTAAAATCCAGGTCCGCAGCACCATTGGACAAGGTAGCATGACAAACTGGCTCCCAAATGTTGCACTTTTGAGCGATTGCTTTGATAAAAAGTGGAGGACAACTAGGGTGGACAGTCAGGCAGGTTGGTGGCTGGCTGGTGGCTGGCTGGGAGCTTCCCCTCCTCTACTGCCACCTTTTCCTCCAGGACCACTGCCACTTCTGCTGCCTCCGCCACTACTATGCAGGAATACTTTGCTTTGTCCATGGAGTTGACCCGTAACAGATGCCATACTGATACTAGTAACAGGAACTGATCTGTCCCAGAGCCTGCAGCTGTACCTGTGAGTGAAACAGAGCCTGCAGCTGTACCTGTGAGTGTCCCAGAGCCTGCAGCTGTACCTGTGAGTGAAACAGAGCCCAGTGCATGGAGCAGGGTCCATTTCCTTCTCTTTTCTTCAGCTCTGAGATCAGCCCTGGAGACCTTTTCCTAGTGCGTGTGTCCCTGGGTCCAATCTCTGCAAACCTTGCATGGATTTTCTTGGCCTCTAACAGCCTCCTTACAATGACAGCAGTCATTGTGGTTGTCCCAACTTGCCATTGCATGTTCTCTGGTATGGAGGTACAATCATGCCAAGTTTGGAGTTTCTATGTATCATAGTGTCCGAGAAAAGGGTCTGAGAAATTTGCTGGTAAAGAAGAAAGAAAGAAAGAAAGAAAGAAAGAAAGAAAGAAAGAAAGAAAGAAAGAAAGAAAGAAAGGAAAGAAAGAAAGAAAGAAAGAAAGAAAGAAAGAAAGAAAGAAAGAAAGAAAGAAAGAAAGAAAGAAAGAAAGAAAGAAAGAAAGAAAGAAAGAATTTCAGGAAAAACAGAAAAGTGTGTGTTGACACACACACTTTAACAAACTGATGTGATTGGTCAATACTGCAGGCCAAGTACAGGGCAAGGAGGTCAACCAATACAGGTTGCCCCGTTGGCCTCTGGTTCAGAGGATCTTATATATGGAGAAATGGTTTTTGATGGGATAAAGTTTTTCGAGTGGACATGATCTTAGAAATCATGTACCAAATGTTGTGGATAGGTAATGTATTATGACAACATGTACTCTTACAAACCATTATGTAATGTTTGAAAAAAAGTTAAGAATAAGATTACAGAAGTGCTACGTAGTACACAGCTTTGGTGCAGATCAAGTAAAAAAGGACACATTTCTACCAGGTTTACCTGAGCTGAATGACAAATCAGCTGAGATTAAAAAAATAGTGTCTACAAACATGCACCACTTGCTTTGTATTGTGTGAAAATAATTGATAGGTCTAGATATTGCTTGCTGGAGCCAGGATCCTTTGGTTCCCAGTAATCATGACCTGAGCACAAAGACCATAGACACATAACATTGCTGTACATCAGCTGGTTTTTCTTTTCTATATACATGTGTCCAGGGACTCTCCAGACAATATTGACCAATATATACACGTACCCAATGTTTGCCCCATCTTCCTCATGTACAGTAAATGTATCGGTTTTAGTATGATTTAATTTTCAGCTTTTGCATATAAGGAACATCAGCAAAATTTTGATGTCACAATTTTGAATGGAATCCCTGCCAAACCTGTGGTTTTGAAAAACTTGTTTTCTGTCTCTCTCTTTCATTGTATTGCCAGTATAATCATTTGCTGACATCAGCAAGTTAAGCAAAAATAGAAATACTATAAAATCAAACAAACTGACTGCACATCTTTACCTGTGCACAGAATACAAAAACATGTCAGTGATTGTGGAGGTTCCCTGCACGTCTCCACTCCCTTCTAACCTGACGTCAAACATACAACTGTTACATGTACCATTAAAATATACTGGTAACTGAAGACAGAAACCTCCCACATGCACGGAAATTATATTCCCAATTATACATGGGCCACTTTGTTGAAAATATAATCTACACGGACAAGATAAAACAGCTGCAATGTAAAAATAAAACAAGTGCAATCCATGTTCTTTCATACCTATGATAATTTCTTTTCCCGTTCCTTTGGATGACCTCACTACAAACAGGATGCGATATTTTGCAATATATCACTAATGATTAAGCAACGTGTATCAAATTACATGTAATTTTTCAAGAGACATTTCCCAGCAGTGAATGTTTTCACCTGTTATCACCTGTTCTTCCACGTCACCAGCTCCTATTAGGCCAAGTTTTATCAACCCTAATAGGAGTTTGTTATTGGATCAGGATGGACCTGTCCATCTACCAGACCTTTTTTCTTGGAAAAAAGGCCTAAATGTTCCATCTCCATTGCTAACAAGCTGCATATCCTGGGTGTAAAATTTGTAAGAGATGCACACTGGATATACTTCTGAGTTGATATGTCTTGGCAGGTTCAATTTACATGTAGACGTGGGGACAAAATTTGATTGGCCATGTTCATATTACAGCTTGAAGCTAGGATCACCCAGGAGCCCATGCAATATTCATAGGAAGTAGTTCCACCCTTTTCCTCCCTGTTTGGCTACAAGAGCAAGGCGATCAGCATAAATTTCAAACAAACCTAACAAACATGCACTGAAACCCTCCTGTACACCCCTTTGCTTGACCATCAAAATATAAAAACGTGTTTGGCACAGTAGCAAGACGCGCATTTAATATGTTGCTCAAATTGTCCCATTTGAACAGAACAAAATGGTGTGCATGTAGAAGTGTAACTATGTCATAATTGAGCATAAAACGCCAGATGCACTGTTGTGAGATTGTCAATCAGTGGCAATTAAACAAGAAACTGCATGCACTCAAGTGAAAATGGCAAGGTTGATGCGCAACAGGCACTTGGGAAAGTTTCGAAGTATCGTCGTCAGCCGTAGTGCTCTTCAGAAGTATTCCGAGTACCAGATTTAGATCCATAACATTGAATAAGTTTCCAAATATGGATATTATTGTCAAATTTGACTGATTTTAATGGCGGGAAATATCCACATACATCAAATTAAGCAAATTGGAGGAGAGTATCCCAACAGGACGGGCTTTTGGGCTTTCCCACTGTCCCAAACATTCCACACATTTGTAAACAAACATGGCCCCATGGAGAATGCAAACTTGTGGAAACTTGCATTTTTATCCACCGATTTCACTTTTACTTGCCGTAAATGACTATCAACGATTATTATTTATACTGCATGGACAAACAAACTAGAGACAGTCGTCGCGCGTGACAACAAATATATCCCCTGCACGGCACACTGTCTCCCAATTGAGAAATCATTTTTAAGAGCTAACTTATCAATACAGCATAACCATTCATGCATACCTTGTGGGGATACATACCAGGTACATCCCACCAAGTTTGAAGAGAATCTCACCATTTGTTTTAGAGAAAAAAAACAAACAAAAATCTGTTATCTTGCCTAGGGGGATGCATGGACAGACAGTCAGTCAGATGGACAGACAGTCAGTCAGATGGACAGACTGACAACCCTAGAAACCCCCCACAGGTCTTTGTATAAAATTTGAAACTAATGGGTTCAGAAATATTATATGCATGTGCTATATACATCATGCACATAGTACAGGTACTATATGCCATGTTAAAATGTGCTCTCAGGTCAAAAGCTTTCCCAGACATGGGCTGGGTGCAATGTCCCAAAACTCTACCCAACAAAGCTGTTGACCACGTCTTACTATAAAACGGGAAAGGTTGATGAGAAATAAATAGAACTAGCATAGTCATTGCTGACAAACTGGCTACCTCTAGCTCTGTACACAGATATGGGTCCAGTGACCTTGAAAATGAGGTCAAGGTCACCAAAATGTAATCAGATCAAGAAATACATATAATGTCAAGGTACATCTGAGATGAATTTGACTTGATGCGGCCTGCGAATTATGAGATATTTTGCTGAAAAAGATTTTGCTACTAATGCACACTCAGACAAGCTGAAAAACAGTTGGGTGGGGATGGGGGGGGGGGGAGGGTGAGGAAATGACTTTGAAACACCTCAACTAAAGCAACAGTTTCCTGTGTTACATCAAATCACTTTTATGTAATAAAAAGTCATCATACAAAAGAGAACTGTAACACCTGCCACAGAGATCACCCTGTTAACAGACCACCTGTAATCTATGTGACACCAAAGTCTCATACACACTGAATAGTCTTCACTCACAGGTCCAACTGTAGTAATTAGTCCTTGGACTGCCTTTAGACAACAGGTTGCTGGAGCATAAAGCAACACCTCTTCTTGTTATCAGTTTGCTGGGAAGTCCTTGACTTCCCCCAGTACCTGCAACTTTCACCACTGTGAGAGCAGCTATGAACCTGCTTTGACACAGTGAGCCTGCAACCAGCAGTTCATCTCAAATAATTAACTCTTTCAGTGCCAAGCACGACTAAAGTCGATCTATTAAAGTTAAACTAGTCTGAATTATCACAAGGATTCCAGATTCTAGTCTGACTAGTCTGAATTATCATAAGGATCTCAGATTTGTATTCCTCGTATAAAGACTTTTCATTCAAGTACCAGTAGGCCTATAGTTCCAGAGAGGGTATCCCAGGTCAACAGCTTTTCTCAGTGTGCATTGTTCACATTGTGCCCAATGCACACTGAGAAAAGCTGTTGACTCGGCCCAAAATTTGGCACTGAAAGAGTTAATCTGGATTGAACTCAACCAGATGGAGCTTTGGTCTGTGATAAAACCAGAATTTTAAAACTTTCCCCACATGTGCAGTCTGCTCACATGTCACTGTGAATATTGTGCTATGTCAGGTCTGGAAGCCTGAGA
This sequence comes from Hermodice carunculata, assembly GCA_964020975.1. Classification (NCBI taxonomy): domain Eukaryota; kingdom Metazoa; phylum Annelida; class Polychaeta; order Eunicida; family Amphinomidae; genus Hermodice; species Hermodice carunculata. The sequence goes on along the minus strand of OZ026616.1, from coordinate 104,814,463 downwards.
GGCACTTAACTGAAGATTTCTCATTTCAACTTTGTCACAAGACTAACAAAATATCAGTACTGGAAACATCAAGATTTGTCAACATATACTTTGAAGTGTGACTTGGGAGATTTTTTTGCATGTGTTTTCCTTGATACTTTCTTTGAACTGTATGTAGATTGAAACTGTGTTGCCAGTCATTTTGATTAATTCTTTCACTTTTTTTAACTTCAAAGCTGGAAGATTCAGACACATGAGAAATCATGCAATCTCAACTGGTTCTGAAGTTAGGCCCTTATCATTCTCTTTGCAACTAAGTTTCATGGTGGTTTCTAATTAAATTGGTTGATCCACTTTTAAGCAATGCTGCTATAAAACTGAACAAGCCTCTTAACCCTTAAAGTGCTAATCACTGCTATAGTCATGTTTCATTACAGTTAAACATACAAATGGTTAAAAGATTCAAATTCCTCATGAGGATACCTTTCATTAAAATAGCAGCAATCCTAGTCTAAAGCAAAAAGTAGTCTTAGACAACAGCTTTCAGGGTTAAAAATTCTATTAAGAGGTATTCTGTTAAAAGAATACAATGGAATCTCCAGTTAAGACCACTTTCATAAAGAGACCATTTTCTATATTAAGACCACCAAATTACATACCCTTTTTTGTTCAGCCTTAATCAAATCAAATTCCCCATTCAGACCACATTTTTTCAGTTCCTTAGATGGTCTTAATATGGAGATTGTGCTGTATTTTGTGATTCAGGACTTTCCCCACAGGTGGACCACTGTGCCCACTGGTTTTCTCACCTCCAATGCCTAGAGAAAGTCCCATTTGCTGGGGGTAAGACTACTTGATTGTATAGTTTTAACATAGGCACTTGCCACTGAGCAAGGATTACATGGTAAAATAACATGGACATCCCAGCTGAACAAATTTACGTATGGAAGGAAAATGACCTCTAAACTATTAACGAAACCTTTCATGGAATGTTGAACTTATAACAATAGGTTAAGACTATTTTAGAGCAGTAAAGCTTGCCTAATCAGTGAAGTGATGCCATAACTGAAGCAAAGGCGTTTTGCCCGTTAAACCCCACACTTGTATGAATGGTTATATCCCATGTGCATAGAGCCATAGGACCTATGCTGTGGTATCAGGGGCACATGCTGCCAAAATGTACTCAGTTTAAAGGTTTCACAAACTACTCTGGTAATTAAGCCCACAGGTGTCAGAAACCAATTGACACCTATGCATGTGTGGTTGTCACTACACAGATACTGTATGAAGGTCTCATTAATTTTGCCTGTAAAAAGTTTCTAACATCTTCAAATTAGAAATGCCTGGTACATTTCCAATATTGACAGGCATAATAATCAAAAAGTTTTACAATTAATGTTACTGTTGCTATAATTTACTTCAATTTACTTTGAAGAATGGTACTTTTAACATCCATTACCCTATACCCACAAGTGTCGACCCCCACGATGTCCTCTCTAGTCAGCTGGAGGTGAGAAAATCCTATGCTTTGCTGGTTCTGTGATAGGAGTCAATATGGTCTATGCCTAAGTTCCCCAAGCTAGGGAACCCCAGCAGAGATGCCGATGTCAGAGCCAGGCGCCCACAGGTTTCTGGGTAATTTGGGGGCCACTCAGTCGTACCGCACAGGCTAAAGGGCTACTGAATACAGCAAGTAACGAGGAGTGAAACACGGACCATGATTTCTTAAAAAAAAAAAACAAACAGAATCTTGGGTGGCTGAAAAAAAACGTTCAAAGAACGCAGTACCCTTCGGCCGCCTTTAATCTCTTTTGCTGTAAGTGAATACCCTCTCTGGACTGTTTCTATAGCTCGAAAGTCCGCCGCTAGCTCCAGAGGCAAGGGTTGCCATCCCCTTTTATCTTTTTTTTTTGAAGATAAGTCACTCAAAGGAAATCTGCTGTTAGCCTCTTTCCCTACACAAATATTACTATTGTACACTTGACCTTTGACCTCAAAAACATTAGGTCAAATATAGAGGTATAACCTTGACTTTCAATAGCCTTCTAGATCACCCTATGTTTCTTCTTTTGTTTTAAGATTTAGATTTCTAGATGCACAATGTCACTGCAAACTTGTGACCCTTGTGTGACCTTGAAAATTAGCTGACTAAAATACTTCCTCACTTATACCAATACCACCATTGTGCACTTGACCTTTGACCTCAAAAAGTAGATCAATTATAAAGCTATGGCCTCAATTTTCAATAGGCTTCTTTATGTAGCTTCTTGTGTGTAAGATTTAGAGTGCTAGATGCAGGCTGTCAACAGTTAAGAGTGGTAACGTCGCTCAGCACGTGACCATTGTGTGACCTTGACAATTAGGTCAAGGTCAACTATGCTTGTACACAAAGTAGGCCATATAGGAGTGTAATATCATGTGCAATTTGAAAGTCCTGTCTAAAAAATTTCTGATGTTATAGTGGTAAACAAAATTTCAATGAATAGGTCACTGTGACCCAGATACTTGACTTAGTGATCTACTTTTGATTTTATGACACATTCTTTGGTTGTGATACATGTCTGATAAAATTTCATGTAACAGACTTAAAAAATTCCTTACTTATACCAATACCACCATTGTGCACTTGACCTTTGACCTCAAAAAGTCGGTCAAATATAAGCTATGACCTCGATTTTCGATAGGCTTCTAGATCACTCTATGAAGCTTCTTGTGTCTAAGATTTAGATTGCTAGATGCAGGCTTTCAATAGTTAGAGCGGTAACGTTGCTTAGCACGTGACCACTGTGTGACCTTGAGAATTAAGTCAAGGTCAACTATGCTTGCACACAAAGTAGGCCATAAAGGAGTGTAGTATCAATTGCAATATGAACGTCCTGTCTCAAAAATTTCTGAAGTTATGATGGTAAAACCGTGGGATGGCGCGACAGACGGACGGCGCAGGGTACGACAATACCTGGCAGCCTCATAAGGCCGAAGGGTAAAAAGTACTTGAAAGACAAAGGAATATCAGTTGATGGAAGGAATAAAGCGGCATTTTTATTTTTGATATTTGTCAGTTTGACGTTTCTTCCTGGTATCAACATTACAGCCCACTACACAGCAGTCAGTGGTGGTCTATCATGATAATTCCCCTTGTCACTCAACGTTCTAACTATCAATGCTTTCCGTACTCCCTCCGCCAACGATCTACAATGGTAAACTTCTATACACCTCCTGTATTTGGTCCTGCTTTTTTGTTCATGTTGACATGAACAAGATTAGTGTCTGCCATCATGCATTATCGTGACCACTTTAGAGAAGGTACACAGTGCGCCATCTGGTAGCAAAAAATCAGCCCGCATGCCTCACTTTCGCAATGGGGCAACTGCCGGGGTTTTCCTGCTTGGTGAACATATGCACAGACAGTATTAGAAGTGGCTCACACCTTCCATCACTGCTTTGTGGTACAACAAAGGGCCAGGTAAACTGCCATCAGTAGCCCGCCCAGCAATAGGCTCTTTACAAAAAATTTAACATTGAGCTCAAGGATAGCCCCATTTCACTTGTCAGTTTGCAATTTCTAAGAGTGAAACCCCTTCAACTCATCCTTGCTAAATAGAAAAAAAAGAAGAAGAAAAGAAAACAGTGAAACCATGGAGTAACATTGCCTCATGGTAAACCAACTTGTCTGAGTGAGCCATTGTGAGGGGTACATTCCTTACTTAAGCATGACAAGTGAATGCTTTTCTTATTCCATTTTTCCCTAGCATATCTTCCTGATGTGCAATGTCAATATTTGAAAGTAAATTTACTTGCCATTAATAGACATGTGACTTCTGTGCACAGTCAATACTCATCTCTTTCAGATCCCAGAATATATGAACGGCACGTCCAAGTTTTCTGTGATGAAGCATTTTAACTTATTGCCTAATAGTGTGCTCTGTGTTTATCTGCTGCCTTTTTTTTTCTTTCTTTTTTGGGTGAATGTGATTTGGCAAATTCACAAAATCACTATGGTTTGTTTATTGTGTTGAACAGAAAATTAATTAAAAAGTTTGATTGCATGCCCAAAACCAGACCTTGCGTGTACTGACAGCCTCATACAGGGCCACTAATGTTGACTTGCTGCTAACCTGGTCACATTGCTCAACAGAATGGCTTACCTTGTAGTCAACCTGTATGCATTTGTCAGTTACATACAACTCATCAAAAAAACCAACACTGGACAACAAAAGAAAAAAGAATCTACTGAAGTTTTAGGAATTTTTGCGAATGGTTAATTTCGCGCAAACTTGTTTTTCTGTAAATTAGAAAATATTTGTATATTTTAGTTCTGCGCATCATGGCTTGTCTATATATAAACTTGCATTATGTCAATTAATTTTGGTGCATCTTATTTTCGCGCATCAAGAACTAGCGCAAAAAGCGCAAAATTAAGTTGAGCGCAGAAAATTTCTAGAACTACAGTATTTCAAGAAATCAGTACTTGTGTAGACACTATTCGGGAGGCAATTATGTATAAGCTGAACAATACTAGTGGTGCCACCTGTAGGTGAATGGGAAATGTGCAAAAGTTACAGAAGTAACTGAATATAACCTGGGGTCAGATTGCCTAAATAGCATGTTGACCCAGGCAAAAGACACTCTGAAAACCTCAAGGCTGGTGCCCAAGAAAAGGGTGTGTCTGCCAAAAATAAGAACAAACCAAGGAAAGTACATACAACAGCTATTATGGGACAACTGTACGGCATAATTTGCTCTTTGAAATTTGAAGTCCTTATGAAGTGGATATGTTTCAAAAGCGATAAACAGAATTCATTATAACTCAGACCAGGACTCCCTTGCAGGAATACCAGACATATTATATATTAATCTCCTGCCAAAACCTCTGATCCTGACACCAAACAACAGGAAGAGTCCTCTGTCATAATGTGGGCACAAAGACGGATCAAGAGTGATACTAATACAGTTACAGTGTGTATTTGTAGTAATACACAATACTTATTCCAAACAGATGATGATGATGCCAAAAATCTTCAAGTGCCAAATTTTGGACTGAGTCAACAGCTTTTCTTGGCGCATTGGGCACAATGTGCGCCGACAAAAGCTGCTGACCTGGGATATTTTCTCTGGAACTAGAGGTATGCTGGAACTTGAATGAAAGGTCTTTTTATGAGGAATATGAATCTGAGATTCTAATGATATAGTTCACACTAGTTAGACTTGAGTAGATCAACTTTAGACATGACTGGCACTGCCTGGGAAGTCATGCTGCAGCTGCCCTTGCAGCAGCTGTAGCATAACTTGCCAGGCAGTGCCACAACCACTGACTTAAGACTATAGGCATGTTCGTACTAGTATGAAAGCTCTTTTCATGAAGAATTTAAATATGGAATTGTCATCTTAAATCTAGGTAAATATACAGAAAAATCAGGGACTGGTATGGAATGAGTTAAACAGTTGCTTCCAAGTCACACATTTTTGCAAGAGCAACACATTTGGCTTGTTTGATACAAGGATCTGCCGGGACCTATGGGTACTTTCTTGTTGAGTGACTCAGGCCACAGCAGCAATGCAGTTAATATGAATGTGCCCTAGTGCAATGTAGTTCGCGTATGCCAATGTACACCCTGTATCTCTGACCCTAGGAGGCAGCAGGCTGTGGGCAAGGTGTGTGTTCCCTGGCATGATGACTGAGATACCCTCACAAAATGAAGTCCAGCATATATTTCCTGGTCACCAGTCTTAGCTGGTAACATGGACCTGACCAGTAACTGCTGGCCACACTTAATCACTCGGACAACCCATGCACAGGTGTTTGGAAGATATATATTTGGTGAACATCATTTAAGAGGGTGTCAAAACAATTCTGGGATCATCAGCATTTTATCACATCATCAACAACTCATTTGCATTCTAAATTAAGTGTAAATAATTTTTATGTTTCGAAAAAAAATGTAATTGAGTTTCTGTATGCATAAGAGAAGTAGATATATCGGACATCACTTATCACATGCTCTGGTATGTGGACAAGAATAAAAAGTTTCATGTAGAATTGTGCTGAGTGGCCTGGAAATGGCATGCACCTACTCTCGCCACAACCCCCAATCAATCAAACTATGAAGGTGAAACATCATTGTAATTGTTGTTCATTGCAATCATATATATTGTGCTTTGTTATATATTCGCCAGCTATAGGGAACTTGAAAAAAAAAAGAGAAATAATGATGACGACAACAACAACAGTCAAAACTGTAGTAAATGGGTGTACAAACAGATTAGCTAAAAGGAATATCCAGTGGATGAGGAATGTTTTTAAAGACTTTTCTCCTAAAAATAAAATTTTCCCATGAAGCTATTTTACACAAAACAAACCTATCACCTGCATCTGCCAAAACAAACCTGTATCTCACCAAAACTCCACTTTTCAATTTGCATAGGCCTTATTTATACATAGAGCATCGTATGTCTGTTTAAAATCTATGTTCCCTTCACATACACGCCACTGATGTACTGCAAAAATATTTCAGGTCAACAACTCTCTATCCTTTCTCCTTTATTTAATATTCAGTTATTCAGTGGCTACATATACTCACTGTCCAAAAAAAAAAAAAAAAAGAAAAGAAAAAAAAAAAACCTTTATCACCAGGCACAGTCCTGTAAGTTGAATGCAAGGTATTAAAATTAAACAGTGAATTTAAACACATTGCAAAATTTATTCGTCCCTTCTTCTCACAATTATGTTGGAGGAAATGAACTATATTGACGTGCTCAAGATCAGCGCTAAGACACACAGAATACAGCAATAAAACAGTCTACATTTGATCACTGGTTCAACTGTTGATTTGTTTATATTTTTGCTTGTCTGTGAAATGGATGAGTAAGACCAGCCTGGCTGAGGAAACATTGACATTCCTGCAATGATTAAACATCCTACTTTACATGCCAGTGTGGTATATTTATACAAGTTCCACTTACACGTTCACCCTTTCAACACTAAAATACACATTATATCATACAGCCCATTTATCAAGCTAATATAGATGCACAAACATTGCAATGTGTAGTGTCTGTGTTTTCTGATGATCTTGGATATACTTGTATCTGTCAAGTTTACACACAAAGTGATCTGGAGGAAGATCCATTTTACTTATGTTTACTGATGATCTTGGATATACATGTGTCTCTCAAATTTACACATCAAGTGATCTGGAGGGAGATCAATTTTGTTGATGTCACTTTCTGCAGAAATTTTACATAAATCACAATCAATAATGGCTGTCATGTTTTGTTACTGACCTGATGGGTGCAACAGACATGTGCACATGTGGCTCTACCCTGGAAGTTGAAGGTCATAAGCTCAAGGTCATTTTAGTAGGTTACTTTGTTGGCGCCATATAATTAAAGCTGGCAAGACGTAGCCTTATTTGTATATGTATTTGTATATGTATTTGTATATGTATTTGTATATGTATTTGTATATGTATGGTGTGAGCCACTCTAGTGACCCTTTAAATAGCCTTTCAAAAAACAGACACAGCTGCCTTGTCCTTAATACAAAACGCAACATTATATTACAGATGATTGATGGCAACAAATTTTCAAACCAATCCATTTAACAAACAACTGTTCCAGTTATACCCAGAGAACCCTTGAATATTTTTACAATTATTCATTTCAGTGAAGCACAATGCCCAGTGTTACCATGGAGGACCGGCAAGAGCAGGACAGTCTGAATATACAGTATGTGTACATGTATACTTACAGTTGTTGACATTGCCTTTTAATGCTTCAACTGTGTAACATATGACTGGTTTAACCCTTGAAATGCAATATTAGTCCTCCTCTTTGCCTCACAGTCATTCTTCAATGTGTCCCATTTGCTTCATGGCTAAGTGCCCTGTCAAGGTGGGGATCTCACTTTGGGGGGGGGGGGAGATTATAAGAATGTTATCAGAATGGGATTATAGTGCATGTAAGTATTACACAAACGCTGATTACTTATGAATGGACTTCCCAATTTTTTGTCAACACTGTTGTCCCATGGACAAGTTCTCAAGTTTCCATTGCCCCTTTTCTAATTGACTTCAATGTCCCTTGTAATTAAATCATACCATAAAATTAAAATTTGAAGTGACTCAAGGACAATTTCTTTAAAATTCTTACCTCTGCGATTGGAATCTGTTTTGTCCCATACAACAGGACATATGGTTTGTGTGACCCTAGTAGAACAACGAAGGTCAGAGGTCTGCCAAAGTATGCCGTATGCAGGGTTCCAAGCCAGTGGAGACTGCACTGTGAAGGCTTCAGTTTGACAGGTCAGACAGCTGTTTGTGTGCCATTCACACAGTGACTTACCCCAGCAGGGATTTCAAACCCAACCTGTAGCCTTCTGAGAGTGTCTTCATATCTTACTTCATCCACAATCTTGTCTGAGTCACTCTACTTTAACCCATTCCCCAACTTCAGACTGATTGAGTCAACAGCCTTCTTTGGCGTGCTAAACACCTAAACCCAGGCCAAAGAAAGTTGTTGATCTGGCTCATGTTATCTTGATAGGCATCATTTACAATTCTCAATCAACAGCTGTAAACAGTTTTCCATTCCTATTGAAATTAGTCAAAAGTATTGAAGCAGACATTAATTTGGCCATCAGCCGGTTTTGACTAATTTAAAGGTGAAAGGGTTGAAATACCCATTCATACTTGTTAAGAAAAGTAATAAAAAACCTGCACAAATTTGCAGAAACTGCTTGGATTTTTGCTTCAGCTGGAGATAACACAAATTATCCCCCCCCCCCCCTCCAATTTTCCACCTTTGCTCTGTCTTAGTTAGATTAGGAACACTTTCCTCTTGTTCAGCCAATTTTTAGGTCTTCTGAAGAAATATCACAAATTTTATGTTGTTTTAAGTTCTAAGTAATGATCTGCACCATTATGACAACCCCTGGATACCTTGAAAATAGGTCAAGGTTGCTCAATGTCTAACTTACCCACACTTTCAATGAGATGCTTCTACTTTACAAGTTTCATAATAGTAACTGAATTTGTTCAAATGGTACAGTTATTGCATCCATGAGGGTAAAAATATGCCCCTTGGAAACCTTGAGAAGCGATCAATTCACTGAATGTCAAACTTAGCCAAGCTTCAAATACTATGCCTCTGCAGTAAAAGTTTCAAGATAGTAGCTAAATTTGTTCCAACTTGCATCCACAAGGCTGAAAATATTCCCCCTGGTGAACTTGAAAATGGCTCAAGGTCGCTGAATGTCAAATTCAGTGAAGCACCCAATGAAATGCTTCAACAGTACAAGTATCCTGATAGTAGCTCAATTTACTCAAAAGTTCTTGCATCTGCATGGGCCATGGCTGAAAGGATGGCAGGGCAGATGGATGCATACACACACAGACACGATGACACTAACCCATCACCCAATAAGGCCAAGGGGGTGAAAATCTTTGATTCTCAAATACATGTATAGTTTATACTATATCATATTGAACTAACATTCTTATTTTTAGAAGACAGTATTTTAGGGCCTGTATTTTTCCGTTTCAAAAAACTAGAAATTCCGTTTCACCAGCCAGAAATTTCCAAATTCCGTTTCATTAGTTCTCTTTGTATGTAAAACACATTAAGGCAAAACAGCAAATTCCGTTTCAGAAGTGACAAAAATTCATTATTCCGTTCCGTTTCCGTTAAAAGTGGAAAAATACTGGCCCTAGTATTTCAACACAGCAACACAAACCTGCATCCTTGCAGTAGAAACTGAATGAAAATACAATGCCACCTCATTGGTTAAACATGGGCTGCTCTAAATATGCCTCCATGTGGAAAATATGGGTGTTGCAGGGAATATTATGCAACATCAACAGGATAGCGTAGGGTATGCCTGAGCAGTCATACACAGAAAAAATGTCCTGAAAACAACACAACAGCCAGAGAGGTGCGAAACGTATGTCTGGTCTTGGGGTAACTGTGGGTTTTATAAGGGACCCTGGCACTACAGGGATCAATGTGAATCCACAATGCCACGGCATATGGGTCACTCACAACTGTCTGAATTCGACAGGGGCAGAATCATGGGATGTTGGAGGCTGGGCTTTCCCAGTGGGAGGTTGCCAGGGTGATGGGTGCTCCAGGCCACCAGTAAGACATGGTGGGATCATTTCCAGGAAACCAGAGGGCTGAATCTGGGCGACCAAGAATGTCAGATGAGATGGATGACCATTACTTGATCCAGTATGTGAAGGGCGACAGGTTTCTTTCCACTGACAGGGATCATCAGCAGTGGCGCCAGGCTGCCTGCAACATCAGAGCATCACAGTCTACCATAAGAAAGAGACTGCTGTTGCCCAAACTGAGGTCATATTGCCCTGCCATTCGCATCCCTCTCAGTCCTGCACACAAGACAGGACAAGTTCAGTGGTGTGAGGAACATGCAGCCTGGCCCACAAATCAATGGAATAGTGTGATGTGGTTGGATGAATTCTGATTCTGCTTGGATTTCCACCATGGAAGAATAAGGGTTTGACGAATGCCTTCTGAGAGGTTCATAGAGGGATGTATGGTTGAACACGACCGCTATGGAGGAGGCAATGTTATGATGTGGGGTGCAATGCATGATATGCACAGTCGCCATTTTAAATAAATTAGCACCATATTGAAGCAAAGGATTGTGGGACCCAGTAATTAGTTCTCTGGGGCTTGAGTACATAGCGTCAGTATAGGAATACAAGGATTAATGTATTTTCAAGATGCTGGGAGTTACATGCTGCATGCCTGTTTATTATAATAATTCTGCAAGAAATAGACAGTTCAGCTGCTACAACTTTCCAAAAGAAAAAGAACTAAGAGAAATGTGGATAGGAAACATTTCTAGAGATGGTAACACTGGCCTTTTCAGCAAGTCGGCCAGTTCTAGGCCTAAATTACAAGATGAAAAAGTGTTACAAATTTCGAAACAAAAAAGGAGTTGTCCATGTCAGGGTGATAACATCTTTTCATACATATAGACTCACTGATATCTGTAATAGCAAAGATTTTGTGCTTTAAAAATGATAAGAAAAAAAGTTAAAAAATAGTTAGAGTGCATGGTCAAAACCTGTATTATCACTCACCCATTGGCTTCCACGACCTTATTTTCAGTCTCTGTGAGTTCAGTGTGGGACACACTGAGCTATGATATCACCAATAAGATATACAATACTACATCTGATAAGATAAGATAAAGTTTTATCTTATCTTAGCTTCACCGTATTAGCCATATTGGAACCCTAATACCACTGTGGTGATAGAACTACTGGGGACAACAATACATTCCAGCATAACCAGCAATCAGGTGACACATGCACACCTGACTGTAATAATCACGTATTACAGTAACAGGGAGAACAGCTCTCATCAGGGTGAACAGGACGCTAACAGGCCAGTGTCACGTGGATGGAATCCTGCCCACAGGTGACAAATGGATCCAACAATATCCAGGGCTGCTGTTTCAGCAGGATAACGCAGGACCAAACACTGCCAGAGTTAGCATGCAAAATCTACAGCAACACAATATCCCTTTGTTTCCATGGCCAGCCCATTCTCCTGACCTGTCCCCTATCGAGCATTTGTGGGCTATGCTTGGCATGAAATCAAGGAGGAGTATGCAGCCACCCAGGACCAACTGGCACAGAGGCTCACAGACCAGTGAAATTAACCTTTTAAGGACCACATTTCCTCCCAAAAGACATGTGAAAAGCAATGGTATAATAAAGTGAACAAACTCCGCACACACATCCTCATAACATGTGCATAATGTTGAACAAGGGTGGGTGGGTGGCATCCCCCCCCTCCCAGGCAGTCTAGATACAGGGGTAACTTTAGCAAGTCCTGTTTGACACTTTGAGCTTCTCTGCCATATTTAATATGTCTTTAACCCACAGCACCTCAATTACACCTCTGAACACAACACTGATTTCTTTGGCTTCAGATCATCTAAGTTAGTGGCAATATATCAAAGTTTGAGGTCCATTGGCCCATTTAGCCTAAAATCTGCCAGCTAATCTTTACAGAAATGCTGATGAACATGTTCTGAAATGAGGCAATTAAGATAGATCCAATTTACTGGTAATGAGAAGTGCTGGGCAAAAATTGGGATGCTGCATAAATTTTGTGCTCTGTCTAGTCTTAATTTGAAGGACATCTACACACTTTTTTCCAGAAAATTATACTATGCAAAGAAGGAAACAAGAGGCCCAGGGGTCAGCCCTGATGCTCTGCTGTCATGTAAATAAATGAATTTAAACACATGGACTGGAACCTGCTTATGTGACCATCTGGATAATGGAACCTCACAAATGTCATGAGCAATTGAGACTGACTGACTTCTTCCACATTCCTACTTAATTCCATGAATATCCAGAAAAAATTACAGATGTTAGTTAGAGCATTCGCAGGATTTTCATATTTTGGCCAATACATCAAATAACACTGTAGGTGGTACCACCAATATCAAACTTAACCAAAATTTTATATGTTTGACAAGTCTTGAAAGTTATATGAGGCTAATTTGAAAGCTGTGGACATTATTGGCAAGTCACCTCTTTCAAATTTACAGTACCAGTGACCTGGAATAAACATGTCAAGGTCATTCACTTACAGAATATACTTGTGCCTAATATGATTTGTATCTCAGAAATTTGGCATGTTTTGAGCTACAAAAAGTATTTTTATTGGCCAGAATATCCTTTTAGCTGCAAAACTTAATTTTTGGGGGGTAAAATTATTTATTTCCTTGGACACAATACTTTTAGCACCCAAATTTAATACTCTGGCTTAATACAGTTTTTGGTGTTAACAAACTGTAAATATTGTATCTTTCAACACACTTTGACTAATAAGTTCGATCAACATGTAAACCACTAGTACAGTGATCCGTCTTGAACGACCTCTCCTGTGAGTGACCACCTGGTTTGAACCACCAAATCTGGTCGCCAAAGTTGTTGTTCTTATAATTTACCTTGTATGAGTGACCACCTGTTAAACTGGATCAGCTACCATGTAAAACAAACAGAATTTATGACTGCCTAACATATCTGGCCAATGCAGTCCACCCCTCAAGTCGGGCAAAACTGGCTTACAAAATACCTGCACGCATCTCACCCATTGTAATAAAATGTACATGGTTCTTGTCAAATTTATTGAGTGCAATCAATATAAATTTGATTGCAAACAATAAAGGATGACTTTCTACAATAAATTTCCTTATTCATAACAAGTATTTAATTTGATCAATCAGTATTGTCGGTATGTGGGAATTCAGAAATTCCCGGCTTTTTCTGGTGGGAACTGCTCTAATTCTTCAAATTTAACCAACAGCAGATCAGAATCTTGAATTAGGGCAGAGTTCAGCCTTCCCACCGATGCCAAGTATGGCAGATGTTTACAAATAAGTATGAGCAAATGGAGAATACAGAGAAGAGTAAATGTACCTATGTAACAGGGAATTATTATGGTTTAAACGGTCATAAATGCAGAATATAGTAATTTTATGCAGCTTTGATAAATAAATATTCACTGTTAACCACAACAAAAATTTAAGTACCGGAAGCTATGCTGTTCACTTGGTCAGTGTATGTCCACATGTGTAAGCATATGATCACATATGTATGTGCACAACTTCATAAAAACATAGCCATTCTGGACAAAAAGACACAAATACAATATTTGCTTCATATGACCTATGCAGACAACACTCTTGTCATAAGGCCTTCTGTTAAGACAAGCAAGCTTTACTGCCCATGACAAATAATATTTTGGCTAGGGCAAATAAAAAGTATGAGTTCTCTTCAGATTTAACCAATTACTTGTCCCACATTGTTGCAAAAGTGGTGGTCTGTGACACATAGTGGAAAACCTTAATCCAAAAACCTGAATCGAAATGAATGTCAAGCCAACGAAAAAACACAGCTACAGTAGTCTGTTATATTAACATTGTATACGGATCTAATTGAATGTTACTCCATTGATTTTAGCATTGTACTCTATAAATTTATAACAAAAATCAGCTTTCTTTTATTTTAACTTGGGATCAAAGGGGTTAAAGCCCAGGTCAACATATCCTGTGACTTCTCCTTTTTTTTTAGCTTGCTCTGGGTTAACATGTATAGCTGACAGCAGGAAATTTTAGAGTGTTACTACCTGAGAGGGGAAATTCTACACCAAGCTGTCTCTATTTTCTTGAACTTAAATGTCTGCCTTTTGGACATACATAAATCAGAGTACTATTACCGGACTTGACAGATAACATGGAAATCTCTTTACTCAAGCTACATTTGCTGATAACATCCTTTACTCTGGGGTTACTTTTAAATATTTAACTCTTTCATCGCTGCATTTCCACCCAGGTTAAACTCTGGCACACTAAATTTCTGAGCATATTTTTCAACTGTTTTAACTAATTTGACGCTACATTTGTATCTAAAAAAAGTTCTCATGGTATTTATTTCAACCTGTCAGCACTAGCAATATACATCATGTTTTTTATTTTGCAAGGTTAGTTTCAAGGTCACAGAGTCACTTTCAAGGTGAAAGGTCACAATGTTTGGCAGCTATCTTGAAATTAAAAACCTAAAACACACAAAGCAAGAGATGTATCAGATGCTGCCATTTATTCCATCTAAAAATTGATTCAGTTTTATTCCTTTGAATCATTCATATATATTTATAGTAAATACAATACATAAAGTTAAACAATGGTATGTAAACATTGTTTTTCGCTTGTGTCACGTAGGACTTTATGCCAACCGTGCCCACAAATTACACAGACAAGCTCCAGGTTACACACCCATTTCTCTTATACAAATCAACAGTTCATATATAAAAATGTTTAAACACAAATTCATTTCTAATCTTATAAAAACTATTTACTTGTATCATGCACTTTTTAGTAAGGTAAGTTTCAGGATCAGAAGTGAGAAGGTCATCTCAAAGGTCAAATGTCTTCATAATTTGGCAGCCATCTTGGAATTTGACTACAGTTGCATTCCGCGGCCTGTGGACAATTCAACAACAGTCAACAGTCGCTTCCTGCAGTAAAAGAGTCAACCCTGTGATTGACAGCTGGAAGCAAATTACAGGCTGTCATTGATGAAGTGATGTTCTTGTCCACTATGTTGATAAATAATTTCTTCCTTATTGTCACTTTCTTGCCTACAAGATCAGCTCTTCAAGAGTCCTTTTACCCACCTACCTACCTATCTACAGTGGTGATTAGAACTAGCTACCCTCCCAAACACATCGTCCCATGATTAAATTCACTCAAAGTGCGCTTCAGATTCCCTCTAGTTGGGCTTGAAGCGAGTTCAAAACCCATTTAATATGTTGCTCAAATTTTCCTATTTGAACAGAACGAAATGATGTACATGTAGTAATGTAACTGTGTCATATTTGCGCATAAAACAGCAGATGCACTTATGTAACATTGTCAATCAGTTGCATTTAAATGGGAATCACTGCATGCACTCAACTGTATTGCAGTTCCAAAATACATGTCCTTTACTATATCTTAACACTTTCCGTTTATATAAAGTTTTAGTAATTCATAGAATAATCCTTGGTGCCACACAGTGTCATAGGCTTGCCTAAAGTCAATGAAACATGCATACAGATATTTATTCTTTCTGCACAATTTAGTATATTAATCAATGAGTGTCCTTAGAACCAAAATATTATCAGATGTTCTCAAATGTTTAACAAATCCGATCTGGACCTCATTATTGAGTTGCCTTGATGAGAGGTACTTTTACAATCTCGAATTTTTAATCCCACAAAATAATTTCGATATGCAACTTCCTAATGATATTCCCCGGTATCGTTTTGGATCAACCATTGACCCCCTTCATGCAATAATGTAAGAAAACTAGTTTTCCACAAATTGCCAGGGAAAAAACCAGATGATAGTACAGCATTAAATAATTTTAACAACAATGGCATCAAGACGTCTTTTGCGTTTTTCAGCATTTCGTTAAGAATAAGATCTTTTCCAGGAGATTTATTATTTTTTAACTTGGATATCATAAGGTTGATCTCAACCATGTTAATTCGATAATCAAGCTCTGAAAATGAAGGAATATAATTTAAACTTAAGGCTTTTTCGATGGACTGATGCATAGGGGATTTTGTTAGGTCGATACCATTGGACATGAGTTGTGAAAAATGTTTGACCCATATTTCCGTGTTTATTTTATCACTGGCATTGCCAGAAATATTTTCAGTGATACTTTCCAGTTCGTTTAAAAAGTCCAAAAACTTTTTCAGATTTCTCTCTTTGGTATTGAGCATGTTATCTAATAATTCGTTCTTAAATTGTTTCTCTTTTATTTTTGCCCTTTTTAAAATTTTCGTCTCGTACAGTAATAAGTTTGTCTAAGACCAATATTTTTGGGTTGTTTTGACACTCATTTTGCAAGATTTTTCATTTCATGATATAAATTATAACAATGGTCATTGGCACATTTACGAAGTTTCCTCTTACGGCACTCTTTCTTTTTCAATTTTAGAGATAATTTACCTGTCCTCTGGATTATACCATTAAAATCGGCCACCATTTTGTTGACACTTTCCCTACAACCTAGATCATATTCTCTTTTCAAGAAGCATTGTATGTCTTTCTTACATATCGTCTTTAGTACATTATAAAACTTTTGTGTTTTGTACTATTGCACTTCGCTTTGTGCATACACTGACGGCTCAGTTGGATCGCCATGCACAGTACACAGTCGCTTTAGTGGCTTCCTCATTGCCATTTCCCGGTGTTTGATGATGCATGGAAATGTCATGTTACAGAAGTAGCACTTTGACACTAAGGAAGGGGGTTGGGGGCTAAAAGGTCTAACGTCGTGTGACATTAACTGTGACAAGGGACATGATCCCTAAGGTAAATAGGCAAATTAATAGTAGTGATGTCCATGGTTATCCCAGTACCCGTTGACTGTTCGCGCCATTTCCATTTTGTCACATTTAAACTTTAATGAGGATCCGACGCATACTAGACCTGAAAGCGCTTGGACTTATGACAAATGTGCAAGCATGAACAGAACAGGAGCAAGCAGCACAATGGACTTTATCCATATGCATATAAGTGCACTGGAAAAGATAGAACAACAACGCAGAAATGTGACACCTTGAAATTTAGCAATATTTACACTTGAAGCGCGACATTTAATCACGTTTTTCTGTGTTGGGCAGGGAGGTTAGTTCTAATCACCAACTGTACCTACCTATTATTATTATTATTATTATTATTATTATTATTATTATTATCATCATCATTATTATTAAGTTTATTTTATTTTATTTTCATTCTTTGCGTGAAAGCTTCAGCATATCACTGAATGCACAAACACAGACTGCTAGAAGTCTTATTCATGTGGCCAGGCTGTGAATTCACAAGTGATCTCCAGTGACCTTGCATTAGGGTCAGTCCTAGTCCAAGTCCAAGTCCAAGCTCAAAACACCAGCTTCTCAAGTAAATCTCACAAGTCTCTCTTTGCCCCACTTTAACCATTCCCCACTCAAATTGTCCCCATGTAAAACTTGATATGCTTCAATGTCACATGCTTAATTTCTCATTTAAAAATTTTCCATGATTTTCCCCCCAAAACTGATGACCTATCAAGAAAACACACCCACCAGGAGAAAAGCAATGTACCTAACTCGCGCAATGGAAACTTGTTGACCCAATATTCCAAACCAGTAATGTGGTGAATAATTTTATAATTCATATGTCAGGTTCTGAATACTAGTATACGATATATACCCACAGGTTCACTGTG
Organism: Hermodice carunculata; assembly: GCA_964020975.1. Taxonomy (NCBI): domain Eukaryota; kingdom Metazoa; phylum Annelida; class Polychaeta; order Eunicida; family Amphinomidae; genus Hermodice; species Hermodice carunculata. The sequence continues at coordinate 104,796,680 of OZ026616.1, read as the reverse complement.
ATTGATTTCTTTTGCATACCTTAATATCACCTTGGTAACATATATGTACAAGACTCCATGTGTATTTATTTACTCATTTGTTTATTTGTTCCTTCATTCATTCATTCACTTGTCCCAGTGCAGTTATATTTCGGTAACATCATAAAATTGATGCTAAAATAGTCAAATATTCCGGATGTTGAACAGAAGTAAATGTTTTGATTTTCTCTGGCCTGCCTGCAGTGTCCAGGCCTGTACTGCCATTGATCTCACACAACAGTAAGTGGCTCTCTGGGTTTGCCCATAGGCTCCACTTAGCTCTGTATAGAACCCATCATCCCAGTGAAGCCATGTGTAAGCTCCACAGCCAATAACGCACCAGAATAGCCAATAAAAAACAGCTATAGATACAATCTGCCCAGCAGGCAAACTTGCCTGTGACCTCCTTGAAAGTGGGTCATTATGGAATTACGAGTCAGTTCAAACACATGCTGCTTGTTCCGTGGAATCACAGGCTACCAGACACATTGGCAGAGAACTTTTCTGGCAGCATAATAAAATGTCTACAGTTTGGCACGCATGGAGAACAGTTCTTCCAAAATTAATTCTCAGATTTCTTGGAAATGGTACTATCAAATGTGTATAAAATATGATGAATGATTCAAAGACTTTGTGGTTACAAGATATTTTAGTCATTAACATAACCCAATGTTTCTAGGAATACAGAACTTTGGTTATTGTTCAGGAATTTCAGTCCAGGCTGGAAATGCTTCAAATACTTTGTGTTGATCTGGTCTAGTTCTGGTAGTGCCTGCCATCAGAAAGGGCCCATAGGTTACCAAGGGAAGTCCACACAGTGATAGAGGACAGCACAGATCACAGTGATAGAGGACAGCACAGATCACAGTGATACAGGACAGCACAGATCACAGTGATACAGGACAGCACAGATCACAGTGATAGAGGACAGCACAGATCACAGTGATACAGGACAGCACAGATCACAGTGATACAGGACAGCACAGATCACAGTGATACAGGACAGCACAGATCACAGTGATACAGGACAGCACAGATCACAGTGATACAGGACAGCACAGATCACAGTGATACAGGACAGCACAGATCACAGTCAGACTAGTTTGATGAAAGTAGATCGACTTAAGATGTGATGGGCACTGAAACAGTTAAGACAAGCAAGCCCTATTGCCCATGACAAGTAATTTTTTGGCTAGGGCAAGTAAAAAGTATGAGTTCTCTTCAGATTAAACCAATTGCTTGTCCCAAATTGTTGCAAAAGTGGTGGTCAGTGACAAGCAGTGGGAAACCTGAATCTAAAAACCTTAATCAAAATGAATGTCAAGCCAATGAAAAAAAATACTACTGCAGTGGTCTCCTCTGTTAAGACCCAATAACTAACACCCACCCACCCCCTCCCCCGAGAAGCCATCTCCTCTGCAAAGGCCACTTTCCATGCAGCAACTATGGAATTTATATTGTATTTTACCCCTCAAGAGCGGCAACCCCTCTTTTAAGGCCATTTTTCTTGTGCATTTTTTGGTGGCCTTATATAAGAGGGGGAGAACTGTATCTTGGTGTTCATGATAACCTTTCTACATGCTTTGGGTGTAAATGGATCACAAACAAAAGCATCCACGAAATACATGTTGCAAACTGCAATTCATTGTACTTACATATTCCTTGACATTTTTTGTCTTGACGGCCTTGTAAGATGCGTAGGCTGGATACAAGGTGCCAAAGACCAGTCTGAAACACGTGTAAAACAAAGAAACCAATGTCATCGTTGTTGTCAACAAACATTGCAGTTTTTCATTTCAAAAACTGTAACCACCAGTGAGTTTTTAAAAATGTCATAAAAGCAGGCTATGGGAGGGCAGTGGTCAGGTCAAAGCCTGACCCCACAAGTTTGTCAGCTGGTGTCTCCTGACTCACATGGATACAAAGCCCTCTATTTCACATGTTGAGTGTTATACAATTCTTCAAGATCATCCACAAGTTTATCATTGTATCAGTTCTCCCACTGACTACTATCAAGTCAGTTGCCTGGTGACTTTGAGACAAAGCCTTTGATGTCTCCCAGATACCGGCCACCCATCATTTCACCTGGCAGATTACAAATCAATCCTCCTTGGAGCTTAATCTGATTGTGCCGGAGTGACCAGTTTTATTTTCTGTCCATTATATGTATTGTTGGTGTACAGTATAGACTTGCACTCAGCTTGCACCTGTAACATCAGACACTGTCCTCTTTACCTGCAGCCAGGAGAGAACACACGGCTGTCCCCAGGTGTTTACATAACCTCCTGCCAGAGTGAGGCCTAATATTGCTTATCCAAGAGTACTTGGACTTTGAGGAAGTTGATCCAGACCCACAGGTACAGATTAAATCTTGTGACTCCTTACTACTTGATGGCTAACAGTAAGCATGCCGATTTCATCAGGCTTCGGGCTTCAACTACGATCTGTGTACATTTCACAACTTCATATCCATAGCCTTGGTAGTATAATCTCTGCATCTTGTTTGCAATCTGCCTGGATGATGGGCCTGCAAGCCACTGTCGTCCTCTCAATGCTGTAAGAAGTATCCCCTTGCCTTGATCTATATCAAAGCTGATCCATATTTCTTGGCACCTTTTATTCCTTGGGATTTGATCCAGAAAAACAGGAAGTCCGGGAGTATTCAAGCTTCAACCAAGATCAGCTGACAGACCCCTGGCCAACATTATTTAGCCAACTTTGACCATCTGACCACCACTATCTGACGGGCTATCCATCTCTGCCACCGCAGGGCTATTTTTGGCTGATCCAAAATGGCTGCAACTTCCTGAATGTTCCAGGTTTACCAGCTTCTAGCCATAACACTATTGACATGTGGTAGAAATACACACAAACCAATGCTATCTGTTGTCAAATACAAGTGCTTGATAACCTGTATAATCTTCTCTGGCCAATCAAATAAAGAGGCTATTAACCTTTCTTGAAGGAAGCTCCTGTTTCCTAAGTTGCTCTGGGCTTAAATATAAAGTACAGTGATACTTTTGGATGGGCCCAGCTGCATTACATATTAATTATGCATATAAGTGTAAACATTCAAATAGCCTTCAGGACGTACATGTTGCCACACATTAAAGCTGTAACAGCTCTGTTAACATTGTCCACTCTTTGATGAGCAGCTCCCTGAATATCATACTTGTTTATAAACAATTGTCATATGATGAATCTTGAATCATATGGCTTTCATACACTGCAATGGCTTTCTATTTTCAAAAGTGCAACACACAAAGGATCACAGTTTTACATGTACTTTCAACTCAATGTTCATTGAGATCAGAATTAATTTGGAGACATAAACCCTTTAACTGCACTTATATGTCTACATGTGTGTCTGGCGTCATAATGGTAAAAAAAACAAACAAAGCCAAACACTCATAACTGCACAGTCGACATGAGGTTATGTTTGTGAACAAAGCCTCATTGTTCTCAGTTACTTTGCTGTAAACAGGGTCTTCCTTGAAGCTTTTGTACAAGGCAATGACGTTCTTCTGTTTTTCGTGTCTGGAAAACAAATGTGTCTTCTACCCAGGCCTAGCTCTGTATCCTCTCTGTTACCCTGGTCTGCCTCAAGACTCAAATATTTTATAATAGTGGTGCTTGCACCACTGAGGGGACTGCTGTATGCAAATATGGGACAGTTTAGGGCAGCAAATACATTTCACCTTGAACATTGGGTTAATTGACCTTGGATGTGGGTTCAAGGTCAGCTATATACAGTAACAGATCATTGAGCATAAAATCCAGCATCAAGAAGCAAATATTGGCTGTGTGATCTTGAAAAGTGGATCAAGATCACTCATGTTCGAACTTAAACTGGGCCCTATAAAGGACTATAATCATGTACAATCTAAAACCCATAAATGAGAAAAAGTTTATAAAATATTGTACGGACACTGAATTTCACAAAAGTGGCTATGTGACATCAGAAATTGGGCCAAGGTCACTCATATTTAAACTTCACCTTGGCCTGATAGAAAACTATGATGATGTGCAATATAAAATCCCTATAGCTTGAAAACTTCTCAAGTTATGCTGACACCCAATTCACTAATATGGCTCTGTGACCTTGGAAATTGTGTCAAGGTCACCTATCTTCAAACTCGACCTAGCCCTCACAGGGGATTATAATATTTTCCAAGTTATCATGGACACCAAATTAACTGATGTGGCTCTGTGACCTCGGGAATTGGGTCAAGGTCACCCATCTATGAACTTGCTGTAGCTCTTACAGAGGACAATAACCCTGTGAAAATGAAAGCCCCAGCTCAAAAACTTCTCAAGTTATCATGTGGACACCAAATTCACTAATGTGGCTCTGACCTTGGGAATTGGGTCAAGATCATCCATCTTAAAACTTAAGGTAGCCCTTATACAGCACTAAAATTCTGTGCAATATGCAAGCCCTAGCTCAAAAACTTCTCAAGTAATTATGCGAAAAATGATCCAGATGGCCGGCAGGACGGAACCTGCGACCACTATACTGGACTTGCCTTCAGCGGTCCCCTAATAAAGCTGGACTGGCACCCTTCTCAGGGACTGGTGGACCAATCAGGAAGTTGATCATTATCGCCTTGGCCATTGGCAGTATGTGTGCCCTGTCATACTTTAGTCTGTTACCTTGGTAATCAAAGTAGACCAATCAGAATTTGAGTTACTTTTTCAGTGCTAAATCATGGATCATACAGTCAAACGGCAGATCAAATGTAATGGAGAAAACATGGAGATCGGTTTGTCCTGCAGGCAAGTATCAAAATAATCTCATCATCTTTCAAACTGTACCAGACTATGGATTTTGACATTGGATTTTTTCCTAATTGTCTGACAACCACTTTAACTTTAATTTAGAAAACAAGAGGCCTGTGGGCCTAATGCTCTGCTGACCACCATCACAAAAAACTCATTTTATGAAATGTATTCAATCCACAAACTTGAAACATTAATCAAGGTTAGCCATATTATTCAATATCTAGTATCACAACCGCCCAAGATTTTACCCTTCTGCAACCCCACTAAATTTCATGAAGATCCATAACAATTAAGGATGCTGGACTGGTGACAAGATCTTCACATTTTGACCAGTATATTACATAGTACTATGGCTGGCAACATAGATGTTGACAAAAAAATTTCATACACTTTGTAACTTCTAAACATTGTAAGGGCCTCACTTGAAAATTGTGGGGTGCAGAGCATTCATTGGATGGCCCCTATTTTAAAACTGGCCATTTGACCTTGATCTTCAACTTGAATTAAAAAACTTGTTAGTGTTCAAAATATGCACCCTGCATCCAGCTTTCCCATACATGGTCTGTTTGTTCAAATCGGGTGAAAATTTTCGAGTTATTGAAGAAAAACAAAAAATTGGACAAGCCCCAATCTCCATAATTACTGGGTCATGGTGACCCCAAAAGTAGGTCACCAAGTACGGTTTTATGTACAATGTAATCAAGTGCAATTTTGATCTGGGGGCTCAATTCTCTTTCCCATTGATGTCCAAGCTACATCCTGCCATTACAAAATCACCTCTTTCCACTTGACAGGTATGGTGACCTCACAATAATAAGTCAAGGTCACTGATATTATTAAACATTCTGGAATTAAAAATGGTCTATATATTCTATCAACTTTGCAAGTCTAATCCAATTACTTTTCCAGATATGGAATTTTATATCTTAAAACACATTTTGGCTCACAATTTCTGTCAAATTATTGGTGACGCTTCTAGTATCATTAGCAACTTAGACTTTACCCTCACCTACATTCCCATCAAATTTCGGTGAAGGTCTGCCAAAAATTAAACATGCGACAGTGTTCACAAGATGTTCACATTTTGATCCCTATATTGCATAATGTTCTGTAGGTGGTGCCACCAATATCGAAAGGAACTTAGATTCTCATATCAGTCCTGAAAGTTACCTTGGGCTAACTTGAAAACTGTGGACGGTTTCGCACTAATCAGCTAAAGTTTACATACGTTTCTAAGATGTTACACTTATGTACTAACAATGGTCGTGAAGTGAGTGTTTCAGGTAATTGACTATAGTCCCCTCTACACCCAAGTGATGAAATAGTAGGACCCACAATGAATGATGGTTTCTGACTGTAGACAGACTAGAGAAAATCTCTTGGTGGGTTTAAGTTAACTTTATGGTATACCAACTATCGCCCTACCACCACTTCTACATTAGCCCTACCTAAATCTATAGATTAATATAATCTATTATTAGTGCCTTGGGATGAGTGTTGTATTTTGTCAGTATTGTTCCATATCTATGGAAACACTGCAACAGAGTTTTATATAGCTTTTTGGTGTCACAGGTTGTGTCTCATAGGTTTTTCATCAATATTCTTATTCTCCTTACAAATTCACTTCTTTGTGATGTGTTTCTGTTTATGCGTAAAACCTGTCCAATGACCACACCATACGCTAGGTTCTCTGGAATGTTTCCAGTGATATCAGGAAACTATGTTCTCGTTGGTCAAAAATCTTTGTCACATACTGTTTGTTGTTAATCCCTATTTCAAGATCAAGGAAAGTTGCCTTATTGTCACTCTCATTTTCTTTATTCAAAATGAGTTCTGTTGGGTAAATTTCCTTTCAGTGTTTCTTGATCTCATCCTTGTTGTTCAGAGTACATAGATCATTGATGAATCTTCTAGTACGTGAATAAAATCTTATTGCAGCGCTGTAGTTTGTTTTTGACAATTCTTCCATCCATTTGGATTTTTAATAATGTAGATATGAATTGGCAATATAAGGAGCTGGATCAGTTCCAATGGGTATTCCACCTATTTGTCAAAATACTTTATTACCAAAGGTAAAGTATGCATTGTTCATAAGAATATACTTTATCAAATCGGACAGACATGAGCGGTTGCATAAATTCTGGGAAATTAATTTACTCTGTCAGCAGAGCTAAAAAACTGCTACAAGTGCTAGGTTAAATCTGTAGAACTCAAATTTACTTGTCCCTAAGATCAATTTACTTAGTGCTCCTGGACAGTAGGGCCTGTCTTAATGCTAAGCCCTGTGTATCTTTGTTCTTGAAAAGCCAGTTGCAGCATATGATGTACTGACCATTTGGGGTCTCAGAGCGCCAGTCCCAGCACAAGTTGTGCTTGATACATCTCTAAAATGGCAAACATCTACTCAGTGGTAATGTGTTTGAAATGACTGTAACCAATGTAACTGATTTCTGCAGCTTAAAATCTTATTCTCTTGCTTATTTTACAAGTTTTACATTTGGGGTTAGATTTATCAAAGCAAAACTGATATGTTTGGCACAAAAAGTGCAAATGGAGTCAGGACACAAGACTGGATCTTCATCGGAAGCAAATGTACAGTGAATTTCATTCTGTACCCCTAACAATTGTGACAAAATGCTCCAATAAAATTTTGTCTCAATCTTATGAAAATACCAAATGTTTACAACTTAATGGCATCAAAAGAGGCAGATTGGACACTTTTATCAAATGCAGCATTCATGCTTTCACAAATGACCCATTGTTGAGACCTGGGCGGAAGTCCTGGGAGGAAGCCACAATCCTAGTGATTGCTGTGCTCCTATTGGTCCATGTGACTAGTTATCAGTGTTAACAATGTATAGGTCATATGACGATCTGCATAAATTACAGTTAGCCAATAGAAAGGATCGTTTGATCAGTAATCAAATAAGATGTTTCACACTTGAAACAGTTATGTTTGACATAGATAAACTACATTGTAGTAGGATTGAATCACTGGAAAATCTTCTTGCTGAAGTACACAAAATTGTCTAAGTTTAATCAAATTTGAAATATTTATGTGATAGTAAGACATTGATCATCCGAAAAAACCTTGCAACATTTTGTCAATCATATAAGCCCAAGTGGTACATTCTTTCTTTTGGCATAATGGTTTTCTCTGATTGCCAAACATTACAAAAACCACGTCAATAAAAAACTAATTCAGTAGAGAGAATGCAGGTCAACAAAAATGAATGTGGCCTTCAAAGAGCTAAGCTAGTTATTGGCTTACCTCCTGCAAATCACTTTCAACTGAACAAAATCAGAGAAGTAATCGTTCAACCTCATGCCCCTGGATTGTGCTATTCTGTGAGGATACGTCGCCCTTTTTTGCAAAACTTAATTACAGCAAATATTCAATTTTTGTGAAGAAAGGAGGACAAACCACAGGATTAATTCTGTCTGAGACAATTACGGTGTAGTCTGAGGACTTCACCTGCCACTGTTGTCTCATTCGTATGGAAACAATATGGAGAACTCTGCAGTGTGGCAATATGCAGAGGCAAATCAGTTTAGTCTGACGACTGTTTTTGTAAGGAAAAATAGTGTAGGGATCAGGCTGCCTCACAGGGTGATGGCAGAGATGCTGCTCTGCCAGCAATGTCCATGTATTATTTGTGTACTGTACCCTGGCCAGTGTTTTGCATTACTTTATACATACAAACTACAGCTCAGTTGTTTAATGGGCATGGACCAACTGCATTACTTTAAATACATGTATTGGAAATGTTTCTGTTGATCACAAAATAATTTTGTCTGAAAGGCAAAAGTTGCTTTATGGGAGAGAGGGGAGGGGAAGAGGGAGAAAACTGTTACATGTCCAGGTAACTGTGGCAAAAAAACAAAACAAAAAACAAAAAAAACAAGAGGTCCATGGGCCCAATGCTCTGCTGACATATTAATCTGATGACCATCACCAAGAATTCATATTCCACTAGACATACCTTCAACGCAAGTGTTGACTGTAGGGTCTACCATTTGCTTAAAATAAATTAGGTCATGGTACCACCAAAATTTGATTATTTCATCTTGGCATGCTAGATAAGCATACTGCCAAATTTGAGCAAAATACATTGGAGCATTCTGGACCTATTGCAATAACAAGCCCTAGCAGGCATGTAATTAGGTTGCCATTTGCTCAAATTAGGTCATGGTGACACCAAAATCTAATCAGTTCATCTTGCCAGGTAAGGTAAGCATATTGCCAAATTTCAGCAAAATACATGGAGGCATTCTAGAGATATCAGGGTAATTAGAATGTCATCATCTGGAAGAACACCCAGATGGATGGACAACCCAAAAACAGAGAGGGTCCTCCCCTATCGGGTGGACCCTTAAAAATCATTCCCTCCATGACTCTTAGCAATGAGTCAAAATCAGCCACATGATGCAACATCAGATTTCCATATATGTGATACATTTGGTATCATTCTCCTTATTCTTTATCAACATATTGAATTTAGCATCCTTTTCTTAAGTGCTTAATGGCCTTGAAAAAAAGGTCAAGGTCATACAACATATCACAAAATTTGACCATTTACTTAATGCATACACATTTACGGCACATTTGGTATTGCTAGCCTTCTAGTACTTCTAAACACGTCAAATTTAGTATACTTTACTACATCTTAATGACCTCCAAAATTAGGTCAAGGTAACCCAAAATTTTTACAAAATTTGATCATTGACCTGACACATATCTGGTGGAAAGTTAAAGAAGTTGCATCTCAATTTATAATCAAAACTATACATTTAATGTACTTTTAATACCTATCATGCAAGTTCAACTTAATGTCACCAGTGGCTCCACCATCACGCCACAAATCATAGACTTTTGTCTGCAAAATATTCCCGTATTGGTATATTTATATATGGGCACAAGTTCAGATGTAATGACCATAAGAGAATAAATTAAAATAAAAAAAAAAATCCTGAAATGTATTCACTTTGTGACCTTGAGAAAGTCAGTCAAGGTCACCCATATTATGCAATATCAAACTTCCATATATGACACATATTTATGGTACACTTGGTACTGGTAGCCTCATTTCTCAAAATGTAGAATTCAGCATCCTATACTATGTCCTTAATCAGGGTTCATACAGCTTGGCACCTTTCAAATTCAAGGACTTTTCCCGGACTTTCCAGGACCTTTTTTTACACAAATTCAAGGACTTTCCAACTTGATGGATTTTCTTTTTTGTGTCTTGCTGTCCCTTTTTGGTGGTTTATATAGTGACAGGGTAGGAAGTGATTGAGCTAACCTAACTTTTGGAGGAAGGTGCATTATTTGATATTTAAAACACAAGGACTTTATTGCAAAAACATTGATTTTCAAGGTTTTCAAGGCCTTGAAAAAGCAGGTAGTAAATTAAAGTACTTTCAAGGATTTCAAGGACCTGTATGAACCCTGTTAATGACTTTGAAAATGAGGTCAAGATCACTCAAAATTTTCCAAATTTAACAATTGGCCCAACGCATGTTGGGTGTAAATTTAGAAGCCCTCCCCCCCCCCCCCAAAAAAATTCATAAGCAAAATAAAGAGATGAATGTATTTTGAATACTTAAGATGCTACATGTAGTTCCACTTAATACCACCAGTGGTGTCACCATGGCTCCACACTTCATAGACTTTTGTCTGTATCATATTCCTGTGCTGGCACATTGATACATGTGCACAAGTTTAGATGTAATGACCATTTTCTGATATGTATTCCCTTTGTGACTTTGAGAAAGTATATAAAGGTCATCCATATTATACAACACATAACTTGTACACATGATACACACTTGAGGTACATCTGGTATCATCAGCCCCATTCTTTTATAGCATGATGAATTTAATGTGTTTCAACACCTATTGGTGCATATCTTCTGTAATACTGTAAGGGACACCAACAAATTTCAGCATGTTTTTGCAAAAATTGTCAAAAAGCAGCATTCTCAAAAGTTTCCTATTTTTGCCCAAATGTTAGATACTACTATAGATGCCACCACCAATATCAAACTCTACCTAGATTTTCATGTCCTTTTTAAGTTCTGAAAGGTATATGGGGTTAATACGAAAACTGTTGACTGTATTGCATTCACTGGCAAAAGTTTAAGGATGGATGGATGGACGGACAGCAGACTCTCTGATGGTGTGATGGATGGACAGACATCGGTGATTGCATAAGCTCTGTGACCTATATCAGCAGAGCTAAAAAGACTAGCAGTTTATTGGGTATGGACCAACTGAACTGGACCTGACCCTGAAATAGTGTACCTGAGGTAAAACAATATTTAATCTGCCAATATACACTCTCCATGTCTACTCAGGGTAAAAGTAATTATTTACTAGCACCAACCAATGTTACCTAACCAACACCTGACCTAGAGAGGAGTTTCCCTGTTCCTCCTTCCCACCAACAAGAGTATTGACCAGTATTTCCTGCATATACCTTCAGGCGTACTGACATGTTATACACAAAAGTCAATTTATTCCTAAAAGTACCCTGCAAACATCTCTCTGTCTCTCTTTTTTTTTTTTTTGGTTGGACAAAAACAAGGTGATGCACACAGTCAAACATGTGGGTCCAGTCAGGCTGCACCAGCCTGCAAGGGCCTGTCAGAAAACATCAGCTCTTTTGTCATGATTTTTGTAGCAGATCAACACACTGTTCATGTATGGTGTTCACTCTGCTTTGCACTCCTGCCCCACATGTAATCGGCACCCTTCCCACTTACTTGCCTTGTGTAACATGCTACAATCAGGACTTCCAGGCATCAGCTTTTGCCATTTCACACTCAACTTCATATCATGCACCAGTACAGACCAAAAAAAAAAAAAAAAAAAAAAAAAAAAAAAAAAAAAAAAAAAAATCCTGGTGTGCTGGGTAGTAATTAGGGGCAATTTGGTATATGATGTAAGTAACTAAATATTCACATGATATAATACAGATTATTTGTGAATAAATGGAGTGTGTGTGAAAAGGCAGGCAAAGGTAGAACCTTGTAGGACTGACATATCTCTGCTTAGAACGCACACACATCTGAACATTGTGTAACATATCTATTTAAGTGATCACTATACAATGCCTCTACAACAACAGATTTCCTGTATACAAATGACTAGATACTAACTGACAAGTAATGAAAAACAAAAAGAGAAAACAATAAAACTCAAAATATTTCCGAATTTGAACAACTGCTCCACGATCATGTGTCGTTGGGTGACAAAGGGAATATTATTCTTATGACCCTCTTCTGTCAATTCTTACGGTCCGCTGGCCCCCAAGACCCTGTTACAATACTGAATATGTAAAGATACAGCAGTTCTTTGTGAGTCTCCATGGTGTGAGGAACCACAGTTATCTCTAATTTGACACTCCCCGGGACCTAATGCTGATGTATTTGCAGGCAACTTTTTCCCATTAAAAATTACCAGCCATGTCCTAGTGTCCTCAACGTACTCTGCTTTATTTCCTCATCAGAAACACATAGGATGTGATTACAGAGGTGCCAAGTTTCCTGATCTGGCGGGAGATATCTCCATTTATCTGGTGATATAAATCATTTAAATTTGTCTATCTCCTACTTTTTTCCCCCTGTCTGCTCCCATTATAAATTAACAGGACTTTGATTGGAGTGGTCCCTCAAGACAGGAACTACTGTAATCATCCTAATTTGGTTTATGTGACTCCAGGTATCTCCACCTGGGCTCCATTCTATGGTTTAGGTATGGTCTATTATTAGTAAAACATAAATACTCATGGCATCATCACTGTGCCGGAATGGCTTCCAAAATGTCTGCCATAAACACAGACCTTGCCCAATGTGACAAAATGAGACATTTCACAAGTAGTAATGTCTTCCATAATGTCTCTTTCTCCGTCGCTCAAAATGAAACAAAATAAAGTAAAATAAAATAAAATAAAAAAAGAAATCAAATCAAATCATAAAACAAAAAGAAAAGTTTCCCTCCTGCTGGATAAAAACTGAAAAGTACAATCAGTTCTTCCTGAACCAATGCATTGATACTACCAAGGGAAAGCATGTAACTTGTCTCAGATGTATTCATAACTGTAAGAAATTAAAGTCATAAAAGTAAAAATTCATTAAATTTTTAATAATAAGTCTCAGTGTGTTATTTTCATTTTTCAGAGAGCCTTGTGTTGAACTTACACATAAATGAGATCTATCAATTATAACTGTCATATATATGATATATATGTGCACAGACATTAAAAGTATTCATGAAAAAACGTAGAACAGTTTTCCTATGAAGTTCCAAAGAAATAAACTTTTGTCCAGCAGGCTGATGCCACAGACAGTTTTTAAAGCAATTAATCAAATCTGATAAGACTCATTGTCCAAATGCTGGCAAAATATCTTAACCTGATATAAACATGCAAAATGGAAGGTTAAAAAAAAAAATCTACAGGGGACGCTAAGGTTTTCAATCAGAAGCAATTATGTATAACAGATGAGACTCAGGTGGTGCTACAAAGTGATCCATCAAAGTTATAATAAACTGTAATTGTCTGGCTGTCACCATATGGCAAAGTGCTCAGTGAACCCACCAAAAAATGACAAAAGTGTAGGAATGTCTCACCCATAGGTTAAAACATGGCGTTTGGCTGCAGCAGAGGCTTACCTCAAAATACTGTTCGGACAGCTGCACCCAATATACCTATGACATATCCATGTATTTTATATGCCATCAACATGATCAAATACTCCAATGAACCAGACAGAGAATTTTTGTTTGTTTGTTTTCCTCTCTTTCTTTTTTAATTTGGTGTACAGTGAGCCATGTATCATTGTGCAGGTTCGTGTTTCTACTATCAGCTCTCAACCATCACTGTGATCATCAAAGTATACAAATCACAGCATATTTATGCATTCCTGCTATCACTGGTATTTGAATATTGTATGAAGTTTCAATTTTCTGTGGTTAGAAGCCATAAGAGAGGGGTACATGCAGTGTACACTGTAAATATGTAAACTTAGTGGAATCAAGGCACTGCATAGGTATTACAGGGTTGGGAAAGGCATATATTAACTCATTCCATACTATGATCACAGGCCTTGGTCGGTGGTTCTGGCACTGCCTGGCAAGTCATGCTGCAGCTGCCCTTGCGGTAGCTGGAGCATGGCTTGCCAGGCAGTGCCAGAACCACTCATTTAAGACTATGGGCATGTTGGTACTTGAATAAAAGCTATTTTCATGATAATTTAAATACACAATTGTGGTCTTAAATCCAGGTAAATATATATGCAAAAATCAGGGACTGGTATGGATTGAGTTAACATGCAGACCCTGTATAGTACAGCAGGCCCTGTATAGTACAGCAGGCCCTGTATAGTACAGCAGGCCCTTTATAGTACAGCAGGCCCTGTATAGTACAGCAGGCCCTGTAGAGTACAGCAGGCCCTGTAGAGTACAGCAGGCCCTGTAGAGTACAGCAGGCCCTGTAGAGTACAGCAGGCCCTGTAGAGTACAGCAGGCCCTGTAGAGTCAGCAGGCCCTGTAGAGTACAGCAGGCCCTGTATAGTACAGCGGGCCCTGTCTTGTGACACCATGCCCAAGAGCAAACCCAAAGGTGGTACATGGACATGCATTCCAAAATATGTTGTCTCTCACCAGGATAGGACAGTATCTGAGACCAGCAAAATGTGGTCTTTCAACCCAAGTGGTTGGTCTATCATAACAGGGACCAATCCGTTTATGAGCAACATGGACTCACCATCACTAACGCTAGCAGTGTCATAATAAAATGGAAAAGAAAATACATGAAACATGAAAAGAGAACATCTTTTCTTAAGAATCAGCTGTATATGAATGACAGAAACTTGTACATCAACAGTACGTCACAATGATGTTTGTGACATGATTTCCACTATTTTCCTTGCTTGAGACCGGGTGAAGACTGAAAAATATCACGCAATGAATGTCATAATGATGTCTCCCACATGCAAAGATATTTTAAGATTCCTCCCCCACACTCTACCTGCTGAAGTACAGTTGTCCCTGTCTTTTATGACAACCCTAAAAGCACCAGCAATGTGGCCTCATAAGAGGAGTGGCTTCTGTTGAGGGGGTAAATATCAAAATAATAAAAATGCCACCTCTGCTGCACAGAAAAGTGGCCTTTCTAGAAGGGGTGGCCTCTCTTCAGAGGGCCTTATAAGAGGGGGGCCACTGCACTTAATTAAAGCCAAACAATTGATGCAATGCACCAGATATTTTTTATCTTGCTATTTACAATGGAACACAGTACCACTAGCGACAAGTTTGAAATGATTATTTTACGTGACTACCTGATGGCTTCATGGTACCAGACAACAGGTAAACACTATGCCATTAACAAACTCTTTGAATATTATTGCAGTAGCACAGTAAGACCTGGCTTGAAAGACCACCCAGCACGATGACCAAACCATGGTCTGTCAAGACAGGTGGTCTCTCATTGACATGCACCACTGTACCTGTACTCTTCCACCACTGTACCTGTCCTCACGCACCACTGTACCTGTCCTCACGCACCACTGTACCTGCACTTCTGCACCACTGTACCTGTCCTCACGCACCACTGTACCTGTCCTCCTGCACCACTGTACCTGTCCTCACGTACCAGTGTACTTGTCCTCATGCACCTCTATACCTCTCGTCCAGCACCTCTGTACCTGTCCTCATGCACCACTGTACCTGTCCTCCTGGACCTCTGTACCTGTCCTCATGTAACACTGTACCTGTCCACATGCACTACTGTACCTGTCCTCCTGCACCACTGTACCTGTCCTCACGTACCAGTGTACTTGTCCTCATGCACCTCTATACCTCTCGTCCAGCACCTCTGTACCTGTCCTCATGCACCACTGTACCTGTCCTCCTGGACCTCTGTACCTGTCCTCATGTAACACTGTACCTGTCCTCATGCACTACTGTACCTGTCCTCCTGCACCACTGTACCTGTCCTCACGTACCACTGTACCTGTCCTCATGCACCACTGTACCTGTCCTCCTGCACCACTGTACCTGTCCTCACGTACCACTGTACCTGTCCTCATGCACCACTGTACCTGTCCTCCTGCACCACTGTACCTGTCCTCATGCACCACTGCACCTGTCCTCATGCACCACTGTACCTGTCCTCCTGCACCACTGTACCTGTCCTCTGCACCACTATACCTGTCCTCTGGACATTCAACAATTTTTCACAATTTCTTAAGGATTAAAATGCAAGTTTCTAAGGTATAAAATGTCAAAATATTGAGCATAAAAAATCAAAGTTTAGCACAAAGACAAAAGAAATAAGACAAGTTTATGATTTTGGTGATATGAAACCTCTGCCAACAGTAAGAACAACCATCTTATCTTGAAGACTTTGCATTTGAACTTTATTTTTTGTTGACAGGTATTACACATGCCTTACATTGTAAGTTTATTTTGTCAGCAAGGTGAGAGTTCAACAGTTTTCAAAGCCTTGTCCTTATGCTCCACATCACAAACTTCACCGTTACACCAATAGGAAAGGTTAGAATTAGTTCTAAGGTGTGTATTTGCCCCAGTACACAACTCAATATACAAACATTTGGAGGGCTGCAGCTGTGTATTCCCATTAGTTTGTATGTTAAAGCAACCTTAAATAAACCAGTCACTTTTGTAGCTGTGATTATATGGTGTTTGTGAGGTATTTAGTTATGCATCTAGATTTACTCTCTGAAATTTGGTGTTTCTATGTGTAGTAGTTTTCAAGTTATTAAGTTGCAGATTACAATGTAAAGTAATGGGAATACACAACCCTAGCCCTCCACTGACTGCAGTGCCCTCTTTTAGGCATTTCTTGAACCTTCTGTTCTTGCTCTTGCCTATTTTCCACAATTTTTCATCAACAGTTCAGTTTTTGAAGACTTCAGCTTGAGACAATACGCCCCACATGAGTAACTGCCCTTGGTGGGGCTGACCACTGTCATGCACCTTGAAAAGTTGTCGTTTTATTCTAAGAAAATGTTGATATCCTGGGACAATTGAGTGCCTCTCAGATCTGGTCAGTTTTGCTTCTGGGTTCCCTAGCTATGTTCAGTTATCAGGTTATGGTTAACTGGACTACATGCAAAGACCATGACCAACCTTTCAACACATAAGCCACCTGCACTACCCAGCAAACCAGCATGTCACTTAATACACTTATTTTTTCATGATTACATGTCAATCAAAGAAATGTATATGTCTTCTTATGTCAACACAGGATGCAGTGAAATTTGATAATGATTTAAAAAAAATAATAATAAAGCTCTGAGTGCATGACACTGCACATTCAGTCTTGACAGTGACTAAGATAAAACGATGCATCCTCCTCTTTGCACCAACCTCCTGGCAGCAATTATCCCTTGCCCCATGAAACTGGCCAAAACCAGCTGCTGGTCAAATGTTATCTGCTTTGGACTAATTTCGTCAGAAATATTAAATAATATGGATGATAATTGTAGATGACTTTTCCTTTCAAGATAATAAGTCCCAGGTCAACAGCTTTCCTTGGTATGGATTGGGAACTCACAACCCCAGCTAAGGAAACTTGTTGCAGTCTTAATTCAAGGGGACAAAAAAAATCAAAGTTACCTTCAAGTGAACAAAAGGTCCTTGACAGAGGTCTTGGGTATATTAATGTGGATAAATTAAGAACTTGAGTCATATGTATTTCACCTCAGGAGACAAAGGGTTGAGTTGACAAGAATGTGATAAATATCACACACCTTCTCACATGTTTAGCAAGTGACAAGCAGATGTGAGTGAGTATCACCATTGTGTCTAAACAGAGGACAATGGGTATCCTTCAGATAACTAATTAATTGTTATTTATGCTGCATGAAGTAAAACATGCCCAAGGTCATTCTCATTTGAATACAGTGACCTGACAACTGAGTCACCACATTGTCACCATCTTAATGTGCCTGGACTACTTTCACCTGGTCAATCTTGGAGCTACACACATGCCCCCAGTGATCATACTTATGATCTTACTGGCACAGACAAACCTATAACTTAAGATCATCAAAACAGAACTCTTGTCTCTTTGCAAGCCACTTGTTTGTCACTGTTCAGCTATGCAGTGGCCCAACTCTCTCCTGGTTACCTCTGTCAAGGACATCCCTCTTCAAAAGGTCACCCGTGGTCATCTCTCATTCCCTGGTAGTGATCCCCTCTTAAGGTTTCTTCTCAGTTTAATTCACTCAACACAATGCACATTTTGCTCACTTCTCCACATCATCAAAGATTTCACACGTATATGTTTTCTTTCTTCAAAGGCCAGATTAAAAAAAAAAAAAAATGTTTGGGACTGTCTTATAAGAGAGGGTTTAGTGAGGTTCACTATAATGGTTTTGGTGGCAGAGTGTCTAAAAACTGCTCTTACTGAACAGGTGGTCTTTCATGACAAATGTAGTCTTAAAGGTTGAGGTTTCACTATATAGCTAGCCCACTTGGCAATGTGCAACTAGTACCACTTTGGTACAATATGGTGCTGCCTCACATTAACCCTGTTTGACCTTTCCTTTACTTGATGACCCTAACCTCCCCCCCCCCCAAACAAAGGTAATTGCAACATAAATCAGAACCTTCTGACTCTATCTCTGTTGTCTTTTTTTTTTTTTTATAAAGCTTGTGAACCATCAGATATTTACTATGTACTACCAGTTTTAGGATTTTTAAACTAAAAAGTTTTACTGTTTTGCACAGAAATTGCACATTATCTGTACAAAGTACTTAAGTTATAGCAACTAGTCCTTTAACTCATTCCATACCACTCCCTGATTTTTCCGTATATTTACCAAGATTTAAGACGACAATTGCACATTTACATTCTTCATGAAAAGAGCTTTCGCTCAAGTACCAACATGTCTATAGTCTTAAGTCAGTGCCAGAACCACTGACCAAGGCCTGTGACAATAATATGGAATGAGTAATTACAGCTGCCAGATTGCCAAGTGATCTAAGCACTTACAAGTGCAGAGACATGTAGTTTAGCTTTGATAAACAAAGTTTGATAAATGTTAACGTGTTAATATCGGAGACATCAAATATGTACATGTCTGCACAAAGGAGGTTATGTGAAGCCTTTGTCTTGTACTCCAAGGAAGGACTGGAGTGGATTACACAGCATTTTAAGGCATCCTTCAGGTGGATGAAGAAACTTATGAACTAAGTGAACTTTGTGTGGATCCAGTACCTTACATGTACCTTCACTTGTAACCCCTACATATAGATTCAGCAATTTATGTAGAGTACCTGAGTCCTTCATGTGAATTCAGCTTTCTCATAGTGCCTTCATGTCAATTCAGCATCTTACTCAAAGTGCCTTCATATGGATTTAACAGCTTACTCATGGTACCTTCATGTCAATTCAGCAGCTTACTCAAAGTGCCTTCATATGGATTTAACAGCTTACTCATGGTACCTTCATGTCAATTCAGCAGCTTACTCAAAGTGCCTTCATATGGATTTAACAGCTTACTCATGGTACCTTCATGTCAATTCAGCAGCTTACTCAAAGTGCCTTCATATGGATTTAACAGCTTACTCATGGTACCTTCATGTCAATTCAGCAGCTTACTCAAAGTGCCTTCATATGGATTTAACAGCTTACTCATGGTACCTTCATGTCAATTCAGCAGCTTACTCAAAGTGCCTTCATATGGATTTAACAGCTTACTCATGGTGCCTTCATGTGAATTCAGCAGCTTACTCAAAGTGCCTTCATATGGATTTAACAGCTTACTCATGGTACCTTCATGTCAATTCAGCAGATTACTCATAGTGCCTTCATGCAAGTACAGCTGAGTGTACTCATAGTACCTTCATATGGACTTGGCAGCTTAGTTAATGCACGTGTTCAGTATAGAGAGGTGTTCGGTATACAGAGGTGTTCAGTTAGAGAGGTTTTACTGTATGTATAATAGGCTGGTGATGATGTCATCACAGACCCATTCGAGTGGGCTCTTCATATTCTGCTGAACCTTTTGTCCCTTGAACAGGCCTAAACCAGGTGGGGTCAAATGTTGTCTGCTTCGCCTTCAGTTTTTCCAGGTAATTTCAACAGTAGTGAAACACAATTAGACTGAGAATTCTAGATGAAAACTATCAAGATCACTTGCCCCAGGTAAACAGCCTTCCTTGGCATGGGTTGGGTACTAAATGCCCAACCCATGTCACAGAAAGCTGTTGACCCAGTCTTAATTCAAAGGGGAAGGGTTAATAACTCGGCATCCTATGCTGATTTTTGCATAGTTCCACTCAGGAATTCTTGGGTGGCTCCTTAACTAGTAATCAAAATGGTCATTCTATTAAAACCTCTACAGTCCTGATCATTCACCATGTCAATATTCCTGGTTACCATAGCAACAATATAAAAGCATTTACTTAGAAAAATTGCCTCTTCCCAGTAATGATGAAGATTGTGAATTAATGCTCACACCCTAATGATTTTCCATTTGCTTAGGCAACGTGGCATCAACTGAGGATGATACCAAAATATGGTGGCCCATTGTGTGCCGGGGATTGGTTCCTCACCCAGGATCAGCCTTGTTCCTCGCATTGTGCTGTTCCTCAATGGTTTTTTGTCTTGGCAGTTTTGGTGTATAGGCATGCAGGCTATCTTCCTGTTATCACACGCTCCACCTTCCCAATGGTTTATTTATCATGTAAGACTACTATGCTGCAGATGCACCTGGTCTGTGCACTACACTGGCTTCAGGTATGCTATCTTAGGACAACTGTCATCATCAACAGTCGAGCAAGAGCACTCGTACATGTACCATCCCTGTGTCATTCAGTAAACACATCTATTTTTAAAACCCAGACATTTTTAGTCTCATAGGTGCTCAAAAATAGTACAAGAATTGGGAGCAATATTTCTATAAGAATAAGTGGATCTTCTTTCCTTTGCACAAAGTACATGTTTCAAGGCAACCCAAACACACCTTTTCATATATTTGTCTCATCTGAATAATTTTGCCTCATAACAAAAATGCCAGACTGACCTGTGATGCTAAAATTCTGCAAGATACATGTATCACTTTATCAGTACATTGGGTCACAATGACCCGTGCAAAATAATCACAGTATCTTTCCTTGCGAGTTTATTGTGCCATATTTGGGCAAAATCCATCTTTGGAAGGTACAAGTGTATCACATTTATAAAAGAGACGAATGAATAATCGAATGAAAACACAAGTTTTCTTCTGGGCAGGTGTTATTCATCATATGTATACTACTGAAGACACGTGTATCTGTGATACCTTGCCATTCACCTAGGTGCGCCGCAAGAAACCACGTCAGTAAGTCAATTTTCGCAGTCAATTACATCAACAGAAGGCATTCTTGTGACCTGTCAATCCATGTGCTCGTCTATACAGCCCAGCATTTTCAACATGGCCAACGTGCCCATTCCAGCGTAATCCAAGTGTGTTAGTCCCATTTTGAATGCAATGGATTTCTTGCACTAAAATTGCTTGTCAGAAGGACTGAATAGCGGTGATCATTAAACATGCCTGCATTAGGAGGTCTGCTACCACTGTACAGTTCTGCTTAATTTCATCTTGTAGAATCCAGGGACCAGGCTCTGATTACTCTTTCTAAGACTCATCACAAATTGCATATACTTCAAACTAGTTTCTTTTTTTTTTTCTTCCTTTTTTGGGGGATGGGGGTGGGGGTGTGAGGGTGGGGGGTGGGTGTGTGTGTGTGCAGACAATGGCATGTATTTGTGTGTGTGTTTTACCACAAACATGAAAAACAGACAAAGGACAAAGGGTTATGAGGGGATTAATGGCACCAACTTAGAACTGGACAGTTTTTCAGTGAGTGGTATAAGACTACGCTCTTTGAATATTAGACTTGACACTGTTCATATGGTACTTGGGCTACAGATTTGTTGGGTTTCTCTAAATTCTATTAGCTAGATTTTGGTGACTCTCCTTTGCACTACTTTTTTACTGTGTGTGTGTGGTTTTTTTTCCCATAACTTTGCACACATCATCCATGGTTCACTACTGAAACCATCAAAATCGTCACCAAAGCCATCACCATTCTGACATTACTCAAATTTCGTCAACACAATGAAGCGAAAATGTATCAATCAAGTCTCAGTATTTTCAATTGTAAGCTACCATGCACATGTAAATGCAAGTGATTGACTGTTCCAGGCACAAGCTGTAAGTGGCCATTAATTCCACTATGGCAATGTGGCAAAATCACATTGTCTCTATCCCATTCATTGCTATATCGTGATGATTAATTTTGTCCAGTACTTATTTTGACGATTTCTCAAGAGCATCATAACTGTCAACATAAATACATGATATTAACCCTTTGGTGCTCAAATTTGCCCAACTGCTGAAAACTAAACATGCTAAAGACCCTTTATGATGGCACATGCCAGTTTCACTTCATGCCACCTGTACTAAACAAAGCTATTGACTCAGTTTTATTCTCAGGAAGAACAGGCTAATACAAATTCCATTTTTATATCTGTGTTGAATATGAAGAACTAAATATAAAATTGTGCTAGATGAAATCAAATATATTCACAGGTGGTCTGTATAATTATCTGGAGTCCTGAGCCAGATTAATGTACATTGTAACAGCAGGGACCTGCAAAAAAGGAAAGGAGATTGCTGTGGCTGACTGTGATGCAGGTGATAGCCTTCATTTCCATGCCATATCAGAGTAAAACACCTCAGGATTCACCCCATCTGCACATCACACAGGCCGTTCTTTTAACTCTTTCAGTGCCAATCAGGACTATAGTCAAACTAGTCTCAATTATCATTCGGATCCCAGGTTTGTATTCCTCGTAAAAAAAAAATGTCGTTCAAATATCAGTATGCCTAAAGTTTCAGAGAGAGCATGAGAATATCCCAGGTGAACAGCTCTGCTCGGCTTGCATCAAATTGGGCACATTGCATCCAATGTGCACTGAGAAAAAGCTGTTGACTCAGTTCAATATTTGGCATTGTTAAAGTTAAACTTGTGGAATTCTTTTATGTTCATACTGACCGCAATATGACAGTTTACTCAATTGAATTGAACAGTACAATATTGTCATAGCTTTGTGTGGTGACCTGTATGTAAAATTCCTATAAAACAACTTATAATACATGTACATACAGTGTGGTCTCTGTGTATTCAAGGAACATATTGTTAATATGTATATATTTCAGTTCTCTATTTTATGCAATAGTAGGTATATTAGTGGCACTTTCATCAGCATACATAGAAGTTACACCGACAGCAAGCACAACCTGCAATACACCCAGGGAGAAACCTGTGGCACATCATTCTGACTCAGTGGAGACCTGAAGATTGAAGGGAGGGACACAAACTATCCAATATTCCAAATAGCTAATTATATTACCATAAGTTCCTTCATTTTAAAAATATATGGTAACGCAGAGATTGGAGATTGGTACATATATTTTGTCATATTTCATGATGGGTGTTTCACATCAAAATTCAAATTAAATAAAATGTGAATTTTGCTCTCCTCAGTTATAAATCCTACAAGGTTGGAGCATCAACACTGCCTCTGCATTTAGCACTTTGCTGACTCAACACCTGTAGTTAGCAGCTCTGTTTTGTCTCCTATCTGCGTATTTCTATCAATGTTACTGCTCAATGCTGTCATTGTGGACCAACTTGACAACACCAAGCTCTTTCTATTAGACATCCACTCAGCATGAGAGCTAACAGACAACTTAACTCACAATACTTCAAGAGGTACATACATGTACATCATCAACTGAGCGTTTGAAAAAAATCTGCCTCACAGCTCTAGATCTCCGCATTGGAGCTGATTATGAAACTAAACAAAGACACGTGAATTTGTCAGACTCAGGAACTAACAGTTGGCTACCATATGAAGTGCACTCAGTCTGTTTGGAACAGATCAGATGACCATGTGAACCCATCATCCTATTCTAACGGAAACATAGTTTAAGTCCATGGAAGTGGTGTGGTCTGAACCTTGGCACCATTACTCTGGATTAGCATCAGTTATCCTAACCAGATATCAGACTGAGGACACTGGAGATACATCAGTTATCCTAACCAGATATCAGACTGAGGACAATGGTGATACATCAGTTGTCCTAACCAGACATCAGACTGAGGACACTGGAAATACATCAGTAGCCCTAAGGTTCCAGACATAAGACTGAGGACACTGGAAATACATCAGTAGTCCTAAGGTTCCAGACATCAGACTGAGGACACTGGAGATACATCAGTCCTAACCAGATGTAATACTGAGGACACTGGAGATAAATCAGTTGTCCTAGCCAGACATCAGACTGAGGACACTGGTGGTACTATGGTTGACTGTCTACCTTACAGCTTGGTATATTCCATGTTATCCAATTAGGCAGCAGACCAGAGTTGTGATTGGCTGATTGAGCATCCCAATAGAAATAGTCCATTTATAACTTGACAAATACAAGACATTGTAACATACATCTGGATAGAGATAGCCATGTAAGGTGTCTTAAAAAATATTTACCCCATTCACGTTCATAGGGCCTGTATTTTTCCGTTTCAAAAAACTAGAAATTCCGTTTCACCAGCCAGAAATTTCCAACTCCCGTTTCAGTAGTTCTCTTGTATGTAAAACACAATAAGGCAAAACAGCAAATTCCGTTTCAGAGGTGACAAAATTAATTATTCCGTTCTGTTTCCATTAAAAATGGAAAAATACAGGCCCTTCGTTCATGCAGGTGCATAGTGGTCAGGTGAGAACTGGTCGACAGGGAAGAAAAAATAAGTCACCTCCCACATGGGTGCACGGTTGGCCGAGCGGTAAGACGCTCGCCTTTCACCTCTGCGACCCGGGTTCGATTCTCATCCTGGGCAGCATGTGGAAAAAGTTCCTACCACTTTAACCGTGCACGGTGGTTTTCTTCGAGTACTTCGGTTTCCTCCACTAGGCAAGGTAGGAAGTATACGCCAACATCTGTGCCATGGAGAGTGACTCGATAAGTCAATGCTTGACTTCTTTCACAATCCATGTAAAACAAATGTGTCTATACTTTTTTTTATATACATGCACATAATAATCATACACCTGTTAAAGGCTAGCATCCAGGTGTAGTTTTGTATAAAATTTTGAATTTTTTGGCCACTCTCCAAACAATTTTTGACAAGTTTTTTGGATTTGATTGAAGTTCATCACATGTAAAAAGTCAAAAAAAAAAAAAAAAAATTAATGGTGCACTGAAAATAGCCACAATGAAACAAAATGATTTATAACTCTGGTCTACTGCCTCTTAAATCAGTCTGTGCACTGCTATCAGACTGGTTCTTTATATGAAGAGCAATCTGTTGCATACTAATATGAACTTTGTGGTAGCATTAGGAGTTGTTCAAGTCTAGCCAGTTTGGCTGAAGCCACTCAGAAATATTGAACACACTCACATAAATTTTTCAGCCATGCTGGTTCTATTTTTTTTTTTAATCAACAGCCTGGTGTCATATGTTTTGATATATATCACTGAAACTAAAGAAATCTAAAATTTCTTTGGCCGATTTGGAAATAATATGAAAAATTCCTATAGCCAAATCCCACATATACTGGCTAATGGCTACTGCTAGCCCAGAAACTGGTTCACAGCACAATATATGTAATTGTTGACCTCTTTGTAGCCATGCTGGACACTTCAGTGCATGGCACTGATGCTTGCCTGCAAGCTAAACAAGGACAATGGTTCATCTCAACATGTATAGTAATGTGCCCTTGGTCATCAGCTTTCTATGACATGGGTCGGCACTAACATTCTGACAGATCCTGTTTGGTTTTGCAAAAGGGCCAGCAATTTTCAAGTTTGCTGAGCTTCTACTGATATCTGCCCACAAGTATGTCATTTAGATCCACAGGTCTATGCTAGAATAGTAGATAGACATCCTTGACTCGACACTAGCTGATCATAAAATCCTAACTAATTTGTGTCCAATCAAGCTCAGTTCTGACCACTAGAAGGCCTTATAAAGTTAATTTCTGAACATTCAACTGACTATTTTCTCCAATTCACCATTTTACATTAACTTAGTCTGCTTTTTATGTTACATATACTCAGTTTATTTTGATCTGCGTAAAGTGTGACGAGTGTGAATGTCTCAATGGCTACTGCATGGTTACTAGTACATGTAACTAGATTTGAAAGGCCTTTCGAAGACTCTTTGTAACAGGGCCTTGTAAAAAAAAACACCTTTATTGAATTCAAACATAACCCATTCCTGGTCAGAGTACAACCAAGTCAAAAGCTTTCCTTGGCCCATGCCAAGGAAAGCTGTTGACCTAGAGATCGAGTGCCATCATGAATGGTCTCCCATGCAAATCTCAGCAAACACGTTTCCTAGCAATGGGACTTTAAGGCAGATGACAATTTACATCTGAGTGTTTTTGAGTGATTTGAGAAGGAAAGGGTTGACACAAAACAATCGCTCAGCTAGGAGCTGTGTTCTTTGGCCTTCTCTTACAAGTACATGTACATCTACATGTACTTTTGGGATCTAATATGCCATTTGGTGACAACTACCCTTGTCTGCCTTTTAAAACCACAAGATTCTACAAAGCAGTTTTATTACTCATCCACTGTACATTTCTATTATGCATGTGTAACTCTTGTTCAATTGATACGGCTATGTTTGTTATACAAAATGTTAAGACATGGAGTAAGAAATGAACTCGACATTCACAGTGGTCATCCTGGATTGCAACAGTGGGAAGTTGCCAGACATCATCTTCTATACTTTGGGAAGAATGCACTCTTCAAACACTCAGTATTTGCTCAAGCTGCTAAAATCACTACTAGTGACAAGTGGGACAGCTCTTCCACCAAATCAGTCTTGTGCAGCACCTATTTTATGGACAACCAATTTGACTCAAGAAGATTCTTCATATTTCAGTCAGGATTGTCTGTAAAGTTTCTGCTGAAAGAATATGCTGTGCCAACATTTTTTGCAAAGCCAAGCGAGTTGCTAATTGTGAAAACAAGAGGCCCATTGGTGTAATGCTCTGCTGTCACCATGGTTATACTGCACCTGCATCTTCATTTCCAAGTTGTGAGTATACGAGTGGTTTCTGAACATATAAAGCTTATGTGATTTGAGTGTCTTACTTGTCTACCACATAGCACTTAGCTCCATATGTAATCATAGCTTATTTGTGCAATTTCTGATGGATATTGTTGCATGTTCAAAGACAAAAATCAGTGAATCTTTGATTTTATGTCCACAGTGACCTTGGGACAAAAGATCAAGGTCACCAAGATTATCTAATACAAGAGGCCCATGGGCCCGGTGCTGTTCTGATATTTCCACTGACGTCCAAGCTACACCCTGACATTACAAAATCACCTCTTTCAACTTTACAGGCATGGTGACCTCACAAAATAGGTCAAGGTCACTGATATTTACATAACATTCTTGCATTGGACATTGTCTGTATGTCCTATAAATTTGGCAAGTCTAACCCAATTACTTTTCCAAACATGGAATTTTATATCTTAGAACACATTTTGGCTCATAATTTCCATCAAATTACAGGTGGCGCCACTAATATTATTAGTAACTTAGACTTTGACCTCCCGCACAATCCTACAAAATTTGAAGACCCACCAAAAATTAATGATGCTAGAGGGTTCACATGATTTTCACATTTTGACCCATATATTACATAATATTGTAGGTGGCATCACCAATACTGAAAGGAAACTAGATTTTCATACCCCCTATAAGTCCTAAGGTTAAAGTGGGTCAACAGAATTTTTTTTTTTATGTTTTGTGCTCACAATTGTGCATGGACAGATGGACAGAATGACGGATGGACATGAGCGATGCTATAAGCTCTGCGACCTTGGGTCAGCAGAGCTAAAAAAAAGGGGCAGGACTGTTGAAAACACAAAATGGATGATGTTCTGGTTGTGCCAATATTACATCTTCAGCTTCAAGCCATAAACTTCTCATTATAAACATAAAAATATATAAATGCATGTAGGTGTACTTTCATATGAAGTGACTTACATTATAAATATTTCTCTGAAAATCACTGGTTTTTGACTCTGTCTAGTTCAGTGGTGGCAAAGCAGTGACTTGCCTGACTGCTGGTTAAAATTTGTGGGGTTTTTTTTGGGGGGGGGGGAAGGGCCTGGAAGGGACACTGGTTTATACATATGAGGCTTTACAGACTGAGACCTTTGCCCCCCAGCCTCTAAAATACTTCAATGTTTTCCTTGCAAAGCTCATCCTCTGAAATTGAACCATTCAAGCTTAAACTAGAGCACTCGCCTTCAGAACTGCCTCCTTCCTCAACCATAGCTATGTTACTGGTTGGCTTGGTTGACAGTGCAACACCTATGATTCTGTTTCCGATGTCACGACCCTGACCCAGTCTGCTGGTAAGATTGACAGCACAGCCCCGTGCTTTTGGTCCAGTTGAGAGGCAATCTTATTTATCAAAAATTTATATTTGTCTGTCATTATTTTTGTATGAATACTTCACTGAAATAGGACTTTACACCAAAAGATGTTAGCACTAGTGACCGAATAAGAATAAATGCAGCCTATCACCAGAAAAGATCTTTAGAGCATGTAAAATTGAATTCGTATTCCTGAAATGGACATTACATGTAGGGAATACTGAAGATTTTAAATGTTGTGATGTAGCTTGATTAAATTGTCTGTTCCTTACATGGTACATGCTTGCAATATTTGCAAAGGTAGGTACATGTACCATGTGGAATTCAGCACCCTACCAGCACTTACATTCCACAGGTACAAGTGATGTGTCTGATTATCAAAAGCTACCCTCTTTGTGGCTGTCTGGTATGCTCTTAAGTTTTGGGTGGCGAAATAACAAAGACTGTCACAACAACACTGTCCTCTGATGCTGAGTATTTCATTTTTGAAAACTGAAGCTCAATGTAATATTGAAAATTAAAAACACACACTTCACATAGACTTTACCACACAGTTTTGTCTGGTGTGTTTCTGTGTGAACAGTAGCAGATGTAACAGATGGTATTGAGTCATCTGACCTTTGTATAACTGCTAGGTATATGTCCCACACACCTGCCACAAAGCCTAAGATCGATGGAATCTGCAGGCACACATACATAACATGCATGGGACTGCATTGACTACAAACAGTTACATACTTCAAATCAATATAACAACATATCACTGTCTTTTTCCACCTACTTTTATTTTATTTATAGTGCAGTAAAACATAAACCACCATTTCCCTGGACCACTTTGGAACCAAATAATGTCACAGAAACACATTTGTATGACCATCAAACTTTTTTTTCAAACAGAAACTTACAATACTCCCTCATCATAATGCTAATGATTCGATCCATGCAATGGACCATGTAATCACAGAATCTCTTAAAAAAAAAAAAAAAAAGTAAAAGTAAAATAAAGTAAAATATGCCTGCTGAGGTGTCAACCTATATTTTGAACATTATGGTCCTAATACCATAAAAAGCATGCAAATATAGAACCTTATGCTTTACTTCAACTTCTTTAAATTTATATTGGCTTTTTCTAAAAGTCAAGAGCACAACCAGGTATCATATGAGGGCAACAACCATAAAAAGAGATGATGATTTTATGAAAGATAATGCTTAGGTAGTTATGCATTCATTCCCATTACATTTATAATAATATACATGTACTTATCACCAACCTTAGCTTTGCATTTATATAAAAATAAATAAATAAATAAAATAAAAAAATCCCCAAAACAAATGGTAAAAAAAACCGACAGCACGGTTCATTATTGATATTGTTATCAGTACACACATAGGTTAAGTTTCTCATTTTAGCATGCAGTGACATGAACTTACACTAATTCCAGTCACTTGTTGTCTTTTTTTTTTTTGGTCAACTTAATTGTGGCATAATTTTGACATGTTTTTTTTTTTTTCTATGTAAAGAACATTAATTAATTTCATTACCAGGGCTACCATTGAGTACCAAACCTAATAAGGCTAGAAATAAGAATTGTTCTCAATTTACATTGACAGCAGACTTTTGTCCCAGTCAGTGAACCACCAATGAGTTTGGAGTTACCTAACTCACATCCATCACCTCTGTAGGGTATGCAAGATCTATTATGACGTGAAAAAAAAAAAAAACATAAGTCACGTAATTTACTAACAAGTCCTTTGGACTGTTAGGCCCGTAGATCAGCCGAATGCATTAACGTCATAATCTAAGGTACATTGTCCCTCGTTCCTGATTAACGTCACCCCTCACCATATAAAGACAGCGTCTTACAATGTTAAGTTACTCCCTGATGAGCTTAGTCTATGAGCGAAACCGGTCAGACTTTTCTTCCTATTCCCAAGTCTTTGTTTTCCACCGGCCTTTCTTTGTCTTATCTGATAATTTTGATATGTGTCATCACTGAATTAAAATTTTTTTTTTTAAATTGAAGCACTTAGATAAGGGAAAATTATTAATCGCTTTCAAAGCTGAATTATTTTGCCTCATGCGTTGATCCACATTCACATCAGAAAAGTTAATGACGGCTACCATAAAAACTTTTAAAAAAGCTCCATAATTATGGAATGTATTCCCATATCCATTTTTTTTCAGTTGTTACTCAATTTAAAAGGCTTTGAATGCTTATACATGCCAAAGTTCTACAAACAAATCAACATATGAAGAATGTGTGTGCATGAAACCATAATGACTCAACAGCTTTCCTATTTTTATCTGTGATGGAACCACTTGATTTTGTCATTGTTCTTATGTTTTATAGTGACCTAGTTCATTCGTGTTAAATGGTCCTGTTATTTTCCTATTGATATAATTTATGCAACTGATGCTGCACATCCTGCAAGTGGCACTTAAATAATGGATCTGGAATTTAACATTATGTCATGGGCATCACCAGGGTCTGAAATTCACTTTTATTGGAAGTAGTCCTGCAAGCCTACCAGGTCTCGTGTGGTAGCCCTGCCAACATTTGGTAGCCCCTTACAGATCAAAGTGTGGACATGACTAAGGGAGTCCACGGACATGCTCCATTAGAAAATTTTGAAATGTGAAGAGTTAAATGGTGTTATTAGGCATATTCTGGAGTTTTAATATCATAGTTCTATGTGGGGTTTCATTTAGCTTTTTATTTTGTCTTGCTTAGTTTAAGAGTTATTATTTTTTTCTTTGGGGGGGGGGGGGAGGGGGGTTGCCTTTCTGGTGCAGTGGTCCAAATAAAAACAAAACTGGTCAATGCACTTCTTCAATATTTTACAAGCAAAATTTCAAAGTTAAAGGAGAGAATAAAGATAAAAATTGACAAATTTACGTTCAAAATTCTTTCTGGGAGTGTTAAAACATGGTATTTATCTGATACCATTTCATATATTGACTGACACATCTTGCAGAAGTCAACATTGAAATTGGTATGGTTACGAATTTTTCAAAGAGATGAGCATTTTGACAAGTGCATTTTTAAATACATAAATATCTCCCTAGACAAATTACCATTTCTTATTCTGAATCCATGATGATGTGGCAACAAGTAAATTCTCTGGAAAGAATATTAATAGCAGCATTGACAAGTTTTTCACGTTAAATATATTATCTTTTTCATTCTCTTTAGCAGTGACAGACTTTATAACTCTTTAAGAGCAGGGCCAGAATTTTGGCGAGAATCTGATGATCCATTCTCGTAAAGATTCTCCTAAACTTGTCTTTCTTTAAAAAGAAAACTAACTGACAAAAATTCAAATAGATTCTCGCAAAATTTTGCGAAATTCTGGCCCTGAAGAGTCACATTCATTTTTGTTGACATTCATTGTCTCTGCCAAATTAGTTTCTATCAACACAATTTTTGCAATGTTTTCCATTCCAAGGAAAGCATAATGCCTCAACTAAAGAAAGAGTCTACAACTTGGGCTTATATGATTGACAAAATGTTGCGGTATTTTCAAGTTGGTGTCTTGCTGCCCCATGAAAATATTAAAATGAATTAAACTGAGTCTGAGGGCAAAGGTACCTTGTGCACACCATGTTTTGGTATTATTGAAGGTTCAGAACTTCGTCTACATCAGTAAAATGCCTTCTCATTGGCTAAATGTGCAATGCGGTTAATTTATGCCAAACATCGCTGTGTCAAAGGTAAATGTTAATCAAACGATTGTTTCTATTGGCTGATGATGATGCAGTCAGATTGTCATATGACCTTTTTGAATAATTAATGATATTTAAAGATTAGGCAAATGGACCAATAGGAGCATGGAGATGCCCCAGACCAATCACTTCCTCTATGCTCTTCCATACAGGACTGAACAACATGTGGGTGTTGAAAGCGTGCCAGCTGGGTACACT
This sequence comes from Hermodice carunculata, assembly GCA_964020975.1. NCBI lineage: Eukaryota > Metazoa > Annelida > Polychaeta > Eunicida > Amphinomidae > Hermodice > Hermodice carunculata. The sequence continues at coordinate 104,764,471 of OZ026616.1, read as the reverse complement.
AAAAGCAGCAAATGTGGCTCTTTTGGTCCTGTTCAAGTGTAGAAACGTAGGATTAGGACTCACATGATTCCTCAGAAGCTTCCTGTTATGATTGCAACACATATGGAAGGATAGTCACTGTACATTTGGTACTAATGTGATGAAGGCAACCTTGTCTGCCCGGGCTCCATTTGCACATCGGAAGCATTGTTTTTTTGAAACATATATTAGTTTTGCCTTCAATAAAACTAACTGTCAACTGTAAATAACTTGTGCAATAAGCAAAATAATAAGATTTGACGCTGTGGAAATCAATCACATGTGGTAACAAGTCATATATATAGAGATGCCAGTGCCTCCTGGGCAAAAATACAGAAAAGGGTGGAGATTCAACATATTAAGACTGTTTTAATCCATTTGTAGTACAGATCTGCATCATTTTTTCCACAGAACACACAACAAAATATAAATTTCCATATAAATACAGAAAACTGGCATCTCTGTATATACTGCAGCCTTGATGTATGTATTGTATGCCCACATGTATCTGGAGACCAATTTTAACCAAACAAACATGGGAGATTGGTGGAAAAATTCAAGTACCGCTTTGCTCATCGGCAGATTGAGTAATAAAAGAAAAAATGTCACACCTAATTTTATTTGCTGTTCAGGGGGTTTCAAAATCTTTGGCAGATCTGTAAACCAATGAATAAAAAATGAAGGGCTTGATGAATTTCAAGAAATAACTTTATTTCACCCTAAATTATTTCGTAGCCCGTCGGCTACATGAGGAAAGACCAATTGTAGCCTGTATTATTTCCAGGTATTCCTGAGCTACCGGACTACCATTAATTTCCAACCCTGTTTTGTCTGCCAATGACACTCAAGACAGCCACCAACAGATTTTTAGAATGTGAATAAAATGAATACCATGTCATATTTTTCTCGCAAAAATCACAAAGACATGTGAGTAAACTCTACAGTTAGGATAATTCATGCAGATCTTCTCACTTGATTGACACCTGTTTTTTGTAAACATGGGCAGTGTAAAATGGCTAGGACACAGACAGACAGAGTAAGAACAGCAACAGTCAAATGCTGTGAAGACTTTTAAACATACAAAAACAGTTGGGCCCACATACATATATATATATATATATATATATATATAATCTGGAGAATGTACATCCCTGACATGAGGTCAAGACACATCCACTCCCATCCATAAAATCATAAAATCAAAGCCTTTATTATTTTGTTTTCATTTCTGTACATATTCTTACAAATAGTGAAATGTTGCTGATTTGAGTTCATGATGTATACACTAATACATATGTGTTTGTACACTTTTGCTTTCGAGTCAGTATCATAGTAGTAGGCACTTGCTTTTTTTCTGCCCTTTTTTTTCACCACCTACACTTGTATCGTGTTTTATGCCCAGAGTATCAGACAGGAACAAGCATAATTTTAGGACCATGAACAAAGAGACTGAGCACATGTATGAGCCGGGAGCAACTTGCAGAGCAATATTTTGACCAGTCATGTTTAAGCAACTTTCTTATGGCATACAAACTTTCTATGTGACATTTTTTCTGTTGGTATCTATTTATTTATGTATTTATTCATTTTTCACTGTTATGATGCATGCTTAGAAATGATTGTGAAAAGAAAAATTCATTTTAACGCTACTAAATTGTACAGTGAGTAAACAAACTTCCTTAGCACAATCTGGGCTTACTGCAGCTAGTAAAGAACACCTAAAAACTGTTGACCTGCACCTTTCTTCCCACTCCTGAAATACATGTACATGCAGATACTGTTCTTGAATGAAAGCTTTTTTTTCTTTCTTGTTTTGGTTTAACAAGGAATTTGAATCTGGAATCACTAAATTAATTTGGCATATAACTTTTGTTGTGATTAGCACTGAAAGAGGTTAGATTGAAATCTATATTTTTATAAGAGGGAATTGAATGGAGCTAATCTCCTTTTCCCAATTGTAAATTGTATATGTGAATATTGTTAGATTGTAGAATTGTCTAATAAAATATGTTTAATCAAATCTAGATACCTGGGGATGAGAAACTTTCATGTCTAACTTAATGGGAACTCACTCTCAAAGAAACAAACCATGTAAGGATTCAGTGTTGTCAACACTCAAGCCCAGTTGACATTATGTCAATTTCATGTGCAAGATTAGGATCAGATGAGATAGGCCCAGAGATCACCTGAGGGTTGATGAGTAACTTCAGGCTCACCCACATACCCAGGTCTGAGGTAGCGACAGCCATCTTCAAATGCATTAGCTCAGCAGTGCTTTCTGGTTTTGACACTCAGCAAGTGTGTACTAACCAGTTATAGTTGTTTACAAGTTTAATCATTGTAAAAACTGATTTGATGGTGGGCCTACATATCCCAGAGGCCACTAGGCCTTCCTTACAGCAACCTTCTTCACCCCACAGGTCTCAAGGTTGGCTCCACACGGAGCATCGCTTTATCTCAGACACAGTACTGGGTTGTTAGGCACACAGGGGTACGTTTAACAAATTGCTTTGCTTTCAATAAAATGCAGCCAAAACAATCTGCACCGCTTATTCCAATTACTTTACATTTAGAGTAAATACTTTGGCCACCATCAAAGTTTGACCTTAACAGCTTTTCCTTCTCGGTATGCTAAGATCTGTGCTTTTTTTTCTACAATACACTTACAATGCCCCAGCACCCTTCCATCTTACTGATACCATATTCATTCCAATTGTAGCACATGCCCGAGTAGAAGCACACCCCCTAATTTTTAATCCTGTTTTTTTTTTTTTTAAATTAAAAATCCAATATTTTTTCAATAGCTGAAAAAAAAACTGCTTCTGACAAAAAAAGATGGTTCCTTGTTGTTATCTTATGTTATATATGGATTATATAGTAAGTGCAATTGCTTATGGTATTGTAAATAAAGATATATCATTATCACAAAACTCGGTGAAAACCATGTCAGCTCCAGGAAACCTTTGCATCTGCAAAGCATGGTATTACTGGAATGAATACAGCAGACCAATTTATTGGAAGTTCATGACTATCACCTTGACCAAAACTTCGTAATAACCTTTTCCTCATTTTCTGTGGATAGTTGCCTCCTAAGATAGTGGCAACCAAAGATGACCTAACAGTGGCACAGTATGTTCAATGCAACAAAACACCATCCCATGTAGGGACAGGGCAGAGAGTGTCCAGCGGAGAACACATGGAACCTAATCTGTTCATCAGGAAACAACTGGGACACTATAAAATCAGAATGTTTTGATTGAACAACAATATCAAATGACATACTATTTCCTGTTGTACCACCTCAAACAGACTAGCTTGTTCTGACTGAACTGGTCCAGTTTTTAGCAGCATCTCTTGAAATTTTCCACACAATTTTGTTCCAAATAAAAATCAAATTTAAACTTAATTCAAACAAAATGTTTACATCCATTTTCCCTACAATACTGAAGACGCCCCAATGGCAAATGCGGTAGTTTGGCTTTGATATTGAATACGTGGAGTAGGTTACCAACATGGATGACAGGTGAATGATCTGCATTGATAAGGGTGTGCACGCTCTTGCCATGTACTGTCTCAACTTGACAAGGCCATTCCTAGCCTGTGAATGAGTGGATTATGCTGTGCTGGTATGACCTCTGTATAAGGCTTCCATTGTGATCTTTCGAGCAGAGTGCCTTTTTTTAATGGCCAGCACCTAATTCTTGACAAACACATGTTGCATGGAATACAGGAATTTCACAGAAGGAATCTCTGTGAGGGTGATCATGCACTCAAACCTGAAGCTGCCCTACCACTTCAGAGCTGGGTAAATCACCCCATGGAAGCAATTTTTTGGTCAATCCTCCATTTTTAAAGACAGACTGTATCAACCCACTAGATAATCATGGATCTTCTGTGGATAAAAACAAGAACATCCTTGGAAGCCTGATAAACCTGATGATAGCAACTTCTTGTCTCATCTTATCTTTAGCAAAACAACCCACATGATCACCAAATGATAAAGGTATATTATTAGTAGAAAATGGTATAAAATAATTAGTAAATTTATGAACCCAAGTTGTTGCTTGTAAGTGCAACCAGTAAAAAATGAAAACTTAGGAACCCCGATGGGTCATCAGCCTTCTATAAGCTAGTTATAAAGCCTTCTGTGTCACGCCATGCCCTGTTGCCACACAATACAGTAGTCCCTCCTTTGAAAGACCACTCCTGTGGGAGACCACCTCCTTTGAGAGACCACATTTGCCAGGCTTCTCTGTAGTACTTTTCATATTATTTATACCTCCTTTCAGAGACCACCTGCTTTATGTGACCACTTTTTGGGTGGCATTAGGGGCGGTCTCTCACAAAGGAGGGATTACTGTAGTGACATTCATCCATCATAATACCATCCCATCGATGGTTGTGCCAAGGGTGTTACTCACATTTGGGGTAATAAACAGCATTTATTTCAGACAGATGGTGATTTCTTCTTACACCAATCTCAATGTATGTTCACAGAATATACTTTCCAAAACAATTTAATTTGTTTCCAAGTTACCATTTTTTTTAAAGATCGACACATCTTGCCCTGATTGATGAAGGGATGGGGGCCAGTGGTACATGTACTTTCTTGTTGAGTGATACAGGCCAAAGCAGCACCAGGTAATGTGAATATCTCTTGTTTTTTTTTTATCAGATAGCAAGCATTGCAATATATGCAGTCAGTTATATGGACTCCTGCAAAGGCACATTGATGACCTTGGCAGCTTGCCTCACTCAATAGGTACACCCTAAACTACTCATTTTGATCAATGTATTGCACTCCTGACAATTTATATATGACTACATGTATGCTGTCATTGGAATACTCAGTCTTTTTACTAATTTCTAGATTTCAAGTGTGTTTAGTAAGATTTACCAGTGCTGACTCTATCATAAAAATGACAATGCCCAAAGTACACATCAGATGCAACATGAATTTGCATTCCAGCCAAATGAACTTCACTGCAGGTAATATCTAAGCACAATACAAATTAGTGTTTCTGTATAAACTAACAATTAGAACAACAGTGATTGCTGAATGATAGAGGGCCTGAATAGAATACACAGTCACTTGATGTACATTCACACTAAACAAGTGCAACAGTTGGATTCCTGCTGCATATGTGTGCATCTTAATTCATGAAATTGTGGGATCATTGGATCAACTGGAAATGACATGAATAGAGAGATCAAAAGGGAACAACAAAATAGAAGATTCTTGTGTCCACTCTGCAGAGATCAGTCAGGTGTTTATGATTGTGTATTCCCATTACACTGTCACTGTAGTTTGCAAGTTTCTGACCACTTTATGCAGAAACACATTTTTTTCCATGACAAAAGTGTCACTCAATCATAAATGATTTCGTCAAAATTACTTTAACATGCTATGTAATGGGAAACACACCTGTAGCCCACAAGAACAATGTACGCAATGTTATTTATTCAGTTCAAAACATGTGAAATTGCTAAATTGTACCTCTCTGTTGAACAGAAAGTATTCTCAGACACTATTCTTACGACTGAGAACACACAATTTTAAAATCCTTTTATGTTCTACATGTGCATGTATGAATCATGGTAATCACTCCCATCTTAAAATGTTATTTCAGGTACATATAAAAACGTCATGTAAAACAGGATAGTGCAACATATTCATACAATACAACATTTTCATGTGAGAGATCTATACTGAAATGCTGCTCACTTTTCATCTATCTTCAGGAAATGTCCTTTATACTGGGTGACAGTTTCCTTTACATAATACAAAGTAGTTATTGAATAGAATGATAAATACTTGTTAAAGCATAAATTGGTTCAAGTATTTGATCACATGAGGTCACAAGCAGGACATGCTAGGATTGGGTTGTCCTTGACTTATCAAATAAATCAACAGGATATACTAGGCATTGGGTTGTACTTGACTTATCGACATAATAAGCATGATTTGGAAACAAATTTTGAAAGCTGAATTCTACAGACACATACATGTTATCACTCAAGTTTCAGTAAACTGAAGATGACCGTACTGAAAACTTGAGATGACTGTACTGAAAGGTTCTTGGAAGTGTCTGACAGTACCTGAGCTGTCAATGTAATACCACTGGAGTGTAATGATCTTTGCTCCAGATCCCGTCCACATGAGAACTAAAATCAACCATTACACTGACCAACTGCAAAAAAACACCCCATGGTTATGGCAGCCACCAGTGACATTCACCACAAACATAGCAGTTATGTTTCTGCTTGATGGGCTCTGCTTTTATCCATATATATATATATATATATATATATGCATCGGTCACTGATTTCAGCCACATATATCTGTACATATGCATCAGTTACTGATTTCAGCAAAATTTTTTCAACTTATCTATTTTCTGTCTCACCTTTCCACATTTTGAATTCATTTTCAAAGTTTTTGGTCATAACTGGTCTGATATCATCTTCCATGAAACAGCCAATAGTCCAGTTAAAAAAACAAAAAAAAAAAAAAAAAAAACCCCCACTGTGCAGGCCTTCACGTTTGAGGAGTGTGATTTTTCACTCGTCTTAAAAGCTCACCTAAAATAATTGAGGTGATCTCCTAAAAGCACACCTCAATCTTGCATTGTATTTCCAAATCACATAGAATACACTCATCAGATTATGTTATATAAACAAACTGACAGAAAATTCAATGTGGCAAGCTGACTATGTAGTTCTCAGATACATTCACCCAATGTGTATGTGGCCTCTAAAACTGATGTGTACTCTTGCATGAAAATCATGACATCATGAAGTTATCTCTCATTCTTTTGTGCAAAGCACTGACAGGTCCACTCAGGGTGGATCCATGCATGCATATTAGGATGCTTTGGTAACACTCTGATTCTGAGACTGTTACAATAATTTGAATAAATTCCAGCAAAGTTCTTTAAGTGGGTATATCCTTGCCACTCCTGATTGGTGTCATGATATCAGTTAGATTTGGGTGTTGTTGTCACTTAGCAATTTGTATAACAATGTCTACTCTGCTCTTTTAAAATAAGAATACACCTATATCCATGTTAGCTTCACTGACTATTCTGTTTGACATATAAATCAACAGAATATATAACATTGGCCCCTTGAAGTATTTGTGTATTGGGAAGAATACACACAGGCCAGCTCTCACTCTCAGGGCAAACGAGTAATCCCATAAGGGCATAACTGTGTGCATTTTTTTTTCTTTTCTGAAGAAACACTTACAGCCATTGGGCCACTTTCTGTTGATATGTTAATGCAAAGTAACTTAAGCTGGCAGTAAATGTGGACTACAGCACTTGACAAGTCAGAGAAAAACAGTGTTAAGGTAAAATTGGACCATCTTCATGTTTATGGCTTCATTTTGATTTTTGGGCCAGTCAAATTCAAACAGCAACTGCAACTTTGGGGTGAGAAAAAAGCAAAAGTTTCCCTTTGTTTGTCGCATATACTTACATCACAACCCTTGAGATGATTGCCGAAACCATCTTTCCTGTTTTAAATCATCAATCAGGGTCCTTTGAGAGCGAAATCCTCTAAATATTTCTACAGCTATGCTTCCTACGACTGGGAATTCGTTAGATGGCGGCCATACTTATATTTGACGTCATTCCTATACAGTCACATGACCTCCAACAAGTTCGAGACATGGCGCACATGAATCCCCTGACTTGTTCTGAGGTCACACAAATTTAGAACACATAAACTGAGCACATACATCAAATTGAACACCACAAGCGGAAAGCAATATATATATTTGTATTATTAGTTACAGAATTATATGGGAAATAAACGTATTTCGACATAAACATTACGCATATTTTAGGGGAAGTACCTCGCATTTTTCTCTCAGGCAAGCTTCTGTTTACAAAATAGAGTGAAAACATGCAGCCTTGATAATTTTCTGACAATACCACATCAGTCTAAATTTCTTCTTAAGGCATCTTGATCGCTGTATAATATAATTAGTTTTATGTTTTTGTAAGTAAGATACTTGGATTTATATGTAATACGTTAGAAATAATCATGAATTGTAGAACTATATTTATCACCAGGCGGATGGAGATGAAGTAACTTTTTGACCTTTCGACCTCATGCAGCCCTAGTATGTATTCATCCACCTTGCGATTGGGAGAGACATTCCACAAGAATCAGTGAGAATTTTTGTCCCACTTTAATCCAAAATATTGGTAAATGGACAAGATGGATACCTAACGCATACCATGGCGTTTAGGAGTCGAGAAGAGCTTGTTGGAAAGCGGTTTCTGTCGGTCAGGAGTGCTGGAAAGTTGAAGCAGAACAAGATTTCCGAGTGGGAATGGCGGGCAGGGTTGGTCCGAGCAGTTACCCACAAAGACACTAGAAACCAGGACATTTCGGTAAGAATTTAAAGTTTTCTCAAATATTTACCCACTGATTTAACTACAGTGTTATACAGCATATTATTGAGGTTTAGTGAGTAACATATGAATGGTTGTTAACACGGGAACTAGGCCACGGTAGCAGAAACATTCACATCTTGTGACCTCTTGGTCCCATGGCCCCAACATGCTGATAGTGCTGCATTTACACGTTCAAGGTCTAGTATGTCCGAAAACAGTCCACATTGACGTTCCAAATTTGTGGCCCTCTGGTAGCTCTAACACATTGAAAATTGTGGAAAACCATGAAATGTTGTGTGCATACTAGACATGTTTATCCAAGTTGCATCACATGAATACAAAGTACATTGTTGGGTACCTTTAAACCTGCATATGACAGCTGGAGTTGCCTGCCTTTCAAGTTAACAGATGCTAGTTCATAGTCGGCTGCGAGCTGGGACGCCAGTCAGTAAGTCAGTGGAACATTACATGACACAGTCCAGCTCTGAACCAGAGCGAGTTCAAGGTTTAAAGAGACAGGGTTGTGTTTACTTCAGCGCTGGATCCCCATGTGAATAATTTTATGTGTGTGCTGATGTTTTCAGTAATCGAAGCATTTTTTACCCCAGATGCACTCCTTTCGGTCCCAGATTTCTCCAGAACAAGGACTTGGTTCATGTTGTTGTCACAACTTTTAAACTGACATAAATGTAACCATTAGATTTTTTTCACAAGTTTCGAGTCCATTGATTCTGAGTATTTTGTGACTTTCTGATGTGGTCAGCCTAGGTGAAAGAAGCAGTTGTATGCAATACAATACACACAGCTTGTTTGGCAGGGCTTGACATTAAAGCAATGCCGTTTGGGACAAGTGAAAAGCTCAAACTTGATAGAGATTAAAATATTTACCAGTCTTAACTTATGGCGAAAACTAATGGTCTGACAGGGAGTGAAAAAACATAATGCAATCCTCGAACAACATGTATAAGAACCTAAAGGTATAGGTGAAGAAATAGCATAAGACCCAGTTTATTAAATGTTACAGCAACATAAAGTCTAGGCTCAAACTGAAGTGTTGTGTTGGTTCACATAATACGTGTAGTGTGATAATTTCGGAATTTACATTATTTTAATGCCATTCTTGGATTAAATTGTGCAGACAACATGCAGTCATGAACATGTATATTAAAGTTGAGAAGAAGAAGGAGAATTGCTTATCCATTTATGTAATTTTTTGTGCAATAGAAATTGTTCCAAAGACAAAAATTCTAGGTATTCAGAGCTTAGCACACAGTCAGTTCTGCTTTGAATATACATACATCATTAATTAATGCTGTAAATTACAGAATGTGTGGCAAACAAAACTAATTGCTGAAAATATGTGAATCTTTTCATATTCCCGTTTTTGTTTTTCCATACGAGTGATGTCCTGTATGTTGACAGCATGCCTGGACATGTTTTGTGTAAAGTTGTACAAAGAAACATAAAAACTGCAGTATTGTTGTGATTTAAGTAAAATTCATATGATTTTGTGGTTGTTATTAGTAGAGTGAGGTATTTGAAGTTTGAGAAACAAAAGTAAATATCTTTTAAGTGACCATTCTTCATTTTCACTGGATATTCCTTGATACATAGGTTCATGATATTTGCTGGAGCCAGTGCATACAGGTTGAAATTTTATGTGTCAGATTGAGTCCACGATTTTTCAGAATTTTTGAGAGAGTCAGTTTTCAACATAATTTGACAAAGAAAAAGTGTGTTAATATATCTCTGCTTTGTTATGCAGGTAAAAACAGAATTACTGGGGCAATTGTGAGGCTTTTCTCCATACAGTTTCATGAAAAGCAAAATGTAGTGCTAGAATGTATCTTCCATATAATCCTTCATACATCATTTACATGTAAATGATGTATGAATGATTGCATAGATACTCTAGTCACATAAAAAAAATTCTACCAACATGCCGCTTAGTGCAGATTACATGATCAGTGATATTTCTCAGTGTTCAGCTTTGTTAGTGGCTTTTCAGCAATACTGATTTTAAAATGAATTGTCAAGATATTTAACAAATCTTAGCATTTAGAAATTCACACATTGATGTGGATGGTAGTCATTATGTTCTTACAACAAAAAAAAACAGCACATACACTTTGGTAATTAAATGAGTTATTTTCCATACTGTATGAAAGCCTCACCACCCAGGGTTTTGGTTATCATTTATGTGGTTTACCATGATATCTAATATACATGTGCATACAAGTTGGCATGTTAGAAACAGTTAATACACTCATGGGGATGGGAAGGAAAACTGAAGTTCCTCTTGATTGTGCACAAAATTGTTGTTGGCCATTGTAAGATGGAACATTGGGGGCCAGCAAATAGGTTTGATTGATGTTTCCATGTCTTCAGAGTCCCTTATAATTTATGAAGTACCTAAATGTTTTTCTGCAGTTGTGCTAGCAAGGACCAGCTGAGAGTGCTTACACCACAAGCATTAATTAGTGTTCCCAGAATGGCCCAGCTGACATCTTGATCCATTGAAATGTAGATGTATGGGAGTGGCTTTCAGCTGCATGTATAAATTATACAGGGTATATTTTTGTCATGTTGCCATAAATTGCTGTGACAATAAACAAAGTGAACATATGGTTCCTCTGGAAATTGGGATTTCTTGTTTGCTGAAAGTCTGATCAGGTCTTAATATCTGCCACACTAAAAATGATGTGTTGGAAATAGATAAATATAGTGACATTGCGATATATAATGTGGCTGCTTTTGTTGGGAATTTTAACAAAATTGAGGTGTACGTGACAGCAGACAGTGATGCATACACAGTACATGTCCTTTAACATTGTACTTGAGTCAATATTGAATTATGGATACCTGACAAGGCATGGTAATTTTAACATGTTTTGTTAAAATTTAGGTCAGTGCAGTGGTTTCTTCTGTAAAAGACCACCTCTTCTGATAGGTAGCATAATTTTATGGCCATCATTCCAAACACTGGACTGTATTTTCATATCAGGTTTGTCTGTAATTAAAGACCACCTGGCATTTTTTATATCACATCTGGTTGGTTGCATGGCTGCAGAAGGTGACAGTCCTAAAAGCAGGTCGAGCCATACAAAAGAGAGTGCTGTGTCGGATATCTTGAGAAACCACACTCCTGTAATGATGGGGTGAGGATTGTACTGTATATTTCATTGGGTGTTCAGAACATCAGCATTAGGTGTTTTCATGAACTGCTGGAACTATAATGTTGTAGCTATGAAATTAATCTCACTATGTTTTCCAAGTGGCTGAATTTTGGCCATTCAGTGATCAATGTAAAATAGGCTCCTTACATTACAGAATTGAGTCTTCCAGTCATGTCAAACGTTTTATGTTTTGAGAGACCTTTATACAAGAGCATTGTTTGGCAGCAAGATATATATATATATATACATGTATATATATATAGCATGATATGTGATACTGCTTGAAATTTTGAGCAGGTTGTACTACCAAGCAATGTGATGTCAAAATTCAGGACAAAACACTGGTAATATCTGGCTTTGAGAACTGTGTTGCCTCCAGCTTTCAAGAGGGTAGGACACCTTTCATGTAAAGGGGCACTTTAGGCTCAAAATGGCATCCAAAAGTAGTGGTCCAAAAAAACATTTGTATTGGGGTTTTTTGGAAGTACATGTACTTCCAGACTTGTATCTTGTACACATGGTCAATATCAGACAGATTGATCACTTATTTTCTCAATTAGTCTACATTATGCTAAATTTTTATTGTAAAAAGAAGATAATTGCTCAAAGTGAAGAAAGATATAGGAGAAAGGGACAGGAAGCAAAATGTAAGGGCAGGACAGATCTCCCTTCTATTTTAAGCTACAGACAACACTGTCAGAAGCTGAGTTATTGGCTGCAACCAAGAGGTTTTCTGTGTTGAATGGGCTTCCAATACTGTAGACCTGCATACAAGTAAATATGTCTCAGCATGTTGAATTGGGGATTGTTGAGACTTGAGTATCAAGCCTCCAGATGTAAGCAGTGATGCTTACATAACCTGGTAGTGACCATCCTTGTATTAGTCTTGATCATGAAGGGGTTACAGTGTTGGCAATATGCAAATGTATGGAATGATTTGGTGTTATACCGGTACATGTATAATGACTGGTGGCAAAAAAAAATGAGATCATGAATTTATGTTTAGTGTGTATTTCATGACAGAGTGTCACAAAGCATGTCATAGCTTTGCAGAGCTCATGGATTTGCATGTCCCTCTAGCCCAGGACAAGTCATATTCTAATATGGGTAAGTTATAAAATTATAAAACACTAGTCCTGGGGGCAACCACAAATTTATGTTTTCAAAATATATGTATGGATGGACATGTCTTCAAGGACGGGGGCTGGTTAAATGGTAGGCTTACTGAGGACTGCCACTGAAAAACAGAATTGCAGTGCAAGGCATTATCAAGTGAGGGTCAATGTCCTTGATTGTCAACACAAACAACATTTTGCCATTAACAAATTTTAAACTGCCGTGGTACCTGATATGGCCACCCTTTCCATCACATACAGCAGGTAGATTAACCAACATATTGAGTTTGTAGCTAAGAAGAATGTGGCCACAAAGAGCAAGTGACCTGTTATTCCAGTGGCTGCATACAGCAAGTGCCACTGTATATACAGTAAAACCTCCCTCTACCGAACACCCTTGGGACCATACAAAATGTTTGGTACAGTGGGGTGTTCATTATATGGAGGTTTGCTTACATTGATAGTATTTATTTGGGACTGAGGAATGGTGTTCAGTATAGAGGGGTGTTCAGTATATGGAGATGTTCTTTTAGAGAGATTTTACTGTATTGAAAATGAGGGAAGTGTTTACAGTAGAACAAGGAAAAAACAGTGTATAACAGTAGATGTATTATATATATATATATATATATATCACTGAAGTTGGATGCCTCAAATTTAGAGGTTCTTTATGGAGGTCCAGCAGGTTTGTGCTCGTGAAAGATAGATTTAATAATAAAAGAATTTTCTGTAGAATATTCTGAGTAGGAAGTTGTCTGATATATACAGTTAACATTCTAAAATTCAGGCTTCAATCTCCAGTTCAGTGCAGTGGATACCCTAATTTTGGCTGTAAAGACCTGGTTGTACATCTATTCAGGGCTCTGCAATTGTCTTTGAAGGCCACATCTCCATGGACAAGTAGGTACCCCTATCTGTTACATGCAATTTCCTTCAAAGTTCACTTATCCCAGAGTTTTGGACATGCAGATTGTAGAGTCTGAGTTGTGATATCGCTTACAGACTTTTAATTTTCTACAACAAAATGTTACTGACTTGAACTTGCACTTTGTTAGAACTGTAATATTAAGTTTACAGTGGTTGTCTCTCAGAATAGTTTCATTGCAGAATAACCGTGTTGACATAAATAAAGGGAAGTGTTTGACAATATGTAATGATACACAGGTGAGAGTTTTATAACTTGGAGTAAGGTTGGTTGTGTATGTATAAATCTGATACAGAGGGCACTGACTTGATTTGTTTACTTTGTGCAGAAGAAAAAGTGAAGGCATTGTTACTCAAATGTAGGACAATCTTAATGCATGATTAATCAGTTTAAACTTGTTAAACTGCAAATCAATTTTGAAAATATGATTTGTTCTTTGTGTGTCAGATAGAATGAAGTTTACTATAAATTACAATTGCATGTATACATTTACCTTTTGTCGTGAACTGATTTTAGAGCAATAATGAAGGTTCATGATGGAGTCGGATCTAATTTTCTAAAGCATTAATTGGTATTTGTTGTCCTACAGACAACAAGCATTGCACATCATATAATCATCCAGGATTAACCATAAAATACTGAGTTATAGATAATTATCATTTTATGTGTACATACTATGTACATATTTGATAGAGTAGGTGTGTGCCATGTCACCAAGCAAATATAGGTCAGAAGGTCGTTTTACAAGCATGATCCTCCATGTAAATAGTTACAAGCACAGCAATTCATCCATTTCAGTCCAGTAAAACCTGGCTTGAAAGACCAACCTTACAGATGATTAAACTGTGGTCTCTCAAGACAGGTGGTCTTTCATAAGAGGTGTAAATAATATGAAAAGTACTATGTAAAGTATCCTGAAAAGGTCTTTCAAGACATGTGGTCTCTCATTGGAGTGGTCTCTCAATAGAAGGATCACTGTATTAATATTGTATTTGGAACATTTCATGATATTCCTTATGTACGGTGTATGCTAATTAATTCTTCTTTGAAAGTGTTTTTTTTTTCTGTCATTCTTTGTGTTGATTTTTGTGTCGATTGTCTTGATATACAAGGTGAGAAAATTCCTAGGTGCTTTTGTCAGACCAAGTAAAATTTGATGTAGAGACTAGTGAAAATTTTAGACAATAACTTGTCCTAGGGCAGTTGATTAATTTTCTGTGTGTGTGTGCGTGTGTTTCAAAACAGATAGACTCATAATATATATATGATGCATAGTTCACTTGTTCATGAATTTTACTGGGCATCACATAGAGATGTACTGTGTGACATGAACCCAACAGCATCATATTTCATTTAGTTGGTGCTATCATCATGTTATTCTGAATTGATATACATGAATATGAAATGTATGGAAATATACCTTGAAAGATTCCCATCAGTTTCATTTGGTGACATTTCAAGAAAAATATTTTGAATTTTTTGTGTTGTTGTCGAAAAGACTCCACAGGATATATCAAGATACACCTTTCCATATCGATAAATAGTCCAAAGTCTCTCAAAACACGTTTCACTATATGTGTATATATGATTTTATCGTGCTTCGCAGAGCAGTGTTGTAAAAAAAAAACTGAAATCTTTTGCGTCATACATTGTGTATACAGTTTTAAATAGTTTAAAAGGATTGCCATGCAGCGGGGAAGCTACCCAATCAGATGAGGATATGTAATGCCAGATGAGTATATTGTTTGTTTCTTCCCAGCTTTAGTTAGTATCGGTGATCAAGTGCCACTGTTGTGTCATGATGTTCACTGATTTCCTTCATGTACCTTTTAATTTTAACCCTTCCCCAAATGGCCAAAAAACCAGCTAGTGGTCAGATGTTGTCTGCATCAATGTTTGTGACTAATTTGAACAGTAATGAAAACTAGTTGAATGTGAAATTTAGATGAGCTCTATCAAGATAAGGTGACTGAGATGAACAGCTTTCCTTGGAATAGATTGGGCACTTGCCTAATGCACAACAGGGAAAGCTCTTAATTCAGACTTAAATCAAAGGGGAAGGGGTTAAACCAAGACACAACTAAATTGGAATAATTTAGCAAATACTAAGCATGCTTGGATCCAAAATGAGTAGATCAAGGTGCGTACAAGATCATAATACATGAAGACTTCTAGTTCTCACATGTCATGTACATCATAGATTGCATTTGAAAATACTATGTACACCCATATTTGTGAAAAGATCTGCTTGTACACAGAATAATGTCAACAATGGTTGAGACTTATTCTGCTGATCAATGTCATCCAGGGCCCAGAGCTGTTGGTGATCAATAGGAGTTTTTTGCAGTGGCTAAGAGGAAGACTGAATTTATAAGTAATGGTCTGCTTTTTGAAGTATGTGAATCAAATCATGGTAATGTACTGAATTGCTGTGCTCGGTACCGATATTGGTGCATGGTGGGTCAGGTGTTGAAAGTTATACCACTGTGTATCACGTCTTAATACATCTAAGCCAATGGTCATTTGGAATATCAGGTCCACATGGCAGTATACTATACATGTGTAAACTCAATATAGGTCATGTCTTTCAGGTTGTTGAACATTTTAGTTTGACAAACTAGAACTGCATCAAAATGTGTTTGCATACATCTTCTGCAAGATAAGGGAAAAAATAAGTAGTATTGCACCAATGGGTTATAAAAAGTCAGATCCCACATGAGAAGTGCTGCAGTGATGTCATTTTTAAATATGTTTTAATATGGTACATTTGATTAATTATAAATCCATTAAATTTCTCGTTCTTATGCATACAGAGAATCAAATATGGTTGGCCTATTCAGGATAAAATTGGATCACGAGCTGTTGGATTTTCATGTTTTCATGAGGCAAACCTGTTTAGTTCTATGGATTTGTCATAGTTTCTACATTTTCATGGATTAAAATATGGTCTAGGGTTCCACAGTCCAATACTACGGAAAAGACAAAAATAGTACGTAATTGTTTTAATTGAAGTAGTTTGTAAATTTGTCTGCCATCTTCATTGTGCTTGTACAAATGCTTAGTCATTATAAGTAGCATTGAAGTTAACAGACACTAGAGGGGGAGCACTGTGATGCATAAAATAAACGGTGATTTTATTATCAGAACTCGTCAAAGAATAGTAGAAAAGATTGCGATGGGCAATAGTAGGGGTTTTTATGTACCGATGTTTCAAAAGATTCACTCTAGAGCTTCAAATTTTTGCTTTACTTATAAAGTACTCCATTTTGTATGTTCATTGAAAATAATTTAACCAAATGCTTTCTAATATATAAACCTGAAGCTCCAACTGTGTTGATCTGTCTCCGCACAGTCACAGCTTGAAGCACATGGCATTTTCTGTAATTCCTCAGTGACACTAGATGGCACACACTAAACATTTTGCTGAATGTAATCAAATCAGTTGTCCGAGTTGATATAAAAAAGTTATTTTTATTAATTGTAGTACAAATTTGTGTTTTTAAGAAAAATAGAATAATAATATGCATGCTTTGTGTTTTATGACTTGAATTAAATGGTGGTGGTGCTGAAAACAAATATACAGCTCCATATAGGGACTACTGTCAAGTGGGTCAAACTGCTGACAGGTGGCCTCCAACCTACTGAGGGTTTAGGTTTCAAACTACACAAGTCTGGCAAAGCTATGCTGAGTGAAAACATGAAAATCCAACAAGAAGGGCAAATACGCACCTAATCGAAGTTCTATCAGAGAAATAATTTTGAAAATGACGCCATTTGAAAGTGGAGGAGTCAGTATTTTATTAAATGCACCATGGCCTCACATTGGTTAGCCTACCACTTGAAACCAGTAAGTGACAAACCAAATGAAAGATTACTGTTAAAATTTTATCCTTCATACCCATGCAGGATAACCCATTCAGGATAACTTCAGACATTGGATGGAATATTTCACAATTATCAAGTGTGTGGAAACAGCTGCAGTTGTCCCTCCATTGAGATTTCTCTTAGGACAGGTGCAAAGGTGGTCACACATAGGAGGAATTGAGATTGAATATGGCAGGTTGTTGGTTTACATTTACAGCTTACTTATGTACACATACAGTATTTGTTTACACCAGTATACGCATGTTCATTGCTCTCACCTCTAAATCTGAGTATGCAAGAGTGGTTCATTTAGGGGTAATGTCCACTGTTCCCTAATTGTGGATTAAAATAAGTTTAAGCCAAATATGGCAAAGATAACAATACACACCTGATGAATAAGGTCCTTAGAGGTATTTAGTGGTTCGGATTAAGAGACTAAAGTGCTACCTGGCATACTTTCCCGGACAATCCCATGTTTTGATCATTAGTCACAAGAATAATACCAGTCTTATTTACTGGAATTGAAAAGTTGAGGGAATTAATGTACCATGTTCTTGCCAATTTTCTCTGAATGCTGAGAATTTACCTGTTTGTATTTCAAATTGATTGTTGGTTCTGTCAATTGATGATGATGATTGTAGAACCAAAGCCATCATACAGAATGTAGTATTAAATTTGTATGCTTATCCAAAGAGCACATGTTTACATAATGGTATTAAAGGTGGATTTCGAGCAGAATGGGTTAATCCTGATGACCTAACACTGGTGATACCTCAGCATCTTTTTCCCCACCAAAATGTCAGCAGTTGTTTGATGTAGATGTTTCTTCTTCCTCCTCCTCCTGTTTTTGTTGCTATGGTTGTCCATCAACAATGTTTATTGGCACATTCTGGAATTGTACGTTGCATGCAGAATACATGTAGTTAAGCTGTTGAGTCAGTGTCCAGAGGGTTAAGACTATGGCGGGTATTTCTACATCATACTTCTAAATGATGGGTGTTTCTTTGTATGGCAGGTCCTGAATGTTGCTTTTATTAGGTCCTACAATAAAGCTGTGGTGCCAGCCTCTGCCTGTGTGTAAACTTGGGTTTTTAATAAATGTACCATTTTACACCAGGTCCTTACAGTTAGGAGTTCTATATGTAGCTCAATGTTGTTAATTCAGGCAATGACAACACTCTTAGATGTTTTGTTTAGTGGTTTTTGCATGGCCTTGTAAGTTAAGGTGCAGCTGCCATATGGCTATTGAAAAACTGCTGACTGGGCATGTTTGTATACTACTTGAATATAATATTACAAGGATTTTTAATTTTTAGTAATGAGTATTGCTGTTAACTCCCAAGTGGGGGACTGTTACCCTTTCCCAACCTGAAATCTCATCCAGATGAGAAAATTCTAAAGGGTCACAAGTCTCTTACATTTACATGTAAAATATGTGAAAATCTAGACTTCTCCCCAGAATTTCCCTTCTTTTTGTGACCCCCTGGAAAAATCCCTTGCAGAAACAGTGGTATTTATGTAAAGTCAATATACATTTAGTAAATGTAAAGATTTCCATGTTGATATGAGTTAAACAGTTAGACAAGACAGAAAATTTATTGTCAGTCTTTAATTCAGTAAAAAGAACAGGTCTGTTGATCGCTTCAGTTGTTACTACAAAGACGCTTTTCAATTTGTACAAGTGGATTTTCTCTGGGCACCAGTATCTGTATAAAGTTGGTGCCATTTTCAGTTCACATGGACTATTTTTTGCCATTTGTTCTCCTCAACTGACCTTGCATACAGTTAACCCTTTCCCCCTCAAACTGGCCAAAACCGGCTGGTGGTCAAATGTCGTCTGCTTCAGTGTTTTCAACTAATTTCAACAGTTATGAAAAACAATTTGACTGAGAAATGTACATGAGACTTATCAAGATCACATGCCCCAGGTCAACAGCTTTCCTTGGCATGGGTTGGGCACTTAGTGCCCAACCCCTGCCAAGGAAAGCTGTTGACTCAGTCTTAATTCAACAGGGAAAGGGTTTAAGCAGAAAGTGTTTAATAACGCATGGAAAAAAATCTTGGACAGAAACCAAGAACAAATACATTGCTCAGGACTTGAGGTGTATTGGTGAATGTCTGCAAGTCAACATTTTAGTTGTGTTCACAGTTCATTTGATGCTTACAGAGCGATTTGAGGATGAAATTGGTTGAAAACATGTAATTTAATTTATATTTTGCAACAACCTGTGAATCACATTAATTACTAGATGTTTAATCTTGATGACCGTTTACAGGGACAGATCTAGGCCTTCAAAATTTGAAGTTAAATTGGGGAATAGAACGGTAGTCACTGCGGAATTTGACCTGACCCTAACATGATTCATGTTTAAAATACAGATTAACCATTAGAATATTTCTTTAGCCAAATGAATGAAACATTAGCATTTGGCTAATGGTGCTAGCGGTCCCTGATTAAAATGCGTGCTCTGGTAATGGCATATCTGCGGTGCCAAATTTGTTCACCCTGATTTAAATACCTTTAGTACAAAAGGAATATCCACTTAATCTGTGGGTAAGGATGTCATCTTGTGTTGTGGGCCTAAAGTGAAAAAAGTGGTAGGCCTATATATAATAACCTGATTGCATTTGATGACATGGGCAGCCGTATCAGATGGTGGTTGTGGGAGGCAATGGAAACAACACTTACTGTATTGGGAGATCACTTAGACTATGTACATTAAACGTGTTTGAAAATTGCTTATTGTGAGGCTGTCTGTAGTATTTTGAAGGTGATCATCACACTGCTCATTGAAACAGGTAATGCATACACATATGAATAATATACTGTTTTAAGGTTTTATGACATTATGACAGAAATAGTTGAAGCAATTTCAACAGCCTGCTTGTCGTATAGTATGTATACCAAACAGTGTCCATGTCCATTGTATATGTGCAGGAAAGCTATTCAGAATCTTCTGACAGTTTCTTCCTTGCTTGAGGGGCAGACTCGATTTATTGTGGAAGGAACAAGGCAATTTTGCCAGAGCAGAGACATTACATGTACATACATGTGGTGTACGCTCCAGCCCTTCCTTTCGCTAAGTTTCAATCCTAAAGTAAATAGCCCTTCCACAGTGTACTACCCAAAGGGGAACTTACTTCAGCCGGTAAGGCAAGATGCCAAATTTACATAAACAAAACCCCAGCCTGGACAATCTTGCTTGGCCCTAGCAGGTCAGACAGGTCAGGTCAGGACAGCAGCAGGAGGCTGGCATTGTACACGGATGCACTGGACTCTCTAACACTAGCAGTAATATAAGTTGTACACGGTATTTTGATATATAAAGTTACGAAAAGTCAATGAAGGTCTTCCTTATATCAGTGATCCCCAGGATATAACATTTTGGCGACCCGGACGAGACGATAAGAACTTTGAAGATGAGTTTTCAACAGGAATCTCAAGGTGGGAATGCTGAATTAAGAGAAGATGGCCGACAGAATGCCCACGTGGTGAGTCACACGCAGGACACAGTGCAGCCCACGATGGAGGGAAATGATGAGAACAATGACACGAATGACAATGATGCTGAAAACATAACAACAATTCTTGCCACCAGAAAGGCTCAAAAGGCAGCCTTCACAAGAAGAGCAAACAGAATTAGAGCTCTGATACAGTCTGCAGGAAGCAGGACCAAGACACAAACATTGTTTGAAGAGTTTACAGAAGACAAAGGTCAGTGTGTGGCTATCCAGAATTCTTATTTAGACATTGCCAAACCTACTAATGAAAGTTTGGTCAGAGCAATCAAATGGTTAACAGATGTGACAGAGGAATTTGAAAAAGTGAAAGAAATGGTGGCAGAATACCTTGCCTCACGCCAAGGGGAACCCCCCTCAGAACTGTCAGTGCCAGTACAGGCAACATCCCGCAGGACACCTAGCCACGCCTCAAATATGAGCAATACGTCATCCAAAATCAGAGAGTTAGAAAGTAAAAAGCGTGAAAAAGAATTACAGTTAAAGCAGGCTCAAGAAGAGGCTAGGATACTAGAGGAAGAAGAAAGGGTTTTAAGTGAGGCGAACAAAGCCAGACAGAAAGTTGCGGAGCAGCGAAAACAACGGGCTCTCGTCAGGGAGATTGAAAAAATCGATCTAGAGGCACAAATAGCCAGAGAAAACAGTGAAGGACAATTGGACTTGCGACAGCGCATAACAGAAGACTTCAGTGATGGCCAGCTAAGTCAAGTAAATGTGGCAAACGTAGCTACCAACGGCCAAGCCGACGAAGGCAAGGCACAGGCACACGCATCACCTGAATCTTCGCAAGCATGCTCAGAGCCTCCAATTAGTGATCATGAACATGCACACTCCGAACCTTCGAATAATGATCGCAACACTGATTTCCATGGAGATGGCTGGATAAACCATAGTTACAATAACATTCAAGCACAAGGTGCCTCAGCTACAACCCTTTCCCCTTGGTATAGCCAAGTGCTACCCAAAATAAGTCTCGAACCCTATGATGGATCTGCATCAAAATGGCCGGAATTTATTGGTATGTTTAAATCCCTTGTGCACGACAAATTAAGCAGTGACTCGGATCGTCTCGCCATACTGAGGCAATGCTTAACTGAAAAAACTCGAAACAGCATATCCGAACTTTTGGGAAATCCAGCAATGTATCGGCAAGCTCTACAAAGACTGAAAACGTTATACGGACGGCCCGAACTTGTTGCAGAAGCATATATCAATGGATTACTGGAGTTGCCCAAGATAAACAACAGCGTAGAGAGTCTGTTTGACTTTGCAAATAAACTGCATTGTACCATAACGGCGCTTCAAGAATGTGGCTACAAAGCCGATCTGGAATCTGGTGCGAACCTAAAGCAAATAGAGCGAAAACTCCCACGCTACCTGCTGGACAGATAGGGAGAAGCAATGGAAAACATAAGTGGGAGACCAACCCTTATAGACTTAGACAAATTCTTAGAAAAACGGATACGTGCGAAACGACGCGTACTGGAATCCGTAGAGAAATCACAAATGCCTGAAAAATCTGGCAAAAGAGAGTACCGTAAGAGACCACCATCAGGTCAACCCAATGCATCAGTTTTATCAACTTCAGCGCAGAACGGCAACATGACTGCCACAAAAGCATGTGTCCTGTGTCAGTTGAACAACCATTCGTTAAAGAACTGTAGGCAGTTTATTGCTATGAATGTTAATGACCGAGTTAATGTCATTAAAACACACAAGTTGTGTTTCAAATGCTTCAGTGACACCCACGTCTCAAGAAACTGCCCTGCCCAAGTGGTGTGTACGGTGCAGGGCTGTGGTCAAAACCATGCTACCCAACTTCACGGCGCAACCCGCGCATACTCCCGGCAGTCAACTAGCAGACGTCATGGCGGTGACCAGGCCAGTGGTAATAGTGAAAGCCAGGTGCGAAGTGGCAGCCAGCCCAGCAGCAATGGAAGCCAGGTGCAAAGCCCTAACGATGTGCACACTGGACACTCCAGTGCGACTATGACCACGCACACTGTCATGCTACAGATAGTCCCAGTGCGCCTGCGTATGAACGGAAAGTGCATTAACACGTTTGCAATGCTAGACAATGGAAGTGAGGTCACCTTGATAGAGCAACGAATAGCAGATGAGCTAGGTCTACGAGGTGATGAATGTTCTCTGAGCGTGTCTACAATTCAATCTAGGGGTCGGCCACAGACGTCAAAGCGTGTCAGCTTCGAAATGTCCTCCATCTACTCAGATGAAGAGTTTGAAATTAATGGTGCCTTCACCATGCCGCAGCTCAACCTGCCACGCCGACCAATAGACCACGCTGATCTGAAGGAAAGATTCCCGCATCTGAAAGACATAAACTTTCCACACATTGATCCAAACCAGGTCACACTATTAATTGGTGCAGATGCGGCGCACCTTATAGAGCCTCTCGAGGTATGCCGAGGTCCCAAGGGAACACCCTACGCCATCCTCACGCACTTTGGATGGACATGCTTCGGACCTATTTCCCACGCCACACCTCATGTCATGAATGTTCAAGGTGGACATGTCAACTACCTTAAAATATCTGACACAGATGAATTAAACCAAACAATGGAAAAATTCTGGAGAACAGAGTCCTTTGGGGTTCAGCCAGCAGCTAAGCCACTACTAAGCGATGATGATGCTCGTGCCATTAGCATACTTGAAACCAAAACACGCCATACAGGCCAACGTTATGAAACTGGGTTATTATGGAAATTTGACGACGCACGATTACCACGAAATCAGCACGTAGCTGAACGGCGCCTGGAATACGTTGAACGACGCTTACGAAATGATGAAAAACTTGCTAAAGAGTATGTTAGCATCATTGATGGCTATGTTGAAAACAACTACGCACGAAAACTGTTAGCGGAAGAACT
This sequence comes from Hermodice carunculata, assembly GCA_964020975.1. Taxonomy (NCBI): domain Eukaryota; kingdom Metazoa; phylum Annelida; class Polychaeta; order Eunicida; family Amphinomidae; genus Hermodice; species Hermodice carunculata. The sequence goes on along the minus strand of OZ026616.1, from coordinate 104,740,561 downwards.
CTCAGTGCCCGCACCCCGAACCTGGATTTTGCCACACATGTTCGTCAAACATCCACAAACTGGAAAACTACGAGTAGTGATGGACGCATCAGCCAAGCACAAACGCGATGATGGAGTCAGCTTGAACGATTTTTTGTTAAAAGGCCCTGACCTCATTACAGGCTTGGTACCCATATTACTGCGCTTCCGACAACATCCAGTAGGGATATCAGGTGATATAAAAGCAATGTATCACATGGTAAATGTCATTGAGCAAGATCAGCCAGCTTTACGCTTTCTGTGGCGACGTCTCGAAACGGATCAACCAGTAGACACATATCAAATGACAAGGGAAATATTTGGTGCTGCATCATCGGCAACTTCATGTGTATATGTACTTCACAAAACAGCCAAGGACTTCCAACACCTGTTCCCAAATGCTGCCAAAAGAGTTCAGCCAATGTTCTACGTGGACAACTACTTGGACTCCTTTGCAACAGAACAGGAAGCAATCTGTCAACAACGTGAAATCACAGAGCTACTTGCAAAAGGTGGTTTCCACCTCACGAAATGGGTTTCGTCTTCCAGGAATGTTCTGGCAGCAATACCAAAGGAAGAACTTAATCCACCTAATCTTGACTTGAGCTTTGAGTCGGAGCTACCCATCGAGCGCACGCTTGGTGTGTTGTGGGACTGTGAGCGAGATGGCTTCACTTTCAAAGTAGATCCAGTGAAGGAAGGCTCAACCAAAACGCATGTCATGAGCAAAATTGCCTCCATTTATGACCCTCTGGGAATGGTTGCACCTGTGGTGTTAAAAGCCAAGATTATAATGCAAGAAACATGGCAACGAAGGATCGACTGGAAAGATGAACTACCCAGCGACCTGCTAAAAACATGGAAACAGTGGTGCTCAGAGCTATCTCTATTGAACAATGTGTTTGTGCCACGCTGTTACTACACACCTGGCACGCAAATAATAGACACACAATTACATGTGTTCTCTGATGCCAGTGAACTTGGATTCTCATCAGTGGCCTATCTACGCAGTGAGCATGATAGCGGAGAAATAAATGTTGCTTATGTTATGGCAAAGTCAAGAGTAGCCCCAACAGGAAAGAAAACTTTGAGTGTACCACGGCTGGAACTGCAAGGTGCAGTCATGTCAGCGCGGCTGGCAAAACTGATTGTCAAGGAACTTGAAGTAAAGTTAAACAAAGTAGTGTACTGGTGTGACAGTACAGTGGTGCTTGCCTGGATACACTCACGAACGCGACGCTACCATACGTTCACTTCAAATCGACTAAGTGAAATCCTGGATACTTCACAGCCCAACGATTGGCTTTATGTGCCGACACATCAAAATCCGGCTGACAGCGCTACTCGTGGTCTCGCACCGTCTGAACTTTGTACTGATCACCAGTGGTTTCACGGGCCTAAATTCCTTACCGAACCCGAGTCACGTTGGCCTGAGCAAAAGACTCCCGTTGAACCTAGTGACAATGACCCAGAAGTGAAAGCTGAACAATGGGCAGGTGTTGTCACTCAAGACGAAAGTCCCATTATGGCGTTAATGGAACGTAATTCATCACTTCGCAGAGTTGTGTGCATCACAGCATGGCTGTTACGATTTGTGAAAAACTGCCGATTACGGAAAGAACAACGCTGTGTTTCAACTGTGCCTGATAGGCAAGAAAGGCAAAATGCCTTAACTGTACTGCTCAAAGTGTCCCAGGCAGATTCTTTCTCGGATGAACTTGTTGCCATGAACAACAAAAAATGTATGCCCAGGACCAGCCGACTCCTAAGTCTCACACCGTACCTTGACGGCAAGGGTCTTATACGCGTGGGAGGCCGCATAAACGATGCGCCTACCCCTTACGAAGCACGGCATCCAGTTATACTTGCACCCGAGCAGGCTACAACACGATTGATAATTATGGACATTCACGAGAAGTTCCATGTGGGTCAAGACCAGACGCTGAATGACATAAGACAACAGTACTGGGTGCTCAAAGGACGCGCAACAGTTCGCAAATATTTACACAAGTGTGCGAGGTGTAAATTACGGCGTGTGAAACCAGAGGTACCCATCATGGCACCCTTGCCACCAGCCCGAGTGCAGGCAATGAACCCACCTTTCACATACACTGGTATAGATTACTTTGGGCCTTTACATGTGCGACATGGCAGGAAAACTGAGAAGCGGTACGGGTGCCTGTTTACGTGCCTTACAACCCGTGCGTGCCATCTCGAACTTGCGAACTCTCTAGATACGGACTCATTTATACTAGCTTTTAGACGTATGACAGCTCGGCGAGGTTCGCCAGCAGTAGTATATTCGGATAACGGCACAAATCTCACAGCTGGTGAGCGTGAGCTACGTGAAAGCTTGCAAGAATTAAACGATGGCAGTGTGCACCGTGAACTTGCCAGGAAACAAATTGAATGGCATTTTAATCCACCCAGTGCACCCCACTTTGGTGGTGTGTGGGAGCGCGTAGTGCAGTCAGCGAAACGTGCAATGAAAGTGGTGCTCGGAAATCAATGTGTTACCGAAGAAATACTCGCAACAGTGCTTGTTGAGGTTGAGGCCCTGCTGAACGGGCGACCACTTACACACGTGAGCGTAGATCCAGAACAGCCAGAGGCCTTAACTCCGAATCATTTCTTGCTTGGCCGTGCCAATCCGAACCTGCCCCCGGGCATCGTGGAAGAAAGAGACATTACAAGTAAGCGCAGGTGGATTGTAGCCCAGGCTATTACTAACCAGTTCTGGCGGCGTTGGCTACATGAGTATGTACCAAACCTAACTGAGAGACGGAAATGGCTTCAAGAAAAGCGTGATCTGAAGCCAGGTGACATTGTTCTTGTTGTAAATCCGGATACAAGACGCGGACTGTGGCCCCTTGGGGTGGTTGTGCAATGCTACACCAGCGGAGATGGACGGATCCGCAAAGTAAAGGTTAAAACTAGCAATGGACATTTGATCAGACCAGTAGCTAAACTAGCCCTACTAGAAGCACATGAACCTTAAACAGTTTCTTGGTCTTCAATGGACACTAGTTTGAAGACCGGGGGGAGTGTACGCTCCAGCCCTTCCTTTCGCTAAGTTTCAATCCTAAAGTAAATAGCCCTTCCACAGTGTACTACCCAAAGGGGAACTTACTTCAGCCGGTAAGGCAAGATGCCAAATTTACATAAACAAAACCCCAGCCTGGACAATCTTGCTTGGCCCTAGCAGGTCAGACAGGTCAGGTCAGGACAGCAGCAGGAGGCTGGCATTGTACACGGATGCACTGGACTCTCTAACACTAGCAGTAATATAAGTTGTACACGGTATTTTGATATATAAAGTTACGAAAAGTCAATGAAGGTCTTCCTTATATCAGTGATCCCCAGGATATAACATGTGGGTTCGTTTTGGCTGTATGTGCAGCAGTGTTGCACTTCTGTAGATTTCATTCTTGACAGAAAGTTGAGTAATTGCTGCCAGGACTTGATTGCCTGAACTTGATAGGACCCTGTAAGCTGCACACATGGAACCAGGTACACTTGCTCACATTTCACATAAATTGATCATTATTTGTTTGTGTCCTGGAGAGCTTGGAGAAAGGTCAAGGTCACAGAATATTGCAACACATACAATTTTTCTGTTTAAAATGAAAGTTTAAATGTTACTAAATGTGAATTTGAAATAAAACGTTTTGATGTACTTTTGAGAACAGATATATTTTTGGTAGTAATTATAACTGATTTTGTGTGAACCTTCAAATGTGAATTTTTTTCCCCTGCTACTTGACAAATGCAAGGCACAATACAGAGAATACATGTAACCTGTCAGCCAAGAGCACCAGACCACCTTGTTACATGGTTGGGCTACAGGCAGATGTGCCTGCTCTTTAGACTTGGCATGAGATCTCTCAATTTGTAATGATTTTTACCCTTTGCCAAAAAATAACAGGTGCCCTCCCATTGGTTTAACATGGGTTGTTGTAAATATTAATTTGTCGAGAAAGTTATGAGTGTTGCATGGACTGTTATGTAACATGGACAGAATAGCTAAGAGTGTGCCTGAGCAGTCACACAAAAACAACAAAATGGCCTGTTGTTGAGATGACAGCCACAAAGGTGGGAAAAGTGAGTCAGGTATTGGCTAAATGGGCTTCATACAAAGGGAGTCCATAATGCCATAGCGTACAGGTTAGGCATAGCTCTCTAAATTTCACAGAAGCAGGATCATTGGCATCTTGCAGGCTAGTTTTTTTGGTGTCAGCTTCAGCTGACTCCTTATGTCTTGGGTTTACCAGGGAATGCCAAAGTTTCCTGAAAGCATCATTGTGCATGCCACTGCTGAAGTGTTATTCTACAGTTTCTTGTCATGCCAAGGCCTAAGTTTCCTGAAAATTTCAATGTGCATGCCACTGCTGAAGAACTGTTCCTCACCCCAAAGGTGCTTCACTTCTCTATGATGTAACTATGAATATTAAGTAGTATCACTTTCCCTGCAAGCTGCATGAAGCCATAGCATGTCTTTACAAACTTCCTATCATACTTCTACATTGTCCATTTTTGAAGTTTGCCTGCTCATCTCCATGACCCCTTGTTTTTTCATAACAATACGTGTCCCAGTGTGAGGTTGCCAGGAGAGTCTGGTGCTTCAGGTCAATGGTACAGAGTGGTGTTTTGTTGGCAGTGGCAGGCGGGCTGCGACATTGCAACATGATGGTGTCCAATCAACAGGAGACTGGTGTTGGGCAGACTTATGTCATAGCACCCTGCCATAGCATGCAGATACATTTCCTTAGTCCTGCACACAAGGCTGTCCAGATAGGGTGGTGTCAGGAACATACTGACTGGACCAGAGACCAGTGGGGTGTTGCCGTTGGACAACTCATTATTTTGCCTCTATTTACATAATGGGAGGATGTGAGTTACATGTGCCTTCAGAGACATTTTGTGGGCAATCACAGTCATAGGAAGAACAGAACTCATTTGGTAAATGGGGCTCTAACAGGCCTGCCAACAGTGGTGGAATAATATATGAATAGTGGTCCCTGTCTTAAGAGGCCACCCCAAAAGTGGCCTCTCATTAGAGGTACAATAACATGGAAAAGAAAGTAGGTCCCTCCCACAAGTGGTCTTTCAAGCCAGCTGGCTTCTCATTGGAGTGACCTCTCAAGACAGGTACCACTGTACATTCAAATGTTGCCATGGCCAGCCCAATCACCTGACCAGTCCCCCATTGAACATGTCTGGGATATACTTGGCCATTAAGTCAGAGATGGGTACAATGAACCTGCGGCCACCCTGGACCAACTGGCACAGTGGCTCACAGACCAGTGGAATCCAATTGCCCAGGCCCAGAAAGCCAAGGTGACCAGCAGCATGCCAAAGACTGTTCAGGCCTACCTGATGAAGTGCGGTGGTCACACCTACTACTGATGCTTGCAGCTTTTTTAAAAACAAAGAGCTCCTGTTCAGGACCACCAAAAAAGCTCCTTTTCAGGACACCACAACCTCCTGAAAGAGATAGTAGAAGCACTGGTACAATAAACAAGGACCTCCCCACGCACATCCTTACACACATACCCAATGTTGACAAGGGGGGTTGTCTGATTTTTTTTTTTTTTTTCCCGCCAAAAGTATGTAAATTGAATTAAATTATCTCCCATTTTTTGCCTGTGTTCATTTTAAAATAATATGATTTCTATTTATTATCATCATCATCATTATTATTATTGTTATTATTATTATTATTATTATTATTATTATTATTTTCCACATTGAGCTCCCGTGTTGTATGCCAGGCAGCACCTCTGAACAGGTGTACTCATGTCTTGTTTGACAATATTGATTTCATCATACATGTGTCTAAAATTCAAAGAGAAGAAATGCTTACTGGTGGGATAAAAATTGTAAGGGGAAAAGGGACCTAAAATGGCATCAACTGGATGTTCAATTTTAAAATGTTTTATGCCCTGCCCAGTTGTATTGCTTCAAACTTGAGGCTTACATATAGGCCACCAGATACTAGACTGGGCAACCAAAATCCAATGATTAATAGCTTCCCTGAAAAATGGTTAGGTCCTGGAACCAATGTAATTCTGTATGTAGTCAAGTGTTCATGACTAGGGACTGTAAAACTCGGATTCCAAATGGAAATACAATATTGATTCAGATTATAATGGCAGCGAATACTGGTTCAGGAACGTGGCTAAAAATGTATGTGGTTTTGAACGGTGAATGTGGTAAACTTGTGTGTGTGGGGTCATGTACATGCACTGGTCTCATTATAAGCTTTCAGTTTCACTGCTGATCAATAGCTGGCATTCTACATACCTGTAGTTCTGTGCATGGTCCGCTGAGTGCATTAACAGAAGTGTAGTACCATTTCTGATTGATGAGATACTAGTAAACAGTGTGTAATGTGGTCTGATGAGTAGAAATATCCAGGCATATTGGCTCAGATGAAAACAAGGAGTGCTGCATGTTGGATGGGGAGAGATGCATGTAAGGGGCAGGGAGGAGGGCATAGGTCTTGCAAATGCTGGATCTTCAGAGGACCGAAATTGATACCAGTGGACATGGTGAATGTGTTGAGGGAACTGAATTTTCTTGCTGAAAGGAGATTTATAACTCAAGCAGCAGTAAATTTTTATTTCTAGGTCCGGTTGGTAAACTAACCCACTGGGGACTGAGATAAGAACTTTCCTTTGCATGCCCAGGGTGGTATGGGCCTGGAGAAGTTATTGACTAATATGTACATAAATGTTCCTGATGGGAAAAAAGCCAATACTTCACCTTAAATTATAATATTCACCATACTGGATACTGTCAGTAATATTTGAAAGAAGTTGCAATGTGATATATTAGCATTTTCAGTGATGTTTTGAAGCTTGCTGGTGCACTATCACGTACCAAGATTACTTTTAAGGGATATTTTGTGGAATAGTTACCTAACATGCCTAACAATTTGTATGGTTTTATTTATAAACCCACAATTAAGGATAATATTTGCACAAAAATTTAGCTAGTAGTAGTAGTAGTATTTTATTGACACAATACCATATAATTGACATTGGTTATAATAAGCCTGGGGAAAGCCAACGTGTCCATTATAATTCAGATAATATAGCAATTTTACTTAGGATGCATGCAATCTTTTTTCAAGTAATCTACTTGGCAACTGATACTTTCTCAAGCATATAATAGAGCAATTTATGTTGCTTAAAAATAATAAAAACTTATGACATTAATACGCTTTGTATAGAAAATAAAATGTTCGGGTCTTGTGGTTTCATGTCCTCTATTTCATATCTGCTCAAGTCTGATTTTGAATTAATTCATCAGTACCAGGAGTGCAGTTTACTTTCTAACAAATTGTGTATGTCCTATAATGGCCCAGATTGAAAATTGAGAGGTCCAAATTTTCAAATGTTTCTGGGGAGTATGCCCTTGGACCCCCAAAAACGTTTGATGTATATTCAGTACTCACCCAGTGCTTGCCTGGGCACTTCCAAAAGGCTTCTTAACTCATTCCATACTACGGTGATCGGCATCAATTGGTCTGTGGCTCTGGCACTGACTTAAGACTATACCCATGTTGGTACTTGAATGAAAGCTCTTTTCATGAAGAATTTAAATATGCAATTGTCATCTTAAATTTAGATAAATATACGTTAAAAATCAGGGACTGGTATTGAATGAGTTAAATGCTTAGCTACTATTTACTCATCACAAGCACTGCGTTCACTCCTGAGGGTTAAAATTTGCATCTTGCAGGGGAAAACTTAAATAGTTCTTTGTATTTACTTATCAGTTGTTTGCTCTCAGATGCTTCAGTAATGGTATGTTTATGGCATACTTTTTGCTTGCTGAAATAATTAAATTACATACTGAACAGTAAAGCAGTTATTAACCACACATTTCCTAGTTGTATGTAGGTCATTTACCATGGGCCTATAACATGTAAAACAATGTGATCGAGTAGTCAGCAATGAGAGTTGTAATTATAACTGCCTAAAGGCACCTTCTGTTACTGCATTATTTCATCATGGAGACCCAAATACATACATTTACATTTTTGATTGCTTTTGCCTATAAGGTCAGAACTCAATTTTTGAATGGAGCTGTACAGTTACTGTTTGTGTTAGTTTAAACACATTTTTGTGGCATTCAGTTGGCCTATTTTCACCCAATATTACAACCAAATACATTTGTCTTGCACACTTTGCAACATGTATTTATGTATTTTGACATGGTATTTATAGGAGTATGTTTTGTGTGAGACTAGTGGACTTCCATACATGTGTATGTTCTGTACACATAGATGTATGTACAGTACAGGCCTAATGTATATGGAGACTTCAAAAATCAACAGGTGCCATGGAGTACCTGAAACCTACTGCATACAAGTATAGTGGTCTCATATTACTGTAGGGAATCACCCTAATTTTGCCTGTTTGATAATCAGTTTTTTACAGAGTGATTTATAATCAATAAACAGTTTCGGGCAGATAGGGACCATAAACTCTGGGAAGGAGGTTATTGCATAAAATTTGACAGCCATGGCCATTGTGGTAGTCACAAAGTTAGATGTAAGTGCATTTGGGTGATTATGAAATTTACGCTTTCTTTCTTGAATTAGGGCTGGGTCAACAGCTTTCCTTGGCATGGAAAAAAATTCCTTGGCATGGTTTGGGCACAAAGCACCAAATCCATGCCAGGGAAAGTTTTTGACTGGGGTCATGTAACTACATGTATCTTTATAGGTCTCATCCACAATTTTGATTCAACTTGTTTTTCATTACTGTTGGCATATAAGTAAAAAACCTTGAAGCTGACACCATTGGAGCTCTGATCAGGTTTTGGGAAAGGGTTAACTGTTTGTTATGGCTGCCATGTTGCCAGGTGGATTTTTTTGTTGCTTAGTTTATTGTCAGGTCTCATAAAACATGTATTGTCTCTGGTGACACTTCAGATTATATATCAGTCACAACACTGGTGTCACAGGGAGATAACAGTTGAATTTCATATGCCAGGGTTAAATGTTTATACTTAATGAAAATTCATGTTATAAAATGCAAGCAAATGATTTAGTGATGGTTTGCAATAATCATAATTAGCTCAACACCAATAAATACATGGATAGATTATCATGTGTGCAGGGCTCAACACTAAGTTTTCCAGGATCTTGCTGCGACCTCCCATATAGTTAATTATTTGACATATATACCTTGACTTCTTTTCTTTTTCATGTTAATTTTGGGCAAGTGCATAAAAAATCTACTTGCCCTGAACTGAAAATTTCAAGATCTAGTTGCCCCGGGCAGTAGGGCAACCATTGATGTTGATCCCAGCTGTGGAGAACATAACTTCATAGAAACTAATACATAATTGGACATACCTGCATCTCATTGTGGTGATTTAGGCCTATCTGTATTGCTGTGCATACAAAAAAACACAAGAAGACACAAAATAACAATACTAAATGCATGTTCATGTATACATCATTGTATACTTAAAGTGAATGATATTGCGGAAGGTTTACAAGAAGAAAAAAATCTGCAAAAGACAATATAAAATAAAAGATAAGAAAAAAAATGATAGCTATGGTCATGATGCAAGTGCATGTTTGAATGGTAGCCTCAACTTGGGGGGCATTAGATGGATAAGTGGGTACAGAGTGACCCATAGCTTGGCAGTACCTGTACATGTATTTATAAGTGAAGGCTAAGTATATGCAGCACCAGTGGCATATATTTGACCACCTGTCTTTGAAATTGCAGATCAGCTGACACAGCTGAATATAATGTGGGCACCTAATATTGCTGATCATAGTTCAGCCAGGGCAAGCCCAGCCAACCCGGGGCTGATTTGAGGTGGAGCAAATTTACTTAACCCTTTCCCCCTTTAAACTGGCCAAAACTGGCTGGTAGTCAAACATTTGCTTCACTGTTTTCAACTAATTTCAAAAGTAATGAAAAACAATTTGACTGGCAATTATAGATGAGACCTATCAAGATAACATGTCTCAGGTCAACAGCTTTCCTTGACATGGGTTAGGCACTTACTGCCCAAGTCAAGGAAAGCTGTTGACTGTTAATTCAAGGGGGAAAGGGTTAATTAACAAGTTGCTGATTCACTGTCTCTTGTTACTTTAGTCCAGAGAATTAATTTTAAAGGCATATCAATGATAAGTCACCATTCATCATAACAGAATGTCCTTTTGTCTGAACCATAGTGCCTGCGATTCCTGATCACCAGATTTGGTGACCACATGACTTGAAACATCAGTTTTGAAATGCGTGTTTATTTGGGTCTTTGATGATAAACAACTTTACATGAAGAACCGCCTGTAGAACATGACTACTAACTGCCAAATAACCCCCTAAATGACTACTAAATATTGTCAGAAAATCTATTCTACTAAGTATTGTCAGAAAATCTATTCTTTGCAACTTGTGTTCATCAACAAAACTAGGCTAGTGTCATGGAATATTATGAATGTTAATACACGTGTATGTCCATGTTTGCATCAAAGTGATGAACATGTCTGAAGTGAAAGCCCAAAATAAAACTGAGTTGACTGCAACATCAGAGAACTTTAATGGCCAATGTGTGTTGTCTGTCAGAACTGTTAAATTAGAAGACAAGAACACACCAACAAGCCCAAAGAGGAGACTTTGGATATATAAAGACGAACCTCTCCACACCATGTTTTGGCCCTCCTTGGGCCACAAAGGGATGTGGAGGCTTGTTCTGCGCTAATTTGTTTACCTCTTAGATTTTAAACATGAGGTGCTACTGGACATCCTGTGTTCTGTGGATTTTTTTTTTTTGTGTGTCACCATGCCTTTAAAGTTGAAAGAGGTGATTTTGTAATGGCAGGGTGTAGCTTGGACATCAGTGGCAATGTCAGGACAGCACCAGGCCCATTGGCCTTTTGTATTACATAATGTGGGTGACCTTGGTCTTCTGTCCCACGGTCACTGTGGACATGTATGAAGGACACACTTATTGTTGTCTTGGCACATGCAACAATATCCATCACAGGAATTGCACAAATAAGCTATGATTACATGTCGAGCAAAGTGCCATTTGGTGGACATTTTATACACTAAATGTACATATGTTCAGAAGCCACTTGAGAACTCACAACTTTGAAATGCACAGGTGCAATATAGCCATGGTGCCATCAGAGGATAGGGCCCATGGGCCTCTTGTTTTTGTGTATCAGTGTTGATACAGGACCGCAGCCAATAGGGGGAGTGCCACAGGATTATTATTTTTTTTTTTGTGTGTGTGTGTGTGTGTGGTTTGTTTTGTTTTTGTTTTTTGTTTGTTTGTTTGTTTGTTTTTTTTGACTTCAAAGAAGTGGAAATTTAATATATGGTACAACTTTTCTGTTTCTTGTCAAAGCTAAGTTGTTTCCAGAGACTAGCAATATGGTGTTGTGGTTTATACACTAAGCAAAGAAGTATAGAATTCAAGCTTGTAGGAAGGTTGCGAACGCACTTAATTACGTGCCCAGGGCTATATAACGTGGCCGGGAGTTGCAGTGTAAAGTAGTAATCAGCACTTTGTGGCACAGGTAGCCACTGAAGCTTTGTTTCTGCTGATCAATCATCATAATCATTGGCTGCAGACCCAAAGTGGTTCAATAATAGTGCCGTCCCTGCACCCTTGTGGTGGTGGCACACAACCCACTCATGCCCTCTGACAGGTGGACCTTTGAAAAGTGCTGCAGGAAACTGCTGGCCAGCCATTGATTTCTAAAACTGGGATGGGCCAAGACTTATCCCAAGAGAGGGGGAAAGAAAGGAAGGGTTACTTGCTTCCTGTTATAGTGAAACACGGACATGGTGTCAGTGGGTTGACACACTGATACCATACTGGGTATAGTGGTAGTTTATGATAAGGACAGTTCATAGGGTACAGAGGAACAGGTACATTTGACAGTAGAGCAAAGACAACCTCAGGTCGTCCAAGTGCATGCAATGTTTACTTCATAAATGATTCTGATATCAAATGTCCAGGTGTATGTAAGTTGTGTATTCTGTGTGATGTATCTTGTTATAGTCAACAACCAACCTTCTCTCATTATAATGAGGCAACAGAAAGTTTAAAGAAATTTTGAGTCATTGATTCTTATTTTGGCCCTTGTTTTTCAACTTCCAGTTTGTCCCCAAATGGTTATTAACATTATTGCGTGTAAACAAAAGCTCACTGAACTGAATATGAAATCATCGCAGAGAAATTGCTTTCTTGTACAAGTGTGATTTTGTGTACATTTATGTTTTATGTTCTTGATGAGCGGGACTCGAACCTGCAACCTTTGGCACCAGTCGCCTAGCTGAAATGTGAAATGCACATATCCACTCGACCAAATCCCCATTCTCAAAAACGAATGGTTCAATGGAGGTAGTTATGTGCGAGTGCCATATCAACATGGTTATGCAGTATAAGTACTGAGTCAGCATTTATTTCCAGAATCAGGGACTTAAATCCACCAGCATTAAGGAAATGCCGAAAAGATATATTTTATGTTCGGAACGAGTGGGACTCGAACCTGCAACCTTTGGAACCAGTCACGTGGCTGAAACGGGAAACGCACATATCCATTATGTGGAAAGTTTCTCTCTCTTTCTGTCTGTCTGTATGTCTGTCTGTCTGTCTGTCTATACAGTAGTAAAGGGGCCAAAAAGTGAAAAAATTTAAAATGCTCTGGTGTGTTTGATTTTCAGTGTATCCTTATGAAATGTAGTGGAAATATTCTGGAAGCAATTATGTATAATGTAGTCAATATTATGCAGATAAAAGTCTTACGAGATCTGGAGTCTGGGCAGCACCTCTGATGGTAATTATTGAAGCTACCATCACAGGTATCAAAACACATTACATTCATCATTGTGCTCATGAATTGGGATGGAACTGCAAAATTTACATGTCATTTGCATTAGGCCAATTTTGTGCTAGGTTGTGTCACCGTGACCTATTTTTCAATGTCATATATTAGGCACTTTAGAAAAGGACACTTACTTCAATAAATTGATAAAGAATAAGGCGAATGATACCAAATGTACCACAAATGTGTGTGTTTATGTAAAAGTTAGCTGTTACATCATATGGATGACCTTGACTTTTTGCAGGATCATGGAGGGAATGAATTTTTGGAGGTGGTCATCAGATTATATGTCCTCAGAGCATTAGGCCCTAAGGAGCCTTTTGTTTGCTACTATGCTGTATCTCAAGTACCTTATACAGCATGTACATGTGCTTCAGAATTCTTGGTTTGCAACATACAACACTACAGTTGACGGTTGTTCTTGGAAAATGCATTTGGCCAGCAAGTTTGGATAATATTTAAAGTATTCCCGCAGAAATGTATTGGTTAATGATTAGGCTATTTTCATGTACTGGTGTCAAAGTTCAGATGAGGAAACTGTCCAAGGTACAATTTCATCAGTTTGAGAATGATTAAAAATTAGTTAGATGCTCTAGATCATTGCATAAAACAACCAGAATTCAACCAATATTATCAGAAAGAAGTGAAGACTTGAGGCTGGAAAAAAGTACAATGTGTTGTCTTTAATAGTTAGTTGGTAGTGCTGGACATATAAAATCAATGTAATTGTCTGTACATGCTGGATCCATTTTGTCAGTTCTTAACCTTGACTTTTGCACGGAAATGTCCAGGGTAACAGAATCGGTCTGGATACATATCCACTTGGCTCCAGACAGGGGGAAGAAAAAAGATCTGATGCATTTTCCAGGCACATCCAGAGAAGAGGGGTTTGCAGCTTGTTTGCAAGGGTCACTGTGCCACTCTTGTCTTGCATGCTTTCTGGAGTGGTGGAACTGATGCCTGAAGATTGATGATGAATGACTGGGTCACCTGGGTTGGGCTCTAGTGCCAGGCTTAAAAGGTTGTCAGTCAGCTGTTGAGATGGTATATTGACTGGCACAATAGTTTCATTTGGAGGCAACACAATATGGCCTTGTTGACTAGCATTGTACTGGAACCTGCAGTGTTCACTGAGGGATACACAGACTTGTATGGAGAACAGCATTGTATTGGAATGCCAACCTACATGATTGTTCTGGGCTTGTGCAAATACAGTTGTATCTGGGTCTGCAGGCCTGAAGTGGATAAAGCTTTTAAACTGACAGCCACCTTTTGCACAGGTGTATTGTGGAAGTGGGAGTGGTCATGCTTTGGAGGCTTATCTAAACAAGGTGTTGGTGTGGGTCCTATAATACAGCTTGTGATACAAGCTTAGTAAACTGCCACAAATGCTCCAAGCTCTCTTAATGTGATGATGTAGTGCCCACAAAGAACATTTTCACTAAATGGGCTTATCTTGCAGTGGCTTTTTTAGACCTGAAGTATGACAATGTAGATAAGGTATTAGAAGTCCCTTGGAGGACTGTGTTTATGCTTCACTAGGGTGACCACTGGGTACACATTGGTTCAACTCAGTATCTGTGCAAGTTATTGAAAACAAGTGTGGCTTGTATGTGAAAACAATTACAGCATCTCAGTTGCTTATACACCATGTAGACACAAGATCTTTCTCTGAATGGTCAGTCCAACACATATTTCAATATGAAGTGCAGTGGTGTCCACCACATGGAAATGTTGGCCCTTTATTTTCAGTGCTTTCATATCCTGCTGTCACTACAGTGGCAAGACTGTGATGTATTACATAGTATCAAAATTCCATTTATTTTTCCTTGTTTTGTTTCACTTTTGCTTTAAATAAAATTTTGTAGCAGCTCATCCAGGAAGCAGATGGTTAACCCAGCAAGCCTGGCTTGGTATCAGGCCAACACATGCAGGTTGCCACAGCTATATTTGGCATCCTGTACAAGCACTGTGTACATGTGTATGCTGAAGCATGCCAGCTCTGTGGGTGCTAGGATGGTATTGGGGTTACGATAAGCTGGTAGATTTGGCAGTTCCCCAAGCCCTTTTTGGGTTTGACAGAATGTTTTCAGAGGACCACATGGCTCACAAGAAGGGGGACTACTTTTCAGCCTTATGCAAGTAGTGGTGTGTTGTGTCAAGTCATGTTGTGCTGTTGTTTGGCAAGTCATAGGCTCATACTTATGTATGAGGGCTCTCAAGTCAACATAAATGAATTAATGTCCTACACTGCATGCTTAATGGATGGGAGGGTGGCTATATTTTATTTATGGTTTGTCAGAAATTGAAAGAGCAGAAATATTTTATGTATCTGTCCACTCTAGTTGGAATCATTCATCAAATATTTAATCATTCAATTTGGAGTGTATGCTGTAAAAATAGAAAGAGCAAGAATGCTATTAAATGTGCTTGAATGTATGACATGCATTCAGTTGTTGACTGACATCATTCGAAATAATAATACTGGTGATCTGGACACAAGTTAACTTGCTGTAATTGAAGAAGAAAGTAAAATGCTTTCCAGTATATAAAGATTGGATAGAATTAGAACTTGGAATTCTGTCAGTAAGTTCCATGGTAATTTAATGAGGAAAATGTCTGTGATTCTCTGTACTCTTGAGGGGCTGATCCCGTGACACACTGCTCTCTTGAAGAATTATAGCAGGCATGATGGCGCTGGCAATGTCATTGCAAGAAAAGCAGACTATTGGCTCTGAATTGCTCAGCCTCAGCTCCCTAGTAAAGACTTCATAATGATACTAATAACGTATTACAACCCCACTAAAGTATCCCTAGGAGCACGACCACATGCTTTTACCATTCAACATCAAAAAGACAAGCTTGACAGTCAGGAGAGTTGACCTGTCGGCACATAAATCGTTTCACTTTATTTCCTCTCAACTTGCAGATCGTAGTCTTCCACATGACTCAGGCTGTATTTTTGTGGAGGTAGCTGAGAGCTGAGTCAGGCTGTATTTTTGTGGAGGTAGCTGAGAGCTGAGTCAGGCTGTATTTTTGTGGAGGTAGCTGAGAGCTGAGTCAGGCTGTATTTTTGTGGAGGTAGCTGAGAGCTGAGTCAGGCTGTATTGTTGTGGAGGTAGCTGAGAGCTGAGTCAGGCTGTATTTTTGTGGAGGTAGCTGAGAGCTGAGTCAGGCTGTATTTTTGTAGGGGTAGCTGAGAGCTGAGTCAGGCTGTATTTTTGTGGAGGTAGCTGAGAGCTGAGTCAGGCTGTATTGTTGTGGAGGTAGCTGAGAGCTGAGTCAGGCTGTATTGTTGTGGAGGTAGCTGAGATCTGAGTCAGGCTGTATTTTTGTGGAGGTAGCTGAGAGCTGAGTCAGGCTGTATTGTTGTGGAGGTAGCTGAGAGCTGAGTCAGGCTGTATTTTTGTGGAGGTAGCTGAGAGCTGAGTCAGGCTGTATTTTTGTGGGGGTAGCTGAGAGCTGAGTCAGGCTGTATTTTTGTGGAGGTAGCTGAGAGCTGAGTCAGGCTGTATTGTTGTGGAGGTAAGTGAGAGCTGAGTCAGGCTGTATTGTTGTGGAGGTAACTGAGAGCTGAGTCAGGCTGTATTGTTGTGGAGGTAAGTGAGAGCTGAGTCAGGCTGTATTGTTGTGGAGGTAACTGAGAGCTGAGTCAGGCTGTATTGTTGTGGAGGTAGCTGAGAGCTGAGTCAGGCTGTATTGTTGTGGAGGTAACTGAGAGCTGAGTCAGGCAGTATTGTTGTGGAGGTAAGTGAGAGCTGAGTGCTATCACTTCATATTTGATATGTTACTTGGGGTCTTGAGGTCTTGTCACACATGGCTTTATTATCCATACTGAATCAAATGTTGTAGGACCCTTTTTCTTTTTTCAATTGCCATTTTATTTCTAACTCTGCTGATCAAAGGTCTCAGAACTTATACGATCCCTCATGTCTGTCTGTCCATCATTCCGTCCATAAACTTTTTGCTTGTGAGCACGATACAGTCTACAGTTTTTGCCCACTATGTTTCCTTCAGGACTTATCAAATGTATGAAAATAGGTTGAGTACGATATTGGTAGCGCCACCTGCAGTATGTGATATCAAGGTCAAAATGTGAAAATCTTGAGACTGCTCATGCATCCTTAATGTTTGGTTGATCTTCATGAAATTTTTGGGGATAGTGGAGGTCAAACTCTCAGTTGCATATGATACTTGTGGTACTACTTATAATTTGACTGAAGTTATGAGCCAAAATGTGTTTAAAGATATACCATTCCATATCTAAAAGATAATTGAATTAAAAATGCCAAATTTATAGGATATGAAGACCATATCCAAAGCTAATATAAGATCAGTGACCTTGAGCTATTTTTGTGAGGTCAGCAGACTTGTAAAGTTGAAAATGGTGATTTTGTAATGGCCGAGTGTAGCTTGGACATCAATGGCAAAGAAAATTGAACCTCCAGATCAAAATTGCATTTGAGTACAGTGTATTTATAAAACTATTTGAAAATGGATAATTTATATGATCTGAAATAAGAAGTCTAGTGTATATGAGGACATGTTTGGAACAGTCATGTTTTCTGTGTGAAGTGCCGTAAAAGTGTATGTGTTCATGGGTGTCAGGCAATGGCATATATATGTATAAAAATGTATATATATATGTAAAGACAATCAGAAGTCTAGGTGCACCCTGACCGGATCTGTTTTCCACATGCCAGGTGTAGAGTGCAGACTTTTCTCAAGCAATGGCAGCACTTTGGGGCCTTGTTATGCTGCAGCAAAAGTTGAGTACTTTGTACTGCTTAATGAACCTAAAAATCAAAGTTGCTAACTCTGTCCTTGTCTGAAAGCATCATAAACCCATACCGTAGTAAAAATTCTCAGGCCCTTTTTTGTGTTCAAGATAAGCATCCAAAAAACCCATCTCAGCAGGTCCATGCTTGGTGATATAAATTTACCTGTGACAAATTGCTGAGATACCATGTAGGCACCAGGAAGGTCAGGTGCAAATATATGTTGATAACTTGAAAATATGATCTAGTTCTAAAGATAGTAGATTTTTGTGATAGAGTGGCCAGTTTTTATCAACCACACTGCACTACCTTTGGCAAGTGGACTTAACATTACTGCTGTTTTATGACTGAATTCACTTTAAAATACATCTACCTAAGTAGTGCTAGGATAATGTTTCTGACTGTGGAAAAATTAGAGAACAATACCCAAACAATATATCTGTAAGCAAGTAAATGAAATAGGCCTCAGAGTGCATTATCATGATTGGTTGATCATGTGGCCACAGAGGAAAAAACTGGCCTGGCATTGTGCAACATTGGAGTAGGGCTATGATTATTAACAGCGAAAACTTACTTGCATTGATCATTTTAAAAAAGCTGATCAATGGAATTACGCCCTGTGGTACATAAAAAGAAGTGTTTATCTAAAATATGTTGAAAATTACTACAGCCTGCTTTCATCTGCATAGCACTGTATGGAAATAGGTTATATCTCATGAAGTTTTACTTGGGGGAGGTTGGGAAAAACATGGGTTAAACATAGTCAAACATGGTTGTGCTCAGTTTTCAAATCCTCTTAAGCAACCCCAAATCAATTTTTTTTTCTCTTGGCATAATGTTCGCATTGCCGAGAAAAACCTGATTTGGTTGACTTTGGCAACACATAATGCTTGAATTACAAACTGTGGTCTAAACATCTAAAGCCCCATGCAATATTTTTCAAAACCACCATAAGGACATTATCATGATCTGGTCTAAGAAATAAATGGAAACAGCTATGGGGCATACCCCATATCTTAAAAAAAGTGTGAGCGACTTTAGCACAAATAGGCAGGTAAGCTGAGCTGTCAATGTGTCCTGCTATCCTTTTGTCCTGTGGGCCGGTGCTAAAATCCACCGTTTTGTATTTTACTTGAGGGTTCATACAAGAAGCAGAAAAGCAAGTACTGTCAGCTGAGGCAGAGAGCTACATCCCTATCATAAAATCATAGGTCTTGGCATTCAGCTGTCATAGCTCTGTTCAGCAGCATGTCAGGTTAGAATACATGATGTCCACTAGTTCAGACACCTGTAGACTTGCACATGTATCAACATTCTATGTCAATGGCCACCATGACCTGATTTGCTCTACTGACCATCAGGGTCCCATTTACAGTTAGGAGGAGCGGGTGAGGAAGAAAGGCACTGGGTTCCAAGGAAAATTGCTCACATGATTGCATCTGCGAAAAATTGTGAGCTTTTTCGGCAGTGAAAATTGCTGGTAAATAAATGCAGGGCCAGATGTAATTTAAATCCTTGAGACATGGTAGACAATGGTATTGAGGCAGGGCTGAAAAAGGACAAAGGCAGCTGGGCTGGCACCCACAGCCAGTCAAGTAGTTCTAGACATACAGTGCTCCCTCTTTATAACACCCCTCAGTACAAGGCGGTTTCTGATATAACACCGTGTATACATGTACCATGGTTTCCACTGACATAGCTTTCCCAGTACTTCTATGTTGAAAGTCCCTCTGTCATAAGCCGTTTTTGCTATAACACAGTCTGTTCTGTGGATCCCAGCACCAGCGTTAGAAAGAGGAAGCACTGCAGAAGCTTCAGCAGACTTGGGTGAATGAATGTCCACTTCAGCTATATAGTGTTTTATGAGACTCCTGACGTGCTGTAAATGTGACAGTGAATATGCTGTTCTGTCTATTTTTTTGCAAATTCCCCCAGCCCCATGTTGTTTATTCTTTAAACCTGTCATGCGCAAAATATTGTAGCTTTCTGCCAATTTTCTGAAAGTTTTATGATAGTGATAAAAATGATGCATGTATCTGTCAACCACAGGCAGACCTGTGTTCATTTTCCTAGCCATGACTGACCAATTCACCTAAACCTATTTTCAATTGTTGCATTGTATGATATTGTCACCTACTCAATGTGACAATAAACTTTTGTTTTCCTTGTTACATGAACACCTCACAGTACAAGGATTGAAATAGGGCAAAGTTAAATGGGTGGTCATGGCACAAAAATGAGCACACTTGGGCCAATTGTTGACAGATTGCAAGGCATGTGTTTATTGCCACTGTGAAAGGAGGGACTTGGGTTCTGGTGTGGACTTTCAGGAAATTGGCAGAAAATATTGATATATTGTTCATTTTGATAGAATACACATGGCAATTGCAAAGAAAAAACAAGGGAATAAAGTGTGCAGTGATATAGCCAGGTGCAGCATATTTATTGTCATGTTCACACCATATGTATGTTTGTTCTGGAAGCCTCATAAAACTGAGGATCTGAAGTGGACACCCATCTGCGTTAGTCCACTGAAATTTCTATGTCTTGAGCTACCAGTAGAGGGGCATACCAGGTATACGCCAAATACTAAGTAGAAAATCTCCATTCATGTAGTGAGGGGGCACAAGTCTTTGATAACAAAATTTGAGTCAGAGGGTCCAAAAGATATGTAGCATATGAAGGGCTGTTTACAGGCATTTCAAGATTTCATCAAAATGCTAGAGCAGATTTTTTTTTTTTTTTTTTTTTGGAAGTTAATCTATGTCAGAAAGGAAGTACAGAACAAAGGAACTGACTGACTCAGTTCTGTCCACCAGACAAAGTCAAGAGGTCTAAAAGAACACACCCACTCACCTCACAAGATGTGAGCCTGTTGTGGAAGATCCAATCCTGAAATGGAGAGCATGTGACTGTAGTGGTACTTGTGTATATGTGGCTTGGCAGCACATCTGTATTTCTTGTTAGGAGAATGAAGAAAAAGTAGGTGCCAAGTTACATTGTATAAGCTCTCAGCAGGTCATTTGATTTCAGCTGATCACTTACACAAATACAGGCCAAAGGAAAAAAGAAAGCAATGGAAAGTGGTCCTTTTCATCTCTTAGGTTAACCCCTGCTGTCCCAGCCTCCAGCATTTTTCACTGGTCAGGACAAAGGGCTGGAATGCTGACATGATACCCAGTGTTGACGGTCAGTAGAGGCAGGTGCTGCATGGGGGACTGAGCGGCCGTGACCTTAGATTCTGTCAGCAACTTGTAGACCCATTTTTGCTACAGATACATGCACTGTTGACATTGAATCAAGGACACATCAATACACATAATCCCTGTGGAATTTCTGGGAGGGTGATTATGCTATTAACCCTTTCCTGGCTACTGTGAGATTGAGTCTTGAAACAGCTTTCCTTGCCACAGGTTGAGCACATTGCACCCAACCCATGCCAAGGAAAGCTGTTGACCTGGAGCATGGGTCAGCAAAAATGCTTTAAGTTGACGAGAATTTTATGTGAAAAGATTGAGGCAGATGACGATTTACATCTGGCTGCTTTGAGGTGACTTGAGCAGGAAAGAATTGGCATAGTGAGGTAGCATACACCTTTATTGACACTACTGGAACCTCACTTTCTTTTCCAGGTCAAGCTTGAAAGGCAGGCCTTCACAATCAGTTCTTGATGATCGATTATGGGTTATTTTGAAGACTTGCCCACTGTATCCAGATGTCGGACATATCTTTTCAATACGATGTTTGAAGTTGGGTCCATATGTGAAACTCTGTGTTGGTGGTCATTGAATTGAAAAGTGTAGTTTTATGTGGTCTTGTAAATCATATTGGAGCCTGAAATTAAAGATGTCACTCAGGATGAATGTCAGGGATGTTTTGTGTGTATACATTGGCAAATTTTGTCTGTTTGTTTGTTTGTTTGTTTTTTTAATGTTGGTGCTTTTTAGAACAACTATCCTTTTATAAAGTATTGGCTTGACATCATATAGAGTACCATCCCAAAATAAACTCTTAAACACATCCAGGTATGATTATTTTTCTGCCCATAGGTACACTGCTGTTGGGGACAGAGGGTGGACAAGTTTTAGTTGTGAGTGCAGTTGCTGTTTGTGTGTGATCAAGTGCATTTCATTGACTATCATCCAGGACTCTGTGCATACTGGAGTAAACATGCTCTCAAGTTCACTCTGGTGTAGGAAATGTGTGCAAAAAGGGCTCCATCTTGCCTCCATCTATTTAATGAGCTTTTTTAAAGATTTAATGAAAAATAAAAAAAATATTGATGACCCATTTACCGTGTGGGGTTTATTGGAAGAAACAACTGCGGAGCATGCCAGGTATCTGTAAAAATCGAATGGGAGCATCGCTTGGTTCAGGAACAAGACGTGTGTATTCAGGCTTGCCATGGCAGTAAAGTTTGTGGATTTGCAATGCACCAAAAGTTACTGTTTGTCCTTTGTGTTACAATGATAGAGGTGCACACAAGTCTATAAGTATGACAGAATCAACATTGTAATTTTGGCAGCGACATTTCGTTCGTGGTAAAATATTGATATTCATTTGTTGAAATTGTATTAATGGTCATTTACAGCAGTTTAAACTTATCAACGCCACAAAAATATTTCAAATTTATGTGAGTTGGTGCTTTCTGTATGGCCATATTCATTTGAAAATGTTCTGATTGTTTGATACTGAGAAAAAAGTCAAAGCCTTTTCAGTTTTTAGTTACCCTACCTTCATTGGCCAAATTTTCCATTTGTGTACATCTCCTGCCATATACAAATCATTCGAATCGGACTATCTTTTCCATATTTTGAAACGTATGAGGTTATGGAGTGATTAATCCAAATATAGTAACTTGGACTATTTTGGGTATGCAGAAATGTACTTCATGATGCTATCCATGTACTGTGGTATCATCCAAAAAATACTTTGGGTTTCTAACGACAACTCAAAAACACATGTGTGTGCAACAGCAGCCAATGAGAGTTTTAGTGAAGAAAACATGGATACATTTCCCTGATAAACTTTCCAAATGGGCATGATAAATATGATGCAGCAAGTTTATTTTTTGCTGTCCCGTGTGATATTTTGATGGAGAAACATCCCAAACAAATCTTAGCCCACCAAGAAAGATACATGGTGATCAAGACATTCAGACTTGAGCCATGGGATGACTCAAATTCATTGAATGTTTTCGACGTGGAAGCAGAAAGCATATATGTTGATCAACAGTCTTTTTCCACAGTAGCAGTAAACTTACCAAACAAATACTTAAGATCCTGATATAAAGTTGTAATTTTGATATGCTGTTGTGAAGGAAATTATGCACCTGGTTCTTTCCAGTCACATGTGGTTCTTCCCAGTCACATTCAGGTGTGCTGAGACCAGTTCTATTTTGAAGTACCCTGTTGAAATGTGATTAATCTGCCCCGGAGGTGCACCAGAAATGTACCTGAAGTTCACCCTTTGTGTAGGCACCCAAGCATACCTGTGTGTTTGCGGCAGAAACTTGATTTCTAGATAATACTGTAATTTCAGAAGTTGAGTGAAATATTGGAGTGTAAAACCCCAGGTGGCGGCACACTAGGTGTTTATTTGCTGATTTCCTTAATAAAAGATTGGAAGGATTTATTGAAATGCGTTTGAGCAAATCATATATAAATCATAGGCTGTAGTGCAGCCTTCGAGAATCCTTAAAGGTCTGTAGGTAAACACTGAGAGTTTTAGTAATCATGTCAGGTAAAATGAATATAGTCTTCATATCTATAGATTTCACTTTTTGGTAAGGGTTGCCATGAGAATACAAAGGGTGTAGTAAGTGTAAGTTCTTACTGGTGAGAAACCATTGCATGAACATGTTGGCCCAATATACCAAATTCTGGTAGGGAAACATTGTGAGCAGTACAAAACTTGTTTCCATGGCAATGAATACTTCTAGAAGAATATGACTGACACAGGTTAAAGGGAACACCAAGGATATGACAGTTTTATGCCAGAAAGCAAAGAAGACTCAGGCACAACAGGTTTCATACACAGTGACTCTCTTCATTTTTTGAGGGGCGTTTTTTGTTGTTTTTTTTTGTGATGTTTGAGATTATTCTAAAAGTATAACGGCAACTACCTTGAAGTCAGACCCTCAGAAGTTGTGCCAGGAATAATGGCCACCAGCTTGGCTTCACCAAGTGTGACAGCTTATCAGCCTGAGCATGTCTGATTGGATGAGATGGGATGTTTGTGAAAATAGCATACAGGGCATGTAGTCATGTTGCGATGCCCACAGAAGACTCTCACAGCACAATATTTGACAGGTTATGCTCGAGGGGAAGACACAGTCTGAATGGGTTTGCGTGCTCTTGTTTCTGGACTCCAGGGATGTGCCAGTATCATGAAGCATACTTGGGAGGAATGTTATGACATAGCTCTAGACAATTTATTTGAAAGACTTTCCATAAGTGTGAAATATCTGTCAGAATACTCGTGATATTTCTGAAAACCAGGACCACCGCAGACAGACCTGTGCTGTTGGTTCAGAAATACAGATCACCAGGTTGTTTCCCCCCTGATTTTCCACATGCAAACATTACAGGTCAGGCGGCAGGTATGCTTGGCAGGGAGCAAAGGGCAAATAATTTGGGGGAAAAAAATACTGAGGTGCAGGATTAGATTTTAGAATGTTACATTTGTGATGTGGTAGCTTACCTCAAAAGGGGGAAAAAAAGAATAATTTTATTGGCAGTGCTGAGTGAAGTATAGATCTGTTGACCATTTACAATTATTTTAAGATACACACATGGTGTGGATATGAGGTGAAGTAGAGTGGAAAGCATGAATTTTGTCTCCAAACAGTCCACATTGCAAGTATGTGCAGTTTACCCATGTAAATATTTCAGTCTGGTATTTCTTTAACCCTTTGACATTTATAAGCTGAGCCCATAGAGGCTTCTGTTGACTTTTTGTATGTTTTTTAGCTCTGCTGACCCAAGGTCACAGATCTTATGCGACTGCTCATGTCTGTCTGTCCCTCTGTAAACTTTGTTTGTTTACATGATACCATTCCCAGTTTTCAAGTTAGGCCAATACAACTTTCAGGTTGTATGAAATCTGGGTCCCTTTTGATATTGGTAGCGCCACCTAAAATATCATGCAATATAGGGGTCAAAATGTGAAAATCTTGTGAACACTCCAGCATCTTTAATTTTTGGAGGATCCTCATGAAATTTGGTGGGATTGTGTGGGAGATCAAAGTCTAAGCTGCTAGTTATACTAGTGGTGCCACATATAATTTGATGGAAATTATGAGCCAAAATGTGTTTTAAAATATAAAATTCCATATCTGGAAAAGTTAATTGGATTAGACTTGCCAAATTTATAGGATATATAGACTATGTGGAATGCAAGAGTGTTATGTAATATCACTGACATAATTATTTTTTGTGAGGTCACCATGCCTGTAAAGTTGAAAGAGCTATTTTTATAATGGCAGGGTGTAGCTTGGATATCAATGGCAAAGAGAATTGAGCCTCCAGGTCAAAATTTCACTTGATTACATTGTACTTAAAACTGTACTTGGTGACCTACTTTTTGGGTCACTGTGACCCAGTAATTATGGAGTTTGGCGCTTGTCTAAATTTATTGCTTTTCTTCAATAACTGGAATAGTTATTACCCGATTTGAACAAACAGACCATGTATGGAAAGCTGGATGTTGGGCGCATAGTTTGAAGAATATTTAACAATTTTTTAATCAGAGTTGAAGGTCAAGGTCAAGTGGCCAGTTTGTGTATAGGGATCATCTCATGAATGCTGTGCACCCAAATTTTTTGAGTTAGGCCCATATAATGTTTAGAAGTCATAAACATGTGTGAAAATCTTTTTCGACATCAATGTTGGTGGCACCACCTATAGTATTAGTATTATGTAATATACAGGTCAAAATGTGAAAATCTTGTGACCAGTCCAGCATCCTTAATTTTTGATGGATCTTCATGAAATTTTGTGGGATTGTAGAAGTCAAAATGTCAGTTTGTTACATGATACTATTGATGCCACTTATAATTTGATGGAAATTAGGAGTTAAAATGTCTTGAAAGATACAAAATTCCATATTTTGAAAAATAATAATTATTGCATTAGATAAGCCAAATTGATAGAATATATAGATCATGTCCAATGCTAACATAGTTTGTAAGATCAGTGACCTTCACCTATTTTTGTGAGGTCGCCAGACCTGTTAAGTTGGGAGAGGTGGTTTTGTAATGGCAGGGTGTAGTTTGGACATCAAGTGGCAAGGAGAACCAAGCCTCTAAATCTAAATTGCACTTGAGCACATTGTACATAAAACTCTACTTGGTGACCTATGTTATAGGTGACCATGACCCAATTGTATGACCTTGACCTATTTTTAAGGTCATTAAGCACTTAAGTAAAGGACATGTAATTCCATATCTTGATGAAGAATAAGGCAAAGGATGCCAAATGTACCACAAATGTGTATGTGGAATTTTGATAAATTGCAAGGGCCTTTTCTTAGCTATTTGGTTAAAATAAACTGGTTCGCATCGTTTCATGTCATTTGCGGCCCACAAAATGGCCGCCAGTGTCATTTGCAGCCTGGAACCTCGCCATTTATGGTCTTTGTTATGGTATCAATGTGCAGGTAATGCCCTATAAATTAATAATACTCATTTGCACTGAGCAACTTATTCAGTCTAATTTTGTCTGGCAAACCAGCATTTTGTAGCATGTTGGCTTCATCACAGACTTTTTGGAGCTCGCTCACTCCTTTCTGTTTTTTCTGTGTGCGTTTGTGTGTGTGTGTGTGATTTTACAATAAGTCCGTATTTCACCACAACTATTTCATAATGCAGTCTCAATTTCAGACTCCTAATAAATATCTATACACATATAATTTCCCTTCCGTATTTCCTGCAAGGGAAATGTCTCAGCTTCTGGCCACAATGAGATTGTTTTGTGGTGATGAATGTGTTGTTGGACAACGGCCAAAATCAATTTATTGAAGTGTCAGCTGATAACATGAATGTCTATTTTTCTGTGACATTCTCTTTCCCACCAGTGCTTCTATTTTTAGTTTGATTCAAATATATCCACATAAAACTGATTGTATGAAAGACTTTTCCGGGGAGGATGAAGCAGTTGAAGTGATATAATGTGAGACAGATTGAATACTGAAAGAGTTCTCAAAGGTGATGTATTCATCTGTATCCTGGCTGTTCCAGAGGTTGACCACTCCATAGATGCATCAGTTGTCTACAATGTATTTGTAAAGTCTAGACGAGGTTGGCTATGGTATGTTTTGCTCTACCAGAATGATCCAGAGCACCTCTCATAGTTCTTAGAACTGTTCAGTATTGAAACTTGTGCCATAATTCTTCTGTTCACTCAGTATTGAAACTTGTGTGGTTTCATAAACTGCTGCCAGATTTTATGATGCCTGCAAAATTAGAGCTGCAATTGTTTTATTTTTCTGCTGAAAATGTGAAAACAGATACCCTAGATATATGTTGAAATTTTAAATTGATCCATAGAAACATGCCATTGTAATAAAGGGATACTGTGGATCATGGACATTTAGTACTGAACGTGAAGAATGACTTTTGCAAAACACAAAGCTTGAAGTGAACTTGGTTGCCAGCTGATGCTATAGACTGGGGATAACCTGTGGGTCAGAGGCACTGTGCTGATGCTATAGAATGGGGATAACCTGTGGGTCAGAGGCACTGTGCTGGGGTCTGGTGAAGACTGAAGATTTATCAGGCCACCCTGCAGGGTAGGTGTAAAGCCTTCTATTCTGGTCTGGAGTCTTTTGTAACGTGGCCACGTTGACAAGCCCTTGATCAATTGTATGTCACAAGTGTGTTAACCCATATCCACATTGTCATACAACAAGCACATTTATTAACATAGATACTGGGAATCAATGGAACCGCATACACTGGATGGTAATTGACAGCCCAGGGATCAATCATTGTGGCAAGGTGGCAGAGAAGGGGGCCATAATGGGAGGTGCTGCATTGCCACATGCAGATCTAATGTCCGTTATTTGGTAGTGGACCTAGCAGGACTCCCCAGTAGGTTTAGTGCTTTATTTGTTTTGACTTACAAAAAAACAGAAGAAAAAGGAAAGAAAGAAAGAAAAAGGGAAAAAAGACCCTTGTGCCCAGCTTTTCAGTCTGTGAATAATTGCTCAACATTGTATATGGTCAAGTATTTAGTCATGAGATTTACTTACCAACATGTCAATGTTGGCTCTGTGTGTGAAAGAATGAGAAAGTTGTGAGGTGTGTTAGGTATATATAGTGTGGGTTTTAGGAAAAAGGGAAGGTCACAATAATTGTGCCGTGGACAAGTTGGTAGGAGGGTTATCGTTGTAGTTTGGTTTAAATCAACAGTTTTTACTCAAATGGTACAGAATTATGTTGGAAACATCTACACCAGCCTGTCTATCCTATCAGACAACAGTGTCATCAACCTGGTGGAGGTATATTTTGGGGAGATTATCAAGTGGTGGGCAGCATAAGCAGCAAAGCCCTCCGGGGTGGGGGTGGGGGTGGGGATGCTCGCCTGGAAAAAAAATTAAAAATAGACATAGAAATATGCATTTTCGTGGCATTTGAGGGTACTTGGATTTAAGTTTGAGTGGTCGCATGAGTGCTAAACACTCTGCGAGATGCACAGCACCTTAATTTGGCTTAAAAATATCAATGTGAAATGCGGATTTGTTAACATTTACCATATTATTTTTTTAGAATGACATTTGTGGTAACTTCGGGATTATTGGGGTGATTAAGAAGTCGGGAGGGCAGACGGCACATGCCTTAATTTTCGTTAGACTCCTGAATTAATACAGCAGGTTTGGCAACAGTGCATGCACAGGCCTGCATCAGTGTATGAACACAGGCCTGACTAGCCTGTAGTGTACATAGCCTACCTGTCCTGTATTGTATGTACACAGGCCTGACTAGCCTGTACTGTATACATAGCCCTACCTGTCCTGTATTGTATGTACACAGGCCTGACTAGCCTGTAGTGTATACATAGCCCTACCTGTCCTGTATTGTATGTACACAGGCCTGAGTAGCCTGTAGTGTACACATAGCCCTACCTGTCCTGTATTGTATGTACACAGGCCTGACCAGCCTGTAGTGTATACATAGCCCTACCTGTCCTGTATTGTATGTGCACAGGCCTGACCAGCCTGTAGTGTATACATAGCCCTACCTGTCCTGTATTGTATGTACACAGGCCTGACCAGCCTGTAGTGTATACATAGCCCTACCTGTCCTGTATTGTATGTGCACAGGCCTGACCAGCCTGTAGTGTATACATAGCCCTACCTGTCCTGTATTGTATGTACACAGGCCTGACCAGCCTGTAGTGTATACATAGCCCTACCTGTCCTGTATTGTATGTACACAGGCCTGACCAGCCTGTAGTGTATACATAGCCCTACCTGTCCTGTATTGTATGTACACAGGCCTGACCAGCCTGTAGTGTACATAGCCTACCTGTCCTGTATTGTATGTACACAGGCCTGACCAGCCTGTAGTGTATACATAGCCCTACCTGTCCTGTATTGTATGTACACAGGCCTGACCAGCCTGTAGTGTATACATAGCCCTACCTGTCCTGTATTGTATGTACACAGGCCTGACTAGCCTGTAGTGTATACATAGCCCTACCTGTCCTGTATTGTATGTACACAGGCCTGACCAGCCTGTAGTGTATACATAGCCCTACCTGTCCTGTATTGTATGTACACAGGCCTGACCAGCCTGTAGTGTATACATAGCCCTACCTGTCCTGTATTGTATGTACACAGGCCTGACCAGCCTGTAGTGTATACATAGCCCTACCTGTCCTGTATTGTATGTACACAGGCCTGACCAGCCTGTAGTGTATACATAGCCCTACCTGTCCTGTATTGTATGTACACAGGCCTGACTAGCCTGTAGTGTATACATAGCCCTACCTGTCCTGTATTGTATGTACACAGGCCTGACCAGCCTGTAGTGTATACATAGCCCTACCTGTCCTGTATTGTATGTACACAGGCCTGACCAGCCTGTAGTGTATACATAGCCCTACCTGTCCTGTATTGTATGTACACAGGCCTGACCAGCCTGTAGTGTATACATAGCCCTACCTGTCCTGTATTGTATGTACACAGGCCTGACTAGTGTGCAGTGCATGCATAACCTTGCCTTTTCTGTATTGTATGTGGCAACTGCCAGTCTAAATTACCCATGTCTGGCAGACTAGCAAGCAAAATCATTTATTGATCATATCTGAACTTGCTGTTTTCCCAGTTTTGTATGTATTTACATTCTATCTTTGTCGTCATTGTGAGTAGTTAGACACACAGGAAGTACAGTGGTGGCAGTCAACTGTGTAAGATGGATGGCCAATGTGTCCATTCACAGCATTATTACAGGTAGGTCTTGGCAGCTGTTAGTGTTACTGAGGCTTTCTTCCAGGGATATATCAAGACTTCAGAAAGTTGTTGCCGAAATGGGAATGTGTCCATTAGTATCAAAAATTCTGACATGACCCTCAAATAATTAATTTGAAAGTCTTTAGCCATTCATATATTTGATTAGCCAAATTCAAGAAACTTTAGCATTTGGCTAATGGTCAAAGTGGCGCATGTCATGGTCAAAGAGAAGCCATGTTCAGTGGGCACAAATGTTTAATCTGTATTCTTAGGTTTCAACCATAATCATAACCACAAAAAATTGACATGTACATGTATTTAGAACTAAAAAGTACACTTATCTAACAATTTGAAATTATATTAGCTGCCTGAGGTTTTTATATGGAAAATGGGAGAAAAAATATGGTTACTCTACCTAAAAGAAAGTTGCGGAACCGTTGGTCTGCTTGCTGTTCATAGTAAATCTAGGACTTGTATTTTTCTGTTTTTAACGGAAACGGAATGGCATAATGAATTTTTGTCACCTCTGAAACGGAATTTGCTGTTTTGCCTTAATGTGTTTTACATACAAAGAGAACTACTGAAACGGAATTTGGAAATTTCTGGCTGGTGAAACGGAATTTCTAGTTTTCTGAAACGGAAAAATACAGACCCTATAAATCTCCTATCTGTCACAAACTTGCCACATATCAGTCATTTCTCCATGTACCACTCCGTAGATGAAGCTTAGTAACATACATTTTAGGGGACAAAATAAAAGCTTAGGAGTGAGATTCTGGGTCTTCTATTGACATACATGTATAAGGGAATCAGCTGTTACACTTGTGCATCAGACCATGGGATAGGCCCTCAACCATGTTCCAAACACTTTTTAAAGTCAACTTTATTCAGCATTTAATGCTACATTGTATACACAGTCAACAACACCTTGGTTCATATCTTGAATTAGTTTCGTGAGAAAGCCATGCAGAAAAGCATGTACCTTACCCTTCTTCAGAATTCCTGAACTGGACATCATATAATACATTTTAGATCATATGATACAAGACCATATCAATAGGGCATAATATGTTAGCTAGTTTGTTTTAATGTATACACTAACAAGTTCTTACAAGTGGAAAAATGTCAAACTGAACATGGTCTTGATGTGATGCACCATATTTTGACGGGGGATTTGGACATTTTGCTAATAGCCTATATATAAACATTAGACAGGCCTTTGCACGTAAGTTTTGTATCAGCTGATATCATTTGTGTAAAATAGGTTAAATGGTCAGGCATTTACCAGACATTGCGAGGATCTGTCATAACTTGAGATGAATCATGACATCACTTCTTGCTTTGTGTGGATAGCTGAAGAGTCCATCTTCAGTTCAGATAGAACCTACATACGTCTGGCATGGAAGACAGTTGTTGAAGGGCTTGCAAATGTAAAAACTTGAGGAATTTGCTCTTTCTGTGATTTTCGGTTGGCAGCATCAGCAATTTGTATTCATTAAATAATCCTTTTAAATTTCCTACATGTGTCCCTGATGATTCAAGTAAATATTGAAGAATAAACAGTTGAGTTAATAAAGCAATTTCAGCCTCGTTTTGTAAAATGTTTTTTTACCATGTTTATTCTGTAAAAATTGATCTTCAAGTTATAGGATCGATAAATGTTGCTCAAAAAAGTTAAGGGACTTTGTCAGCAACTTGGGTTAACTCATTGACTTATCTTTATGATAGTGAAAGTGACTTATTTAAAAGAGGTTCTGTTTCCTAGTAACAACAATGTTAGTTCAGGGGAAATTTAACATTAACCTTTGTAGCTCTAATTTAGACCTTCACAATAACTTTCTTGCTTACAACCAAACTCATACCTAGGTTAAATAAATAAAGTACATATTGTGAGAATGAGAGGTCTTCTGTGAATTTTGTTCTAAAAATCAAAATATTTGGAGTGAAATACCAAGATAGAAGAAAGATTAAAATAACTGATGAACAGTTAGTTATGTATACCTGTGTACTGAACTGACCATTGAGAAAAGTGCGTCATGTGGCAGAAATCACAGGTGAACTGGTTCACAGACAATTTTCCAAAGTGGCAGATGGTCTGAAGGAACACAGACCCTGAGGCCTGAAGTGTAGAGTCCCCTGAGGCATGCCCTTAAGACATTTTGCATTTTCTTGCATGTACACATTCATATCAAGGTACAAACCTAGTTTGGATCGTATTGTCATACATCATTGCGGTAATGCCATGCTGCTGCCTCCTGAGTGGATGGAACCTCTAGTTTTGCCTACATGTTCACATAAGACACCTTGTTTTCTCTTCCTCTATACTATTTTCCAGAATTCAAAAAAAAAAAAAAAAAAAAAAGGCTCTTCAGGCATTTTATATTCTCAGAAACTGTTCTGTGTGTACCAGCAATATGCAGAACACTGACTATATATAAAGTCTCCTCCAATATAAAGTTAATGTATCATGCCATGTGATTAGCAATTGTGGCAGATCATTTTTTTCTAAATTTGCTGTTACAGTATATTGATTATGTATTGCTTGTACACACATACACACACTTGTATGTATGTATGTTCAGCATAAGTATGCTTTTTGTCTATTTCATGAGAGTTGTTAAAGTTATTCCCAGGTGTGTCTTACATGGATGTACCGAAATGGTTGTAAGCTTACACATTGTACATGATGTATATACATTTAACTTATTCCACACTAAGGTCACAGGCCTTGGTCAGTGGTTTTGGCGCTGCCTGGCAAGTCACGCAGTGCCAGAACCAATGATTTAAGACTATAGGCATGTTGGTACTTGAATGAAAGTTCTTCTCATGAAGAATTTGAACATGCGATTGTCGTCTTAAATCTAGGTAAATATACGGAAAAATCAGGGACTGGTATGGAATGTGTTAATTCACAAATTCTCATTTCAGTCCCAGCATTGTGTATAGGACCTGCACTTCACATACGTAGGCATTGATTTGGTCTAATGGGGACATAGATTATTCATGATAATTTTTACATACCTCTTGGGCATTCTTGCTTCAATGGCCATACATTATGTCTGTAAATATTCAAATGTATCAGATTGTTTTGCTGACGGCTGTGGGGTCAATGTCCATTACAGTGGAAGTTGTTTGACAGTATGCTGCTCTGTACCTATGGTGGGATGTCCTTTATCTGGATATCAATATAACATGCAACTTATTTTCTGGTACAGAAATTAGTGATTTATTTGGCTGAGAGTTTCTGGGGAACAGCAGGACTGTTGTCTTTGAAGTGGTGTCTGATAGTGACATAAAAGCTTCAGTCTGACAACTAGGTCATTAATACAAATTGAACAATTCTGATACATTGTATTACTTTTATTTATTGGGCAGACTGGCTACAGGAGTTGACCACACTTGGAGGGGTCATCATCAGTTCTGATAGGCCATATCCTATGTATTTTTCTCCATGCATTTTTGAACAGAGTTGTCCTGCAGCAGGAGTTTAGAACTTAAAGTGTGATGGTTAGGATTCAGTAATATATATGAGTGAACCTCATACCCAGCAGGTTCACATTTTGAGGTCACTAGGTCAACTAATACTGGTTTGGCATTGTCAGAGGAAAAGACTCAGCCGACCTGCTACAGGTGAAGGTTATACTTTTGTAAACTTGTCAGGTGGTTGTCATGGCCACATACATAAATACAGCTAACTATATCATGTACTTTGTATTGTCAAAATGTGAAGTGGATGAGGCACTGTGTCTTCAGACGTCTGTATTTCCAGGTTGGTCCATTAACATTGATTTGAAAATCTTCGGCTATGGAAGAATCTCAGCTCATTTTCAGACTGGCAGAATGACATCTTCAAATATCAGCATCCGAATTTGCTACTTAAATGTGGATTTTTTTAATTTTAGCAAAAATGTGCATCTTGTTATATAAATGAATTTATAATAAATAGGTAGTCCTGTGCAGACTAGGTTTGAAAATTTGATTTAGATACTGTTTATTTATTAGTAGCACATATCATACATGTGGTCCTTGAATTTTCAGAATATGCATTCTGTTGCAAATACATTTTTAGTGGATAATAGTTTTACTATGGTATGCATGCACAATGAATTTTCAAAAAGCCTCATTCCCACAGGGCTAGTGGATATTGAAAATCTATAGCTCCCTGGAAGACAACTTGCCCTCAAGATTACAAGCAGTGAAAATTAATATTACAATATTTATACAAACAGGCACATTTTATGTTTGCTGCCAGGGGCGGTGGTGTGAAATTTTTACTGGCCATGATTGGGGTTTCACCTGTCCTGAACTGCCACATGTATGAATTAGTGAGCACTGCGTGTGATTATTCAGAATAAAAGACCCTGATTAAAAAAGCATTCAGTTTTAAAAAATGGTATAAGCAAGCACGTGTGTGTTTACCAATTATTGGTGCCATTGTGGTACTTGTTGCAGCTCTCATTAGTTTTAATTTTAAATTGTTTAAGTGGGCATAACAGAAGTTACACTAATGTGATTGTCATGATACCATATATTTGAACTGCTTGGCCAAAAAGAGCTGGTATTTAAGGGCTAGTATACCAATATTTCTAGAGAAAAGACCTTTTTTTAGGGTTAGTATGCCAATATACCTCTGGAGAAAAGAAGGATGGTTCAGTTCCACAGCTTTCTGCAGTGTGCTTGTGACACGTTGTGCCCAAAGTGTGGAAAGGAGTGGTCCTTAAAGAAAGTTGGTGACTCAGTCTAGAACTTTGTAGATGTATTATAAAGGTCAATTTACACTTCCAGCATCAGTTAAATTTTCCACTGTTTCCTGTTAGTCCAGAAACTAGGACATGTTTGTGGGTAGGAAACCATGCACAGTGTAGTTTGGAAAGGTACTATATTTTGTATAAATATTTGGAAAAAAAGTGTGAATTAGCTTGAAGACTTAACTGGCCAGGCATAAGAGTGTCGTGCACCAGATGTGGGCTTAATTCCTAGAGGGTAAAAAACAAAAGCAAAATTCTTGAAAGACACAAGTGTGTATTAGTTTATATATTTTCAGCAGAAAATTGGATTGAATCTATTGTGAACACATAAAGCAGAAGTATGCTGCTGCAGTTATTTCTGTCAGATATAGTAATGAACTCTTTCAGTGCCAATCATGCCTAAAGTCAGTCTACTAAAGTCAAACAAGTCTGAATTGTCATTAGGGTCTCAGATTTGTATTCCTCGTGAAAAGACCTTTCATTCAAGTACCAGCACGCCTGGTTCCAGAGAGAATACCCCAGGTCAACAACTTTTGTTGGTTGAGAAAAGCTGTTGACTCAGTCCAAAATTTGGCAATTAGAGAGTTAATACATGTATTCATAACTTAATCACTGCTTCTAGGGACCAATCCCTAAGGCAGGTCCAAAAGTGGTCATAAGACGCAGGTAGTCTCACAATGGAGCTTAACCCTCGGCACCCTAAGAGCTGATATGTGGGCTGTAAATTTGGAAGTAATTGCATGAGGCACATGAAGAATATGGTCATAAAAAGCGAGTGGTTGCTCACAGGAGTGGTCCACCAAAGGGGGTGGGGTGGCAGGGGGGATTGGAATTAAATTGTGTAAAATTTATCTTTAACACTCATTAATTCAAATCTTAAGTGGAGATTTACATGTTTCTTGCTTCTTCCATGTATCAGTTGCAGACAGGCATACAGTATTTGGTTAACCTGTATAATTTTATAACCTTTATCCCCCCCCACCCCCCCACCCCCCACACACACAAGCACACCAAAGTTTGGGAATACAGTTTTTTGGCCTACAGTCTGACTGTCCATGTGTGGCACAATTCTTTGAGCAGAATATGATTTGCAGATCACATCAAATGCAAATTTACCTCAATTGTATAGTGACGCTATTATTTGCCCAGATTACGTTGTTGTGACATTCACGTCATTTTCAAGGTACAAGACTTACATATGTGTGTGCAAAGGTTGGGGGGAGGGGGGGCGGAGGGTAGAAAGTAATCCAGTCGGTCAATGATGGCTATTCTGGTTGCACAAGTTTAGAGCATTTAATTAAGGATTTTTAGGTCATGATTAGAGAGGGGACATGTAAGGGTGTGGAAGTTCCAATAAGGGATAATGCATGTACATGTACTGTATTTGTATGTCAGACCACAGCAGAGCTGTATCATGCGTATATGTGCAAAGACTATTAAAAATATTCTGTTATTACTTGGGATGTATTCTAGATGACAACATATAGCACAAATTCCATGTTCAGTGTTCTATAGAACAGAGAAAGGTCCAAGCAACTCACGAAAGAGTAGCTGTTCTGTAATCAGTATAGATTTAATAGTAAAGGACAGCAGTTGCAGATGGTGATCTTCAGGCTAAGCTTAGTCTATGTTGCATGCTGCCTAGCAATAACCCAATTACAGTGCTATTAACTCATTCCACCCTGATGACGCTTTTTCCCGCTAATATCTAAATGTCGTCTGCTAATTGTATTTTACTAATTTAGGGATTATTTTTCAATATTTTGGATGAAACTTGCATGGAAGATCATTCCAAATTATATGCCCATGGTCAACAGCTTTCCTTGGCGCGCTCTGGGCGCATTGCGCCCAGAGCGCGCCAAGGAAAGCTGTTGACTCAGTCTTCTATCAGGGTGGAATGAGTTAAAAACCTATGTGGAGATCCCAATATAGAATCCATGATCAGCATATGATGTTGAGATATGCACTGATTGACAATTTTAGCAATTGAGCCTGCATGTCTGCTTGTAACCCCTTGATGTGTTGGTTCAGCATAGCCTCAGTTTAATACCAGTCTGGAATATATATATATGTATTCTTAGGTTGGCCTTTGCAATATTTAGACATTATCTGTATGGAATAAGCATCATCAGTTGCTATGCAATAATA
This sequence comes from Hermodice carunculata, assembly GCA_964020975.1. NCBI lineage: Eukaryota > Metazoa > Annelida > Polychaeta > Eunicida > Amphinomidae > Hermodice > Hermodice carunculata. The sequence continues at coordinate 104,703,545 of OZ026616.1, read as the reverse complement.
GACAGATTAACCCACCAATTCCACCTGGGATAAAGTCTGGTTCTGTGGAACTCTACAGAGTGTCTTCTTGTGAGCACTGCCGCCTGGTTTCTTGCATTGACGGAGAACAAAGTGTATCAAGTTGTTAAGGAATATAGAGATAACTGTACATTAGTGTTCCAACTTCAGTTTCAGCCATGCACATGTATGCAGGGCAACAAAATTCGCTAAGTGGCCGTATGATTTACATGCTATTTTTCTGAATTTTCACTTGTCCTGCATCAAATTATACTTGCCCGCGACAATAGGACATGGAATTTTCCCATCCTGCATGTATGTCATGTTGACTCATTCAGAAGTGTGAACAAAACACTATTAAGAATTGTGAATAATATATTGTGGATAAAGGGTTAAATTAAACAGGATTAGATAACTGGTGAGACTGTAAAACTGCAGAAGTCCCAGGATTCCTCGGTACAAGAGGTGGAGGCAGGCCATGGTTTACAAAAGAGGCATGTACACTGGTTACCAGCCTGCCTGGGGCATCAGTTTGACATTGACAGATGCAGTGCTTTGCCGCCTAATCTGCCTGGAAACATTTGTATTAGAAATAGAAGTGAGGAAAATGAGAGTAGACACGGCAATTTTCAACGGATACCATACCCTCAGGGTCCATTTTGGTTTTGGAGGGAAAAAGGTGAACACTAAACGTTACATACAAAGCAGGTTCAGGTACAATTTGAGACAGCGTATTCCATTCAGAGAAGTGAGCATAGAGTGCAGTGGATCACATACTCTGCATACTATGTGGTACCCGCTCTTCACCAGATCACATACTCTGCATACTATGTGGTACCCGCTCTTCACCAGATCACATACTCTGCATACTATGTGGTACCCGCTCTTCACCAGATCACATACTCTGCATACTATGTGGTACCCGCTCTTCACCAGAAGCCACAGCATATGACATTTTTGTTGCTTTGGAACATTACAAGCAAAGCAAATTTATGTTTCTGAAACCAGAGGCTGGCAAAGGCTTTGATTGCATACGAGTTGGGGGGGGGGGGGGGGGGCAAGTTCAGGTTGCATACATGCTAAAAGTATAAGCATGGTAGTTACTGACAGTTTAGTACAGGTAAACAGTGCAAACTTGTTGAGCCCTAAATTTTCTTCATCACAGTGGGGGACACACAGTGTAATTACGGAGCATGCTACGAGCAGGAATTACATGATACTCCATGTGTGCATCATTTACCTATTGGCAACGCCCAGGGACCCTTCCAGCAAAAACTTCCAAAGGGTCAAATATTCCTTTATCATGGTATTTTGAGGACATAACAATTATTGGTGTCAGGAGGGCTGTAGTCTTTTGACCTTTGACGTGTGTATAATAAGACTGAGTCAGCTGTTTTCTTTGGCGTAGGTGGAGCCCAAAGTGCTCACCCTGCTCTGAGGACATTGGTTCACCTGGGCCATTTCATCATTGTACTATCATCAGATCTTTTCTCCATTTCTTATGAAAGATATTTTCTGTTAAGAAAAATTGAGGAAGAGAAAAAGTGTTTTTTTTAAAGCAGGTGATAATTTATATTTGGGCAATTTGAGTGGGAAAAGATTAAGGTTTTAAAGCAGTGTTTTCTCAGGGTCAGTGACCAATTGAATGCAGTGCTGAGCTGTGAAAATTAGAACGGAAACCATAGGAAACATAATATGGGCCAGGTAGGCAACTCGCAAATACCCACTTTGACTGTGTAACCACCAGATACATTGTTCTATAGATACACATTGGAGCTTCCTGAAAGAACACTTAATTGCCATATAATTTACCTGTAATGAATTACTCATGTAATAAATTGAACATATTAGCTGAACTATAATGAAGATGCATATATCTGTTCCATGGTTTTCTGTGTTGATACATATTGTCATAATTATATATGCAATATTTATTAAATAAAGTATGAATTGAATAAGTAATCAAAAAATAGACCCAAATCTTTTTTGTGGTCATTTATATATGATCTGGATGACCCATTGGCTGGGTGTGGTACACATAGTGCAAATTCATGTTCATCGTAATTCAGAAACAGTAATTGCCCTCCGAGTGGAAAAACATCATGTAATTGTATATATATTTGATCAGGTATCAAATAAAAACAGGTCCCAAACACAGAACACCTTGGGCCAACAGAAATATACAGTTCAAATCCATACATGTACAGGTGATTGCTTTATCTTCACTCCTGGCAATCCATGTGGCCTGCATGTTCAATGATGTAGTTTTCAAAGACCAGTGTCACAGTGTGTTGGTAGCACAGTGAGTTCAGAGGTCAAAGGTTGTGATAAATACACACACACACACACACACATGTTAGCCGGCTGTCTCAGCTTGTGTGGTTGTGCCCCTTCTTAGGAAAACTACCAGTGTTTCTGTTGCCTTTTTCAGCGGTTGTGGTGCGAAGGTCAAGGTCATAAGATGATTGACAGGTACAGACAGTAGCCCTGTACCAGTTCATAGGATTGGTGCCGGAACTACTTTCAGTCAGCCCCCCAGTGTGTCAGCATATGAACAGCTGACCTGGCTGGCTGCACATGGCCTAGTTTTAGCTCCAAACAGGAAAGGTGTACAGTGCGTTGAGACCATGTGTTGACATGAAATATAAATTACCATGATCAAGTCAGATTGTTGTTTCTGTCACTGGCTACGGCTGTAAAAGCTGGCTTGTATTCTGGCCTTGATATGTTGTGTGGTATCAAGTAATTAACATGCATGAGTTCAAAGCAGGGCCAGTGAGGGAAAAATGACCTTAGAATTTTAGGGTTTACAGTGGCGTTGGGTCCAACCCTAACATGTACACACAATTACCCATTGCATACCACTCATCCCTGGTAGAATATATAGAGAGAGAGATGGATTATGCTCCATTGAATAAGTATTCGCCTATGGTGCTCAGAACATACAGGTTTAAGATCACACTTTGTCAAATCTACACATACAAGCACAAGTGGGCTTCAAAGGTGAAAGCCTCCTTCAATGGTGTCACCCAGTAAAGTATGTGAAATTTGCCAATACTTTCTTACTAACCTATACCAGATTCTTTGCTAAGCTAGGAGACAAATCTTTCCAGGAGGCCACCTACACTTTGCAACTCTTAAAATTCCAAGAGCATAATATTTTCCTTTTTGAAGGAAAATTAGTGTTAAATGAATAAACACCCTGATAGTGCATACTGGTCAGTGTATTTACCTATATATATATATATATATCTTTATTGTCTCCAAAATAGGAGAGATACATATACATCACAAAAAAGAGGAATTCATACAGCTACATATATACCACAATGCACAAGGAAATTTAATTGAAAAGAAAGTTAAACATGTTGCAATGTACATATCACAGGGAGTAGGAAAAAACATGTTCTGTCCAAATAGTACCTTGCCTACCAGTGAAGAAGCATTGTGCCTATTACTGCTGTAGGTGTGTGTTAAATGTACGGGTCCATATTATTTGGTGGTTTTGCTGTAAAATTGTCTACTCTGTGGACTCCATTTTCAATCTTTTAATGAGACAGGGAGCACTAAATTTATATATATGTGTGTGTGTGTATATATATATATATATATATATATATATATATATATATATATATATATATATTTACAGAATCAGGATTTCTGTTAACACCCAAATGGGGGTATATTACCCTTTCAAATCATGAAATAACCCATCAGCAAAATTCAAAGGGTCCCAGCTTCCTATATTTTCTTTAATTTTGCAAAATGTAGCTAAAAATTCGACCCTCTTTCAGTTTGGGACCCTTTGAAAAAATTCTAACAGAAACAATGTAAAAGATTTCAGATTTAGAATTGTCATAGTAATGTAACAAGTAGCAATATGCTGTGTGTGAGGTCAGTGGCAAGCCAGTACATCAGTACTTGCTAGGAAATGGGTCAAAAAATGATTGCTTGTCCATTTGGCTACAGTAAAAAATCTTCCTTACATATAATAAGCAAAAACTGCAAAACCAATTTCAGGACACATTGAAATGTATCCATAAAAAGCCTCCAGTGTCACAGAAATCCCCTTTCTTTGTTGGGAATCTTTCTTTCAGTTAGGTAACTTTACCTCAGAAACTTAACATTGGCTCAATGAAAACTGGTAGCTGAGAAACTTCTAAACTTAAGGGGTGCAGGTTAACGCTTCCTCTACTCCCATTAGGCTGAATCAGTATATTTCTATGAGGTGCTTTTTGTGCTAGAGAGATCGGAATGTGACCAACATCTAATGAGCAGTTTAACCCTTTACCTTTTGGGTTCAGACTGAGTGAACAGATAACTTTCCTTCAGATTGAGCATAATTAAACAATTCAACAATGATGAAAGTTAATTAGATAGGGCATTCTATTCTAAAAGGTCTTATCTACAATCCTCATTTCAAGTATTTTTCCTTATATTAGGAATTTTTTAAATAAAAGTGGAAAACAAAGTTTGAGGCAACAGCATTTGGCATGCAGATGATTGTGCCCAGTTCAGAGGGACAAGGGTGTAAATAGGCAGTCTGAAGAAGATGTTGGTATCCATTGTGACCCATTGTCAACAGCCTATTGTAAGTGTGCTATTCTGTCATGTGTGGATATCAAGTGGCAGTTATTCAGGTCCAAGGTGCTTTGTTGTATGGGAATGTAGGTTTTGTTGATTTCTGCCTAGATCTTGTGCTTGAGTACAATGTAAAGGTCTGTGTCCAGGGGCATGTGACCGGCAATGAGACTCCTATATGTACCTTTAGAAATCAGCAGCTCTTCAAAACTCAGTAACTATTAACTATTGTATTGCTAGTCATGACAATGGTCATACGTCTCTGAATTATTTTCATACTTCTGCCTTCAAATTCCTCATTCAAAAGCCAGTCATGCAAGTAACAGCATGTCTAGGTCAACAGTTAGCACCAGCATGTCTAGGTCAACAGCAAGTAGCAGCATGTCTAGGTCAACAGCAAGTAGCAGCATGTTCAGGTCAACAGCTAGCACCAGCATGTCTAGGTCAACAGCTAGCACCAGCATGTCTAGGTCAACAAGTAGGAACATGTCTAGGTCAACAGCAAGTAGTAGCATGTCTAGGTCAAGAGCTTTTCACTGTGAGCACACTGTGCAATAATATGCAGAGGAAAGCTGTTGACTCAGTCTGTAAATTGATACTGTTAGGGTTAACAGTTCACAAAATATATTAGATGAGCATGTCACCAATTATGAGAGTCACAGTATATGGAGTGTATGCATGCATGCCTGTTTACATAGGAATGTCAGGATGACCCTAACTCAGGGCAAACATAAAGTCTTATCATACCACAGCTGAATTATGTGTAAATGTGAGTAGAAAAAATTGATAAACGTCACTACATGTATTTATATGCTGTGTTGACATAAACTTGATAACAAAATGTATTGTTTTACAAGAAAAAAAAAAGACAAAACTATATGCACAAAGCATGAAAGATTACATGTGCTTTGTGTGGTCTACTTGTGTTGACTAGTCTTGCATTGAAAATGTGAAAAAGTTATTGATGTGCATATCCTGAACTGTGGACTGATGGTGATGTATGTATGTATGTATGTATGTATTGTGTGTATGTATGTTTGTGTGTATGTGTGTGTGTGTGTGTATATGTATGTATGTATGTATGTATGTATGTATGTATGTATGTATGTATGTATGTATGTATGTAGGTAAGTAAGTACACTGTAGGTAGATAGGTAGGTCGGACTTTCTGTTCTCAGTCCTAAGGCCTGATATATTTTGAACAGCATACATGTTATGACTTGTATGCTGAATAAAAATCTGCATACATGCCATACCATAGTGAGCCTTCAAGTGGTCATCATGTGTGCAGTAAGTTGTACAAATCTAAATGATGTGAGCTGTTGGTGGTTCAAATTTTTAAATTAACTCTTTCAGTGCCAATCACATCTAAATTTGATCAATTAAAGTCAAACTAGTCTGAATTATCATTAGGATCTCAGATTTGTATTCCTTGTAAAAAGACCTTTCATTCAAGTACCAGCTTGTCTCTTATTCCAGAGAAAAGCTGTTGACTCATTCCAAAATTTGGCACTTAAAGAGTTAAATAAAACCAGTACCCACATCAGAGCCAAACTAACTAAGAATTTTATAAACAACCTTTACATATCAAAATCCTTGTTCAAGCATTTTTGAAAGGCAACTGCCAACATGACGGCTAGGTGATTGGTGGCCGAGGTTGCTGGTGCAGAAGCCCGCTGTTCTGTGGTCACAAAAGAGTACACTAGTTGTCAGCATTACATGCCAATGCCATATAGGTATAAAGACTTCTTGTATGGCAGAATTTCTAGGTAGAATGTCTAGGTGCATATAACATGCCAAATGTGACTTTTATGGAAGAATGTATAGGTGCATTTTATAACATAAGGTCTGTGCCAAAAGGTGACTTGTATGGAAGAATGTATAGGTGCATAACATAAGATCGGTGGCAAAATGTGACTTGGGGTGCATAACATATCTACCAAAATGTTATGCATGTGCGAAAATGTGAAACACTTTGATCACTGTTGTGTCTTATCTTTTGTTGTGAAATTTAGTGGCAGTGTTTGGGAGGCAAATATTTTGAATCTGTATGATATCACATTAAGTGCTAACAGTAGTTTTACATTAATATGGACCAAAATGTGTTGATATTTGTGTATCACTATGTTAAGAGCAGATAAAGCTAAAGTTGCAAAATTTACACAAAGTGTGTTTCATGTCTTGAAGTTGGTTGGATATATTACTTGAATGGAAGAACTGCACCAACTTCCCAAGGTTACTGAGGGTATGTAGCTTAGGGAGTGATGTTCATCTGAGGGTCCATGTCTTTGAAATTCAATGTATTGCCAGGTAATGTGACAAGCACATTATACACACAAAAGCCGTGGCATGGAATATGGATGGTGCCACCTCAGGGCTTTGACATTAAGATTTTTCCAGGGTTCTCCATGCACTGATTAGAGACAAGTTGTTTTGTTAACTCATTCCATACTATGGTGACAGGCCTTGGTCAGTGGTTCTGGCACTGCCTGGCAAGTCATGCTGCAGCTGCCGCAAGGGCAGCTGCAGCATGACTTGCCAGGCAGTGCCAGAATCACTGACTTAGGCATGTTGGTACTTGAATGAAATCTCTTTTCATGAATAATTTAAATATGCAATTTTTGTCTTAAATCTAGGTAAATATATGGAAAAAGCAGGGACTGGTATGGAATGAGTTAAAGTGGCTAGTTTTTTTCTGTGAATCCTGTAGGTTTCTGCAGAAACTCTAGTGAAGTTGACGTAGACAGCGATTTACAAAGCAGTAGCCAGTAGAATTGGAAAAGATTAATAACAGGACAGGGCTGAAATGTCGAAGTTATTGAGGAAGGTGTTCTAGATCAGTATCAGTATTGAAGTTTACCCCACATAATTTTACAGACCTACTCATAATTTCTATGAAAGAAAATGCAGGGTGAGTCTGGCATACATTCCATCACTACATGGCATTCCAAATTACAGATTTCATCTGAATACACAGTTCAGGCGGGCTATTGACAATAGAGCATCAGGCCCAGGGGGCTATAATTAAAAAAAAAAAATTTAGATAAGAACATAATATATGTTACCATTTGGCATTTTTGTGAAAAAATTAGTAAGGAAATTCAAAACCTGGACATAATGTATGAAAGATGTCAGCGTCACAGGTGGCAGCCAGATTTGATATTGATGGTTGCACCCTGGTGATGGTTTCTGATGAATTTTTCACCCCCTCGGTCTTATCGGCAGACAAGTATTGTCCCCATCATATTATGTGTGCTTCTGTTACCCTTGGGGAGGGTTTAACTTTTGAAGTAATTGAACTGCTCTCATGAAACTTGTACTACAGGAGCATCTCTTTGGGTGTCTGACTGAGTCCGAAATTCAGCGACCTTGACTGATTTTGAAGGTCACCAGTTGTCATATTTTTACTGTGGCGGAGGGAGTCCTTGGGTCATTCCAACCGTTATGTTTTATTGATGTAGTTGAAGTGACATGTATACTGTTATCAGACTGAAAGTCTTTGGGAACTATTTGAGCAAGGTTGATGAAGAGTTGTAGGTTTCAATGGAACCTGCCTGTGCACATTGACATGTTTGCTTCATGTCACACTTGACCTCTATGCATTAACAAACCTGTCATATGACTAAGCTCACTGTGATTTTGTTTCAAGTGAAAGCTTTATGCAAGTTGATAATGCCAGTTGATGCAATTTTTTTTGCCAGTTGATGCAATTTTTTTTCTTTCCCTTTTTCCATATTGTGTATTTATAACTAGGAAATGAACAGCCTGCATGTGGCTGCAGATAGACAGGATCACTTGACAATCACAGGATCACTTGACAATCTCCAGGCATTCTCATCAGATAATTCAGTGGTCGTGGAATCCTGTGGCTGGCTGAGTGCAGGAGGACCCACTTCAAGGCTGGAGAAGGGTGTGATTGGCATGTGGGACAGGCTGGAAGGATTACTCTGTCTACCTGTTCATTGTTGGTGAGCATTCACCAGCCACCGAGGTATTGACAGTCGCTCCCTGCCCCTGTGGCCTTACCTCACCTTATTGATTCTCCTGATGTAGCTCGCTGATTGTGAAATATTCAAGAAGCATTTCCAGGATGACTGTTTTGCTTGCCTGGTAGGGTTAAGCCAGCTCCTAATCAAATGAATAGAATCCACTTCCCAGGCTCAATGGAATCAACTTGAAATAGAGCAGGCCAAGGTGGGGGTATTGTTGGCACCTATTGATTGGCAGTGCCTTTGTTTTGTGAGGAACACCGTAAGACATGTCAAGTTTGAGTTGGCTTCTTGCCTCTGTAGTATATTAACTCTTTGCATCTTGAATGAAAACAGAGTCTTGAAACCACTTTCCTCGTGTGGCTTGGGCGCTCACTGGCCAACCCCTGCCAAGGAAAGTTGTAGACCTGGGGCATGTGATCTTGATAGGTCTCATCTACAATTCTCAAATTGTGTTTTATTACCGTTGAAATTAGTTTTAAACACTGGGACAGAAGACATTTGACCACCAGCCAGTTTTAAAGGGGAAATGGTTAATTAAACTTTGCCTGGCCCAGGATGATGGCCAGTGTGAAGCAAACTTGTAATAAAATGAGATGTTTGTCCAAAATTAAATGATGGGGGCTTCACCTAAGGCATACCTGCCTTAATGCAGGATTTGTCAAGCTGTGCTACCTGCAATGCCAGATGAAAAATCATACATAATCGTCTTAAAACAAATTAGGCCTAACCATCAAATCAACTTATTTTTCATTGTGTAGGATTCAGTAAATTGTGCATTCCATAGTTGTGGATGAAAGGTAGAATCTTCCATCTAATTGATTTGGCCCTGTTGTGACATAACACAACATGGGAACAAAGCATCAATCACCAGTTTATAATTATTGTGGACAGATGGTGCATAGTACATGCTTGAGGGGAAACTGATAGCATGTTATGTGGATGCCATATAGAACATCTCAGTTTAGTAGGTTATGACATTGGTGGTACCTCCATGGTTGTGGTATGATGTTGGGTCTGGAATGATGTATGTGCTAGCGTAGGGTAGGGAATGTTTGCCATTTCGTTCGGAGCATTGCTTAGGAATCTGGAGACAGGATATAGCATGTGGAATGTTTGCTGTGAAGCATGACATATTTAGTGCAGACAATCAGGTGTCAAGGTAGTATTACACCTACACACTGACAGGGTCAGGGTTAACTCATTCCATACCAGTCCCTGATTTTTCCGTATATTTACCTAGATTTGAGACAATAATTGCATATTTATATTCTTCATGAAAAGAGCTTTCGTTCAAGTACCAACATCCCTATAGTGTTAAGTCAGTGGTTCTGGCACTGCTTGGCAAGTTATGCTGCAGCTGCTGCAAGGGCAGCTGCAGCATTACTTGCCAGGCAGAGCCAGAACCACTGACCAAGGCCTGTCACCATGGTATGGTCAACTCTGGTAAACACATCCAATACCAGTGGAAGGAAAGAAACTGTTATGTGACTTGGCTAGTCAGTAAATTTAACACAGGATTCACTTGCATTCCTTATGCAGAAAAATACTATAGGCTGATGAGTTTTGTATGTATGTATATATTATGTATGGGTAGGGTCATTTTTTCTTCACAGGCAACTGGGTCAGTGGCTGGGAAGTGGTCAAGATCCTTCAGTTCATGTATGAATGTGTAATGAAAGTGATTATCTGTACTTATGTAATGTGGGGGCCAGGGAATCATTCCTGGGCAATAAGCATGCAAATAAAGCCTTTGATGTGAAAAGGTGACCATTGGTGACTTGGCACAGGGCATGTTATGCATAAAATACAAAGTCTATAGACATGGCATTAAGTTGTGGGTCTTTTACATGTTTTCATGTAGAAAATCCATGTAGGCCGAGTTTACTGTTGCCTAGATGTGAAAAGATGTTGAGTCATCAAACAGTTTCTTTAATCCTTTCCTGCAGCAGTGAGGGTTATCCAAATAGCTTGGATTCAGGGATATTTTAAGAAGGTCTGGTTACATAATGGTACATTTGGTACATTGTACTGTACATAATGATGGCATGTATGTATTGTACTGCATGTAATAGGCATATAAGTACACACACGAGCCATTGAAAAGGCTGTGTGTTTCAGTTTACATGTAAAAAGATTGGCTGGTCATTAGTCCAGCTCTTTTAAAGCAGCACAATATATTTATGTGCACTACTTACCTGGATGTTCCATATTCATCTGTTTGGCCCATCTGCCCCCCCCCCCCCCCCAGAAATACTGTCTTTTTCACTTGGACATGCCAGAACTTTGAATCATTCTGTGAACTAGTTTTTGTTGTTAAGAGAGAAGTAAAAATAAATAAATACAGGGCCAGAATTTGGCGAAATTTTGCGAGAATCTATTTTGATTTTTGTCAATTAGTTTTCTTTTTAAAGAAAGACAACTTTAAAAGAATCTTTACGAGAATGGATTCTCGGATTCTCGCCAAAATGCTGGCCCTAAAATATATGAAATAATCAGCACCCTTGGTGGTAATTGGGAAGAATACGGAGGGGGGGGGGTGGTGTCTCTGATTAACCTGTACAGTAGTCCATCGCACAACAGACGGAATGGGGAGAGACCACTTTTTTTGTAGCGGTAGGGAGGTGTTTGGTGACAAGGACCATAAAATACTGGGTTTGTAAGGGCAAAGAGGTTTTCTACTGTGGCATGTACTGAGCATTTATTTACCACACTTGCATACTGCAAGCCCTGTTGTTTTCTGTACTTCATACCAGCCATTATTTCAAACTTTGGTCATTTTCTGTACCTTGTACAGGGATAAAATTATTGCCTGGGCCAGTGTACTGGGACCCTCCCACCCGCTCCCTCTACACCACCTCTGCTGCAGCAGAAACCACTGGTCTCTCATAACAAGGACTACTGTTTAGACTAGTCAGCGTAGCCCAGGCAAAGAAATTGGGAAACTCTTTGCTTATGGATCAAGGAAACTATGTATTTTATGGTCGGAATAAGCGGGACTGGAACCAGATGTGTTCAGATGAGGATACCAATGTTGCTGTGTGCTGTACTGTGCACCCACTACATGTTCCACAGACTGGCCATATTACAGCATTGCTAATTTATCAGTGATTATAAATGAGAAAAATTTGTTAAGTGGTGGTAAACTTTTGTTGCCAAAGTCGGTCAAAATTGACAAAAATTAACCAATTTCCTAAATGAATAAATCATGAAAAATGCCCATGGTAATTCATGATGCTACCGTCTTTCTTTGTTTTAGCTTCTGAATTCATATGTCTGGAGTATGTCATAACTGGTGCTCCTTTTTATGCATCTTTCATGTAAAATGGTACAAAATTCTTAATCCGAAAACCACCACAGTGAAACCTGGTAAGCACTTTTGAGTTTTTCATGGAGACACAAGGGTTATTGGTGTGAAGGTCCAGTGTGAATCATTCAGTTTGATAGTTTATATGGTGTGTTGTTTGTCACATACAGTTTACTGCAGTGATCCACAGGTCAGGCTGATAATAAATTCAGCTTATGTCAGCCTGCACCACTTAGGTATTTTGGATGGTGACAAAATAATTGTAGCCAAATATATTAACCCTTTATTCCTGATTCAGTTGATAGGGTTTGTTTGTCTACATAATCAGATTCCTGTTCTGCTGATCCTAATTTTGGATTTCCTGTGGTGGTCCTGAGCAGATGTGAAGGATATTTCCCGGGGAAGTCACACGTCTGTCAACACAACAGGAAGAGAAAACTAGCAAATTATGGGTAGATCTGAAATAAGGCGACAATATGTGTCTGTGGTTGAGTGAAGTGCAGCTCTGACCTTCTGACTCAGCTTGGCAAAGGCTATTATTTGTAAATGAAAATAGATGCATTGCTATTTTGGCCTCTTGATTGTGGGCAGGCCAGCATCTCTTTCTTTGGATACTCTTTGAGGGAAATAAAAACACACGTTGGGGGTGTCGTCTTTGACGTACATTGATTGTGAAGATGACAAGAGGGTGGAAGATTTGAACACAGACATTTTGATACCAAGTTGCATCTAAATGAGAAAGAAATTCATCATTGCCTCAGCCTTGAGAAACAGTGTAATCTATCACCATTTATCATATCAGACTTGTCAATTCTATTTATTTACCCCTGTTCATTGATTTAATTACAGTGGTCCCTGTCGTAGGAGACCATTCCATTGAGAAACCACCTGTCTTCAAGGACCACCTTTTCATGATACTGTGCTCGGTACCTTTCCATTTATTTATACCTCCTGTGATAGATTACAATTTAGCCATCCCTGTGGTGGTCTTTTAATTCATTTCACCCTAATGACGCTTTTTCCTGCTATTATCTAAATGTCGTCGGCTGATTATTGTTTACTAATTTAGGGATTATTTTTCAAAATTTTGGTTGAAACTTGCATAGAAGATCATTCCAAATTGTATGTCCATGGTCAACAGCTTTCCTTAGCACACTATGGGCACATTGCACCCAGAGCGTGCCAAGGTAAGCTGTTGACTCAGTCTTCTGTCAGGGTGAAATGAGACATGTTTCACTGTATTACAATAGTCCCTCCTTTGAGAGACCATCCCTAGTGTAATCCAAGAAGTGATGACATAAAGGAGGCGGTCTCCCAAAGAAGATTGGACTCTTGTCACATGTATGACATGCCCAATAAATAACCACTACTTTAAATTCCAATCCTTAATTTTGTTTCAAACATGATTGATGTACACTTATATAAATCGGACCCCATATCACCTTTAGTCACGTGTTCACTCATGTATTGGTGTTAAAAACATATTTTGAATTTGTTAACTGGTTTTGACAAATTATTTTGCCTCTATTATACAAAGTGGGTTGGTGTTAAGTATATGAAATGGGGAATAACTAGATGGATAAGTGGCCTTTTAAGATCATTTTGGGTGGTCACTGCAGGTGTCCTCCCAAAGGAGATCAATTACCATTAGAAAGTGCTTTTGCAGAGTGACAAGTAGACACAAAAGGCAGGCGATCTCCCAAAAGAGAGGTCTTTTGAAGGAAGAACTACTGTTCCTGTGGGTTAGGAATACTACCAGGATGGTGACAGGGACTATAGTATTGTTGACCCTCTTTTGAGAGGTCACAGTGCAGATCCAAAAGTGCTGTCATACAGCAGCTAATAGTAACAACATGGAAAAGATTCCACTAGGGACATGTAATAATGTGGGATTAATATTGGCAGGTGGTGTCTCATTGGAGTGGTGTACCCAGGCAAGGAATATTTTATGATGGACCGGCTGTATATATGTAACATTTTTATAAGTATACATGGGGAGATGGCATTTTAGCTTAATTGTTGATTCCAGAGCAGACCAAACATCATGTCTGGAATCAGAGAATGTTTCATCGATAAGTTGGGACTGAGAGTAACAGAAAGGTGATTAAGGAATAGAATACCATTGTATCTATAGATTTGAAGGTAAAAAATAGTCAGCTTGCCTTCAACAAAAGTAGAGACAAAAACATTTCTGTCAGCTGGTGAAAGTACATGTACTTTTGTTGCTGCTTTCCTCTGCTGCCTAGTTATAATGCCGATAGCAAGGGCCACGGAGTGCATGGCTTTTTAGCAAAAGCACACAGTTAAAATGAAAACTTTAACCCTTTCAGTGCCAAATGTTGGACTGAGTCAACAGCTTTTCTCGACCCACATTCTGTGCAATGGGTGATGTTCATTACCCCATACCCCATTGACCTGGGGTATTCTCTCTGGAATTATTGGCATACCGTAACTGGTACTTGAATAAAAGGTCTTTTTATGAGGAATACGAATCTGGGATCCTAATGATAATTCAGACTAGTTTGACTGAAGTAGATCGACTTAAGAAGATGTGATGGCACTGAAAGAGATAACATGAGAGGTACTGGAACCAGTAGCTCAGTGAGAACTAGGTGTTGCACCAGAAACTGCTATCCAGGTGTTCTGAAGAGAAAAAAACTGACAGTATCATGGGCCTAGTGCAAAGTAAGAAGGCCCAATGTCTTCAAAAAGTAAAACCAGGAGGTTTCGATAACAGGACAGCACAGATGGCATGTGCAGCAGAAAAAATGTTTCAGCTACCTTGTTAGTGTCAGGAATATCACATGGGCAAAAACAAGTCTGGAACATAGAACACGACTTCGTAAGCCCACTTCACACTAAAGCCAAGCAGAAATCAATATAGTTGTGTTTCAGCTTGCTGAAATTCTCTCAATTAGATGTTTTTCTGGATCAGGTGAGTTTTCTAATGAACAATGGATCTCTGACCTATCTTATCTATGTTCATGCATCACTCATTCAAGATATTTTGTTTATATTTGTTGGAAGATACTAGTGCCCAGCAGGCCAGCATAGAGCAAATGTGTTAAATCATTATCGGAGAGGGAAAGGGTTAAAGTCATGCTTTCAGCAGTGTTAGTATGCAGCAGTGATCATACCTTTGATATAAAGGTCCATGTATGTGGAATAGCAATGATCACGCATGTTTATTCTGTATAAAAAGAAGTGAAATGTTTGAGTGTCCATATACCTGCATGAACATGCGTCTTGCTTTGATAAAAAGCTGCCGAAAGAATAGAGTGAAAGGATAAATGTAATGCTGTTACACCTGTGTAGGAATGATGCTTTTGGTATTTTCTTGCCAGAAAGGGCTGAGGTCCTTTTGAAGATGGCTCGCTTGTCCTTACTGTTGTGATCATGCTCTGGAAAAATACCACAACAAAAAAATATACCAGCAGTGCCACCAAAAAATAATTACCCCCCCCCCCTGCTAAATGCCTTAGCAGAGTATACAGCATGCACATATACGCTTTCCTTCAGTGTCAGTTCTATAACCTGTCATGCTTCAAACTCAATTTTCCTGGCAAATTCATTATGATATGGGTGTGTTCACATTGAAAGAGCTGATGTTGTAGTGCCCAGTATATAGAAATTGTGAAATGCCAGAGGGGTGTGTGTTGTATGGTTTCTGATATTGCTGCAGGTATAGGAAAAGGCTATGTCCCGGTGTTTCACTTTGCTTCAGGGTATGGCTTTCTGTTCTGGGAATTCTCGTGTGGTTGAGGTTGGAAAAGTGGTTTAAATTTGGTTTTAGTTGGATGACCTTGACCCAATTGCCAAGGTCACAGAGCCATTTTACTGACTTTGTTTTTCACATGATAAGTTGGAAAGTTTTTAACATAGGCCTTTCTTATTACACATGATTTTAGTCATACATAAGGTGTCTGAGTTTGAAGATGGGTGACCTTGACCCAAATCCCAAGGTTACATAGCCATTTTAGTGAATTTAGATTGCATCTGATCACTTGAAGAAAAGTTTTTGACATAGGTCTTTCAAATTGGAAATGATTATATTCCTACATAAGGTGTCAGATGAGTTTAAAAGATGGGACCTTGCCACTGTACTGGCTCTGAATGTTCATCTAGCACAGGAATGACTTGTCAGTACTGACAGCGGGACCAACATAGTTCTAGCAATCGCTCAGTGTGTTTTAATTTCAGTTTCAATTCTGTCTTTGTTTTGGCATACAAGAAACAAAATATTTTGGAAGAACATGCAGCAACATAAAACAAAAAGCATGGAAATATGTTGTTTGATGATAAGAGTGACTCCTGTTATTGCACCCCTCTTGTAAGCCAAAAGTGGTCTTGTTCCGCACTTTTCAAAGTGTTTTGTTCATTGGTTACTCTGTGAAGATCAGACCATCATGACCTGGTCAAATTTCCCAGGCCAGCAACTAGACAAAAGATTTCAAGAACTGACCTGCAGTAGCTATTAAACTTGATGAGTAAAGTTAAGGAATCATCAAAAGGTAATGTATTTACCTGACTGAAAACCAGTTCAAAACATTTTCATTGTATCTGTAATGTTGAGCCATAACCTGATGGGCCATGGTAATCCCCTGACAGTGGGTCTTGGCTGGTGATGGCAGCACAAAAGTGCTGGGTTGGTGTCATGGCAGCACAGGGTAAGGTTTAGCATACATGGACGTACCAGTCAGGACCTTGACACAGAGGACTGCACAGGAAACCATTATGCAGCAGCATGTAATCACTGGCATGAAAATACCTAATGAAATGTCCGCTATTTTGACCTACTTTGTCCTTGACATGCTGGATGTCAGGAAATGGACATTATAGGGTTAATGCAAATGGAGTGGGTTAGGTGACTTGCCTGAAAATTTACCACTGAATTTCCTAGTAATGAGTAAGAGATGATAGTGTGTACATTGTGGCAGTGCAGGCATTTTGACAAAGGATACAAGTTTCTGGTACATGTAGGTGTTTAGACGGAACTTGTTTCTGACAAATGGCTTGGGGGCACTTCAGCCAAGGCTTGACATTGACACTGATCCCTAAGGTTCACCATGTACACTGTACCCATGAGTACAGCAGACACAAGCCTCAATATCTTGATGTTTTGGCCTTTTGTTGTATATTGATACACGCTCCCAAGAACTGTAGTCTAGGAAAATTTAAGAAAAAAAAAAAAAAAGGAATACTCATAAGAAGATGATATGAAATGAAGCATTCAGTGACTGTAACACAAGTATGATGGATGTATGATGCATTGTCACATGGCCAGTGTTACAACAGTGTGGAGGTTCACCTTGGTTCCACATGTCAACCACTGCCCTCATGAATAGATTGGAGTGGTTCATTGTTGGAACCACTGACCTTCATCTTGACCTTTGGTATCCAATTCAGACATGATATGTGGCTGTTTATGTTTATATATTGTGGCTTGACCAGCAGTGTCTTCTGGTAGTTAGTGGACTTGGACAGTATGGTCAAAACTTTAAACTCACATTGGCCAGTGTCCAAATTTCCATGTATATTTTTCCAGATTTTAAAATGAAGATTGCACAAAAAAAAATTCATGCAAAGAACTTTAATTCAAGTATCAATAAAACATGCTGTGTCTTAAGTCAGTCATTTGTAGTGTTTGACAAGTCATGCTACAGCTGCTGCAAGAACAACTGGAACATGACTGGGAAAACAATGAAAAAACATTGACCCCACAGCAAAACTGAGTGTAGGACACAATAAGTCACATATAATATGTCATAGCCGTCCGTCTGGTTTCTTAATTTATTTGATTTTGAGAATGAATTAGTCAGCCTTATAGGGTCATGACTCTGCTTCTTTGTTGGCCAGGGTGTTTTGTTACGAGGATGACTGATCCTGGTTTCAGAGCAAAACCAGGCATAAAGCAAGGATGTTGGGAGTCACCATGGTCAAATCATCTGTATCCCCTCATAGTGGGTGATATTATTGAATTACAAAGGGCTTTCCAGAAACTGGAGGAGCCAGAGACTCCCACTGTGACCATAATTTTATACACAATAGGAATTCTGTGTTGGAAAATCTAATATCAGGTGGAACTCAATGCTGCCAATTCAGCTTGTCCAAAATACCAGGAAGGCATAAATCAGGTGGCTTACCACATAACAGATAATCAGGGATCATGTTCAGCTCTGATTTCATCCAGGCTACCATCCCATATGGAACACAGGTCATCCTGCCATTTGCCCACACTGTATGAACTGGGGGGAAAACACACACACACACACAAAAACAGCACAATGATAGATATGGTTTAATCCATTTAGCTGGGCCCAGACTTTCTTTCAGCTTGTCAACATGAAACTTTTTCTTGGCAATGAGTTATGTGTCTGAAGATTGATGGATCCTTGGCTTAACTAAGATGCAAATATATAAGGGTATATATAGTTAAGATTACATTCAATCTGTGCTATTAAATTACATTTAGTGAAAACCTGTTTTAAAAGACTGCCACTAGAACAGGCCAAAAAGTGGTCACATAAGGCAAGTGGTCACAATAGAGTTGTAATAACATAAGAAAAATGACAAAAGGGTTAAGGTAACATGATCTCAAAAGGCAGGTGGTTTTTCCTGCCAGTGGTCTCTCAAAACAGGTTTCACTATATATAACTGTTTCTTTGTACTGGAGAGCCTCCAGATTAGTCTTTGTGTACTATTAGGCAATCCAGAGAAAATAAATATGTTTATAATAAACTGGATAGATGAAGATTTGATCCATGTGGTGGTTGTATATGTTCAACATGTTTCAGTGCATTCACCATTTATAAAGTCTTATTTTTTCACCATGTTTCATCTATGACAAGTATAATGTTATATACAATAATACATGTATATGCACATTGTGGAAAGTTGATTCTCTTTGTGTACAAAGTAAAAGCCAATAAAACTTGTATCTTTTTTATTAAAGTGCAATTTATGGGAAGTGAAAAATCATTTGTGCAGTGTTATAGAATTCATAATTTGCTTTTAAATATTTCAAAGATCTATAAATGCATTGGAGCAAAATATTTATGAATGTTTTTTGCTTTTTATTTGTAGGTAAGTACCAGTAGATGGAGATATGGACAGTGGTTTGAGTGATTACTTTTGTACCTGTGGCTGAGTGAGTTATGTTTTGAATTATACGATCAATCAATCATATGCAGAGATCCATCCATTTTAACACAGAGACGTTTTAACTTTTTGGTACCTGAGTGTTTGGGTGCAGTAATGTCACGCAGCCAAATGTCGGGGGGGGGGGGGGGGAGGGAACAATTGCCGCAACAAGAGGCATAAACAACTTGACAGTAATTTAATCTCTTAAGGATGAGCATCCGGCTTGCCGCTATTTTGAGCGTGCTTGTAAAGATTCTATCACAAAACAATCAATATGCATAAAAACTGCCACAAACTGTACATTTTTGGAAAGCTAACAAACTACTGATTTGTTTTTGCCCATCGACTATGTGTTTGTTGTCCTATGTTTATACAGCAATCATACCAAGTGCTGTCATCTTTTTCAAAGAACCTTGAAGAAACTTGGATTCAACTTTTTTATTTTCTGATGTAAGGACATTGAATTTATGGCAACTGTTCATAACAATGTAAACTGAAAAAGAGTCTCAGATTTTCAATAACAAGTGTAGTTTTGTCAGGAGAATGAGACAAAGTCTGGTCCATTTGATGTATTGAGTAAGTGCAACTCCAAATGTGAATAGCCCGTAACAAAACATAAATCACATAAAACTTTCTTAGTGCATGTGATTTTAATCCTACATAAGGTCTCAGAGCCATTTTAGTGAATTTGGTTTGCATGCAGTAACTAGGAAAGTTTGAGACACAGGCCTTTCAAATTGAAGGTAATTATGCTATAGTCCCACATAAGGCCTCAGACTAGTTTGAAGATGGGCGACCTTGCCACAATACTAGCTATGAATGTACATATAGCACAAGAATGACTCCTGTCAGTACTGACAGCTGCACCATGAGGGGGGGGGGGAGCATAGATCTGGCAATCTGCAGTTTAATTGATGCAAGGATATGCCCTTACACACTGGTACTTCCTTGTTGAGCGGTACAGGGCCAAATAACACTGCACACCTGATACAAATGTTACAATGTCCCATAGTGTGACCAAGTTTTTTCAGGTTCATACTGTCTATTGCTCTAGTTTGTCACCCTGTATTTAACCAAGTGTGGTATTATCAAAAGACTGACACTCATTTTAAACTTCATAGTAAATGCTTCAATGTCTGTAATTTGTACTTCAAAACTCCCATTTTAGCTCCTTCAATGCTACATTTTGGACTGAGTCAACAGCTTTCCTCGACAATGTCTGTAATTTGTACTTCTAAACTCCCATGTTAGCCCCTCCAATGCTACATTTTGGACTGAGTCAACAGCTTTCCTCGACATGCTTCTATATTTTATTTAACTACAAGCATGCTTGTACTTGCAAGGAACATGAATCTGGCTACCTTATAATTCAGAGCAGCTCATTTTAAATAGTTTGACTTTAGTTGGCATTGAATGAAATACTTCTATGATCCAGAGAAAATGTTTGGATTATGTTGACCCTTTCGTGCTCAAATTGCTGTAAGAGCCCAAGTATAAAATGTCAGATACTGTACTGTTGTTTCTCAAGGTGCTAGTGACCAGATAAATGTAATGTTTTGATGGGATTTGTTGGTGAAACCTTTGATATGGCTTTGCTCATAAATATCTTTTAATACTCAGGTACATATACACTTTTTAGCAAGCAATAAAAAAAAAAAAGCCAACATTTTTATGTATTTAACAATGGAATGTATGCTGGCCATTTTACCGCCGTCCTGTAACCCCTGGACACATGCAATACATGTATAAACTTGTGAAAATGTCAAATAGACTGGTCTTGTGATTGTAAATGAATTGTGCTGCAATTGTAAATTTGCTTCCTATCTTTTCTGGTAACAGTTTTTTTTTTTGGGGGGGGGGGAGGGGTGTCATTAAAATTGATCCAATCACAAGGCTATGGGTGGCCTTGACTGTGCTGTGTGGTATTGTGTTGCAGCCAGTGTAAACAGATAAGGACAGACTTGTAGGTTGGTCCCATGTTGACTTGTTTTGACAAAAAATACAGTACCAGGTCTGCTATGGACTGCACATCAGCTGCCAGTTTTGGGCTGAAAAGTTGGCTTTCATGCCTTGTGTTGCAGTGTTGGTTGCATTGAGATCACTCAGGTTTAAATATAGCTTGCATTGTTACCCTTCAGCCTTGTTTTTAATGCTATACAGTAGTGCATCATATCAATAGGGTCTAAAGATTTTCTTAATCTTAACATAATTACAAGCTAGACCCATGTCCAGTATTCTCTGAGTAAAGGAATAGAGATGATGTAAGCTTTGACAACAGCTAACTTCAGTGCTTAAAACTGTTCAATTGAGAAAAGTACATGTTATGACAAGTACTTCATGTCATATGCTCAAAAAAAAAAAAAAAAAAAAAAAATGATGGTCATTTGCTGCTTGGACTATATGCATCATAAATTTGGATGGGCTATTCTTGTAGTCGTGCTGGTCTAGGTAACTTCTTGGTTGTAAAGGGACAAATATAGGTGTACAGCTTGTTCTTCATGTAATGCCACATGCACATTTCCACTCTTTACCAGCCAAATGCATCATAGTTCCATTTATTCAGTCAAGTGTAGTGTATTTTAGTTTGATGAGGGGCAGGCAGCATTAGAAGTGAACCTATTAGGAGAAATATGTGAAAATAAACAAACTGTGTGGAATCTGGTAATCTTATATAGTTCCACAGGTATGAGGGATGAGGTATTTTTCACTTTAGATCAAAATCATAAGTACATGACCAGGCTCTTGTATTCGTGTTGGGAGCAAAAAGGGGGGAGGGGGTGCTTGTGGTGGTGGTGGGGGGGGGGGTAGGGGGGTAGGGGGAGGGTTAAGTAATTTGAGCCATATTTTGCTGTTTGTGGATTAAAGTTAGAAATATGACACACAGGTGTGAAGCCCCCAAATATTGTTAATTAGGAGATCCAGGCAAAAAGTGCATGAAAACGAAGAAAATAGGCCATTTGATGTGAGAAGTTCTTCATTTTAACAACTTTTTGGAGTCTCCAAATGTGGAGACTATGCCAAAATTGTCAGAATTGACAGGTGTGGTGATAACTATCTGTAATAAATTCCGTCTTGGATTTTAAATTATGAAGAAAAGCATTAACCTGCATTAATCAGGAGATAGAGATACTGTCACCTATTCACTCTTGGCTCTAAGACCGTAGATATGAATTGAACTGCGCACTGTAGAGTCTTGTTTGTGGAGCATAGACAGCAGGCAGATTGAGAGATGACGATAATGGGTGGAAACATGAGGGGACACCATGAGGAAAAACACAGAATAACTCCACTCTACATCTGATGGCAGGCCATGTAGAAAAAATACTAGTGTCACTGCAAGTGGGTGGAGCGCTTTTTTTTTGGTGAGTCAGTCAGACAAGCTGTGCCGCCTGAGTGTAGACTTTATTGATTTCCTGTCAGGTTTTGTATACCTTGATGGAATACCACTTACGCTTAATCGACATTTGTCTTGGGTTCTGGAATTGCGTGCATCAGTACAGGCACATGATATATGTATTTTCATTCTCCAACTTTGTTTTTATCAGCACCATAACCAAACTCGAGCGTTTTTTGGGGAATCGGTGGTTGTGCACACTGGCGATCTTGGTTACTCACAATTGTGTAGACTTCATGTCTGTCAGTCTTTCCCCTTAGTTTAACACATAAAAGTTCCTGAAGAATGCAATCTTGTTTTACCCCAGGTCATTGCTGCATGCCAACACCCCTAAAAATAGTGAAACCACTGAAATGTTACACCAACTCTGCCTTGCAGGCCCCATGTACAGCCAAGAGTAACCCTTGTTACGCTGGAATAACCTATGGTACAGTCAAACTCAGCCAAAATGAGCCCACCCGCCCTCTCCTCCAGGCTCCCAAACACAACTGATTAACTAACCCTCGTTCTGTTATGAGATGTAGCAGACTGAAATCTGGATCAAACAGGGTGTGTCAGTGTTATTTTATTTAAGTGGTCACTTTGAAACAGTGAAAATGCTAGTATACTCAGTGCTAAGGAGCATGCTCATGCAAGTACACTTGTCCTGAACAATGTCAAGACAGTCATAAAGTGATATACAATAAGGTAAATGTTGGTCATCGTTGTTACAGGTTGATTACTTTGAAGAAATGACATGAAGGGTCTGGTAGTGATTCAGGTATGGTCTCTTGAAAAGGCAGATGTTGTCATGGTCTTTGGATGGTGGGGATCATTGGCAGCAGATTTCACTGTATTTGGCTGGTCATTCCAACTGAGCTGAAGACATCAATTGTCAGAACATATGCTGTTGATATAACTAACCATGCAAGTGGTTATCACAAGTATATGCACATGTCCTTACAAAAACAACCAAAAATGTCAAGCCAAAGTTATTGTAACATTGTATGAGCACAAGAAGACATGTAATGGATGGAATATCAGCCAGCAAGTTCATAATGCACAGGTCACTGGTCAGAGTGGGTTCAGCCTAAATTTATGTCAATGCAAACCTTATCTCGGTTGATACCCTGAGCAAGGTACAACAGTTGGTAGATGTTTAAAATTTAGCACGTAATCTACATCCCCAATGAAAACATGATTGTTTTGATATCTACATTTAGATGCATGCATGCTTGCTTGGAGTGTGAAAGGTTAAACCTCTGCTTGCTCAGGTGTTAATTGTTACTTGCACACAGTAATTGATCAGATATTGCGTAACAGTAGGCAGTTATGACATGGGCCTCCAGCAGACACCAGAGGGTGCTGATGGTACTACCCTGAGATGGGGATGACAAAGGTCAGGGGAGTCAAAGGTGGTCAGTGCAAAATTTCAGCAAAAAGTAACTTGTTAGGCCACCGCTGAAAAATCAAACTTTGTATGTAAGAACTTAAGTTTTCATGCTCAATTTGTGTTTCTACATCTTACTTCTATAAGTCTGTGACAGTTTACAAGTTTATTTGATACATTGTACTTCAATAAGTATACATTGTACATATGTAACCAGGCTCAAATGACATTGTTGACAAGCCTTTCAGGAGATGTTATCTGTAACAGGAGGAGTACAACTGGTATTTACACATGGACAATCTGCACCCATGTATTCAATTACAGGAAACTTAAAACAACATTTTTATTAAGGTTTTTGCACTTGTACTCTATAAGGAAACAACAATATGCCAGCATCAACTCAAATCACATAAATGCCGTATATGATTACTTCTCATGGTGAAATCACCCCATTACATGATCAAACAGCGGCACATCACAGCACGAATCATGTAAAATGACACATTGAATGCATTTAAAATTTATCCTATTGAAGTACTAAGCCAAATACATCTAATCTACACCATAATTCTAGGTCTGTGGTGGTCACAGTAGGATGCATTGAATTTACACTTAGGACCCATCATTCCTGAAGCAACCAGTGGCCAGTCCCCTTTTTTAAGCTCTGCTGACCTAAGGCTGCAGAGCTTATTTTGTATGATCACTTATGTCTGTCCATCCATCTGCATGCATTGGTAGAAACACAATACTTCCAGGAGATTAGGTCCAGCATGTCAAAACATTGAGGAAGAAGCTCATTCGTAAAGGTTTCAAAAATGTCAGAACACAAAAAAAATCTATTTAAAACTGCTCTCACAGGCATGGCAACATACCAGGAAAATTGAAATCATCTTGACAGGACCTAGTTAGACTGCTGGGATGATATGTAATAGGTTTGGAATGATATCCATCATGTGCTGTTTGTAGGGGCAAGAGTTTGGCCAATATGGCTCAGTTTCTTTTACACTTTACTCCCTCCTTTGTCAGGGCCCCCAAGGTGTCCCAGCAGCCAGGCCAGGGTCATTATGCCATGTGGCATACTTGGTGGTGCTGTCCCCTCTTTCAGCCTGTCTGGGGAATTCCAAAGTCGATCTCAAGTGGGAAGTCAGGTTGCACTTCATGATAACATTACATAATTCTATATTCAATGTTCCTCTCTAGTCATTGTCGTACATGCAGTGAAAGAAGGAACCTTTGGTCCACTTTTAGCATTATTAGGGTAGAGTATAGATTTCTGTATGGAAACATTCACTTTCTGAGAGATGGCTGTCAGTTCATCCATCTGACTAAAGTGTGCTGTTAAGGAAGAGTGTATTTCAGAGGTTGAGAGGACTGGTTTAAAACCACTAGTTGCCTTGTATAGGTGACTGCCTGTCTCAAGTCAAGGAGTGAAATTTCTTTCTTCATATTGGTACTGTAATCTTGAATCTCTGCTTTCTCCAGATTTAACTTTGCTGTCATTGTTGGGTTGAAATTTGGAATGTGGGTCATGTTTTTCTGAACTGTTGGACATATGTATATATGAAAACATTCCATGTCTGAGAGACATCCGTCTGTAAGGGTTGCTTGTAGATACAATACAATCCACAGTTTTCAAGTTAGCCCCATACTACTTTCAGGACATTGGGGGTGGGTATGAAAATATAGGTTGAGTTCGATATTGATGGCACTGCTAACACTTACAGCATTATGTAATATTTAAGTCAAAATGCGAAAATCTTGTGACCACTGTAGCATTGTTAATTTTAGATGGATCTTCATGAAATGTAGTTAGATTGTGGAGGAGGTCGAAGTCACTAATGCATAGGATGCTAGTTGCACCAGTTACAATTTGACAGAAATTATGAGCCAAAGTCTGTTGAAAGGTATAACATTCTGTACTGTATAATCATCCATATTCCTGAACTTAATATTTCCGGAATTAGCCTCAAAAGAGATTTTCGCAAGTTTTATTTGCCCAAATTGCCACCAACAAAAAGGTATTAATCCAGACCCTCTCATTTGTGTGTGAAAGTTTCTTTTTGTGTTTGAATTAAATTAAAGTAAAATGTAAAAGATGTTTTTGTGTTGTGACTTGATTAGAATTAATATCCCAAAAGTTTAATATTTCCCGAATTGGGTTCATTTGGGAAAATTCGGGAATATTTATCCCTCGCAAAAAATTTATGATTATACAGTGTTTTGAAAAGTAATTGAGTTAGACATGCCAAATGTATAGATGTATATATGTAGATCATGTACATTACTTATATGCTTTATATTATCAGTGACTCTGACCTTTTGCCTACATCACCAGGCCGGCAAATTTGAAAGAAGTGATTCTGTAATGTTCAGATATATAGCTTCGACATCAATGGCAAAGAGAATTGAGCCTCCAAATGAAAATTGCACTTGAGTATATTGTACAAAGAACTGTACTTGGTGACCTACTCTTTGGGTCACCACCACCCAATTACTATGGAGTTTGTCAGTTATTCAAGTTTATAGCTTTTCTTTTAACTCAAATAGTTGTTACCCAATTCAAACGAAATGACCATATATGGATAGCTGGATGCAGGGCGCACATTTTGGATTGAATGATTTTTGATCTATGTTGAAGGTGACGGTCACAAGGGCAATGTCGACTTAGTCCATACTACTTCCAGGAGATAGTCCAATTTGGACTTATGCTTCATAATGTGAAAAAAAAATCTTGTGAAGGTTTTGCCATCTGGAATTTCCAGTGGATCATTATGAAATTTAGTGCAGTTGTGGAGGTCAAAATCATAATTGATGGAGACACTAGTTTGACAGAAATTATGAGACAAAATGTATTGAACAAGATAAAATTCAAAACATGCTAGGAATTCCAAATTGATAGGTTATATACATTATGGTCCAGCACTATTATATTGTTGAATATGGATGACCGTGACATACATGCACAATATATCATGTAGTATTTATAGGTCACCAGGCTTGTAAAGTTGAGAGAAATGTTTTTTGGTGATGGTAGGGCAAAGCTTGGTCATCAATGGAACAGGGTCTTCATATTATTGTAATTCATTACACCTCAGTAGAGCACTATGCCCATGGTCCTGTTGTTTGTTTATTTGTTTGTTTGTTTGTTGTTTTTTTTGTGTGTGTGTCTGTTTGTTTGTTTTTGGTGGGAACTCCTGACCAGCAGCTGGTCCATGGTAGCCCTGGGCGTGTTCTTCAGGGTAATTTCTCCTTAATATGTGCACATTATCCTGTGATTATATGAAAAAGAATTGATTGATGGATAATTAGCTGACAAGTACAGGTACGGAAACTGATTATACATGATGTTATTTCTAATCCATGGTAGATGTTTTGTCTGCCATGTACTTAACTAGGCACACATGTCTACTGTGCTACTTTATTGCCAACTTGTAACTTCCCAAGACCTTCTGCCCTCTCCACATATGGAATGTTGTGTGTAGGGCCTGTGGTTGCTGCTGGAGGTATGAGAGCAGTACACAGGTAGGCGTCTCAGGCCAGCCAGAAGTACATGATCATAACCATGGCTGCCAGCAGTCTGTTGTGGGTCCATATGTTGACCTGGTTTCTGTCTTGGCACACCTTGCAGTCATTTGTCATGTTTTAGGCCCTGAAAGGTGAAGTTTACATACCAGGGATTAAATTACAGGCAGACTGGCAGATCCAGCACTGTACCAGCACAGGGAGTTAACCCATTATTCCTTAAACCAGCCCAAACTGAACAGAGGGTAACTGCCATATATGCTTCAGTGATTTTACACTAATTCCAGTGTGGATAAAAAAAAAAAAAAGAATTAGGAAAACTATAGATAATCCCTGTCAGAATAGTGTGCAAGTCAACACTGGCTGTATTTATGCAGAGTTTGGTGCTTCGGGAAGCTTTTTGTGCAAAAACAAGATAATCAAATATTTTTCTCTAGTACTAGAGTCTAGAACTTGTCTTTCCTGCACATTTGTGGTTTGAAAAGTAAGATTTTACTTACAACAGATTGAACATCCTTGAGGTGAAGGTTGTGAATGATCATTGTTAACTTAAGGGAACTGATATACATTTTCATAGCAATCAAACATTTTTCAATGCAAGATTAGGGCCTGTCTTTTCATAAATGCAAAATCATTTGCATGGTAAAAGCCATATGAGAAGAAACTGATTATCTTGCCTAGATTTCATTGAATCTTGAGGACAGAAGACTGGGCAGTGGCATACATGTATTTACTTTGGAAAATGTGCAATGTAAAGTTGCATCCCTTTTTGCCCACTGTTTGCATGGCATTTTCTAACTAGAGCCAAATATCAATTAGGATTTACTGACCTCAGAGCAGAAAGATAGATAGATAGATAGATAGATAGATAGATAGATAGATAGATAGATAGATAGATAGATAGATAGATAGATAGATAGATAGATAGATAGATAGATAGATAGATAGATAGATAGATAGATAGATAGATAGATAGATAGATAGATAGATAGATAGATAGATAGATAGATAGATAGATAGATAGATAGATAGATAGATAGATAGATAGATAGATAGATAGATAGATAGATAGATAGATAGATAGATAGATAGATAGATAGATAGATAGATAGATAGATAGATAGATAGATAGATAGATAGATAGATAGATAGATAGATAGATAGATAGATAGATAGATAGATAGATAGATAGATAGATAGATAGATAGATAGATAGATAGATAGATAGATAGATAGATAGATAGATAGATAGATAGATAGATAGATAGATAGATAGATAGATAGATAGATAGATAGATAGATAGATAGATAGATAGATAGATAGATAGATAGATAGATAGATAGATAGATAGATAGATAGATAGATAGATAGATAGATAGATAGATAGATAGATAGATAGATAGATAGATAGATAGATAGATAGATAGATAGATAGATAGATAGATAGATAGATAGACCAAGGCACTATCTGAGCATGGAATTGCCTTTGAAATAAAAAAATAAAAATAAACTGAAGACTGAACTATGGTGAATTGTGAATTGATTGACACTACAGACCACTTTGATCAGACTGTGGCTCCTGGTAAGAAATGTAGGGATTAGCCTAGCTATCTTGATACTAGCATGATTTATCAACAGTATAATCACCTGGGCTCTATTAAGAATACTGTGAATTAATTTAATTTCACTGTTTTGTTGTTGTTTTTTCACTGCCAAAGTAAAATCAGTGAAAATTTTTAACATGGAATTGATAGGAATTATGACAAAGATAATGAAATTAAAGTGAAAATCAAAGGTCCAAAATGTAAATACATGTACAGTCAAAAATGGAACCCATGAAAAATAAATGTAGTTATAGTAAATCACAAATTTAAGTTGTAATTCTGTTGAAAAAAGGCCAAAATTTTTCTGCAAGTGAATTTATCCATTCCAATCAAATCAGGCCCCCAAGTCATCACAGAAAGAAAAGTTTCTTGTACTGGAGTAAACAAACATGGCTGCCACTGTAGATTGTTTGGGTCACGTGGTTGGTTTACCCATGACAATTGTGCAAAATGGCACTTTTGTAAAGTTGCATAACATGAACATTCCTCCTTCATATTAATCTTACAGATATTTTTCATCATCAGCAATGTGGTGAGCACTTATATTGGCTTTTACTCAATCCAATTTGATACCAGGAGTTACAGGATCAGTGATGAGAAAAGATAGCTTCACAACTTCAAATTTGTTCACAAAATTGACAAAGTAGTAAGAGCCAGTAAAAAGGTTCCCGGACTATGTTTCCAGAAATAACATGCGCCAGGATGGTCTGAAAATAAAGGTGACTCAAAAAGTGCACATTAACTGTGGAGAAATATGGTAAATATGAAAACAATTGTTAGCATGTTATGCAATTAAAATATGTGGGATTCAGGTTGCGTGCCATGTGCAAAAATCTTTACAGGAAGGTGCAACGCACATGGCATTGTGGGTAGGATATTTGGGCAACTTGAATGTCTAGGGTGAGAGGCCATTGTTCACTATAGGTGACATTATGTGCCGCTCCAAAATGGATGAAGATTACTTCAAAAAACAGAAAGTTTGCCGACTTTGCCCTTTACCTCTCACATTACTTGGGATTGGGTCCACTCTACTGCTCAAATTAATTCCTCGAGAATGATAAAAATGTGCTATGAAGACAAACACACCAAAACAGTGGCTGTCTGTTCCTGCAGTGTAGGAACAGGTGTCGGCTTGTGTGGGTAGTAGGACTGATTCAACATCACAGTTTTTGGTAGTGACATTTCATTTGCGGTAAAATGTATCAAATTGATTTGTTTGTCCATGCAGTATTAATTATCACTGATAGTCGTAAATTATGGCAAGTAAAAATGTTGTTCATCCAAAAATAAAAAAAAGTTTCCACAAGTTTGCGTTTCCCGTAGGGCCATGTTTATTTACAGATGTCTGGAATGGTTGGTACGGTGGGAAAGCCCAAAGTCTGTTCTATTTTGGTATGCTCTCCTCCGATTGGCTAAATTTGATGTGTGTTGATATTTCCTGCCTTAAACATTGGTCAAATTTGACGATATTATCCGTACTTGGAAATTCATTCGAGGTTACAGGGTCATCGATCCAAATATGGTACTTCGGGCTGCCGATGATAGCCGATAAGTACTGCCATTTCTGATTACTGCTGAGCAATGTATTGAAACCAACAAACATGGATACTTTTCTCCGATGAACTTCCCAAAACAGGGGAGATAAATGTGAGGCAAGTTTATTTTTGCCATCCATTATTAAATTTTGATGGAGAAACATCCCACACAAGCTATACTAAAGGTGAAAGACGCACATTGAACTGAACTCATGGACATGATCCGCATGAAGAGTCAAATTCATTGGCTGATCATGTGCTGGATATGCATTGTAAACATCGTAATGTTGATCAATGGTCTTCTTCGCACGACCAGTAATTTCACCGAACAAATGCTCCATCCTGCTTTTTAGTCAGAATGTTGGTATGGTGATATGACGGAAATTATGCAAAAATGCCTACTTCAGCTGATGGTTTTCATGATTTTCCTATAAATGATTTGATAAAGAAAGGAAAAACTATTTCGGTGAATGCATTGAAAAAAAGCCAGGTTTGGCAGACTTAAGCTTGATGGGAAGCTCAATGCGGCGAGATACGGCCAACTTGAGGGGGAGCTTGGTGGCCAGATACAGCCAACTTAAAGGGGAAAGGGTTAAATAGTATGTGGAAGGCAGAGGTGTCTCATGGATGGAAGAAACAAGTCCGAGTAAGTTGACAGCTGTCAATTTTAGTCGATCTGCGCACCCTCACTAGAGAGCCAGCAAAGTGTTGTTGCCCGCTGCACTTACCACACCATCTCTTGGCTTACCAGTTTTTTTTTTCAACATGGCACACAACCTGAATCCCACATGTTGTGGCAGAGCTGATATCATTTGCTTGTATTGCACCCTTTGATGTACTGAGAAAGGGGGTAGTCTTAATTGTTCTCGGTAGCTGTGACTAAAATGGCCACAGTGACTTATATGTGGATGAAGTTTGGAAAAACTGAAAATTAGGGTGCAGGGACTTACAAAGTCGTGTGACTTGCAGTCCAAAAAATATGGAAAACAGTTTTACTCTATTTTTAGAATAGCAAATTTAGTTTATAAATCTTGTTTTATATAATTCAAAGTCTTGTATCATCATGATAATGTGAGAATGAATAATTACACGTTATGAAATATCAGATTTGCAAAATGAAGTATTGCTTATAGGCAAATGATGGCTAATATTATGATGTTAGTGTATCCAAGTCTTAATTCAAACTATGAGTGACAATTAAGTGCTGGATTGTAAGACAGATATCCGTTATAATTATGATGTATTTTTCACGTATGTCATTGTTGATGAAGCGTGGTTGTCCTAGGAGGGCATTGATGAGCACTTTATCACATAATAAACATGATTACCATGTCTAATATTTGTGTCTCCTTTGGTAAAGGAGGTGTAGTGAAGCCATAAAAATGATTGATCAGTGATCTGGCTGATCCTGCTTGTGAGTGGTGTTTCACAGGCCAAATAAAAGCATTAGTGGTCTCTTCAGACCAATGAAAATACAGCCTTCACTGAACACCATCCACAACTATGGAAGAAGCATGGATAGTGAATCATCATAAAATGCAGACTGTGAAACATTGTATGAAATAAATATGTATCAGAGGATAAGGTGTTCGTCTCTTGTCATGATATTATTCTGGTATAATGATAGGATAAGATGCTGGTTTGGAAAGCAGGGAGCCATGCTATCACATTGATCATGTGTGATGGATAAAATGATTTTGGCTAATGATATCGGTGGGTCTCCCCATAAAAGCTATGTCAGAGCCAGAGTAGTAGGCAACATAGTAGGTTTATTGGTCTGTCTCAGGGCAATTTGTGTCCATTTCATTGCTCTGCATATAACACGAGAGAAAAGCTAATGGAACTTGTACACTGGCAACACCATCAATCTGAGGTGGCTAGTGATTGATTACTTCAGCCTGGCCACACATCTGACCAATTATGCAGGCCCTAATAGAGTTCAATCAGGCCCAGAAAGTGTGTAGCTAGGCAGGTGAACTATTACATCAGCTGAGTTCACCTTTATTGGCTGCTGGCTCCCTGGTGGTTGATAATAGTCAGCAAAATATATACTTTTGCAGCAGGAGAAAGACAGATGGCTGTTCCGAGGGGGTTGAGTGTGTTTGCAGGCCTCTCTTGTATATTCAGACCAGGTAGCCTGGGTGTAATCCACCTAACACCCAGCCAACACCTGGTGTAGCCGAGTGGCCACTAATGACCTTCATCATGCTTGGCATTTGTCCTCGTATTTGTGGATTGGGAGATGGTGGAGTGAGGCTGTCTAGCATTTTGAGTCGCGGAAGCTGTTACAAACAAACTACAACATTACCTGCTGTAAAGATTATTTTTTGTAAGAGACTGCAACACTAGAGTCAATTCATTAGTAAATTTACTTGTATTGCAAGACCACCTGCAAAATGGGACCACTTTACTGACCAGTATTACAGACAGTCTCCAATAGGTAGCACTACTGTGGCATTAAAAAATGCAAATTTTGGAGATTTTTCATCTCAGAAGTAGCAGAAACTGATAGATCTTGAACTTCCTGCAAAAATGGCAGGCCCAGGCATGTTGACAACATTGCCAGCCTCATGGCACAAGCTTTGGATGCTGTATGATTATATCCTGCAGTTTAATTCAGATCTGGCAATGATTGTGACAGAGAGCATTCCCGCTAATGATGCAGGCTTGCCAAATGTACTATAAACTAATAATTCATCACACCAGCTGGCCCTGTTATACATGACAGTATCACAGTCACTTGCCACTACTGTGGCCTTCAATTTAAGGTTGGTCAGGCCAAATTCAGAAATTTGGAAATTCTGAGCAAATTTCTGTATATGAACATAGTTTAAGTGATACTTCTGACCTAAATGTTGGTCCCACCAATCTGACCAATCGGACCTGAAGGCTACAGCCCTGTTTTTTAATTTATATAAATATTTTAAAGTATGTGTATTCTGTCACTTGACAGTGTGAGTGTGCCTCAGCGTATTAGGAGTCTTAGATTCCCATCTATGGAGCAACTATGACTTGCTTTGGTATCTCCTATGGGCTTTAGTGTTTCCTGTTCTTTGGACATATATGTTACAATACTGCATCCTTATGGGAAGGGTTCGACTTTTAACCCTGAAAGTGCCAATCATGGCTATAGTCGTTTTCTCATTACTGTTAAGTATATAATGGTTAAAAGATTCAAATTCCTCATGAAGATACCTTTCATTCAAATACCAGCAAGCCTCGTCTAAAACAAAAAGTAGTCTTAGTTAACAGCTTTCCTCGGGACACTGTGCGCAACGCGCACAAAGTAATCAAGGAAAGCTGTTGACTCTTAAATCAGCACTTAAAGGGTCAAGAGAGCCGCCTTTGGGTTGACCATGTACTCAGCATTGTACAAAGATGGAGCACAGTATGCTGGCATTTAGTAGAACCTATTTACATGAACAGGAAAAAATTATTTGAGACAAGATCTTTAATTATTTTGTGGACTTCTTAGGTGTTGGGTAATGCTTGTAATGATGGAAAATACTTGTTTCATGCAGATTGCTGGGAAATTAATCTATGTAAACAGGGACATGTAGTTGTAAACAAGCTGCACTATACAAGAATGGTATTATTTTTTATCCTGTTCACCTGGTCACTCAACATGTACCCCCTGATACACCTGGTCACTCACTATGTACCCCCTGATACACCTGGTCACTCACTATGTACCCCCTGATACACCTGGATACTCACTATGTACCCCCTGATATACCTGGATACTCACTATGTACCCCCTGATACACCTGGTCACTCACTATGTACCCCCTGATACACCTGGATACTCACTATGTACCCCCTGATATACCTGGATACTCACTATTTACCCCCTGATATACCTGGATACTCACTATGTACCCCCTGATACACCTGGTCACTCACTATGTACCCCCTGATACACCTGGATACTCACTATGTACCCCCTGATATACCTGGATACTCACTATGTACCCCCTGATACACCTGGTCACTCACTTTGTACCCCTGATACACCTGGATAATATCCACTCCAGGACCGTTACAGATGATGAGTGTAGGAGCTGTGTTGAACTTGGCTGATGAGCACACTGGGCAAAGTGAAGAGAGGACACTTCCCTCCAGGATACATCCTGGGCTCCTTTGTGGCAGCACCTGCACAGGGCTGGGAGACTGTGAGGGATGTTTTATGCAGGCAGGAGCCGGGTCATGCCCAGGTCAGCAGCAATTGTAATAAATGACAGGCCTGCCAGGAAAGGCGCAGGCAAGGGAGGCAGAGGATGATGTATGAGGGGGACATCTCCTTGGGGACTGGAGAGCTGGGTGTGATATGTGGCGGGCACAGGCTGCTGGAGATTGTTACCGGCCTAGACTCCCTGGTAGGGAACGCAATCATTAAATATTGCTCACTTGAGTGAAAAAATGCAGTTTCAACAGTGATGACTATGCAAATTGTAAATTATTGAGATGATGTAGATATAGTCCAGATGTCTGGGGCTATGTCTATTGTGACAATTTTCTCCTGCTTTTTTAAAAGTAGCCTGTCAAAGATAAATTATTGTCTCTTGTGGCATGTAAATTAAACATGAAAACAACAGGATTTGGGACTGGCAAGGTGGTCTCTTACAGCCAGAGATTCTCAATATTGAGAATACACTAAAAAACGAAAAAAAGTACACTATGAGACACTGTAGGAAAAACAAACTGTATTCCTAAAAACCATGTACATGTAATGTCAAAAAAAGAAAGAGGATTATATCATGCAGCAAAAACTATAAATTACTATGTAGCCATAGCCCTGGACATAACATACAATTGCCCTGGTCTTAAAAGGCCACCTGCAGAGCACACCACAGTGATTTTTCAAGACAGGTTGTGTCAAATCAGAGGTAAAAGTCACGGAAAGATAGAACTTTCTCATCATGAGGTCCTGGATGGTTGTATCTCATCATACTCATGGGACAGGTCTGTTCAATACAGGCATCTCTGCAATTCATTCAGTGCCAACTGTGACTTCAGTTAAACTATTTAAAACAAACTGCTCTGATTATAATAAGGATGCAGGGATTCATATTCCTTGTGAAGAGACATTTCATTCAAGTACTAGCATGTCTATGGTGACGTAGGAGATTATGGTCTAGATCCACAGCTTTCCTCAGCTCATACTGTGAAGTAAAACCCTATTTATTTGCAGGAAGACAAAGGACACGTTAAGATTTTATTTGAAGAAATCCTTGTGCACAAATCGTTACCAATATTGGTCACCTCGAATATCGAGCCCCAAGGTACTTGCAATAACCTTTCCTAATTGGCTGACCGATCAAAGATCGTTCAACTATGTTTCATGCTGTAGGGACTAAAATTTGTTAACTCTTGTGGTATTAAGTCATTTGTAAACCCTTCCATGAGGTGACTGAGGGATACCCTGAAGTTTAGAATATATGAAGCTGTCAGTATTTCTTGAGGAAGAAGGGTTTTTGGCCAGGGGATGCAGTTATGACTGTTTTGATGAACTCTTCAAATTACCTGTGCTGTTTTATAAACCCTTAATTACTGCTTTTTGGCTTTAAGACTACTTATCGCCTTGCTTCATATGCAGGAAGCAGAATGTATGTGGTTAATGTTTAAAATGTTGATGTATTGGATGCAAGATTATAGTATTAATAGGATAAACCCTTTCCCCTTGAATTAAGATCGAGTCAACAGTTTCCTTGGCATGGGTGGGGCACTTGGTGCCCGAGCGATGCCAAGGAAAGTATTTGACCTGGGGCTTGTGATCTTGAAAGGTCTCTTGTATAATTCTCAGTCAATTGTTTTTCATTATTGTTGAAGTTTGTTGAAAACACTGAAGTACATGGCATTTGATCACCAGCTGGTTTTGGCCAGTTTAAAGGGGAAAGGGTTAGTGTGGCAAAGTATATATTTACAAACTATTCAAATATATTGATGACAATTTAGAAATGTATAGTAACATGCTGAGGCAGGTTACATGGATGTAAGGGTGACACCCAAAGGTTACAACTTGCTAGCAGGAAGTACAGTTACTGCCATATAGTGCCTATGGATGATGAAGCAAGGATGGTCAGAATGATTACATGGAGTGTACATGGTGCACTGCCCACATAGGAAAACCTTTAGATAGCAATACATATCCATGATGAAGAGTGGAGATTTTGTTCCTTGACCCTTCTTTCTCTCCTGCTACTTACCATTACAAGGTGGCTGATGACAAGAGAAGTAGATAGTTATATAGTAGATAGACCTATTAGGTGTTAGCTGCTGTAAGACATGGATTTTCCTATTTATTGTTGAGGTTTTCACCTTGCATTGAAGCAGGTCCATGTGCAAAAGTAAACAGATGACAGGATGGTAAGCATAGAATACTGACAGTATCTGAGCACATACGTGTATATACATGTATACACACACACAATGGTAGGAGGACGGTGCAAAGTCTCCTGTAGGCAGGTTAAAGTGTCTCCTGCCACCCTGTTGTAGCTTTTGTGGTTTCATACATGTATATTTTTTGTTTCTTCTTGTGCTACATGTTGTAGATGGTGGTGTAACATACACAGAACAAAAAAATCCATGCACTAGTGGTCCTGGGTGAAAAGGGCAGCAGACACCAGTTGGGTATCTATTTATAGCACAAAAGTCTATTAATAGTAAGTTTAGTATGCTCCCACATCCAGTCGCCTTTTTAGCAAAATGCTGTTGTGTCTGATTTACAACATTGATATAGAGAGGCCCTGCCCTTCAGACCACCCTGTAATGATAGATTACTTGGGAGATTAACCTACATGGGCATGAAGACTTCTTTTCATGTTTTATATCTCCCACTAAAAGACCAGCTGTTTTCCAAAAGCCATTTGGTAACAGACAGCTTCAACTCTGTCTGCTTGTTCAATGGCTTTGTCTTGAGCCTTGGGAAGACAGAGTGAAACAACTTTTCTTTACATGGTGTGTACAGAATACAGTATGGTGAGCAGAGCCAGTGACTGATGGCACAGAGCTTTCATAATAGGACAAGAAGAGCAGATGATATTTATGACATCACACACTGGCTAGTACTTAATGTAATTTTTGTATGGGATAAAATGATACATCAGCACAAGGTCTGAAGGTTAACCCCGAGTGTCAGCACATAGAGCTGTCCATCAGTGTATGAGAGTCAAGGACAACGTGTAACATCAACTGGTTGCTGACAGTGCGTGCACTGTCATCAGACTGGTACATGCCACATGTCATGCATTGTTAATTTTATCTTGTTACATGCACCAGCAAACTGATGTCATATATTGGTTTGAAAATAGCCATTCTGTCTGTGTGAACTTGATTCTTATTAACCCTATCCCCCTTAAACTGGCCAAAACCGACTTGGTGGTGAAATGTGATCTGCTTCAGTGTTGCAACTAATTTCAACAGTAATGAACAACAATTTGACTGAAAGCTGTAGATGAGACCTATCAAGATCACATGCCCCAGGTCAGCAACTTTTCTTGACATGGTTTGGGCACCTAGTGGCCAAGGAAAGCAGTTGAATCAGTCTTAATTCAAGGGAAAAAGGGTTAAAGTGCTAAATTGTCTGGAATTTTCTATTGTTTTGGAAGTCCGGCTAAGAAAAAAAATTATCAGCAGTCGAGAACAGTCCATTTTATCTATGAATGTATCGTGGGGTGGGGGTCATATGGCCACCCTGAAAGAATTGTTTCTGTGCAGAAGCAGACCTGCCTGCCCAATCTTGTGAAAGGCTCAGTATAATTTTGGATGTTCAGGGTCTGGACACACAGGCTGGACAATGATCTTGCTCTCAGTTGTCCTTCTGGACTATGGAATATCAGCATCACCTGAAATGGCGTGGCAACCTGAGAAGGGTGTCATATGGGACTGCCTGAACACTGGATGCTACACTGATAATAACTTATACTGTCATACTAAGAAAAGGTGTTCATTAAAAAACGAGGAACAGTTAGGTTCATAGACCTGGATTTGTATGCCAGGTCATACAGCCTAGTGACTGTTGACCTGCAGTGTGTCACTGTGTGGTCATACTGACATTGAGGCTGTTGTAAACGCTGTTTGTTTAACTCTTTCGGTGCCAAATTTTGAACTGAATCAACAGCTTTTGTCGGCATGCATTGGGTGCAATGTGCCCAATGCGTGCCGAGAAAAGCTGTTGACCTGGAATATTCCCTCTGGAACTATGGGCATACTGGTACTTGAGTGAAAGGTCTTTTTACGAGGAATCTGAATCTGGGATCCCCCTGATAATTCAGACTAGTCTGATTTTAGTAGATCGACTTTAGTCGTGCTTGGCACAAAAAGAGTTAATGATTCAGTGCAGTAATACTCACCATTTATTGAAAATAAGAGCCAAGATGTCTGCATGATCATGCATGCAAACCAGAAGAGCACAGTGGTCTTCCGCAAAAAGGCTGTGCAGAGTTGTAGTCATAAGAGGTTTGGCCTCTCCAGAGGGGGAGATATACTGAAAATGTCATTTCTCCTGCACAGAAAAGTGGCCTCTCTAGAGGAGGTGGGCTGTCTTCAGAGGGCTTTAAAGAGGGGGACCACTCACTGTAATGGCCTACCAGGAGAGGATGGTCTGAACACACAAGATGTGATATAGGGTCTGTTCTGCTTACCATTTGGGAATGGAACGGGGTGGAAGATAGAGAACTCACTCAAACTATCCAAACTGCACAATGTGCTATGTTGTTGTGATCATGGAGAAGACAATATAAGATGATTGTTTCTCCCCCATTTACAAGATTTGAAATCATCTTCCTGGTGATTCCAGTATGAATGGAAGAAGTAGCAAGCTAAGATTAAGAGGTCTGAAAAAGTAGCAAGCTAAGATTAAGAGGTCTGAAAAAATAAAAATAAAAATCTTCATTATCTGCAAGAACCACCAGTCAGACACAATGGGGGGGGGGGGGGGGGGAGTCCTTGTTATGTTACTGTAAATTGCTTTATTTTCATGTGTTTAATTTTCTACTGTTGTATTTTTGAAATTTCATTGTACAGTGAAAACTCATTATAATGACACCACCTGTTCCCTAAAAAAGTGTCAGATTACTGAATATGTCAGACAAATGAATGAAATAACAAAGAAATGAACTTTTTCCCATGAAAATTTGTGTGAGTGCCCAACCCATACCGAGGAAAGCTGTTGACTCAGTCTTAATTCAAGGGGGAAAGGGTTAATATGTTGGATATCTGAGTGTAGTTATAATGAGGTTTCATTGTAGTTTTAATTTCACTTTTTTAAAACATAATTTCCATTCAAAAAATGTTAAAATACTATTTCACTGTGTTTTTATTTTTTGGCTTTGTGCCATGAGCGAAATATGTGAAAATAAGAATACAGCAGAATTAAAGCAATTTCCAGTACATGTACATCTGTTGAAACAGACAAGCAGACCAGAGGAGGAATATTATGTAAGTTTGATGGGTATGCATATACACACATGTGTAATACAAGCAGCTGTTATAGGAGATTGAACAGCTCCAGAACTGGATTTGTATCATTTAGATCAATGGATTCCATAGCCTCTATGTCCACATGTTCCTGTCTGTTGAATAACCAGCTGTGCAAAATGAGTAAGGGGAGGGGGGGGGGGGGCACAGGACTCTGCTATTCTTTTATTTGCTGTAGTCTTCAGGGATAGTAGTGTTGGCATTTTACTGGCGTCTGCATTCAGAATTTGCTTGTCTGTCTATACAAATATCATTTAGACAACCAAAATTTTTTATTGCTCCCTAGGCTAATGCTTTGAGATTTTAGCTTTCCCAGATGAAATCTGAATTGTGCGAGGCTAGTAGACATGCAACTTGTAGAGGTTATAATGAGAGTAAGCATTACAGATTTTACTGAGTAAAACATTGCAACTGTGCTTAACTCATTCCTGGTCACAGTATGACACAGTCAGCAGCTTTCCTTGGCACGGGCTGGGTGCATTGTGCCAAGTGGCCAGGGCCACATTTTCTATTTTGCCTGTTAGAATGACTTCAACAAAGACTTCACTGGAAAGGCAGTGGCAATTGCACCTGTATCTGGAGACCTCCTGGGTGGTACCACTAATGTGCAGGTCAGGCCATAGCATGTCTGGTTTATACTACTGGGAGATTGTATTCATGTGCTGTGATATCAGAAAGTGATAAAGTGGGTTCAGATGAGGCTAGGACAACAGCCAAGTTTGCCAGATGCCTGGCTGACAGCTAA
Organism: Hermodice carunculata; assembly: GCA_964020975.1. Lineage (NCBI taxonomy): Eukaryota > Metazoa > Annelida > Polychaeta > Eunicida > Amphinomidae > Hermodice > Hermodice carunculata. Next base: position 104,662,881 of record OZ026616.1, on the reverse strand, counting down.
ATTCTCTCTGCCATTGCCAACAGTAGGTTGAATAAAAGTTGAAACCACCACACTCTGAAGGCCTGATCTCATGAAGAAATTTCATGATGTTGTTCCAAGTGAAAAAGATTATGGATTTAAGTTGATTGTTAGCTCTCAGATTCAGAAAAACAGAAAAGGGGTTGAAAAAAGCTGTAAAGTGGTTTTCATTGAACACCCATGTGGAAGCAGGGTAGATCTTCTGAATGTTGTGGAATGAAAATAATGTTTCATTACAAATACCATCGGAAATGATTTTTTTCAGTTGCTTTATTTAATTTATCAGTGAGGGCAAATTATATTGGGCCTTTTATTATTTTCATGTCTGCTGCAAAGAGGAGTGGGGCTGGGCTGGTGGTGGGGGAGGGGGAGGTTGTCTGCCTGATGGAGGAGGGGGAAGTTGTCGGCCTGATGGAGGGGCAGGTTGTCGGCCTGACTTTCTGTCTATGTGTCCTTCCATCCAATTGATGCTGATATCCTTATAAGTTTGGATGAAATGACTAGATTTTTAGGTCACTGTGACCTATATAGTGATAAGTATGCATCAAATTTGCAGAGTGCTTCACCAGACTGGCTCTCAAAGGTGGTGTTTCAGCGTAATAATAAACCCATGGTGAAGTTGAGCACCTGGTGTTTTATCTATTTCCTACTTCTCTGAGGTCATAACTAGGATGTATATGGTGTGGGTGAGGTGTATCATTGAAATAAACCCCTTCACAGTTCTATTCATTACTACAGGCATTTTATTTTAAAGAAGATATCATAGAGGTAGACATACATGTAATTTTCATATGAGAAATGTACAGTTTGTGGTGGTATAAAATTAAGAAATGCAACTTACAATTTATTGGATTTTTTTTTTATAATTTTATGTAAGCATATAGAAACTTGTATTGTCAAACAGTGGAAGTTAGGAGACACTCAAAGCACAACCCGAGGGGAGAGGTGGGGATCTGGTAAAATGATAAGATTGACAAGTGCAGAGCTACAAGGTAAAAAACCCTTTATAGATTGGGGATGAAGGTTGAAAGTTGTAGATAATTAGATGTAAACTATATCAACAAAATGGCAGTTTTGCAAAACAAATCCTGAGACATGTCCAAAAAATACTTGTACAAGAAAACATGGTCTAGGGCACTATCATGGTAAAAACTTCCAGTAATATCTGATGTTTTTCACCAAATAAGAACAATTGCTGCATTATCAGCCTCTGAAGTATTGTCAGTATTTTGCATAACAGCAGTGTCTATTTATTTGAAAATACAATCAGTGTTGTGCTCCAAGATGTACATATGGGAAGTTTAATTTTAATCAAGATGTTTTGCTGTTGTTCAATTACTGTTAATCTGGTTTGAATTTTTTTTAAAAGTACGTCCAGTTCAAATTGTTAGAACATGTCAAAGATAAACATCATACAGATTTAGAATATGATAGTAATTACAATGATGACCTTCATCATGTACATGACAGAGTGCCTGCTTGTTATACTGTGATGCTTGCATGGTATTCTGCAGGTTGACGGACACCTTGTAATCCTTGTCTGACCAGTTATTGTTAGGAAACATGTATTATGGAATTTGTTCATGTGACTAGCGTTGTAATATGACTTCCTGTCTCTCAGAACTGTACAGTGACACCCCCCCAGCCTTGCATTTCCATGTGCTTTTCACTTTAACACAACACACTGGTTAAAGTGACCTGCAACCATCCTTTCCTTTTAGGTTCAGTTACATTGTGTGGTGATCCAATTTTTTGTACACATAACCACCGGGGGGCAGACCTTATTTTGAATGGTAATATTAACATCCTAAACTGATATTGAATAATTTTGTTTATCATATGCCTATAGTGTTATCAGCAAAGATATTGGAGATTCAGCACGCCCAATATGAAGGAGTGCTCACGGCTCATATATGGCTACTCTTCTGATATTTTCCGTAATACACGGTCAAATGCTTTCTGCAAAGTACAGTCAAGTGCATTATGGAATATCAGCGCCACCTATTGACAAAACATAGCTCACATCTGGCTACTGTACTGATATTTCTGTAATGCGCGGTCAAGTGCATTGCAGAATATCAGCGCCACCTATTGAAAAAAAAATAGATCGCCTTAGTATATAATAACATAACAATACATGGCTTGTTCCATATTGGTACTAGTATCAGCTTGGAGAGCTTCATGTCAGCACTCACTGTTACTCCTGCTGATATGAAGTTCTCCATGCTGATACTTGTACTGACATAGAACTAGCCATGTATTATTATACTTATCATGATATAGAACTAAAAAAAAAAATGATATAGAACTAGGCATGTATTGTTATACTTTCCCAAAGTATTACTCTGATTTATAATGTGAACGAAATTCTTCGATATTTTTTTCATTTCATTGAACATTTGGTAATATATATTAAATTCTTACAACAATATTGTATCATTCAACAAGCATAAAAGGGACACAGAATAAAGGTTAACAAAACTGAATGTGTAATCAATCTACCACAGTTAATTGGTATGTCACACACATACACACCATGCACAAGTGTGACCCTGTATCAAATGGTGGAAGTGTGCCACACTAGGTAGGTTCCACAGTTCTTTCCTGTGTTTATTTTTTGATGGTATTTACGCCTCTAATGAAAAATCCTGTTTTTGGGAGACCACATCAGGTGATCCGTAGGATTTTTAAAGGTCATTTTTGCTGTATATAGTAGAATCTTGCCATTGAGACCACTGTGAGACTGGAGACAATAAGTTATAATATAGGAGTGGTCTTACTGTGGAATACAAATATATTGTAAGCAGAGACTAACAGTGTGGTTGTAATAGTAGTTTTCTATTTGTGGAGAGGTCTTAATAGGTAGATTTCACTGTACATGAATTACCATTCTGAAGAATGGCTGTAATGAGCAAAGGTACAGAGTAGTCATTCAGTGATGTAAATATTAACCCTCTCACCCACTAGTGCATACAGGAACATTTCTGTCGGGGCATTTTATCCATGAGAGCAACTATTCATTGTAAGACAGCCAATGAATGTACAGGACCTAGGAAAAATATTAATATTTTATACATTCAATGCAGATATGAACAGCTGGGCAGAGTGCATTATTGAACATTGTGTGGCAACACAGGATCCCGCACTGAATATTTTTAGTGTGTGTTGCTGCCACGTGGTGGTGCATCAAGTGTTTGCATGCACAGAGGGTTGATTGAACACATGTTGGCATCCTTCTCACTGCTGGCACATACTGATGGTGATTCTGGACTTCCTTTCAAAAGAAATGGTCGTAGGCAACTTCAATCTGCAAAACTGGGGTACAGAGGCTAACAGTTATTAGGCTTCATGACCTTAGATATTTAAAAAAACCCTGCAAAATAATGATATTTTTGGTTTGAACATCAGAATGATGTTGACCTGAAATATGTTATTTCTTGAGTGAAGTTCATAAATGCTCAAGTTATCCTATGGCAGTAGCTAGAAATTCTCTTGTATGACTGCTGAAAGGTCATGTGAAGTGAGCTTCCCTTGGAGTATTGTAAGTCATTTTATTACATACAATGATGCAGCACTCAGATTTTAAATTTTTTGACAGTGCGGGCACTTGGGCTTGTCAAGTAATGACAGCTTATGAAAGTGCTGAAGACCATAAAGAGGAAAGGAAGGGGAGGGGAACAAAGACTTATTTTCTCCTAGCCAACAAGTGGGCAATGATGTGTTCAGGTCATTCAGTTCTTATGACAGCATGTGTTAGGGTGAAATGTTATGGTGTGTTGTCAAGTCACTGGGGAAAGACTGAGTATTTTAAGACAGTAATTGGGTAGTGGCCAATTAAATCTGACCTGTACTGACGTGCCAGTACAGCAGAAAGGCAACTGCTGGGGGTTTTTGATTAATTAATAAAACCCCAAATACACCAACACTAAGCTGCAGTGGTAGTGAATGTCTGTTAACCCATTCACTGTTAACCCATTCACATATGATCCATTCATTTTCACATCTGAGAACAGCTGTGGAATTTCATGGTATTGGGAGAGAGGTAAGCTTATGTAATTCATTGTTGGGAAATTCCTTTGTAAGTATTTAATTACAATACCGTTCACCATGGTGTTAGCTTGATTTTGTATGTATTAAGGTTTAGCTTTAGGAAAACAGTCATAGGGGCGCCTGGCTCAATGTATGGACACACTCCTTTCCCTCCTGATTTCTCCTGAGGCAATCCAAGTGTACTCAATAGCCTGACCTTAGAGACGGAGAATCACCCCTCTGTTGGGAGACCATGTGCATTGGGATGGGCTTTAGAGAGGATTCTGTAAGGTCTGCTGATGGTGGCAAATTTCTTAGTGCTCATGACATTTGTCACCAGGGCTGTCCAACGGGAGCATTGTAGCAAAATTTTGCTACAAAGCTCTTCAAATTGCTACAGATTTTCTCAAAAATAAGTGTTTCTTACATAAAGAAATGGAACAAAATACTACAAGTAAAGAAAATTTTGCTACAGAGATTTTCAGATGGACAGCACTGGTCACTTGTATTTATAATACATTTTAGATTTATAAGACATTTGACGCTTGAGTTAAAAGAATATATTTGGCAGGTTGTTGTGGTTTGACTCATTTGGATCTCATAGGGACTTTTGAAAAAAAACGTGGGTAGCCTGTTTATATACATACCATCTGGAACACCTGCATGTGTTAATGCATAATGGTAGCCAGACACAAATACATCTACATGTATTTTGCTTTGTATCATGTGACCTCAAAAAGACCCATTTGAATGGATCTGACTTTCCAAATGAGGGAAAACTCTGGTGTCAGCTATCAGCTGGGATTTTTGATGTATACATATACCTGGTCATCACTCACCATTAAGTCATCTCTCTCTCTCTCTCTCTCTCTCTCTCTCTCTCTCTCTCTCTCTCTCTCTCTCTCTCTCTCTCTCTCTCTCTCTCTCTCTCTCTCTCTCTCTCTCTCTCTCTCTCTCTCTCTCTCTCTCTCTCTCTCTCTCTCTCTCTCTCTCTCTGTGTGTGTGTGTGTGTGAGGACATTTGTAACAAGGTTTCCGTTGATAAAATATACATACAGGATAGCAGATGGTCTGTCAGTGTAACAAGTTCACACTGCATGGACTCAGAAACTGTATCTGAAGCATAAGGAGGTGTGGCTATGCAGTGTCTTGTAATATTGACCATTTTTTCCAGATTTTACAGGCTTATTAGTAAAGAGAGATTTACTTCCTTGTACATCTGGAACTCTTCAGATTAGTTTCTTTTTCTTTCTTTTTTTTTGGTGGGAGGGACTTTTGTAGCTGTGATGCCATATAAAACAAAAATATATTTGGTCTTTTTGATACTTCAGCATATCAGTCACTTTTGCATGCATGTCATACATGTGGACAAGTGACTTGAGTCACTCCATGCTGTGTAAACCCACTTCATCTACATATACCTGTGTTGTGTTTGCTTGGTGCCATGCTGAGAATAATTTTTTTGTTTGGTGTTTTGGCCATTTAGAGTGTGAGGCAACTTGAATTGTCTCATCCTGTCTTGTATGGCTCAAAAGGAAACACATTCATATTTATGGAGAAACATTGTGTGTTGGTATTTTTTAATCTTCCTTTTTTTTCTTCTCCATTTTTGTAACTGTCAAGATGTAAGCTGTTGTACAGCCTATCAATAAAATGTCCAGACCTTTTATGTGGAGCATGCATACACAAGTTTGGTACATTGTGCAACTTAGCAGTGCATACCCAGCAGTGTGAAGAGAATAAGAAACATGTATTCAGAAAAAACTGTTGGAAGTTTGACAGACCGCTGCTTAAAGGCAATGAAAGCAGCAGGTAGTTTTTTGCATGTTTCTATATTACAGTCATAGTGTCTTTGACGTGTATTATTGACATTTCACTTGATCCTCAAAGGCAGTTAACTTGTAGGCCGCATGTGTACTTATAACCAGGACAAGTTGAGAAAAAGCAGGTTCCTCATTTCCATCATAAAAGAGTTGTATTGTGCTGCAAGGTGGGTATTTTCAGTTCCCAGCCAGGTCAATGGCAGCTACAGTACTCCCTGTGTGAAGAGTCCCTCATTACAATATGGGCTCTGATATAATATGGTAGGTCTTTGTTCCCACTGAAGCTCTTCTCTATCAGTTCTATGTTAAATGTCTCTTTTCATAAGATACTGTTGTAACATGGTTGACTCAATGGACCCAATCATTAGCAGCATAATGAGGGGCACTGTGTTTTGCACATGGGTGGACTTTTGTGCTGGAAGCTTGTACAGGTACAGAGCATTTGAAAACCTGATTCACTGGTCTGTGCTTGACTGGTTTCTTGGCAAAGTGGGTGTACAAAGCTGTGTCGTGGTCCATGAGGTTTCATGCCCAATGGGGAGAGATGTGAATGGTGAGCTAAGGGTTTATTTTGGCTGGCATCCAGCTACCTGTCAGACAGGCCACCATCGGCTTGTACAGGGACAAAAAGGATAAAAAGTGCATGTAACAAATACAAAATTACTTCAGGGCTGTCCAATATGTTTTCTATTTGTGTGACACCTGAAATCAGTTTGTCCCTGTGGATATGGACTCTTATATTGTCCACATCTTTTCTTTGGGGCTCTTTCGGTTTTCTGAATCTGTTTCTTTTCTTTCTTCTTCTGTTTTTTTGGGTTTTGTTTTGTTTTGTTTTGTTTGTTTTTTTTTTAATTTTTGTTACTAAAACTTTGTGTGGAACATGGACCTTCAATATCTGAAGTCTGTGGGACAGCACTGCTGTTTCCCATGATGTGTTGACATCTTTTGGGCAAGGGCTTTGGTTTTCTATACTGCTGTCTGTATAGGCCCATCTGTGTCATATGGGAGGTGCACTGAAATTGTCATTAACAAATTTGAAGAATGTAACCACTAGAAAGGAAATCAGTCTGTTACCATGTTTACACTGTGATTGATATTTGTTTTAACTCTTTCAGTGCCAGTCATGTCTAAAGTCAATCTACTCAAGTCAAACTAGTCTGAATTATCATTAGGATCTCAGATTTGTATTCCTTGTAAAAAGGACCTTTCATTCAAGTAACAGCATGCCTATAGTTCCAGAGAAAATATCCCAAGTCAACAGCTTTTCTCTGTGCACATTGGGTGCAATGCATGCAAAGAAAAGCTGTTGACTCAGTCCAAAATTTGTCACTTAAAGAGTCGAGTAACATCTGATTAAAAGTGTGTTTGGATTATAATATTTGAATGTGCTGTTAAGACTACAATATTTACCTCTTAAGATACTATTATTCAAATGTACTACTAAGACTCTGAATCAGACATGAGCAAAATCAAGCCAAATGCACATATTGTTAGGGTTTGTGCATGAGCCTGGGTGTTGTTTGCTAATATTGGCAGTTTATTATACCAATATTTCTCCACAAATTAGGCCTACCTAGCAATTTCATTAAAATTTACACCAGTTGTGTCCACTTTGCATGAATCACAAGCCGCAGACATGTGATCTTCAACAAGGAATCCCATACACATATTTGCAATCTGTAGAGAAAGCTCGCCTTGGTTAACTTGTGAGACCTGTGGATTTGTTTCATAAAGATTGTGGTAGACCATTAAGAAGTTTCTTTATGAGTTCAGAAATTCAAAAAGTTTTGCAATTTTTTAATGTCTTTGTGAATGTACTGCCTCGCCCTAACATTTAGCTAGACAGACACAGTAATTTTTCTTGCAGTTTGTGGCTATATTGTTGAAGAAGGTTAATCAGGGCTTTTTAATGTTAATCACTGCTATAGCAGCTTTCTCATTATCAGTAAACATATTATGGTTAAAAGAGTCAAATTCCTCATGATGATACCTTTCATTCAAGTACCAGCAAGCCTTGTCTTTTAAAGCAAAAAGCAGTCTTAGTCAACAGCTTTCCTCGGGACACTTTGCACGCAATGCGCGCAAAGTGTCCCAAGGAAAGCTGTTGATTGATCTTAAATCAGCACTTTAAGGGTTAATAGGATTATGAAAGGGTACCACCAGGTTATATCTCCCATGTCCTCAGTTTTCCTGAAGTATCATTAGCTAAGCGCATACGCCAGCAGGTAGTCCTCAACATTACAACATTAACAGTATGTCACTTTCAGTACATTTTTAAAGCCAGATTAGCTGTTAACCAGGAACAAAATTTCTGTGGTAAAGGACCAAGAAACCAATGTTTGCCTCAGCATCTTTATATATATCTATACACACACACACACACAGTGGTCCCCCTCTTATAAGGCCCCGTTTACCAGAGGCCAACCCTTTTGAAAGACCAGCATTTTTGTGCTGAAATTATTGGTATTTCCATTATGTTCTCCCCGTCAAGAGAGGCCACCCCTCTTATAAGGCCACTTTTTGGCTGCACAGGGTGGCCTTATAAAAGGGGATCATTGTATATATATATATATATATATATATATATATATATATATATATATATATATATATATATGTATATGTATATATATATATATATGTATGTATATATATGTATGTATATCTTTATTCGTACTTCCATAGATAGTACAATAATATGTGTATAAATAGTACATGTGTATAACCATAAAGTTTGACCCCCCCCAAAAAGCCAAAGAAAAGCAGAAAAAAAGCGGACAATATAAACACATACAATTACAAATTGTTCTCACCTCATCCATTACATTAGCAATTTAAGAAGTACACAAAAAGTCAATAATATCAGTACTTTTAAGTTTTGTAAGACAGGATTGCAATTTGCTGTCCCTAATCTCACAAAGCTATGTGATCGTGGCTGTGGCTTCTTCGATGTTGTCCAAAGAACCATGGTAATTGTTATTTATGCATTGCAGGGTATGAGATAAGTCGAAGGTGAGAAATAATGATTTAGAAATTCTGAGAACTTTGTGATGTTATATAGTTTAAGGAGCTACATGGTGATGATTGACTGCCTCCATAAGCAACCTTAGCAAAGATATTTACAATACTAGTAGCACTATGATATGATTTGTGGAAAAACCTAAGGAAATGCTTGTGAAGTGGTGATTTGGTATCCGAGTCATTATGAATAATTAAGGTGAAGTAAGTCACTATGACCTGTATGGAAGCTTCCATATAAATCTGATAGCTTTGTGCCATGCAGTGAAAAAACGCTGAACTTCCTGGCTGGAAAAATCCCATAATTGACATCCATAGAGAGGCATGCAATATATTTTAAACAGTTTACACCTGGTTGTACAGTACACGTTTGAACTGACCCATGAGTATATTAACTTTACAGTTCAATTGTTGTACTTTCCTTGGCTATATTAATCCCAATGATAGTACCCAGATGTTTGTAACTAGTAACATGTTGAATATCATCATCTAGGGAAACGTTGCGGTTGCATAACTTACTATTTTGATCAATAAATAGAGATCTTTATTTGCCAGGATTAAGTTTCACAAATATATTCCGTGGAATAAGCTGAGCAAACATTTAATAGCTTTGACATGGATGTAAGTGCAGGTGATAGTAAAACAATATCATCGGCACAATCTACAGCGCCCACAAAGGTTTTCCCCACATGGCACCCAAAGCCAGTAGCTTGAAGTCTGGTGGTAAACTCATCAATATATTTACATTAAAGAGAATTGGAGACAGTACGCCACCTTGTTTAACTCCATTTGAACAGCTAAACAATCTTTTGATGTAGAATTTCTCCACTTGACTTTGTGACATTTTGATTCATGTATATGTTTAACAATAGTTGACATATAATTGGACATAAACCTTTTTGTAAGAAGTAACTTGAATAATTTAACATTTTGAACCCTATCAAAAGCCTTCGTTGCTTCTAAGGAAACTGCATACATGTACATCTGATCCAGATTTCTGGTATTAGTTGATGCATTCGGTTACCACAAAAGTCATGGAGTAGTTGAACTATCTGGTTTGAACCCAAATTGTAAATTGGATGTACACTGTATCTAATATATCACAATTATCATTAAAGAAATAAGTTCCAGAAAAGTACTTAACACACTACTTAGCACAATACCTCTGTAATTTTCTGAGTCATTAAGTGATTTTCTTTTATTCTTTGGAATAGGATATAGCATGATGTCTAACAGGCCATTTGGAGCGTATCCATGAGTCACCAATGAATCGAATAATAAAGATAAATGTATGTAAAGACTCTCAAATGGCAGGTTATCCCAATTTGTCATGTGAGTGCATACTTTGTAAACCAAGGGCTGTACAAAAAATATGTACAGCTGTAAAATTTGATTTTGTGTTCATTTACAATTGATGTTATGGTGGCATGACAAATTGACTTAACACACTGAAATTGTTGTATTATGTTGTCAGCAGTGGGAACTTAATGACATAATTTAATTGAAATGAAAAGATTCTCATAATATTAAAAGTAAAAAAGCAGCAATAATCATCAATATCAACTCAGATAACTAACTCCACAGCTAAATGTTTACAGTGAGAACAGGTGCAAATCATTTTGAAATACGATGTAGATAATTAATTACGTTAGTACTGATTGGCCACTGTTAATCAGAAGTAGCGGGTAGGACCAATCACAGGAGCTGTTACATGGTATGTCATACATTATTTATGACAATTTGTCTGCCACCAAAGACATAAAAATCTTCCTTAACCAGAAAATGGCTTTTCACTTGAGCACAGGTGAAGCTAAGAGCAACGTGTAGATTAATTTGGGGTTCAGAAATAAACGTCAATACAAACTGCTGGATATGAATCCAACAATTTGAAGGGTCTTTGGAAAATACAAGAAAAAGCTTTGGTGCATTTTTGAAGTTGCCAGTCCTCCTCAATGCGCATCTGAGATTTGTCTTAGATCTTTGACTCGAAATGCTCACGATCATCTTGCAATCAGTGATATAGTTTGTTACAGTTTCTAACCATTTTACTTTGGAAACTAGTCCCCATGACTTACTTGTACATGCAGAAGTTACCAGACAAAACAAGATATGACATAGTCTTGCAAGACTAAATCCCTGTGAAAGTAAGACCCCTGGATTAAATATCAGCACACGTTGTGTAAAAAGTGAAGATTTTGACAAATATGGGGATAAAAATCATGAAAATGTTGGCTATCCTGATGTCTTGCATTTCATCCTTTCCTACTTAGTCCCCGGCCCTGTCACTCCCCACAAAAGTGGTAGCACATGATAATTCCATAAATTAAAATGCACCCCCTTTTCAAGGATTTTTCCCTGAATTTTACGCCCCTATTTTGATGAAAACAAGGAGATTTTTGCCCTGGAAAAGTACCCCTATTTTTGAAAACAAGGAGATTTTGACCCTCAAAAAGTACCCCTATTTTTCAGTTTCAAGGATACAAATGTAGTGGTCCATGTCATAGCTTGACAGCCTTCACCTGGTGGAAGTCGCGGAGACCCAGTTCTTTTATTTTTATACCCCTATTTCATAAAAACGCGAAGGTTGTAGAAAACATACCCTAATTTAAGATTTCACGGATCTTCACCCATAAAAAACACCCCTTATTTCCAATTTTGCGGACTTAATCAGCCAAAAGGACACAGTCATGAAACCATGTTTGTCTCAGTCAGTTCATTGGATACTATCATGACTGAGAATTGTGGAAAGTTCTGCCTATCAGAACAGCATGGTGCTATCAGGACAGCATGGTGCTATCAGGACAGCATGGTGCTATCAGGACACCATGGTGCTGGTCAGCAGTTTTTATTGGTTGAATTTGCTCTAGTTTTTCTGTAAAGGGAAATGCGTGGTTCAATCTTGAAATGGAAAATGTAAAAACCGGCATGATCATGCGGTCAGCCTTGACAGTACACCGTATAGTCTGTTGATAAAGGCTGGAGTTGCCAGTGGTTTTTGTCTGGTCTGGCCAGGTATGTGCACTCTGAGCTTGTAATACCAACATCATGACTTGCCGCTCTTATGGCTAATTTCCACACAAGTCAATGTGCTGGGAATTGACATAATGAAACTAGATATGTATCCTTTGTCAACTGGCCTTTCATTCAAATACCAGTCTGTCTACAGTTACCATTAGAGAGCAGACACCATGTAGACTGGTCCAGGTGAACAGCCTTCCACTACGAAACCTTGGCGCTGAAAGAGTTAAGGTGTGGGACATGCAGAAAAACCCACACACTTTGTATTCTTATTTGTATGAAAGCTGAAAATTTTTTCCACTCCTTTATCATCTGTTTCCAATCATGCAAAGAGGAATATCACAGGCTGACATGCAATGAGTTCAAAAGTGGAGTGTAGACAGTAGAGGCCTTGTGCTGGTTTGTCCACATTGTCACTGGCCGGGCTCTTATGTCCCATTATATGGCTTGGGGATAATTGAGCTGGCTAGGAGTCCCTGATGGCCAGATTGGCTCCCATCATTTTCATGTGTGGCAGTTCTCTGAGAATTGTTTGTGGGTGAACTGATGCCCAAGGTAGAAGTCTGGTGCTTGTTCGAGGAAAGCTAATTTGGTCCTGAATGGCCTGTCACTTTTGATGAAGTGACAAAGTGGACCCTGGAAGTGATGATGCGCAAAAATCACGGGTGCAGACAGCACTCAGTTATATTGGGGCTGATTGTCACCTGTGTAGTGTGCTGGTCACAACACTGGGGTCAGTTTGGTCTGACACATGGTGCTCAAGTCCTGGCATGGTCCACCGTGTGACTCTTATCTAAACTGACCCATGCAAAGTTGGGTAGGGATGGTTCAACATTATCATCATTTTTGATTAGTACTTAGGGTGCTAAATTTCATGACCACCCCCCCCCCCCCTCAAAAATAGTACATGTACTTACAAACATGATGATTTTCCCCCCCAAATCATAGCATAATTGCGCAAAACAGGCCAAAAATTGATCATCATTTTCCATATTCTGTGAAAGTGTACAGACCCATTTAACCCCCTCCCCACTGTAAGTACTTATTGAAAAATATTGAAAATGTTGAATCATCCCTTACTTCAATCTCACTCTGAGCAGTAGTTGCTTGTCTTTTCAATTTATACCAGTACATGAAATAACTGGTATTACATCACAATTTGCAATGTTAAATTTACAGAGTGCTACACAAAAAATGAATTTAATGCTACCTACTTTTGAATTGTAAAAGTTGATCCTCTAATTACATCAGCTGAGAAAGGGTAATAGGAACCCTGTGTATGTGCACATGTATTACCAAAAAGTGGCTTAGTTCAACCTAATGATAAAGTCTGATGTAGTGGAGGTATATGTGCATCATGCATGCCAAACCAGCAGCTGATTGCCAAGAAACCAGACCCATCATAACACAGTGTGCAAGACTGACCTTACTCACTCATCTGTGGGTATGTCCACACCGGTATACAGGACATAGTGTCTATTGGTATGGACAGGTCCATAGACAGACCCATGTACATTGTATAGATTGAATTCAAAAACTGTGACTCGTGTGTCTGATGAAACTTTACTTTTGTATCCAAGGTCAGTACAGCAGGTTCAACTTGATGGAGTTCAGATTTATGATAAAATTCCATCTTTTCCCGAGCAACATTTTTGTGTCAGATAGGTTCTCAAAATTAACTGCTTCGTCTGTGGCCCTCTGTGTATTATCTGAGTTTCTCAGGGAGTGTTGGCAACATTGCTCACTGTGATATCTCAAAAAAAATTCACTGTAGTTGTACCAAATTTTTTATCACAGATGTACTTAATAATGGACCAGGTTCCTATTGAAAACTAGCTTCCTGTTATTTTCGAACTTTTTTTTTTGAAACTTTTCACTCAAGGGGACAACATTACCATAATATCTCAAAAAATATTCACCATCGATTTACCAAATTCTTGTGACAGAAGAACCTTATGATGGACCAAGTTCATATTGAAAACTAGCTTCCGCTGATTATTTTAAAGGTTTTATGAAACTTTTAATGTATTCATTTGAAGGCCATCTGAGTAGCGTCAACCCTGATGACATCTCAAAAATATTGTCTGCAGCTTTACCAAATTTTTGTCAGAGATACATTTTATGATGGACCAGTTTCTTATGTGAAACAAGCTTCCTGTTTGTATTTATAAACTTTTTATGCACTTTGAAAGTATTTATTTCAAGACCGTCTGAGTGGCGCACAAGGGGATGGCATTATGGATGCTGTCCTCTGATGAACCTTCCAAAACGTTGGACATAAGTGAGATGCAAAAAGTTTATTTTTGCCATCCATTATTAAATTTTGATGGAGAAACATCCCACACAAACTATACTGAAGGGGAAAGATGCATAGTGAACAGAACATGTGAACATCAGCTATGGGAAGACTCAAATTCATTGAATGTGCTGGATATATGCATTATAAATAAACAGCATAATGTTGAACGATGGTCTTCTTTGCACAGTCAGTAATTTCACCGAACAAACACTCCATCCTGATTGAGCTTGATGCAGCCAGATACAGCCGACTTGAGGGGGAAAGGGTTAATGTGATCCTCAAATGGGATTGGGTGAAAATTGTTTATGAAAGGACATTTTACATGTACACACATTTTGCAAGGGTCTGGACTGGTACCCCTGGTGAGTTCCAAGGAACAGAATCCATTTTGTTTTTTTTCTGAGCATGACTTGTGATGGTGCCTGAAGAGCAGAAATAGAAATGATCTAGTTACATGAGGATGCCTGGAAATGAATTGTATGGGTGATCCATGGTACGATAGTCTTGCAGCATGCAGATCAGTTTTATTGGCTTCTTGTGTATCAGTCAAGGTTACTGAACTTATATAACTTACAGATAGTAATAATTATTTATAGCCATCTGATGGCATACTTGTGAGTTCAAAGGGTGTCATTTATTAACCCTTTATGTTTTATGTACCCCTACCCTCTCCCTTCTTCCACCCCCATCCCCCCCCCCCAAAAAAAAAGTTGGGACAAAACCAAAATTTTAATGTAAATGAAGAAGAATTTAAGTCCAAATTATAGCCAAGTCACATCAGAATAGTATACCTTTGGAAAAGCTCTGGACTCAGTCTTGATTCAAAGCAGAAAGGGGTTAACTGTTTATTATGAATAATAGCTGAGGTTAATGTGCACTATTGTATTCTGTGCAGTAATGCAGGGTATCAATGAGTAGTGCTTTTTTATTTATTTATTTTTTTTTTTTGGGGGGGGGTAAAAAAACAAGCAGCAATTTATGGTTGCAATTTGTGTTCAAGTACACAACAAATATGTATAGAACACACACACACATACACACACACACACACACACACATACACAAATTCCCATGGAAATACCAGTGTATGTTACATTGTGAAAAATCAGCCAGATTTGTTCTGGCAACATGAGCCTCGGCGATAGGAGTGTCAGTTCTCAACGCTGCAAATTTTGAATGTTAAGTGAACATAACATGGCAGACATACAGTTCCTATGAAGGGTAAGAGATCTGGAATTCACTTGTCAGTGAGAAATTGGTATCATTTGCATATGAAAGATACTGTTTGCACATGAAAGGGTGTGCACTTTTAGTGGTATGAAACATGATTCAAGTTGATTGTAACAAGCAGGATGAAACACGTGCGACCCACTAATGAGATCTCCATAGAAAATAAAACCCAACAATAGAGAATAGACGACAATAGGTACAAATGTGTCTTTATGGAATTCTGCCCATTGTGGGTGAAATTCTCAACGAATGTTGATTTCCTGATGGATAGATAATGATTCACAGCCACTTACTATAATTTCCTAATTTGCATATGTATAGAGCTGGTGAAGAGGCAGTTAGTGTGTGCACTGTTTGACCCTTTGATTGCTAGCAGGTGCAGGCCAGGTCACATTTACACCAGCAACAGTTATCCCTTTGTAACTGAGAAGAAAAGGCCTTTGAAGACATTGTTGTTATGTGTTACTAGAGTTGTCAGGACATTTCCATGTGGTAGACTATAGTTATAAATCCTTTTAGTTTACATGTTAGCATTTTTCAGTCTTAAAAAATCAGCAAATTGAAATTTTAAAATTTGGTGAGCATCATTCAGCCTGTAGAAATGTCACAAAAACATGGCCAAATGTATTTCATACAAATCGTTGTTCAACAATTTTCAATAATTGATATGTGAAACAACACCTGGATGCTGCGCTGCCTATGTACAGCTGTATTCATTGTGTTCTGGCCAGGGTCGTGTTACTGTGCTTACTCAGCATAGAGATCCTGCCATTGGTCTGTCAGACAGTGCACTTACATGACTGCATGACCACCAGTGAAGTACTGTAAATTGCTTTATTTTTGCCTGTTTAAATTTTAATAGTTTTTGTGTTTTTTGACAATTCACTGTAGTTTTTATTTCATAATTTTGGACGTAATTGCTGTTTAGACAGTGTTACTGTCAAATACTATTTCACTGTGTTTTTATTTTCACAGTTTTGTGCCATCTGCGGGATAAGCAAAAATAAGAATACAGTGAAATTAACTCATTCCACACCAGTCCCTGATTTTTCTGTATATTTACCTATATTTAAGACGACAATTGCATATTTAAATTCTTCGTGAAAAGAGCTTCGGTTCAAGTACCCACATGCCTATAGTCTTAAGTCTGTGGTTCTGGCACTGCCTGGCAAGTGATGCTGCAGCTGCCGCAAGGGCAGCTCCAGCATGACTTGTCAGGCAGTGCCAGAACCACTGACCAAGGCCTGTCACCATAGTATGCTGGTAATAGAGTCTTTTCACAGTTGTGGACCAGCCTTACTGGGATGCACAACCAGCCATTCACAACTGTAGTCTACTGACAGTGGCTGCTGAATGTTTCAAAGGTACAACTAATATCTCTCACAGCAAATCAAAACGCAACAAAATTCAGATTTGAAAAGGACTTATCATGATCAGATATTAACCCATGAACTTTGTGACTTTGTTGTCACAAAACGTTCGATATTGATTAAGCAACTGTGAATTGATAAATAGATTCAGTAGTCCATAGGGTTCTTGAAGCACATAGCTTGGGGGTTAGGTCACACATGATACAGCTACTAAAGCACAATGGTCCTGTAAGACTGTCCCTATTAGTACAAGAGATCAACATGATAGGGTTCTTGAGGTATGTAGCTAGGGGTTTAGGTCCCACATGATATAGCTACTAGCACAATGGTCCTGTAAGACCGTACCTATTAGTACTGGAGATCAACATGATAGGGTTCTTGAGGTATGTAGCTAGGGGTTTAGGTCACACATGATATAGCTACTAGCACAATGGTCCTGTAAGACCGTACCTATTAGTACTGGAGATCAACATGATAGGGTTCTTGAGGTATGTAGCTAGGGGTTTAGGTCACACATGATATAGCTACTAGCACAATGGTCCTGTAAGACCGTACCTATTAGTACTAGAGATCAACATGATAGGGTTCTTGAGGCATGTAGCAGGGAGTGTGGGTCATACTTGGATGTAGCTAGGATAGCACAGTGGTCCTGTGAGATCAAACCTTTCAGTGTAAGCGATCAGTTTTGTTGTTGTTGTTGTTGTTGTTGTTGTTGTTTTTCTGTGTGAAATAATGGATTTCATGATTCTTGTTTATTTGTACCTTGTATTACAGACCACCTGTTTTAAGAGGCCATAATTTAATTTTCTGTCAAGAGGGTCTTCCGCTTTGGCTACATTTACTGTAATTTAAGCTGAGTAGATGAATATTTTGGGCCAGCTGTCACATAATACATGACAAACCAACAGAAAATTTATTACGTCTGCAGAAATTGAGAATACCACATGCATATAGGCAAAGTTAGATATCCCAACACTATTTTGTACATGGTATTCAGTTATCAAAATTATGTGAGAACAGAAGAAAAGCAGAAACAAATAGCATGCAAAAAGAATTGAACACACTTAATTTGTTATGGAATTCAAGCACTTAAAAATTAACAAAGTAACAAATTGGTGAATGTTAAGGTCTGCACAAAAACCAAAAAAAAAGTAGGAAAACAAAAACCGCAGTAAGTGTTGTGCACCATATTCTAGGGCAGAATATCTTCCCTCATATCTAGGGTTTGATCTGGTGAAAATCTAGGAAATAATAAATGGTTTACATTCAGTAATGATAAATTGTTGTACACGCATTGTACTTGAGCCAATAGCCTGAATTCCAGTGGCACCTGGGAATTAAGTCTTTGCGCTGCCCTTGGCAAGCCTTGTATACATCCACTTAGTATCGACCTGAGCATAGGGCAGCATCTTCATGTTGAGCAACTGGGAATACACAGGTACCAGGTACTGTACTTGTATACTACAGTATTCTGTGGGTGCAGCGCCATTGGTTCAATTTCAGTTTATTGGGTAGTGGCGTTGGTTAAGTGCTTCACTCCTTGCCCATGCTGCCAGAATCCCATTGGTTCTGTTGTCTATGGGACCACTGAGGGACTGTTGTCCATGGGACACTGAGGGACAGCTCCACTGCACACTGTGAACTGAAACAACCTCCACAGGTACATACCTCTTGAATGAACAATGATACAACTCCAGCATAGTATCATCTTCCTATTGAGACCTCTCTGTTAACAGACTACTTCCCCTTGCAACCTTGTACCATTCCCTTTCTGTTCAAAACATGTAGTGACCACTCCCTATTCAGGAAAACCTCATTTTTCCAGTTCCTTTGGCAGTCTTAAATCGAGAGATTCTAGATCATTCCACGGAATAGGAAGTGGACACAGGCCAGTTTGACCATCAACTGAGTTTTAACAAAGAAAAGAGTTAAATTTTATTTGTATTTCAAAATCAGATCACAAGGGAACATGAGCAAACAAAGACTGTGTACAGTTCTTGGAAATATGCAAACCAAATAGTCAACAACATAGCATTCAGAGACTCCAACCTGGTACAGGTTCTAAGAGACAGAATCAAGTTCTTAGTCCTTTATCAAGAAAGACATCGAGGGAGTGGAGCATCTTTTTTTTTGGGGGGGGGGGAGGGGGGGAGTGGCTCTGCTCAGGGTACAAAGTTAAGAAAATTTTAAATCCAAATAGGCCATTCTGGAGCACTTTGGGTGGGGGGGGGGGATGGTGAGGGGGTGGGCACACTCTGTGGTCAGTCCTTGTTTTGGGAGATCTAGTGTTGGTTTACAGTGCATCTAACTGATTGTTATCTATGAGTTAATACAGGACAACCTAGAGAGATGCTGATGAAATAATTGAACTTGATAAATCACCAGGAAATAAGATTATTCAGGTATGCGTGCAAACAAGGTCACTGTACACTGTGAACTGTTGTGAAGGTCAAGGTTCTGTGTTTAATGAGGGCATATGACAACTCCCCAGTCTGGCCAGCACCTTATAATGAAGCAGCTCATCAAAACATGCCCCACAGAAAGAGAGGAAGCCGAGTACTAGTTGGAGGCTGGGTCCTGTAAATTTAATGAGGACATTTTTCATGCAGATAAAGGTGGCAGAATGCATAACGGCATGTCTATAGCCAGACCTTCAATACTTGTGCTGTTGGCCATTATCAAGCCAAAGAAGATGCTGGTCATATTTGTATGTTCCCACATCCATTTGGTTATAGTGCTGGCAGTTCAATATTCTGTGTGTACAGAGGTTTCAACAACCCACAAGCCTGCCAGGGCTGCGTGGTAGCTTAACAAGACAGCATGTGGGTTATAGGTGGGACATATGTAAAATTGAAGGTCAATACACCAGTGGAACAGAAGCTGCCACTCTTGTCAGTTGATGATGTAAATGTGTAGGACACATGTGCAGAGTTGATGATGTTCCCCTCCCCTCCCCCACACAATTCCTTTGCCTGCCTCAATCAGAAGATTGAAGCAATTGTAAGAGAATTGCTCGAGTGGCTAGATTAGGTCTAAATGGGATGTTTTGCAGAGAAATGTTGGAACTTCTGATGGAATCTTTACAAACGGGTATTAACCTGTTCACATGTGCTCTGATTGCTACGTGTTTTGATAAATATAACTTTTTCTTTCTTAGCAGTATCAGCGGTATTCCGTATATTAGATGAGAATTAACATGGTGTTTAACACTATTATTCCCCTTACATGCAGGTGGTCACTACAGTGTTGTGACTGTGTGATTGCCATGGAGGAAAGCGTGTGGAAGAAGAGAGATTTGGCCGTCTTGTTACCAGTAGCTCTCAACAGATTGGAGGTGTTTTCACAATTCATCATTTATTCTAACGCCAAGTTTCTCAAGTGTGATCTCGCCAAGTTGTGATAAATATTCAATTCACAGATCATGGAAAATAAAAATTTTCAGTGATGATCATGAAATGTAATGGTTGCTTCCCCTGGTGTAATAGCTGGATCAGGTGGGAACCAATCAGTCGGTCCTCTTAAGGGGGTTGGAAAGGGGTTTCCCGTACTGGCGTACTGGGGCCCTTTATTTACCGTACTGGCGTACTGGGGCCCTTTATTTACTGTACTGGCGTACTGGAAGCCCTCTTATTTTACGTACTGCGTACTATCCAAAATTTTAAAAGATTTTTATTTTCCGTACTATGTACTCTAGAAAAATAATTACCTGTACCTGGGTACTGAAACCCCCCCCCCCCTTACCCCCTTTCTCTTAAAGCCTGGCTCCATTAGCAGAGCCTCCAATTTTTATGGGAGTCTATGAGGTAGCCAGAGTCTGCTGATTTGAAGCCCAGAATGTCCTCAGATCGTTCTATTGGTCCACTAATAATAGGTTTTTGCATGAGGATAGTGGATCATGTCTGACCACAGAGGAACTGGGACTAGCCCCTGCTATCAGGCCAGCACAAGTGACTAGGCAAGACGAGCACATCCATCACCAGTTGCTCCATTAATCTTACACTAATGGATACAAATAACACTGAATTTGCATCCAAATCATCTATATTAATAGAAGCCAGCAGAGAGTATTAATTTAGACATTGATGGGGAAGATGGATAGTTGTGGTATTGTGCAGTGCCTGTCATGGGGTGCTTAGAAGAGCCAGTGCTACTGGGCTAAGCCAATAAGGGCACAGAAAAATGAGCAAAATAAGTCAATGGCAAGTCATAGCTGCTACAAAAGCAAATCACTGGCAGGGATATATATATTTTTTTCAGGAATTATTGACAATTTATTTATTTCCATACAGTCTGATGTGGGTCAAGTGATTTGAAATTTATGAATTACATGTTACACATTTTCAAGATTGAGAATGAAAGTCATGTCACAATATTTTGGTCAATGTACTCACTTTCACTAGTAATTTCAGTTGATACTGCACCTAAAATACAAAAGCTGCGGTGTTTGACTCAGGTTTTGTGGTAATTAATCAAATTAATCCAGTTTGTAACATGAAGTAAATTTAACCTACTAGTATAAAGTTCACTACAAGATGAAGGAAAATTATGATGGGGATATTACAAAGGTCAAAATAATTGGAATTATATTGTGGTGAGTTGGACTGATCTGTTGGAAATCATATTCAAAGGAAAAAACAATCTGTTTACCAGTGTGTTTTCTTTTGTGATGATTTGTACTCAATACAATGGCAGCTTGAGTCTGTTTCAATCTTAAAAACAAAATTAGTTGGTTTTAAGTACTATTTATTTGATGCATGGTGTTTGTTTTCTCAGCAATCAAATAAAACCTTGTTATGTCCATAGCTTTCCAGACCACATGCTCAGTGCCCCTTAGCCGTGTGAATGGCGTCCAATTCCTGGTTCACTTGTTTTGACTGTACCCAAAGTAGAGACAGATGTAGGATAATGTAAATACTGGATGGAGGGCAGTTGGTATGAGACACCAAATTATTGTATAAACACAGACTAGGGAATGCCACAGGGATCAAGACTAGAAGTAGTTGACAGACAAATTAACACATTAGTGCAAGGTAGAAAAATACTGTGTACATGGGAAAACTAGGCCATGTTGACCCTTTGAGCTCAAGTAGCATTAGATGCAGCATGACAATCATGACAGGGACTGTAAATCCTCTCCAGTGGAACACCTGTGATTAACCCTTAAAGTGCTGATTTCAGATTGAGTCAAAAGCTTTCCTATGCACACAAAGTGTCCCAAGAAAAGCTGTTGACTAAGACAACTTTTTGCTTTACACTAGGCTTGCTGGGATTTGAATTAAAGGTATCTTCATGAGAAAATTTGAATCATGTAACCATTATATGTTTAACAGTAGTGAGAAAACAACTGCAGCTGTGATTAGTACTTGAAGGCTCGACATACAAAGATACTAGAATTATTATAGTTTCTCTACATTGTCATTTACATTCACTGATATGTTAATTCTTCTGCAATACATGTCTGTCTTCTGTGTGATTGAGAATTAGAGGAAAGTATATGGAAGATGCATACATTTGCTTGACGTTGTTCTAATTCTCAAGGATGAGGACTTGCTAGTACCCCAGAAAAAATTTTGTGAAATTGTGAGAAACTAAACTGTGTACCAGATATTTCACATTGGATTTGATGGATAAACATGACCTGGCATTTCATCACACAGGTAATGATTTGCTGATTAAATTTGACGATGTTAAACATCATTTTGGCATTTGATTGCATTTATCTGTTATTAACTATCATTGCTTAAAGTGTTTACCTATATGAAATTAACCCATTGTATGTTTCCTTGGAACGTCAGTGTCATAGATGATGTATAATGTGAAATGTAATAAAGGTACTAAATGATTTTTAAATAGACTCAGTATAAGTACAGCAATATGTCCTATGTCTGCAGCTTGCCCTGCATGGGTTATCCCACATGGGTATGAAGGATAAGGTTTTGATTGTAATCTTTCGTTTGATTTGTCACTCATTGGTTTCAAGTAGTAGACAAACCAAAGAGAGGCCATGGTGCATTTGATAAAATAGGGACTCTTCCCACTTTGAAACTTATTTCTCCTATAGAACTTTGATTTGGCGCGTATTTGCCGTTTTTAGACATAGGAGAAAGAAAATCCAGTATGGGTGACCCATTGAGGATAACGTTGGGATCACACGTTGATTGGATTTTGATGTTTTGGCCAGGCACAGCCTTGCAAAAACCTGAAAATCCAACAACTCCTGATCCCGACGTTATCCTCAATTGGCTACCCATACTGGATTCTCTATATCACAAACATACTTTGTACTATGGCAGCCATAGTGGGTAAGTTAAATTCACCATCATTCAAACCTGCTTGCATTTCATAGGTGGGGCAGCACGTAAATTCTTTGAGAATTCACAGTAATTGAATTTCTACCCGGAGTGTGAGCTCCATATATTTGCTGCGATATGTTTCATTAAAAATGGCCCATGAATCATTTTGACAAACTGAATATCAAGCCTGTTAAATCCAAGTGATTCTCAACACTAGTTAGAGGGCTAGTTCTGGTAGAATAGTTTGTGTTGTATACAGAAAAACTGGGCTGTTGAAACACACTCCCAAATGCCTGATGCATTTTACTATGTGTAGAGCTCAACAGAGACTGCGGTTTGCATTTTTACATATTTTATATATACATGTATATAACTCAGGGGGATTTGAAGAAGTTGAAACCTGACAGGCCTGCCTGTATATACCCATGGACGACCCCATGGTGGCTTGTGGTCCAGGCAGGCTATAGGTCTTTGTACCTTGTATCATGTGCTTTGATTGGGAAGCACGGATGAAGCTAGTTTTACACATATATTGATATATATGTTTATAAAAGTTGATTTCAATGGGGGTCATTCAGATGAAAATGAAAACATGCTGAAAATGTCATATTATTACTAAACATTCTCCCCCTGGCCACTCGTGTGTGTGTTCTCAGCACATGACAAATTCACAAATGTACCTGGCAAGATGCATTTTTAGCATTATTACAGTTGAAATAATTGGCAAAACAATATGAAAACAGCATTAAAATTACATGCACTTGTTTGTGCTCTCCATGGGACTTGATCATTTCTGGTAAACGCTGCATGTGTAGTATCATTGGAAAGCTCCAAACTTTGTCTACATCAGTAAAATCTGTTGTCATTGGTTGAATTTGACTGCAATTCTGTTAATTAAATGTTAAACATCACTGTTTCAAAGGTTTGAGATGTTATTCAGACAATCCTTTCTGTTGGTTTTACCCACAATAAATCTTACTGCTAATTGTAAATAACTTGGAAAAAAGGCAAGATAATAAGAGTTGGTGCTGTAGAAATCAGTCACATGTGGTAACAGTCATTTCAAACAAATAACTGCCCAGTGGGTGCCATTTTGGGGCTGTATGGAGCACAGCTTCTAGAACCCACATGGTCAGCCTAACACATGCCATGACTAGCTTTCAAAGAGTTAAATGTTGGGGGAGGGGCTACTTGACATCTCTGGTGAACTGTCCTTTACCTATAACAAACAACAAATTTAATTGTATCAGTTTTGCATAACATGAAATTGGAGGTGCAGGCTTATACTGGCAATGAAGAATGATGATTTCTGTGCAATAACACAGCATTGCCATAAATAACAAGTCAATCAGCTCCATAGAAATTTTCCATATGACAAGTCATGGATTACATGAAAGATGACAAGTGGGCAGATTATGTATGTAATTAGATGTCTGGGATCACAGACAGGTGACCTTGACTTTATATGGAAAGCAATGCATCATGAGAAGGTACAATCGTGGGTCAACAAAATTGGAAAGTTCTGGTGGTCTTTGGTTGAGGGTTAGTTCGTAGTTCATGTTTTCTGTCATTTGGGACAAGATGCAAATACACACATTTTGGTCATCATCCAATTTTTTATATTAACCACTTAACCCCAAACATTTTGTAATTCCTTGATGCTGTATAATGCTCATGGCCCAGAAGGACAAAGTTTGCATTGCCTCATAAAAAGCCTCAGCCCCCATTTCATATGGAGTTGATTTAGATGCATGTCCTAAAAGGGAGGTGGGGAGGGGACACTCCCATCAGTGACCATTGTAGCTTGGCGTCACTCTGATGGCCCCTTCAACAAAATTGCTCAAACAAAGGTCTAATATTTTACCAGAAATTTCAAAATTTAGAGGTAATATTTCCCTTTTATGGGCCAGAATTTGGGAAAATTTCCTGAAGTTATCATTATTATAATTATTTTTATGGACCTTTCACGCCAATTTTTGGCGATATTTTCTACTATTTTGGTGAAAGTTTGCCTAGAAAGGTTGTCATATTTGTGGAAGAGTACACAGAAAAAAGGGTGTGTTTTTCAAAAATTGAGCTGCACACTCCTGCCAGAAATTTTGGGAAGGTCCCAGCCCAGTGGTGATACAAGCAATAAATACATTCAGGAAAATGTTGCAACACTGTCCAGTGGCATAATTGACTTTCACTGCAATGATCTAATGTAAGTTGACTGTAGGTAGACTTGTGACCCTTTGCTAGCTGCAGGTCAGTAAAAATAGCCCAAAATAACAGACATTTGGGGCACACCTGTTGATGGCTTTAGGTAGATGTCTGGAACATGAAGTGTCACTTCAGGCACATCATTCTTTCCACAAATAGATCATTTGACACTTTGCAACCATGTAGCTGTGAGAACACCCAGGTCTATGCACTTATGCTGTAACATGGTAACATCCTCAGTGTAGCAACTGGTGCACAGCTTGCTTGGAACCCCTGCATCTGGTTACTTGAATTCCTTTGCCATATTTTACTTTGAAGCTTCTGTTCTTGAAGATCCTGAGATCTTGAAATTAGAAATGATAACTAAATATTCATGACAAAAATAGAGTTTCAACCCATCTGTTGTATCAGCATGAATCTGTTGGTGACATAATGTACCAGGTTAACCATTGGACCCTCAAGTTAACATTTCATGTGTTTGTATATTTTGATGTCACATCCTGTTCATTCAAATCAAACTCCTGTTAAAAGTTTTAAATACTTCTGCAAAGCAGAAAGGAACAGCCATATTTATTTGTGCCTTGCTCCTCAATTTGATAAAGGACTTCTGTCAGACACAAGGCAAGAGACTGACCAGCTGAATGGTCAGAAGCAGGTGAGAGCCATGGTGTGTCTAGGCTGCTGATTGATGGGGTATCCTGGGTCACTCAAGGGTCAAAGTTATGTGGTGAATTATGGGTTACTAGGTACTATTTATGAAGTACTTGATGGTATGTTGTAAGTCTAGACCAGGGCAGGGCCAGATGATGACAAAAAATTTTGGTCTTGTTTCCTAAGAGTGGCATACAAAAGGTTACTTGTTGACATTAAAAAAATATGTGTTTTTTTATGATGGACGACTCAGTGCTTAAAATGGTACAGGTTCTTTGGTTGCAGAAACCTGTTTGTGAGATAAGACTGGTGTGATAACATAATGGTATTTCTCCATTTCTAGCTGTTGGAAGGTCAAGGTCACCAGATAGGGCTGCCGTGAACCAGGGTTAGCAATAATGCACAAATGTGTATAAATTACGCAAATATTTGTGCTCTGATGCACTGATTGACACAACCCTGCGTTTTTCTGATGCAGGGGGAAAAAAATCTGATCCTTTAGACCACAACAGTATTAGCACACTAAAATAATCCTCCGAACATGCTGCTGTGTGTTTATGGTTTAAAAATTGTGACATGCTAAGCCTGTTGGTGGGTTCTCACAGTGTTGGGGAAAAAATAAAGATCATATATAAGTGCCGTGAGATGACTTCCCGGGCAAAAACAGCACACAACTGCCAGTCACACGCAAGTGACAGCATGGAGTAGATCTACGGACAGGTGAACCAAGCATCATCATGGCACCCACTCTCACAGACTGATTTGCGACACATTCGGCGGTTCCCTCGATCCACTACCTTTGGGTATTTGCCTGTGACTCCAAATAATTGTTGCTACAAACACTGGAATCTTTATTTTTGCATGCTGCAAGATAAACATAGGTTCCCGTTTGTGTGTCCCTCCATAAATTACGCAAGATTCACGCATGTTCACTGGGTGGAAGCCATGATGAACACACTGTAATATGAGTCGTGATTGGCTCATTTTTTCATGTGACTCAATTGACCAATCGGGTGATGTGTTGTTCATGAGACCCCATGGCCAAGCAGCAGTTTGTGTCCAGTGGTAGGGAAGATGTTGATGGTGCGCGCACTTGATTTCTGATTTCAAATATTAAATTTTTCGTTTGAATTTATATTAAGAACATCATTTATTGCGAGGAACTTGCCAATACTGTATACACAAATTGACTATGATGTACCTATAGCATTCATGGTAGGTATGCAAACGATGTGCATCCCATCAGAGGCAATGAAAAATGGGATCCTAAAACCAATGCAACAATTTTAAATCTTTATTATTATTAAAGTTTACCTGGGATAGTGACTCCTATAGTTCCAGAAATTAGACTATATTTTTCATCGTAAGTCACCCCATGCAAGCTTACTTTTCAATTTGTATTTTTAATATTTTGCCAGTTTCACTGTCAACAGTCATAGCTTGAATCGTGGTCAAATTTGACATAATTGTTGCGAATGTCGTGCTGGCCTTGATCCATCCTGTGTAAGTATATGCCAGCACTTGGTACTGGCAGTAATCAACCTGCAAGTAAATTCAACATCATATAAAATTTCAAATCTGATTTTTTCGAATGTATCATGGCCATTGTGGCTGTGACCTCCTGAAAAGAAACCAAAGGGTTTGAGTGACCCCCTGAAATAAATCCTATTGCTAACCCTGTTAAGGTGGCAGCCACAGGTAACTAAGTGTAGAGAATGCACATAAATAATGGGAGTTCCACAAATGCTAACCTTTCTCTGAATGATAGCATCTGAACAAGTGTGATTTATGAGAAAAAGTCTTATTTATGTAGGCTAGAGGTACATACCTCAAGTTTAAATTTAGCATGACAGTACAGCAGAAATATTTGTTTAAGAGAATCACACTAGAGGTCACTGTTGTTTCAGGCATATGCCACAGACTGACCTTGCTGTTTTTGTCCCAGTCATTGTCAAAACATTATTCAGTAGAGCTTAGTTGTGTTGGCTATGATCCACTAACTGATCCTTATCTCTTTGTGTTATTTTTGTTTTTTGTGTAAATTTTATAGAACAGTTATAAGAAACAATCCTATACTTAAAATTAGAGTTAAATTGAGAATTTGAGCACGAAGTCATCAGAATACATTTGCCACATCAAACATTAACTGGGCCAGAGGTGATCTGTGATTTCATGTCAGCTGACGTATGTTTTGAGTCCAGAAACTTTTTTGCATTAGATGACTCATTGGAGCTCATAAGATGTCTGCAGCCTACAAGCCAGTAATGTCTGTAGGTTAAAAGCTAGTGGAATATTGATTTCTGCTGTTATCCACAACCAATCCTGCTGCTTGCAATGGATGACACATGATTGGAGATGATCCCAGGCTGGTCCTTGTACTGTGCAATTAATGATGGATGAGGTTTAACCCCTTATCCTGCTTTAAAACCATTTAAGTCAGGATCATTTCATATGCAGTTTATTTGCATGTGTGGGACACAAATTATAAAATCATCCAGTTTAAGTTGCTAACCAGATCTTGAGGTACATATAGATATTGAACCAAATTTTGTGCTCTCTCTTCTGATATATTTTGAGAATTATAAAGATATTCTGTTCTTTTTGTGCTGAAATTCCAGCTTTAATGGGGCAGGGGTTAACATAGGATGTGTAAACTGGGAAGGCAGTAGTCATGTTACTTTACGAACTGCTGGCGGATTAAAAAAGATAAAGGTGTACATGTACGTGTGTCAACTTTCCCCAACATGGAGAAAACATGCTTTGCCTTGCATGTATGGCCTTCATCCTGTGTAAATACCAGATCTATTTATTTATGTGGGCAGAGCTGAGCTCAGGAAATCTGTTGTCAAGGTGACTGATGTACATGTTGTTGAGCTAATGCAGGTAGTAAATGTCACTGGGGAGCCGGCTGTTGGTCTAGGTAATTTTGCAGCCTTGTAGATTCGGAAAGGGCCCTTGGCAGCAGAGGGAGTGAGTGACCTTTCACAGTGGCTTCATAGTAGTCTCGCAGATAGGCGTGATTGCAGCATCACTATTATTGTAACGTGGAGCTATTATTGCATTGGCTCACTGACACAAAAAGTGACTTTGGCAAACAGCCTGCGTTTATAGGCGATAGGCGGTGAGTCTGTTAAGGTAAGATTTTAATCAGCTTATGTTAGTTGATGTTTTCAATAACCATTAGAGAGTGAGTGATGTTAGTTGAATTCAAGTGGTTACAGGGAATGTGATAAAATGTGGCAGGATGGTCTCTGAAGTACATGCTGCTGCATGGATCCTCCAGTTACTTTCTGGGAAGACCTGATCTGAGGTGTGCATGTCCCACAATTTTGATGGGAAAAGCTATTTCGTGAAACATGCAGCAGGTTACATAGGGTAATGAGTGGACAGTTGCAGTCACTAGTAGGTTACATAGGGTAATTAGTGGACAGTCACAGTCACTAGTAGGTTACATAGGGTTATTAGTGGACAGTCACAGTCACTAGCAGGTTACACAGGGTAATAAGTGGACGGTCAGTTACTAGCAGGTTACATAGGGTAATGAGTGGACAGTCAGTCACTAGCAGGTTACATAGGGTAATGAGTGGACAGTCAGTCACTAGCAGGTTACAAATAGGGTAATGAGTGGACAGTCACAGTCACTAGCAGGTTTGTGGAATGTATTATTACTGGCCACCTGAATGGCACAGGTCCAAAATCAATAAGACTGAACGAAGATTGTGGCCTCAGCTTCATCCATATAGTAAAAATCAATAGCTCTAACAGTGGAACACTCAGCCTCTGCATGTACTGGATAATGGATGCTCCAATGAAAATTCAACATCACAATTCTGATTTCCAGGCACATTTTAAAGTGTGCTTAGGGCAGAGACGGCCTGTTTGTACTCTCATGTCTGTTGAATACACTTATATGTTTGACGTCTCTGCCAAGCTGTAGATCTTGGGTCTGTCTCGCTCCCTTTCTGCTGCTGACTTGCATTGTAATGAAATGAGGGACACAAAAACATTGATATTTGCACAAAGGAAACCAGTATAATCAATGGTAATAAGCAGCTGTCATTATATAATTCAGGATTTGTTACTCCCTTGATATAACTACTATGAATATTCTGTTTTTAAAATCATGGAGCTCAGCTTTGTGTGTAGTAGAATGAACACACGATGAATAGCCAGTGGTAAGCATTCTCGGTGAAAAAAAAAAGAAGTAGAAAAGAAAAACATTTTTTTTTTTACATTGGAAGATAATTGATTTCTATATTAGGAGCTGGCATGTCAGTGTAGTATTTGAAGGGGTATCAGCATTTTGGCCAAGATGTTGGAAAGCATCACTTGATCTTATGCCATATTGCTGCCTTGGTATTACCTTCAGCACATGAAGTGTCAGAGGCTATTGTCATCTCAATTGTCTGTCCTTCTGTTGGCCAACCTGATTAGATAACCATCATATTTAAACTCTCTCCTAGCCAAGTGTCACTAAATAAGAACTGCTCTCAATTATAATAAGGATGCTAGATTCAGATTCCTTGTGGAAGACCCTTTATTCAAGTACCAGCATGCCTATAGTTCCTCGAAATATAATGGACTGAGTTAACAACTTTCTTCAGCACACTTTGGGCACAATGCACCCAAAGCGTGGGGAGGAAAGCTGTTGACTCAGTCCAAAACTTGGTAGTGAAAGAGTGAACACAGTTATACTGACTTGATTGGTGAACCCAATGTTGGCCTGAGATATACGTTAGATGGATCACCTCGTTTAGAAAAACCAACATTCTCTGATTGTTAAAAATTGCTGTGAACTTTTGAAACTGTAGAGGTGATGAGAGTGGGGACCGTTTTACTGCTGTATCTCAAGAATTGACCACAGTGCAACCAAAGTTTTATCAGAGATTGGAACAAATTACTATGAAAAATAATGGAAATACATTGGACATAACTATAGCCCTCCTGACTGAAATGCCCTCTACAGGAGGGATACAGGAACCTTCCATTATTGATCTTCCCTTTTTGTCTGTATGCCTCC
Source organism: Hermodice carunculata (assembly GCA_964020975.1). Lineage (NCBI taxonomy): Eukaryota > Metazoa > Annelida > Polychaeta > Eunicida > Amphinomidae > Hermodice > Hermodice carunculata. Next base: position 104,631,911 of record OZ026616.1, on the reverse strand, counting down.
AACACTGTCTCCTGTTACAAGTTGGTCACTTTTTTCTCAATAGAAATTACTTCTGTACATTGATTTTTGCCCCCAGCAGGATATCTGCACATATATTAACTAACATTGCGGTGTTTTCAACAATGGAGTCACAATTTTTTTCCTGGGTTGTCCTGTACATTGATTTTTGCCCACAGCAGGATATGCACATGTATAACTTACTAGTTCTACGGTGTTTTCAACAATGGAGTCCGCAAATTTTGCCAGGGTTTATAATATTGACTGCCTGGTTTGTCTCCCCCAAAATACAAGAACGGCTGTTTATAAGGGCTAGGGGATTTGCAGTTTTATTTGGATTTACTTTCATCCAAATAATATTACATTCTTAAAATGAAAAAATCCAGGAGAACATAAAAGTAGTATCAGAATACTGAGAGTTCAGCAATTCAAGTGTTAACTTGATATTTGTCCTCATTTCTCACCACATTTGGCTAGATTTGTGGCCTGTGACATCACTAGATCAGCCTTTGGGGTCTGTTTTTAACCAGGTCTGGCCAGGTTTAGCAGGCACCAAAATGGATTGCTTTGGCAAACGTCCAACTACACTGGGGGGTTGTGTCAGTAAACAAGTTGTATTTCCAGAGGTTCTTTGCTCCATACTCTACTAAGTAGAAACACAACTTTTGGTAAAGGTATCAAAACATGCAGGCTTGGTGTCTGCAAATGCCTGGGAACATTCCTGGGCCATGGTTTTACCTGATGGTTCAGGTGTGCAGGCATGTCCACCAAGAAAAAATACTGTTGATCTCCAAGATTCTACCCAGCTGTTCATCAATTGGTCCCACATTTAGAAATTAATTTTCAAAAGGCATTGACTCCCTGTAGTAGGGTTCGCATGGATGTTCACACAGAATTTTTTTATCCTTTTTTTTTTTTTTTTTTCTTGGGGGGGGGGGGGTGATGGTAGGAAGAACATAAAAACCCCATGTTTTTTCCCTGAGAATAAGGTAAAAAACGGCTCTCTGGTATCCTTCTTCCACATCACATTGCAATGCATGTAATGTGGGAACAGCATTAACAGAGTCGTAAGTTGTGATTTTCACCTATGAATACATGAATTGCCATGGGTTAATGCTAAGGTGAGATGAGGAACTGCTTTGAATAATATATATCCAGGTATTGTAGGCTCGGAAATGTGTTCTGATAGTTATTATCTGCAGAAGAACTGGCATTACCATTCAGGCTGACAGAACCTTTTTCTGAAATTATCTCTTGAACATATGCAAATAGTGTGTGGAGATAAGATTGATACAGTCCATTTCAGTAGAATAGTGCTCAGGACACAATGTTCAAAATGGCAACATGTAAAGTGTGCAAATGGAATAAGCTGAACTACATGCAGCCTTTTTGGTGGAAGTCAATTTGAATGGCATGGCTGTCAGGAGACAGTTTTCAAAGTTATGCAGTAGGTTTAAATATGTTGTACAGTAGAAACTGACCATAACAACACACAGAGATCTGACATATTTTACTTAATGTCACAATCAGAAGTGTGAAGCAGTGTTTCTGTGTAATGAAATTAAGATTTGTATATAATTTTTTTAACACAGACAAACAGTTACTTGATTTATTGTCTAACTGAGGTTCACTGCTCTATAAACATGACTTAAGGATCTACGTTGGGTTAGCAGTGACTTTCACAAATTGCTAAATATAATCCTGGATTTTGACATAAAGTTGGGTAGTAAAGCATACATTTTTTAAGCTGACAAACTGGAAATTCTATTTATTACAATATCATAATGTCAGTTGGTGGCAGTGTTTACATGAAAATTACACAAAAGATCATCATAATTTTGCACAGATATTGATTCAGCTCATTCATTTTTGAAGGTAGGGCCCTCAAATGTGCTTCAAGTTTAAGTTTATGTAATGAATCAGAAAGGGGTGTCTGGGATTTTTACAATTTTATTCCATTTTATCACCAGAGTTGGCTGATAATATGTTGCCTTTGATGTGTCATTATTCCATCTTCAGACACCCATATCTTGTAAACAACAAAAAATATAAAAGATTTGAGACACTCTTTTTAAAGGTTGCTTTGTGATGTACAGATTGTCCCAAATTTAATGTTGAATTCTATGAAAATGTAGAAGTTGAATCAAAATTTATATTGCAGAATAATGATCATTTTTGTTCACATTAATAATTTCTGTGTAAACATTGCTCCCACGAAACTTTACCAATACAGATGCTTTCTAAAAATGTATACTTTATAGCACTTTACTAGTGATTTTGGAGAGTTATATACAGAAATGTCTTAGTCAGCACTAAAATCACTGCTTACCTAGCGTATATCCTTAACAAACCATCACTTACATGTACTTTCCAAATTTAGAAAGCATCAGAAGAAAAAACAAGTAAAAGATCCCTGAAGTTTTTTTAACTTGTTGACCCTGTAGCTCACATACTTTTCTGCTGGGCCTTGTGGTGATAGTTGATACTTATTGGTTAAAACCGGTTACGTTTTGGTCTGTAATGTTCACTAGTGGTAAGACATGGTTATATAATATCATAATCCCATTAGCCTGTAAGAGGTCAATGACTTGTGTATTTCTAGATCATACAATCATGAGCTCTTTGTCTTGTGTAGATAGAATTCTTTTCAGTATGTGTCAAGTTGCAGTGTATGAGCAGTGGCTTACAATTTCCTGTGTATGAGGAGTGGGTTACAATTTCCTGTGTATTAGCAGTGGCTTACAATTTCCTGTGTATGAGGAGTGGGTTACAATTTCCTGTGTATGAGCAGTGGGTTACAATTTCCTGTGTATTAGCAGTGGCTTACAATTTCCTGTGTATGAGGAGTGGGTTACAATTTCTTGTGTATGAGCAGTGGGTTACAATTTCCTGTGTATGAGCAGTGGGTTACAATTTCTTGTGTATGAGGAATGGGTTACAATTTCCTGTGTATGAGGAGTGGGTTACAATTTCCTGTGTATGAGCAGTGGGTTACAATTTCCTGTGTATTAGCAGTGGCTTACAATTTCCTGTGTATGAGGAATGGGTTACAATTTCCTGTGTATGAGCAGTGGGTTACAATTTCTTGTGTATGAGCAGTGGCTTACAATTTCCTGTGTATGAGGAGTGGGTTACAATTTCCTGTGTATGAGCAGTGGGTTACAATTTCCTGTGTATGAGCAGTGGGTTACAATTTCTTGTGTATGAGCAGTGGCTTACAATTTCTTGTGTGTGAGCAGTGGGTTACAATTTCCTGTGTATGAGCAGTGGGTTACAATTTCTTGTGTATGAGCAGTGGGTTACAATTTCCTGTGTATGAGCAGTGGGTTACAATTTCCTGTGTATGAGCAGTGGGTTACAATTTCCTGTGTATGAGCAGTAGGTTATAATTTCTTGTTACTTGTTGTCCATCCATTGTGTCACATTGTCAGATTCAGCACATTCTGTCTATATTTGGGTCACAAACTGCTATCTGAGAGAAAGAGCATTTAGAATTGTCTGATGGGAGAAAACAAACCACTCTGTGAGGTCTTCCTTAGCTCTCTTTTTTACCCAGTTCTGATGATGAAGTACAAAATGTCACAGGAAGACACACTAGGATACTTGCAGCTTCTGTCTGGTTTACAAACCTTACCTGACAAGGCTCCCATAGGAATGCATCAAGTCAAGGAGAAGCCTCAAGCTTAATTTTCATCAATAAATGCCTGTTGTTGAAAGGTATGGATTTTCTGGAGACTGTGTTGGCCTGGCATCAGTGACAGACAGGCTTTTGTTGTTGGCTTGGGCTTCCTGTAGTCAAGATGACTGTGACAAGTTAAGGCTATTATAAATGTGCCCCCATCTTTCAGACTGAATGAAACACAGTGACAGTGTGTTCTATCAGCTTGAATTTCTAAGTGCTTCACAGATATACTTGACATTATTACCCAGCATTTAGTTTGATGTCAATGTTATCATCATTGTGGAATCACCATCATCATATTTATTTATTTACTTATTTGATTCTATTTTCCCCAGTTTTTAGGGAAGCTGCAATTTCATATGTAAGACACTAATTGATTGGGTGAGATAAGGGACCTATTCTTAGTATCAGACCGATAGTTCCCAAACCATGAATGGGAACTATCCACCAATATACAATGACTACTATGGTGGGCACAGATGATGCACTGACATGGTGTGATATAACCGAGTTGTATTGATCACAGTGGCAGACAAGCTGACTTGAGGGAAATATTTATCATGCAACAGTTCATCAATTTTTTACCATAATTTGGCAGGAATGTGAATGCGTGAGTCATTCTTTTCCTACTTGTATCAGAATGATGGCGATATGTTCCATATAATTCCACAGAAAATGCTGTTGGAATGTGTGTATTCCATTGATTGCGAGAGAAAAGGAGACAGAAACCACACACCCTTCAAATGTGATGCCAAGGCTTATTTATTCATGGGCTTACTGTGGGGATACATGTAGTATCGACCAGCAGTGTTCTGGCAGTAAAACATAATCTGTTGTATCTCCTCGATTCAAATGGAATTTTCAATGATGCAATTACTCTCAGTAAATGTCCGCTGAGGCAGAACAAGTCGTACAAAACCAGTCATATTATTGATGTTACTGAAACCCTTTGACTTCTGAATACTCAACATGTGGCAGGCACTCTGCCAATTGAGGTTTTAAGAAATTTGCTGATCTGTCATTTTGAATACATGTGGTAGTGGTTAGTTTTAAGCTTTTACTTACCACATGATCAGGTGTTCAACATGTAGAGTACACAGCAGACAGTACTTATGAGCAAGTCTGCACAGACTTCAAACAGTAAGAATAAATTTCCAGCCCACAGCTGACCCCCAAAATATACACATAAAAAATTCAAAGCTTGGTACAAGAAGATAAAATGAGAGACAAGTGCCAACTGTACCCAGTATATTTGTGGACTGCCAGTTGTGGAAGATTAAAATAGGTGGAGTGTCTGGAAGAGGAAAAAGCAGCTGCCATCAATGTTAGCATTGCAGCAGTAGTAGTCAAGGTCAAGGTCATAGAAGCGAGCTCACCACAGCATGTTTGTGATCGTGTGTGATGTGTACATTGCTGATGGAATGGCGTTCTGTAATTGAATGAATGCAACATCAAGCCAGTGCTTCCAGCCATGATTGAGTCACACAAGTGTATTCCCAGAAGATGCTGGAAAGCACGTGAGTTGGTAAAATCATACGCATTGATTTTCCCACAAAGCTGGCTAAATGTTTGCTGGGCCGCAGATTGCCTGTGACATGGGGTCAGTTGTCTTCAGTGTGTAGTCTGTACATGGCACATCATGTGTAATGTAAAGCATGCTGGAGGTTAAAAACATTGGCTTTACTCTACATCTCCAAATTACAGAACATGTTTCTCAAAATTTACAAATTTGGCATGAAGAATATTACAGCAGAAATGTATGTACCTTCAAATTTTGTTATTTTCCGTGAGGAATCTCCAAATACATGATCAGATGATGATTCATAGTGTCCAAAAAAGAGCATGTATTTCACTTGAGCAGACTTTCATGGTTTTTCAGGGCCAGAATTTCGGCAAGAATCCGAGAATCCATTCTCTTAAAGAGTCTCCTAAACTTGTCTTTCTTTAAAAAGAAAACTAATTGACAAAAATCAAAATAGATTCTCGCAAAATTTTGAAAAATTCTGGCCTGTTTTTCACACATTTAAATGAAGCTTTAATTTTTCTATTGTGGATGTAGGGACCTATTAAACCCAGGTCAAATTACTGTTTCATTATGTTTTTATTTTCATGGTTTTGTGTTATCAGTGAAATATATATTTGCAGTACATGTAGTACCTTGCTTTTAATTTTTTGTATACCTGGATAGATATAAAGAAATTAGAATAGTGAAATATACATTAGTATTGATTTTATTTTTTTCATATTTTTAAAGAAATATTTGTCAGTATTTATTCTTTGATTGGAAAATGCTTGCATTGTGAATGAGTAACAGACATGCAAGTACCTAAGGTTGCAGCTCACCTTTATAAATAGCGCATTTGTGATGTACAACTGGTCGTTCAGAGTACAGGGATGGATGAGTCACCTATGAGGATAATATTTCACCTCCTTGAATGTACTGCCATCCCAGGCTGTGCCTTGCTGGCTGTCTCTGGCACCTGCTCAAATTACGTAATGTGTCATCGTCATGCAATTTAACTAGATAGCAGTTACCTATTAACGAAGGTGATACAAGCCAAGTCTGACATCTTGCCTGGGGCATTAAAAATGCAGAGAAATAATTGGACAGGATCTCCTAAAGTTGGTTTAATGACTTCATTTGGCATGAGGTAGGGCCAAGTAGGGGGTAGTATCTCTGTTTATATTTTGATCAACCGTGAAGCCCTTTTATGTACAGGCAAACAACATCCATATTAGAGTAATTTACAAGTGCTTTTAATTATGTACCATTTAATTAGAAGTGAAATAAACATCTTTCCAGTGGAAATAAGCCTGATCTTTTACACACTGAATAGAAGAGAAGTTGTACTTTATATACATATAGTTAGTTGTAAGATGAATGATTCCAGTTAGCTGATGTTACAATTGTTGTGTAGACTGCAAAGATTAATACCAGCCAACAGAGACAGGAAACCACCTGGCGAAATAGCTTATTTTGGAATAAACCTCTATCCCACGGAAATAAGCCGGGTCTTTTACACACTGACCAGAAGAGAAGTCATACCTGGATACACATATAGTTGTAAAATAAAGAAAGCCAGTTAGCTGTGTTACGATTATAGTGCAGACAGCCAAGATTAATATCAGTCCACAGAGACAGGAAACCACCAGGTGAAATAGCTTATTTGAAGGTGTACATACACATGGCAGTAGAGCAGGGCTGACTATCAGATTCCAGCTATGTGTCTGATCAGCCTAATCATGTGAATAGTCCTTCCACTGTTGACCCACACCTGGTTCAGGAGTAGCACACCCATCAGCCAATATGTTAATATAGCTAGGCTGTGATAAGTGCAGCTTTTTGGAATTTCCTGGGAAAATTAATGGAAGCTGAGAGAGCGGGATGATGGGATGATTGATTGCGGCACTAAAGCATCCAAGCAGTGCAGTAGACTTTGGGTTTGCTGCTAACTTGCCTTTGGTGATCCAAGCTCACAGCGTTGGTGCAACGAAGCGCACGTATTATCGATCGATTGCCTGACAGCAGCCACAATCAATTTTTAATGCTGGTCATGTCTTTCCATTTGTAATTCTGCAATTTCCTCTCGACCTAATCTGATGCGAGTAATATTGCTAGCGGTCATTACTGTGGAACTGGCTGAGTACAGGCAGTTGTGTAGGTCATGTTTACCTCTTCAACAGTAGCAGGTAATGGCTGAATTACATAATGGTGGCTGAATATCTGATTGAGTTGTGTGGAACACAAGGTACTAAACAGTGTCTACTGTAGCTTACCACACCAGAGTGTTCTAAATTCCAGGTTGGGTGCTGACTTATGCAATATTAGTTTACTATGGGATATGTGTGTGACCCGATACAGCAAGGCATGCTGGTACCCATCTATGTAATTCTTCAACTGACAAGGCCATTTGTCAACAGGAAAATATGTGGTACCCATGACATTTGTAGCCTGCTTAGAGCAATATTGAGTTACACACGTGTATGCGATACATCTTGAATGGGGAATCTGCTGATTTGCCTTCTAATAATATCTATTACATATATTTTAGGTGCTCGTGGAGTTTGACGACAGAGACTGGAAACGCCGTGAGTGGATCCGCATTTACGACATATTCCAGTTATTTCTTGTGGAAAAAACGCTCATATGGGCACCACGACCAGACCCGGATAAATCCAGAAACCGCATCCTTTGGCCTGCTCTGGTAAGTGGATCACTTTTGTTCTAGAAAGGATGCTTTTTCTATGGCTTTGGCCCCCATGTTTAAAACCTGACCTGCCATAATGGATACTGAAACCCGGGGCTTTTAGAAATAAGATTGATGGCTGAGGGTCGATATGGAGTGCCCATCAAGAATAGCTATTTGGCACGAAATCCTTTTTATGCGCTTTAGATTTGATAAGCATAGATTGATTTGTGCATGCTTTATGTGCAGACATTTTTCCATGTGCCATATGTTTTGTTATTTGATACTGTTGATAAGGAACTTTTGAAAATTACCTCATTTACTCATTAATTTTGGGTAAATCCTGATGATTGTTGGAGCAACTTTCCATCATTTTTCAATAATGATTATCTGCCCATTAGCTCACTCATGGGAATACTCTTATTAATTAGATAAAACTTATCCCCCCCCCCCCAATCATACACGTTAAAAGGACAGCTTGAAACAGTGTCCAACACTGTAAATCTGAGTATATTTTTGTGTGAAATTTGAGAATGTTTTGACCCCATAGTATACTATGGTCACAAGTATTTTGGGACGGTGCAAAATACAGTGTAAATTGGAAGCTAGGAAGGCAAGACATTGATTGGTTGGTATTGTTTTGTACACATGACAATTGATCCTCAGTTTAAAACACTATAAAAATCATTGCTTTTGTAAAGAAAACCCCCAGTTTTTCTTTACAAAAGCAATAAATTCTTCTTTTTTTGTGTGTTGTTTTGTGGAAACTGGAGTTTCATTTATTACTTGCTGGATTCACAAGGAGAGATGTTAGAATCAGGTCCTGGTTTTCGATATGGAAAATGATAAAGCGGATGATTTACAATATTATCTTACTAGGCTCAAGGCTAGCTATTTGAATTAAAATCAAGATTCTTGTATGTAGTGGGAATAGGATCACCCTCCTGTGATGGTTATTCCTCAAAGGTAAGGACTCTGAAACAATTAAAACATGACAAAGACTGATTCTCTTGATTTATCAGTATTATGACATTGACAGGCTGCAGTTCTGTTTATTTGAATAACTGCTGTATGCCATTTGCACAGTTAGATTTGTGCATAATGCCCCACCTCGAATAAGGAAATGTCTATGTTGGGTGGTGTGCAAGCCATACACTTTTTCCCAAGCTATGCCATTGATCATCACAAGTTTGGTACACTCAATGCACACTTCTCAGGATGTGTCACAGGTTTTCACACTGAATGTGCTGTCATGACAAAATAGATGTATTTCGCATTCAAACATATTCTCTTTTTTTGCATGTTTCCTGTTGGTAATGTTCAGGATAAGCCTTGGGCCCTTCAAAATACAATGCTCCTTGAGTCTGGCACTCATAAAGTAAATGATATTCAGTTGAATTTATATAATAAGAATATAATCCAACATCACCAGTACAGCTGTGGAGCTGTGGGAATTGAATGGTACAACCATTGTTCTGACTGGTCTTGTTGATGAAGTTCACAAATGTAAGGGACCACTCCTCGTACACTTATTGTTTACAAGGAGACACTGCAAATAGGAGTGGGCCCTTGTGTCAGAAGGAATCGGAAACCGTGATGCATGAAGCATGAAGTGGTTTTTCCCATGCAGACACAAGAACTAAATGTAACATGAGTGGTAACTCCATTTTAAACCATGTTGTTCGTACATTATTCTAGGAGAGTAATGTTCATTGGTACTTTGACCTTCATCTTAGAAACTGCATTGAACAGTAATTTCTAAAGTATGATGCACTTCTTGTGTAAAACTTCCTCTTGCATGCACTGGCAGTTTGACCAATACAGAGAAAGGGTCACACAGTTTTAACAGACCCAATGGTGCAATGGTTATGACAAGTCATTCAAACAACACACTCGTCCAAAGCTTTGCAGTTTTGAATCATTCTGGATCCCTTGATTCAATTTCTGTAATAATGACAACTCTTCAAGTGTCGGAGTCCAGCTTCCACAAATAATTCCAAAGACAGCAGTAATAAGTAGTGGTTTAACTGACATTATTGAAGGAGAAAGCACTGGTAGGAACAATAGAAGCATATTTTAAACACAGAAAAAAGGCTCATGTAGTAGTAGCAAGTTTACGTATGGCTCATGTAGTAGTAGCAAGTTTACGTATGGCTCATGTAGTAGTAGCAAGTTTACGTATGGCTCATGTAGTAGTAGCAAGTTTACGTATGGCTCATGTAGTAGTAGCAAGTTTACGTATCAACATGCAAAGAAAATACAATTCATAAATTTAATTCCTTAAATATTAATGACATTTGCCTTTTACCGTCCTGGGTTTAGTTGTTCTGTTGTGACTCTATACCTGTAACTTAATGGGAATTTATTATCAAAAAACAGCGGGAAACGTGTGTAATGTTGTATGTGCTTTGTGAAACATTGATGTGCAAGTCTGTGTATCACAATAGAACATACTCAGTCACATGACCATCTTTGGGCAGCAAGGAAGCTCCATTTGCATATATTAATCTACCAAGATGGCAGCTATGAATGTTGAAAGATAGCAGTGCAGCGCAAATTAAAATGATAAACTTTATTAGTTTTTTACTCCCCCACAACACTTGGCTAAAGGGTAGTAGTAGTGTCACAATGTTGTTCATCTGTCTGCACTGGATGTCAATGGAATAACTTACCATTAATGGACAGAGGTACTACGACCGTATTTGTGTGGATTACTCTTATGGAGAACTTTGACATTATTTCATATGAGTGACCGTGACCTTTTAAGGTCACAGGGATCAAATACATAAATTTCTTGCCATGTTCAGTGTCATTGTGATAACTTGAGAATATAAAGAACTGCCCAAATTTGGTATCACATGGGTTTCTTTATGGCCTGCTTGGAGGAGATTACATACAAGTGACCATGACCATAGGGATCAAGTTTATACTGTAAATTGCTTTAATTTTGCTGTCCTCTTATTTTAGCTTATTTCACTGATGGCACAAAACTGTAAAAATAAACACACAGTCAAATAGTATTGTAACATTGATGAACTGGACCAGGCAAAGGTCACAATGTTAAGTGGTGTGGTGCGACCAATTTCATTTTTTTATCAAGACTCGTCAGGAACTGTTGGGGAGACTAGTGCAACCTTTTTGTATATTGGAGAGTGATATTTCTGTTGTTATGTAAAACACGATATTGTGATTACCTAGCACAGAGGTCGGGGCTTTGTGTGACGGTGATCGTCACGTTGAGCAATGATTCAAATGAACATCGAATCACAGCCGACGCAAGAATTCTGTGTTTACTGTCAGTACACTGACTGGGTCAATTAGTGTATTTTAGGTGCATTGAATGGGGAAACTGTGGTTTCCCAATAACCCTGAATAAGGAGTTAAAGACTGTTGTGTGACTACACAGAAATAACATGTGCATTCCCCAAGAAAAAAGAAAAGAAAAAAAGATATTGTTTGAATAGGAATTATGTCCAAAACAGTGAAATTAAAACCAGAGTGAAATTTATGTCAAAAATAAAAAAAAAAAAAAAAAGAAAGAAAAATTTGTAAACGCGAAAATAAAGGCTTGTATTGAAAAGCCTTTATTTTTTAATTTACAGTACCGTCTACACAACTGGAAGTGCTTCAGAAGCAGGTCATAAAAAGGAAATGTTACTACTATAGTGCTTGATCAGTTTCATGTTCAAGGTCACAACAATAACCTAACAGTGGAAAGAGCTGTAGCTGATGGGTTTTTAGGGCAATACTCACTTTTGAAAAATGTTTGTCGATGATTGAGTTTGTAAAAAGATCTCTTTTTGCATACCTCAGTGATGTGGTTTGTTGCATACCACTCTATGGAGGCATATGTACATTTTGCAGTCAAACAGGTGCTCTGTGTGTTTGACAGGTGCTCTGTGTTGCTTTGTGCTGACATCAGTGGTTCAGTGTTTGTTTTCATGTCCAAAGTGACAATGTGAAATTCAGTACATGTACCCAGCTTTCACTTGTCCCAGCAAACAAATGTAGTTTAACACTTCAGCCACCCAGCATATGAAAAGGATACACTGGGTAGGAAAAGTGGGTATAAAAGGTGGATCCTACAAGATCCCTGACCCAGCAGTCACATGACCAGTTGTGACTGATTGTGATTGGGTCATTGGTAATAAATAACCCCTTTGATGGTAAAGCCTGGAATTACACATACATGCTTGCATGGAATGATAGATGGACTGATTTTGACCCCCCAGAGAACAGGGGCTTGTAGAATATATTTGCAAAGCACTCTAAACCCACCTGAATTCCCCAGCGTATTCTTGGAATTGCAGGAAAGTTTTGAAGTGATGGTTTACTGCTTAAAATGGTGATAAATTTGCTTTGGGAGTGTGTGTCCCTGACCTGTCGGTGGGCTCATTGACAGCTGCATCCTGTGATAGCCTGGGAGAATTGCATGAAAGTAACTGATCAGATTTATTGGGAATAACCTTGTGGCTGGATTTATATTCTATGGGATTTAACTGGGTGATCTCAGTTCAGTCCAGACCTGAAGGTTGGGGACTGGATCACTACCCGTTGCCAAAAATTGAATATTCTCATGAGGACCCAACAATAGGTTAGTCTGATAGGTTGGCGGATGAATGTAAAAATGAATGTGGCGGGCCAAGATAATCAGGCGAGGGACACTGTGACCAATGGGCCAATGCCAACAGGTCATCACCGAACCTAAAGGTATTGATTGAGTTGGCAGAAGACCTGCAGTACAGTTGTGAATTTATGTGTCGGCTGAAAGCAACCAAAGTCAGGCCACTCACTGGACTTCTAATGCCTTGGTTACTTTATGAAGGCAAGCCCCCACACAAATCAATATAGTCTGGCAGAATAGGTGTTAAGCAAATGGTACCTTCAGTTTCAACTGGATCTGTTATGAATACAGATCAGTGTGAGTGGCCCGAAGCAGTTCTGTGACTCCGGCACATCACACTCTTTTGGGTGAGGGAATGTGCAACATAGTCTTCTGTTGTGTCTGGAAAGAAAGAAGAGAAGTAGATAAATAAATTGATGTGCGTTAGAGATTACTCAACCATAATGTCTTGATGTCATGGTCAATTTTTAAAAGGCTATGATTTACATGGAAATTTGGGCTCCATTTGCTCTTGAGACCAGATCCCCACTGGTAATGAAAGAGCAGAGACACAGTAATATATCTCTATGTATTTATTCACAGCCTATGAGACAGGAGAGGTTATAACTTGACTCACTTTGTCTGTCTGACTTTTAACAGATACAGCAAAACCCCATAATTTGACACACCTATATGTCACAGGCATATGTGTATGGAAAAAGCCAAAACAGATCTACATCAGTCCATGTTTGGACCTCAGTTTCAAATGCTCCACTCTTGTGGGAAACTGAAACTGAAACATGACTGTCTTCCCAGCATCACATCATTTCCTGCATCTCCTTGATCCAGACACAATTCAGTTCTCTTGTTGGATTGTGAAAGAACGCCAGAGTTACTTTGGCTGTACATGTTTAGCTGTGTTGACCCCAGGTGGCAGAGGGTCGGTGATCACTCCTGTGTATCTGCCTGTCTGCTCTCCCTGCTACCCACTAACTCCTTCCACACCATGGTCACAGGCCCTGGTCAGTGGTTCTGGCACTGCCTGGCAAGTCATGCTGCCGCTACCCTTGCGGCAGCTGCAGCATGACTTGCAACTCCAATAATAATGAAATTGAGATGGAACTGTAAAACTTATGCCAAATAGGCACAAGGCCAATGGTCAAATTTTGTAATATGTTGTGTGACATTGATCTCTTTTTCCAGGTCATTTAGCACTAAAGAAAAGGAGACTAAAGTCAGTGTGATGATAAGGACAATTATACCAAATGTACCACAAATGTCATGTGGCAGTTTGATGTTACATCAAATAGATGACCTTGACTGATTTCTAAGGGTCCTTAAGGAAATGCATTTTAGAAATGAATTTTGCTGATGGTCATTGGATCATATGTGAGCAGAGCATTAGGCTCATAGGCCTCTTGTTATTAGTCTTATGCAAATCAGGGCCAGAATTTTGGTGAGAATCCGAGAATCCATTCTCGTAAGGATTCTCCCAAACTTGTCTTTCTTTAAAAAGAAAACTAATTGACAAAAATCCAAATACATTCTCGCAAAATTTGCGAAATTCTGGCCCTGCTTGAAATTACAACTTTACTGAGTATTCAACAGTAACATCACATGTGTTTGAGTTGACATAATGAGATTGTGTTGAAGCAAGTGGTCGGCAGTGAACAGTTGTTGACAGACTATGGTAAACACTGTGTTTGTGCTGCATGATGAATTTTGCCAAGAGCAGGGACAGTGAGGCAGTAGAGACTGTGTGTGAACAGTCACCTAGCTGAATGGTACCATTGCATGTCTCCACCAGAGCTGTCTGCACAGAGATATTGATTGTGGATGGGGAAAGAAGGAAATTTATTGTATAGACTTAACATCAAGGCATTTATTGTAAAATAAACTTGGTGTGTAGTTAAAAAAAAAAAAGAAAAAAAAACAGTGGAAGAAAAAGCACACAAGGAAAGGTAAATATAAAAGAACATTGTAAATTAATGAATTAGTATGAGGGAGAGAATTGTGCAAAAAAGTAGACTGTACCAACATGGAAGACAGTGTGTTAACTTATTCCACCCTAATGACACTTTTTCCCGCTAATATCTAAATGCCGTCTGCTAATTGTATTTTACAAATTTAAGGATTATTTTTCAAAATTTTGGATGAAACTTGCATGGAAGATCATTCTAAATTATATGCCCATGGTCAACAGCTTTCCTTGTTGCGCTCAGAGTGCGTCAAGGAAAGGTGTTGACTCGGTCTATTAACAGGGTGGAATGAGTTAAGGTACATCTGCAGCTAGTGTTTCCTATGAGGTTTTCAGTTGAACCAGGGCCAAATAAGTTGAGTGGATAGACAGGCAGACAACTGGCTTCTACACCACCTGCCCAGCCACTGAAAACATACCAATGCATTCAATTACACACCATCTTTCAGAAGTGTGTGAATAAGAGAAATATTGATTTTTCATTAGGTAAGTTTATACAAGGCCAAAGCCAAGAGCGTTTGGGATCAGTTTTAAGCTAACTAGATTTCTGGTTGCAAAAGCATGAAGGTCATTTGTGGAGTGAAGGTCAAATTTTCTTGGGGGAATTGTGTTTACCATCAGTTCCTTGCTTAAGCTACATAAAGTTGTGGCATATACCTCAGCTGATAATGTCAACTACATTAATAAGAAATTGAAGTGGCAATTACAGCTGCAAGCTTGACAAGAAATCCTGAATTCCCATTATAATGCCAGGAAAAAGACATCAATAAATACTCTGACAGCTGTAATTAGGAGATTTCATGCATAGATAATACAAAATGTAAAGTTTAATGACAATTAAAATTTCAGTGATTTTTTTATTTCCAATTTTAGCCCCACATCCCTGGTTATTTTGTAAAAGAAAATTTCTATGGAAAAGAATTTTCCCCCTGTTTTGTGTGTGTTCTTTTATGTTTTTGTTTTGTCTTGTTTATACATGGATGTATATAAAAGGAATAGTGATGGAACTTGTTTCTCTCCACCCATCCAATTTTTTTAAAAAAAAGAAGAAATGCCAGGTCTGCCTTGTCCTGGTTGTCTTAAAGAAATAACGTAACAGCGTGCAGTAACTTTCTCTCTTTTTGCTCTTTTGTTGGCATCATCATCATATTCATGTGGTGCTGCATTTTTCATTTCCTCTCCCCGTACTTGCTTCTCCTATTTCCTGTACATTGGGGGCTAAAAGGAAAATTATTTATTAATTAAGATAGTCTGCCATGCTGTGGGTGCCTGGAGTGATTTCATGTATTGTTCTGATCAGTTATTTCATGCAAACTTGTTGTACTGATGTTATAATTAGTGCATTTAGTGTAATTTGATGACTGTGCAAAGTTAACACAATTAAATCACAAGAAGGCACCACTGTTGCCAAGTGATCTCTCTCCCTCTGGTGATTCAGGTGTTCTGAGTTTATCCCCTTGTAGCCTTGCAAAAGCTCTGATGTTCTAAAAATTCACTATATTTCATGCAATGCATTGTGACCTGAATAGTCTGATGAGCAGAGAGAATAGTTGAACCAAGGACCTCTAACAACGACATTGATAGAGGGTCAATGTCGTTGATAGAGGGTCTTTGGTTGAACAATACGTTTATTTGTATCATTCCCAGCAGGAATTAAGCGTTGCGTAGAGTTTGAACGTAGCAGTTGTTTTATTGTTTGGACCAAAATGGAAATACAGGAAGCAGGCATCACTGCATGAATATACATGTATATACACAGTGCTTATATGTGATGAAAGTGTGAATTTGGTTGTTAACTCATTCCACCCTAATGACGATTTTTCCTGCCAACGCCTAAATGTCATCTGCTAATTGTATTTTACTAATTTTAGGGATTATTTTCAAAATTTTGGATGAAACTTGCATAGAAGATCATTCCAAATTATATGTCCATGGTCAACAGCTTTCCTTGGCATGCTCTGGGCGTATTGTGTTCAGAGTGCACCAAGGAAAGCTGTTGACTCAGTCTTCTATTGGGATGGAATAAGTTAAAACAGATAGGATGTACATAGTCAAGATGTTTCATTTTTTCTCAAACAAATTCCAGGTCCATGACTATATAGTGGTGCATGGCACTATCAAAATACAAATACAGTGAAAACTCGCTATACCGACACCATCTGCTCCCGAAAAAAGTGTGAGATAACTGAATATGTCAGATAAATGAATGAAATAACAAAAGGAAATGAACTTTTCCCCATAAAAATTTGTGTCATTGTATTGAATATGTCGGATATCTGAGTGTCGTTAAAATGAGGTTTCACTGTAACAATAAAAACACTGCATAGAAAGTTGAGGGCAGCCTGTTCATCAATGCCCTTCTGTACCAGTCAGCAGATAATAGTGAATGTTGTGGTACCACCTGTTGACATCTGGACAACCAGGTCATCAGAAGTAACCTCTAAAGCACAGATTTAAGATTGAATCAACAGCTTTCCACAGGACACTGCACGCAATGCGCGCAAAATGTCCCAAGGAAAGCTGTTGACTAAGACTGCTTTTTTCTGTAGGTTAAGCTTGCTGGTATTTGAATGAAAGGTATCTTCATGAAGAATTTGAATCTTTAAACCGTTATATGTTTAACAGTAATAAGAAAATGACTACAGCTGTGATTAGCACTTTAAGGGGTAATAAGGTGGATGGTGGCCAGTGTGTCAGGCCTCTGTATTTATGGACAAAAGAAACAACTTGCCAGAAACGTCAGAATTGATCAAGACAGTTATCCAGTTTTATGGACACAAATATTCAAGTCTTTGCATAACAAAGATACATTATTGTAAAAAATGATTGAGTGGAATATTGCAAGTTGGGCGAATAGGAATTGATCATCAGCAATGTGTAGCCAGCCTCAAAAGCAGGGCAGTTTCAATTGATTTTAATCTGGTATGGTATGCCACTTTTTTCTCATTGGGTAATGTGGGCTACCCCATTTTCCTTTCTGTGCCGTAATTGACATGATTCAATTTGTGTGAGGGGCCCCAGGGGCTGTGAAGTATTCAGGCATACAAGGTGGCAGTGGAGGGGCGAGGACAAGGTTACTGTGTGAGAAAGGCCTCGCATAAAATTAGAATTCCAAGTGCGCCGAAATAGAAGTCCCAGGTTATTTAACAGGTCAACATAAATGTGCATAGGTAGCATTCAAAATTTGACTGGCAGACAGAGGGAGGGATGTAAAGATTTGCAATTTGTGGCCTGATTGGTAACAGGGCATTGGCCTGGCAGTTAGCGTGGTCTGCTTCCACAGCATGGTGGATAGCAAAACTGGGTGCAGTTTGTAGACTTGGCGTTTTCTGTGTGGGATGATTACTGAAGGCTGAAGAATATCATTTTCAATGTGGAATGATTATGGAAGGCTGAGGGATATTGTGTTGATGTGACCAAAAGCAAATCATGTCTGCTGTCAGGGACCAGTTTGAGTTGAGGAACATGACAGGACTCGTTTCCGTCTGGAGAGTGTTTTCAGAGAAGCCCCTTCAGTTTGAAACATGATTCCTTTTTTTGCTGCTTTTCTGCTGAGCCAAATTGTATTTCTTGAAGTGATATAGCTGAGGTAAATGAGAATTTTCCCATAAATTGTTCAGTATTGATGAAAAAAATGTTATTTGATCCTTCTTTTTTATGATGGAATGAATTTGATGCAAATGTTTTGGCTGGTACATGTATTGAATGGGAGAGATGTAGGACCAAACTGGAATCATGATCAAGCTAGAGTTTACAATCCATGTATGCACGACAACCTGCAGCATGTGTTGATTAGGCATGGCCCGGAGTGCTACACAGAAGCCTTGTCTGAGTAGTACACCAGTCTGCCTGCTACTGCACATAAAAGGTACCTTGTCATGACTGCCGGCAGCCTCTGCTTCTGATCACATGATGGCTGGGCCTGTCTACATGTGTATTATGCATTCAGCTGAGTCAGCGAGGGCTGTTCCACATGTATTGTTGGTATGGCAAGCCTTTGCATTTCAACTCAATTGTCTTGGTCTCAGATTTTCTTTACCTGCTGATTTTTCCATTAAAAATGACACTGCAGCAGTGGTACCTGTGGGGCCAGCATAAAGCTGACTTACATGTGTAGATAATGATTACAAGTTTGACTGGGTTAAGGTGGTAGCCAAGTCCACATTGTTGGTTTGGGAAGCATCCATATTTCTGAAGGGGATGTATAGCTTTGAACATTATGAAAGGTAGCCTTCATTAGGAGCACATTTGTCAACAAAATAAACACTTACAGTTATAGAATTTTTAATTTTGGACTTTTATTATGAAAAATTTTCCTATAAAAAGTGTTCTTCACCGTGTGCTCACTGTAGTCAGCAGTGGGAATGCCATGATACTATCCCCTCCGCCCTGCCCTGCACCCCCTCCTCCCCCCACCACCACCACATTCATCAATGCTGAGTACACATGTTGATACTGTCATGTTACTTTGTGAGCATGCTTTTGGAAATAATCCTTCCGCATATCGACATGAAAATGTTAATAATACCCCCCCCCCCCATCATCATATTTGTATCAAAAGATTTGGTCTTTCCTCCTTCAATGCCTCATAGACAAGTAGGTGTTGTTTTTTGAGGTCATTGTCTGGGTGGCCAGCGTTACATTGTGTTTTGTATGGGTTGTGTGACAGCAGCTGTGGTGGTCTGGCCCACAGTCCACAGCACAATTGGACTTCTCATTTTCATGACAAAAATTGGATGACCTGACCTGATTGGCAAGGTCATTAACTTCTGGTTTATACCACATGTTACAGACAGCCACATTTTGTGTCAACTACCACTAACATGTTTAAATCCAAAGTTGAAACAATCTTACTGTATGGTTGTATGGTTAGACCATGTATACATGGAGGGAGGTCGAAGTGAACCTGGTATCATACCAGTAGTAATTGTATAAACCTGCAGTCAGGTGCTCTTATCCTAGCATCCTGCCTTTGGTTTACAGTTGTATCCAGCAGTTTTCAGTAATACCAAAATACATTCCTAATGTGGGCCCTAACAGTTCTGAATCCTGTATGTGTGGAGAGTAGTGGAGTAGGCCATTGAATAGAGATACGTAGTGTTTGTGTGGGATCCCCCCATTTGCTTTCGAGTTCTGACCCTTGAGGTTATGCAGGAATAAACTGGATGTCTGGAACTGGTGTTACACAGCACAATCATAGGACAGCTGGGAATGGGTTACCATGGCAACAAGAGCTCTTCAGCTTCTGGTCTCCCAGAAGAAGCAGAAATGACAGGCATAATAGAAAGGCTGGCAATACACAGGGCAGCAGAGTGCTACCTGTGACTGAGGGCTTAGTTTTTGTGTTGACCAGTTTTAATATTGCAGACTTACATCAAGCTATTTAGGTGCTAAGAGGGACTTGAAAGCCTGAAGCCTTATGGTTTAGGCTTGCCGGGCAGTTCATTGCAGAAGCACCAAACTTTTGCCCGGGCTGAAAACTCTTATTGTTTGTTAATTTCACGGCAGGTTCATAGTAATAGATATGTGGATCTTCCTGTATATTGATATGGTTGTTGGTTGGCGTATGTACATCAAAATGTCTGGAACATGTTTATATAGATGAATAGGTTTCTAAGAATTTGTCTGAGTAAGTGGGTTGTTGACTTGTCCTGTCCTACTGTTATGTGGACAGCCTTCCCTTTGCATTCTCGTGCAGGCACTTAAAGCATTGGCTGTATGCAACCTGAGAATTAATATTTTGAAAGCAAACACCAAAAACCCCCGCAAAAAAAATGAGAGCCATGTATTCAACTGTTGATTCAAAGTAAATGTTCGCTAATAAATACATGCATGTCAAATCTTCCCCGTTTCATCGCAGTCTTCCACTTTTGCCACATGACTTGCTGGGCCCATCATCTGATATTTGGCCTGTTTGAGGATATCTCCTCCCCCCCCCCCCCCCCCACCAGCTGAAATTGAAATAAAGTCTTTCTAATCGGAGCAAGAAGTGATCACAGTTACCTTCCATGACACATTCATGCTGGTGACATCTCTTCAAGAATGGTAAGAGCTTGGTATTTTATACACTGGATTCAGTTCCAAGTGGGTCCCTTATATCACTGATGAACAGTAATATGTAATGAGGCACACTATGACCACAGCCTGACTGAGCAATGAAGTTTAATTGTTCACCAGGTGTATCACAGTAACCAAATGGCCTCCAGTAGGGAAAATGATTTCCTGATCAGATTAATCAGCAGATGTAAATATAAGGGAGAAGTACAAAGATAACATGTACACCCCAGTTGGCATTTAAAGAGCTGAAGGTAACACTTTCACAATCTTTAAGCCTGCTGTAAACGTCATGTTCTTATTGTTTTGCTTGATTAAATGATTATAAACACGAATTGTACTGATTTTGATCATCAAGAAATAAATTTTACTGTGATTGTCTTGAACCTCCTCTTAACCCCCCTCCCAATAGATAGATAGATAGACAGACAGACAGACAGACAGACAGACAGACTGACAGATTTTCTCTCAAAAGAGATTTTCGGGAATAGCATAGCAGTGTGGATACATAGGTATACATATTGTCATGGGCATGCCATCACATTTCAGTGTAATAATTGCCATGGGTATTGCAAACAAATACCAACTGCATGTCATATCATGACCTCCCATTCCCAGGACAATGTCAGTTCAGAACACTATTAAAGTAAATTAAGTGAATATGGACAATAGGTATTCTGCCTGAGCGTGTTGCCCCCGGAGTGAACAGGACATGGCCTGATTAGCTTGGGATAAATTTTATTAACAGAGGCTGATCAATTCATGGTTTGACTGTTTAGGAAGCTTCTTGTGGCTGTTCAGACATCTTTCTACCTGACTACAATAGATAACCCGGCAACACACACAGACCTCAGCCATCAATTCACAGAATGTCCATTTGAATGAATGCCAGATAAGGCGCAAGAGCTTTTCCAAATGAAAAGTGTGCCTGTGGCTTGTCCTGGATCACTAACACGATTGGAAAGCAAATTTATGGAGTCAGGAAGGAAGAGGGAAAGGAAATTTATTTTGTTTCGGGAGTGCAATGAGAAGACCTTTGTGTGAAGTAGTAGCAGACATGGCTTTTGAAATATATTGAACAGTGAACTGTCAATGTGGACAGTCTACCTCAGTGTGCATTATCACATCAATTGACCAAATAAACAAACAACCCAGAATTTGAAGCAAATCTGAAAATAGAGATTTTTTTTGTTTTTACAAGAGTCCACTGAACAGTGATTGTCTGTTTTAAACCCCACAGATATCAGCATTATGTTTCCTTGTGACTGGTGGAATTTTCCTGATTAGTTGCGATCTGTGATAACTTGATTGAGTGTGAAATTTCCGTGACTATGTTTTGAGACATCCTTTATTTTTTTTTTTATCAGATGATATTTGTTGACTTTGTGGCTACTTGTAAGGGAGCTGAGTTGAGGGATTAATGTACAAAAGAGACATGCTAATACAGGCCGTGATCCCCTCAGGCTGACACCTTCTCATCGTCCCACACCAACCTCAGTGCAACCCATTTTCCCTCCCACTCCTTGGAATGCAATAACAGGGCCACTATGGCCGAGCAGATTGGCCCAAATGCAGTATTTACATTCTATGATTCAAAATTGTTCAGGGGGCTATTGCCCATTAAATACATAACTTGGTCTTTCAACAGCAGTTCTTGCTAGGAATATTTCCTAAGTAAGCACAATTTTCAAGCTCTCTGTGATCTCAACAAGTGTAGTGGATAAAACAAGGAGATTGGTGTTCTCTTCAGAATAAAGCCCCACCTTGAAAGACAAAGGTGAATCGTTGAGAGCTCTTGTTGCCAGTGAAATGTTGATGCAGTGTCAACCATACCATGTCTGGTTGCTTTGAGGCTTTGGTCATGGGGAACTTCGATTATAATAAAAAAATGTTGTGCTACACAAAATATGAATAATTTCAATCGCGGGATAAATGTAGTACACTGAAATTGCATTGTGTACTTCATTTATAGTCACTTGCATTCATTTCATTGATGCTTCAAAGCCTAGAAAATAAGTCTAGGAAAGACAAAGAAGTGAGCATGATTCACCTGTATAAAACAACAATGTTCACATGATGTCATTGATGGCGGGTGAAGATTGTGGAGGATTGTCACTTGAATCAGTACATTAAAACCGCGCAAGTCCCTGGTTAACAATCTGCTAAACCAGGTAGTCCATTAAACATATATGATTGGCTGTGATTAATATTTCTCCTACAGTGTGTTGGAAAGTTCCACAGCTCTCATTTAATTCAATCAAAACCCCAGAAGAGATCATAAGGGGTTTTGATTCAATTTATTGCCATAAGATTACAGGATTTTATGGAAAATGCTAACCGGTTCTTTCACCAAAAATGACACCTAGATGTCAACATCCTGCAGAGCAGTTTTACTCTTTCTATAAAAGACATGGGGTGGAGGGTTTTTCTCACATAGCTTTACTGTTTGGAATGGATATATAAAGCCATATTAGAAATCTACAAACAGACTAAAAAAAAAACATTTAAAAAAACCCAAACGTTGATTACAATCAGCCATTTTCAATTAACAGAGTGAAATGATCTAGGCAATTAAAAGCTTCAAGCAATTTCTGTTGATTACATGCTTCACCCTGGATGCAGTGTTTAAAAATAAAAAAAATCTAACATGACATAGTCTGATCACTCTTGGGTGTTGCATGGTCGTTTGCGTATGTTCCAAGGTGACTATGACTGTTGGGCTGAATGCATGAGATATGAAGTTCCTGCAGAGTGAGATGTTTGCGGTAAACATTGTAATGATGACGATGATTTATCTTTAGCTCTGGAGTAAATTATACAGTTTTCTAAGCAATGATCAATGGTGCATGATATTGTGTTATTTAATTAACTCTGTCTGTGCCAAATTTTGAATTGAGTCGACAGCTTTTCTTGGCATGCATTGGGTGCTGTTGATCTGGGATATTCTCTCTGGAACCGTAGGCATGCTGATACTTGAATGAAAGGTCTCTTTACAAGTAATACGAATCTGGGATCCTTATGATAATTCACACTAGTTTGATTTAAGTAGATCAACTTTAGACATGCTTGGCACTGAAAGAGCTAAAATTGAAGATGTATGTAATTTTCTACTAATGCTGCTCTCTCTCTCTCTCTCTCTCTCTCTCTCTCTCTCTCTCTCTCTCTCTCTCTCTCTCTCTCTCTCTCTCTCTCTCTCTCTCTCTCTCTCTCTCTCTCTCTCTCTCTCTCTCTCTCTCTCTCTCTCTCTCTCTCTCTCTCTCTCTCTCTCTCTCTCTCTCTCCCCCCTCCCTCCCTCCCTCCTCCCTTCTACCATTCTTAAAAGTTCTGATGAACGAAGATGTATGTGAGCAAAAACAGATAAATTATTATCCCTGCTGTATAGAATAAGTGGTCAAAGGATGCACATCATACTTTTGTATCAAGGTTTCTTCTCTGGAAAAACCAAGCCAGGTGTGATTAGCATGTATCTTAAGAAAACTATGTATCTCTTCGAACCATCCATGCTGACAATACAGAAATAATTATTTCAGTTCAATGATATGGAAGAGAGCTGTTTACTGTGGGTTTGTAGTGGTTTAAATCAAATACGTGATGGTGTTGACATTCTTTTCCTCAAAACCAAATAAGACTTCTAAGAAGGAATGCTTGTGTAGGTCATTAGATGTGTAAACTTAGAAAAGATGCGTAATTTATTATCTGGAAAAGTCAGTTTTTGTGCAAACACCAAATCTCCTTGGGAAAAAATATATATAGTAAGTGCTCTCAGCTTTTCCATGGTGCAGATTGATGCCTGTGCATACAGATTTTTTTTTTTTTTTTTGGCCCTGACATGCTGGTATTGATAAGTCTCATTTACAATAAAATTATTACACAAAAAATGTTTTCCCTCAAATAATAAACCTAATTGAAAAAAATAAATAAAACACCAACATTAAAGCAGACATTTTTGTGGATAATTTGAACTGAAAAAAAGGTTAGATATAAATTGATTGGCTATATGTTATGAGAAGGGAAACAGCGGGCGTTTAGGATCATCAGAAGGTGCCTCTATGTCTATATATTAAGTGATGAACTGTGCGTTACTAGGTTGAATATTTACAAACAGAATGGTGAATAAAATATGGTGACCTTGCTCTGCTCAGCTGTTTATTTGTACTGTATAGTACCGAGGCAATGTCATTGAAATTGCCTACAGGAGTTTTGATTACTTAATCATGCCGACTTTATGTCAACATTGCTGTAAAGCTCTGCCACCTTAGTGTTCAGTTGGCTACAAGCCTGTGACCAATTGTGGTTTGACAAAGAATTGAGAGGTACATGACCAACTTATTATGTGTGTAGTTTTGACCCTTTTGCTGCCATGTACATGTGTACAGAGAAGATCACGTTTTACTGTGTTATTTTTCGATACACCATAAAATATGGCATTACAAATATGAATGAATATCAGGACAGGCTTTAATAAAATAAATCTCTGATTCTTTTTAATTTAAAAAAATATTAAAAATGGCATACTGTGTATTATTATTGGATAAATAAATCAAGATTGTTACTTTGCCAGGCAGATGTCAGGATACATGTGAGACTATAGGTGATATACATGGTATATTGATCTTAGATTTGCTGCAGGAGGAAAAGTGTCAAACCCAACTGGGCAGACGTGGAATGAAACTAACACTGGCAGACTGTTTGTTGATCAGTCCAGTCAAATATTTGTGCCAGATAGTTGCTGAGATGTAAAAGGATACGGGAAACCATGCAGTCAGCATACTACAGTACAAGGCTTTGAGTTCTCCCAGGTCTCCATCTGTCCCAGCATGCACCTATTTTCCCACATGTTTGTAGCTTGCAGGCCTACATGTGTATTCCACTAAACTGATAATAACAGACTTGCCAACATTTAAAAATCTATTTCATGGACAGCTATTTAAGGCTGTCCCTTGAATTAAGACTGAGTCAACACCATTCCTTAAAAACAGAAGAAAATTCTAAAATTCAGATGCAGAGCAAATGACAAAAATGGTCCAATTTGTCAGCAAATTACAGGGACTGCCACTGATGATGAAGGGATATGCACAACGCAGGTTGGACTGTGTTGCTCATTTAATCACTGATATCGATCAGTGTTTGGTTTGGGAAAACCTGAACATATATGGTTAATCTTCAATTCTCCAGTTAAAAGAAAAAAAGAAAGGTTTTCTTTTTTTTCTGTGACAGCATTAAATGGAAGTACATGTACATGCATTGGCCGTAAGTGCTCTAATAGGACTATAATATTAATAGTCCTTGATAATGTCAGGTAAGCTCATTTAAACTTGATGCTTGGGATGAAAATACATCATAAGCCTTGGGACTGGGCACTAAAATTGTACATTGAGGATGGGGTAGTTCTGCCTGCTGTGTGACTGCATGCAGTTTGTGAAAGGTAATAGTGCAGCCAAGTAGGCAGTGTCTTAATTGGCTGCTTTTAGATGGTTCTAGGCAGGGTATTGATCATATCTGGCAATACTACTAGTTCTGTGGCTTTGCTAAGGTGGTTTCTGGATGTGCTGAACTCACGTAAATTGAACTGCTTTGTTTGATGTATAGAGCCTGGCTGGGAATCCAACATTTTATGGCACGAGGGATCTAAGTGGATATAATAACTAGCTCAGCTGAGGAGGCTCCAGAAGGTGTTTCTGTTGGTCTGAAATAGGAGGATTGTATGGACTAGATAATCAAATTGCATGTACAATTTGCACAGCAGTAACATTCCTTGAGCATCAAATATCACATGATGCAAAAAAGAAATCTTTTGATTGCATAAAAGCATTATTTTGTAAGGATCCGCAATAGTGTAATTGCTTCCGTTTCATGAGGGGGGAAATTATGGTATTATGTGACCAGATTAATTGTACAATGTATGTCTGATGTACATGTGGACAGGATGCATGGTTAATCTAGGTCAATGGTATAACTGTCATTCTGATTTTCATGACTCATTATTGGGACCATTTGTCTCACTCAATCTCATCTTCATGCCAGGTGATATTCATGTCCGGATATCAATTCATTAGCATTAATTAGAGTAGATTTTTATTTCATGGAAATTTAACACCCATTATTAATGCCCAGTTTGTTTGCTTGTAGTGCACAATATGTTTCAACTGAAAGTGTGGTGATATTCCTTATGCTATGACAGTAAACCTGTTATTTTTCCAAGGGACCCCAAACTAGTTACTCATTATTAGCCTTTCCTGTCGCTTGAAATTTAGCGCAAGTGTTATCTTGTTTCTATGACCTCACATGGTAACATTTTAAGCCTACTGACATGTTAGCTGTCACATTCATATTATGTTGTGAATCTTTGAATCTGAATAACAAAATTTTACATTTAAAGGCTGAAATATGTTTGAATGATGAAAAGAAGTGTGTACCAAATTTATAGTTTAGAAAAAAAGGGAAAATGTGAATATTTTTAGAAAATGGCCCATGTTCTGGAGAAGATACTAAGCTTGTTTTAAAACAGAATATTTGACCTGTGTTGTCAGTAGGCATGATGGGCATTTGTTTGTTCATTATGAGTCCCCCTGACCTTCTCAGCTGTCAAGCCTGTATCAATGATAACAAAAAAAGATGAGAGATATGTTGTCATGCACTAAAAAGATAGCGCTACAATAGAACAGGTGCTAGCAGGCATGGATGAGATGGGAAGAGGCATGCAAGGGTCTTTGTGGTAAATATATCACTCAAAACAATGGGAAGCATCCACATTGAAACAATGTACATGACCTAGTTTTGGACACAGTTCAGTGGGTTCATATTTGTGTACAGGTTTGGATCTGTCATTTCACAGAAAGTACTCATCAGTGTTCTGTTTATTCTCTTGCAGAACTTCAAGCCACTGGTAGATAATATTGGCTACAACATCATCAGACATAAACCTGTGGAATTCTTGGTGGATCATCATCTTGAGTTCCCAGACGACAGTGAATTGCGAGTGTTCAAGGTAGGTGTACATGCTTCAGTCTCTCAGGTGTCATTGACGGTTGATCCTGGGCCAGGGCTCAGGCTTTGTGGAGATTTGCTGGCTGGGTGTGGCCTTCAGTCAATGCATTCTGGCTTTCATGCCTGACCTGTCTCTCTGTATTGCATTGCTGAAATAGAAATATAGTACAGACTCCAATATAATTGAAAATGTCATTCATTGCAATTGGTCTAAAAAAATTTAAGATCACTTTAAAAAAAAGGGAAAAATAACCCCTAGTCAAGTAAATGATTTATGAAACAGTGCATGGATTGGTTTACTGTGGTTAGTTTTACATAAAAGGTGGCAGACATGTGTATAATCAGCCATCATACAATGCCAACCTGCCAAACTTGAAATCTGGGAGATGGAAATTGAAATTCAGGGAGATTGATTAATCACTATGAAATATAGAAGGAAAATATTGATGAAATTCAGGGAGGTGGCTAAAAATTGTCCAAAATCTACAATTTTTGAAGAATTTTCTTCATAAAATTCTGGGAGCTCCCCAGGTAATCTGGGATGGTTGGCAACACTGGACTCATGTGTGGAAAAATATTTACACCATGATGGATCATAGAATCAATTTATGTTTTTTCGATTATTGTCCCTTAACGTTACACACTCAGGATTTTCTGCTTTAGTCAGAAGTGTGATTTTATGTGAAGAGATCTGTATTTGTAATCATTTTAGCACAGTGTTTTGTCCATTAAAATGCAAACACTACAGTCAAATACTTTAAATAGCTGTTTTATGCCACTTTTTAGACTGGCTCAATTTTTAAGCCAACATCCCAATGGTTAACAGAGCTCTTCCTTTACCTCCTTTATTTTATGGATTTATACATCCATAATTAATTTGAAGGATGCTCCAGTTTCTTTGTCCAATATAGTGTTTGTGTGGCTTAAATCTGATGGGATGTAACCTGACATGATATGTCAAAGGCCTTATATCATTACAACACACAGGTAAGGAAGAAGGTCATTTAGGTATTCTTTGGGTTACAACCAAGTCAAGTTGGCAGGGAAGTCTCAGTGTGGTTGCATGCATGTTACTGAACTTTTCACCCCATCCACAATGTACAACAATGGACAGTCGGCTCCCAGACATGCAGATTTTGAGTCACAGCTTTTTATTCCTGGTTTTCCCTGTTGTTGAATGGTGTTTACATTTGGAGGCTTCATTTAGTTTATTCTGGGGGGCATGAAGTGCTCTTTGGCTCGCTCTTTCTGATTAGATAATGGCAACAGTTCTGTTGCTTTCCTTTTCACTCTTGTTGTTATCAGGTGGACAGTTTCAAGTTTAAAAACAAAAAACAAAAAAAAACCCCAACTTAGTGGGCCCAGATTTGACGCAGAACACAAGATGCAGTTACATGTATGGTCCCTGGGTCTGGAAAGTAGACTCTTGTGTCTGGCTTGAATTCCCACAAAGACCAAATTTTTATGACAGCGTAGACCATAAAAATCAAACCTGAAATTTGATAGCTTCAGGGTTGGTGTTGTAAACAGACTGACAAGAGTCAATGTTTTATGAGTTCAAAAGACTACCATAAAAAGAAGACTTCAGATACATTTCTCTGTGGGGGTTAAAAGAGGTTTTGTCTTTTTACAGTCTACATGTTACGTTTTTATGCAAAGAAAATCAACCTGAAGTTGACACTAGAACCGTTTTTTCAGCTTTTTATATACTGTACAGGACTGCCCTCTGGTATTGGTGATAGAAACCAGACCTATGTCATGATACTGTGAAGTGACATCTGTGATGTGGCCATTGCTTCCAAAGGAGAGACATCAGATGGATCATTGACTGGCCATGTTGTGTTTATGTGCAAGGTCTGGACAAGATATTGCAGGATGACTTTGAGCACAGGTCACAGCTGCA
The DNA here is from genome assembly GCA_964020975.1 of Hermodice carunculata. Lineage (NCBI taxonomy): Eukaryota > Metazoa > Annelida > Polychaeta > Eunicida > Amphinomidae > Hermodice > Hermodice carunculata. The sequence goes on along the minus strand of OZ026616.1, from coordinate 104,602,520 downwards.
GGCTTTGTGCTTTAGATGTTTTTAGGGCTTATTTATGTGTGAAACTGACTGTCAGACACTTACTGGAGATATATTTTAGAAGTGCCTGCCAAATACTTCAGCTGTCGTGCATGCACAGTGATCATCATGAGGCTGTATGAAGTCAATAGTTTCTCACTCAGGTTTTTGTATTGGGGTAAATAGTGGGTTTAGGTGGAGTTACGGCTTTTTGTATTTTTACTTTCATACCTTGTGCCCTGCCCAATATTGCTGGAAGCCAAACCCTGGTGCTGAGCAGTTTTCTTTTTTTTTTTTCTCGATTATTTTCTGGTATTCTTGGTAAAGGTGATCAAATATGGATACAATTTGGAATTGCGTATGTACTCTTTAATCCTGTACTATTTTTGTTCAGTCTATGGTTACAATAATGCATCACAGCCAATTCAATGTCTAAAATTGCCATTTTTCTTGGATGTGGTCAAACGTGAACAATTTACTTGCGTATGGTTGTCAGATCACATAACCCAGGTGGTTACTGTCAGTGCACAAAATGGCAAGCTTCAGCTCCATGTGTCAATCATTTGTAGAAATGGGTTTTAACATGGAATTCCACAACATTTTTTGCAGTATTAACATTATTTTTTTTTCTTTTATGCAGACTACTGCACTGTAGGGATCTGAATCAATGTGACAGTCCATCATGTTGTTGGATATTTTGTACAGGAAGTTTTCAAACCATGGGTAACACATGCAAATGAAACCATTACTAGGGTTTTATGCCCGAAAGTTCACATCGTTTGACTTGGGTATAACTGTTTCAGAAGGCTTATCATGAAGCATTTAGCCAACACAAAAATTAGCAAGACCAGATGACAAGTTTTCCAGAAATGTAAGCCAATGTGGCAGAATGATGAAAATAATGCTGCTACGCATGCACACAATCTGGCAATTTCTTTATTGTTTTTGATGCTGGTTTCATCATAGTCAATCAAACAGTGCTCTAATATTTCATGTTGACATTTATGCAGACATAATAGTAATTTTCATCACAATAATGAAATAGCCATAAGAAAGTTTGTATGAATTTCTATGATATTCTGGCATTTGTTTGGGTAAACATCATGTGCCAATGACACATATTGCAGGGTAATACTTTGATACCACAATTTGGAGTGCACTTGACATCGGTCTCTCATGAGCTGTTCAAGCACGTCTTGTGCACCGACAACTGTACACAAAGTTAACTCATTCCATACCAGTCCCTGATTTTTCCATATATTTACCTAGATTGAAGATGACAATTGCATATTTAAATTCTTCATGAAAAGAGCTTTCGTTCAAGGACCAACATGCCTATAGTTTTAAGTCAGTGGTTCTGGCACTGCCTGGCAAGTGATGCAGCAGCTGCCGCAAGGGCAGCTGCAGCATGACTTGCCAGGCAGTGCCAGAACCACTGACCAAGGCCTGTGACCATAGTATAGAATGAGTTAAAAAAAATAAAATAACAAGAGGATCATGATGACCATGCGTTCTGTTGACTGGAATCTGCCGCTAAATGGATATTACTGCTGCGCTCATGTACTCTATTATCAGTACTTACCGATAGTTGACCAGAGCTTATGATATCAGGATATAAGCCAATATGTCAGTTTGACCTTTCAGGGCCAATCAAAGTCAGAATTAAGAACAGCAAAAGAAACCTCATAGGAACTTTCATATACACACACAAATACTATAAACAAAAACAGAAAGGTCCACTACGGGAACATATGTAAAAGCAAACTATTCCATATTACAATTATCACAGTATTGCAATCCAGGCGCTCTATATCCATATGCCAGCGAGGCACTTAGTGACATGTGGTCCCAAAGTTTGATGTCCCAAAACTGTCAAAAAGCTGCATATTCTCATTATTCTACAGGCAGGCAACAAGTTCTTTCTTTCTGAAATTGGTTATGTTTTTCCTGTGCCACCACAGTGGCTCTTTTTTGGTTATTGGTAAATACAGACAATAAGAACTATGATTACTGGACAAACCTTAGAGCCAGGAAGTTCAGCCAGGAAAGCTCTGAAAGATCATCTTAAATGAAACATTTCCCATGTGAGAAATACCCCCACAAGGGATATGGCACCATATTGTTCAGGGGGCTTGGTGTTGGCAGTGAACAGCAAGCATAATTGACACCCCACCCCACCCCACCCCACCCCCTCGGGGGGGGGGGGATGCTTGGTGCATAATTATGATGTTTATTCTATTATCCTTTGCTTTAACCCTTAAAGCACTGATTGGATGGAGTGGACAGCTTTCCTCGGGACACTTTGCGCGCAAAATCTCCCATGGAAAGCGGTTGACTAAGACTACTTTTTGCTTTAGACTAGGCTTGCTGGTATTTGAGTAAAAGGTATCTTCACGAGGAATTTGAATCTTTTAACCATTATATGTTTAACGATAATGAGAAAACGACAATAGCCGTGATTAGCACTTTAAGGGTTAAAATAAAGTAAGATCATATTTACTCTCAGCAACCCACTGTTAAAATTCCTGGATCTGCATCTGAACATGGTACAAATGAGGTAACTGCTTCAAATTCCATTGTGAAATTGTGCATTTATATTGATAATAGCCCGAAGTGGCTGTGGAAAATATGCTTTGCCTAATTTTGTGCTACTCATTTTAAGTGATATAGGCATAAGTGCTTATTAATGGTTGTACTATTAGTGGTTTTATTTGTAGGGGAATTTTCATTGGCTGATTCTGGGTCACTATGGTAGGATGTGTTACAGCATTAGTGAGCTGTTCTTATGCACTAGTATTTCATAATATCAAGTCAGTCAGTGTAAGGGCGTTTGCAGGGAATTTCACAAATACCTGGGGTGCTGACTGTAGGGACAGACACAAGGAGCTGTATCCTGGCAGCTGTGGTGTGTGGCATCAAGGTGCTATGAAAAACTGCACTTATTTTGGGTATCTGGTGTAAACTAAGACTGCTATGGAATTCTGGGCCCTGGTGTTTTCATGGTTCAGGTTGGCTGCTGGCATGAAATATACACAAGATTAGAATTACCAGCCAGAGAGTTTACCTTTAAAACACCTGACCAAGATGGGTAAATCACAGGCTGTAAAAACAGCTCAGGCAGGAATTCTGGAGTGGGCCACGGGGCTGAGTGGGCCATGAGGCTGCTTTGACGGCTGTGTATGTTGCCAGTGTAGCAAGATGTAGCTGGCTGGCATTGGTATGCCCCCATACTGAACACCTGCATGCTTTTGGGTTGGGTTTTGAGTTACAGGAGCTTGCAAAATTTAACCCTTGATGTTGCTGCTTGCAGAAATGACAAGGTTTACTGAGAAGCTGCTCATTTCACTTTAATTTGAATTACTATTATTTCATAAAATATGTGAATTAAATCTCCATAACATTGATATCATAATCATAAAAAGCAAATATTTTTCTGCACTTTTAAAAGTTGCGAGGAATACATGTTACTATATACTTGTGATGTATGGACGGTTTCCTCAAGGTCAAGGTCACTGGGAATAAGCAAGGTGATAGTCCCACATACACCCAACATCTGGAATGTGTGATGACAGAAAATAAATACTGGGGGAAGGAAATGAGGGTGAAGGTCACTGGCAGTTACAGGCCACCAGGTGCATGAAAGTCGGTAAGGGGAGTTGATGTGGGCAAGTTAACCTGCTTGTCATTGGAGCTGTCAGTAGTGCTGGGGGTGCAGATGATGTCAGTAGCCAGGAATGCCACTGGCTTAACCTTTGCCACTATGAGCTCCCTGGCTCTGTCCAAGCTGTCTATCTACCCTTGGTGGGGGGTCATTGGCACCCTTTTCTAGTCACAGATTAGGTTGCATTTGTAAATAATCACACCCAAAGTCAGGAAACCAGGATACTGTAGTCACTGGGCCAGTCATCTGGGGACCAGTATGATCCCAAGATAGCAGGGTTTGAGTAAACATTGAGCACTGGAGCAATCTGGTCCAGGTAAGGCATGTTTTATGGTGATAAACAACATAAGTTTGGTCAATGTGGTGTGCCTGTATGCAGTACACGGACTAAAGACATAGTTTGCCATATTTTGTGATTTCAAAATGATAGCCAGTGTATTGCAAATTGCGAAATCTGCATAGTACAGGTCATCATGCCAAGATATATGAGAGATCAACTTTATTGACATGAACCGTAAAGTACATACAGTGTAGTCATGGACTAATCTACCTACATACAAATAATTTATATCTACATGTTATACCAGGCCTATGTGTCAGCCTGCCCTGTGTCAGCCTACCCTGTGTCAGCCTAAACCCTGTGTCAGCCTAAACCATGTGTCAGCCTACCCTGTGTCAGCCTAAACCCTGTGTCAGCGTACTTGGTTATGAGCACCCAGACACTCTGTATTGTGCTGTCTTTGTCTTACTGCCACATGACACTAGTTTTGATGGCATAGTCCAAAGTTTTTTTGCAAAAAGTCCCCAATCAATTTTTATCAGACCAAATATGGTATGACAAACAACTGCATCTGTCACATGAATTACTTTTTATTTCATAACAAGTTGTCACAAAAATGTTGTGATGCTATGCTTTAAACCAGCTGTTCTTTCCCATCGTGTATCTGTATTATACCCCCAGAATGGTCACGGGTATAATTTTTTTTAAAGCATGCACAGCCGTTACCTTATTTCTCAGGAGTTAGCTCATGTAACTCAAATGGTCAGACATTACGATTGCAGGTTTGCCACTGGGCGTCCTTGCCTGATATTTTTTGCTATATCAGAAAAGTGCTTGCATAAGGATAGTGTTTTCTTCAATTAAACACAAATTTTGTGACAAAGCTTACAACCATCTAAAACAAATGCAGTGGTCATTTGGATGAAGAAGACCATGTCATCTAATCAAAAAAATAAAATAAAAAATAAAAAAATAAATAAATGAAATAAATATTTAAAAAAAAAAAAAAGAGTAATCACCTGTCAAAATCTCAGTCTAATGATTATGTTGTCCGTTGTTGAGGAAATTCCTTAATTCAGTATCTGCCTCTTCTGTAATGAGCTTTTATTGGACTGTGAAAGCCCTGGAATTCAGTTAACCTCATATGCACAACATTTATAGGTAACAATGACGCTTGCGTTCATTTTCCAGTAAAATGACATTTTGACTTTCTGTTTCCCCTTTATTGCAGCACTTCATTTGAAGCTACCAGTGCAAGGACAGATATAAATTATGTTCGACAGAGCTTGACTGAAATATTTTCAATCCTATGGCAGCATAAAAGCCTTGTGTTCCTGTTTTAGTAGACCTTGGGCCTTTTGAAGTAGAGGTAATTACTTTTAATGGCTTCGGCCCAGGGATAAGATAATCTGTGCTGTGTGTGAGGAAATAGCTTGTAGTGTGTCTGTGTCATGAAGATGATAAATAGGAAGTGACTACCAGACATTTGTTGATATACAAATGTGTGTTATGAGATTAGTTTCAAAAATCCTAGCTCTGCATAAAATGCCATATGTTTGTTGCTGTACAAATGGGTGTTATGTTTTAAGACTTTGTTTACACATAATTTGCAAAAATAGTAGCTGTACATAGAATGGGACACCATGATAGTGAGATATAAATGCATGATAATGTTAACAAGGCATTTGTCATAAGAAGGCTCCACTCCAAACACAAAAGGAGCAAGAGCAAGAAAATAAAAAAGAGTTCGTATGGCAATGTGGGTGGTTTGAAGGCTGCTGTTTGTCAGAGCTCACTGCTAATGCTTGTCAATAACAAGGACAAGGAACTGCAGACGTGTCCATCCAGTGCATTAAAGCAAAGCTATTCAGGTAGATTAACAGTTATTCTTCTGGTTCTTCAGGGAGTTTTGGTGTCTGTTCTTTTGGTCTAGCAGTGGAAGAGTGTACTTTAAAGTTTTTTTTGGGGGGGGGGGCAGGGAGGGAGGAGAAAAAAAAATTTTTTTTTGGACAACAGTAGTGTTGAGACCCTCATGTGCTGCACCAGAACAAAAATGATTTCACTGACCATCCGAATATAGCAAAACATATGGAAGACTGTTCCTCTACATGTATTTATTGCCCAAACCCACATAACGGATTGGGAAGCCTCAGGACAGGCCCCTGCCAGCTGGGTTTGCCTGCGTACTGACCACCAGCTGGGTTTGCCTGCATACTGGGTGGTCAGTGAAAACAGGCCAAACCCACAAATGTGCATCACTGGTCACCAGTTGACCTGAACTTTGACCCGGCCTCAGGGTAGTGTGTGACAGAAAAAACAAAAGCAATGTTACTTCCTTGGTGATTCCCCACAAGTATGAAGAATTATTATGTTATATACTGGGCAGGAAAGGGTGGCCAGAATCCATGAATACTCTGTGAATAAATAAAATGGTGCACAAAAGAGCACCAGCTGACAACACAGGTCTTGCCTCAGGTCAGATTTACTGTGCCAAGTAAATGAACAGCAACACTACAGGGGGAAAAAAACAGTGGCAGTGGGATGAGATTTGGAATCACTGATAAACCAGCAAGCTGAAAGGAGAATTTAATCAGCTCTGTGTGCAAGGGGATACCCTTGTAAGTTCTAAAGCTAATCTACTTTGAGGAAATTACATTGAGGAAAGCCTTCCTGACTGAGCACAGAGTTGGCAGCATACCTTGAAGTTGTAAATAATAGTTAGCATTGAGCCAGGTACATGCAAATTTCCGCCCAGACTTCTCATGGGAAGTGTTTTCATCAGCAATGATGAACAGACAATGTTTATAGGGCTCCAGACAAAAGAGTAAAGTCAATTGGACACATGATGAAAGATGTGACACCTGACATGTTGGGATTACATAAGGCAAAGTAAATATTTCTCTTCTGTTTCCAAATAACTAAGTGATTCCTGGGATTGTTTGCACTGTTATGACGCAGCTAGATGGCTACAAAGTATGTCATTGATTAAGGGCAGGTAATAATGGTCTGGCCTTGCTGACAGAAGCCACCTGATCTGCTACACATAGGGGCAAAGATAGCATTGTAGACTGGCCCTCTTGTCTGTGTGTGTTTCCTCTCACTCATTGATATGCATGAGTAATAGAGGGCCCCAGAGGTTGCTGTCAGAATAATGAGGGATATGTGCACCAGATCTATATCTAGCAGTTATTGTGACAGGTTCTACATCAAAGGCTCGCCAGTTCCAGGGTCTTGATCAATTGTAAGAGAAGGAGCCGGGCTGGAATCATGAACCGAGATGCCCTGAAGCACAGTCCCGCTGCTTCAAAGAACTGGAGAAATTATGTGGGCCTTATTGTCTGTTATGAATACAGGTTGAACAAAATTATAAAGTATACACCTCCGTTACAGTGAAAAACAGCATCAGTGAGAGGCACTGAAGACTGCAATTAAAAGAAGTAGTAATTATTGCCTTTTTCTTCATGCTGTCTCCAAATAAAATAGGAGTCAATAAGTTTCCATGCTGCATGCCCAAAGCACTTGAAAGAACAGTACTTCTAGTGCACAATGTTTGGATTTTGACCTCATAGTGAGGAAAGTAAACGGGGAAATTTGATCGTCATGTAAGGATGACAATGTCCAGAGAAAATTGCTACCTACAAAATCAATGTGTTCAGACCATCCGAGCTGGTGTCGCTTTGCTGGGTCAAAGTGAGCACTGAATGGACTGAATGCAGTATCATTCACCATCTGCTGCAGCATAGTCCCTCAAACTTGCCCCTGCATGCAGCAAGTTTTTGCTGATGGCAGTTTCCAGAATAGAAAATTCTTAAGCTTATTAAGGGCAGTGAAAATGGAAAAGGAGATTTTCTAGAGTGAAGTAGATCAGAAAAGGTTGTGGTGTTTAATGGCACAGACAGAAAGCTGTTTAATGGGAAGCTAAATCCACCAGCTGTGCGAGTGACACAACAAGCACAACAACATATTCATGGACAAGAAAGCCGAGTGGGTTATGACCATTTATAAAGTGCCCAGGGTCACGCATATTTCACTGGCAAGATGGCTGTTTTGACACTATCAGTCTGAGGTCAGCTAGTGGCCAGGCGCCAAGTGGGTGAAGATTATTCATTTGGAGTCAGAATATTGCGGGAGGCTGAAGTCATTACCAAGGTATCAAAGGTGCATGGAAGGCACCCGGTAATCAGACAGGGCATGCCCCGCAGCGCAAACTGCACTACCTTTCTTGTGGGAAGCCTGGGGTGTGAAAATACCTACCCTTCAACTCATTATATGCTCCAAAGTTCCATTTTTTTTCATGGCACTGGTCCATAGCCAATTGAAATATATACTTGTAGGTACATAGAGTTTCCATGCAGTGCTACAAACTTGTCCTTTGGCCAATCCAAGGAAGCACATGTTGGTTTGTCATGTCAACACCAGAGGGTGCTTCAGTTTTAAAGAGTTGTATGCCGCCAGAGGTTCTTGAGATATGGTGTTCATAAGAAACCCACGAAAGGACAAATATACAGAGGACCAGACAACTCCAAAAGTATTAGCTTCCATCCTATTGACCAACCCTTTTTACCTTAAGTACAAACTGTATGGGATTAATTTCTAAATCAGGCGAAGTAAGAGATGCTGAATTTCAGATACTGCAGCTCCTAGGGTATGTATGGGCATCAACATACATCCTTTTTTGTAGGTTAGGCCATTGATTTCTAGCTTAGGGGCAGGAGAATCAAGTGCCAGGTGCATTGGTGTGAGCTCTCCATCCTTTGCTGTTATTTGCCATCTTGGGATCATCTGAGTTCAAGCTCATAAATTTTGTTGTCAATGTGTGTTGACAACTGTCTGAGATCTATGCAACTAGGGTGACCTTGATGGGTCAACCAATAAACAGAGAGTAACGAGTAGGCATGTGTAGGTAGTGATTGGTGGTCATCCAATTGATCAGCTTTGGCTTTCAATTTTTACAGAATTGGGAAGCAGTCCCAAACGGCTATTAGATAAATTGATTTTATTTTTGCACTAAAATACGTAGAATAAAATAAAATCATGTAAAAGTGGGTGTTCAGTGAACATTTGGTGCAGGGATAGCCCCCACAAAGTCACATCACGTATTTGCAGTGGGTGGCACTGGTAACAAAAACAAGACACAGACTGCATTATGATAATTTAAGAAAAAAATAAAAAAATAAAAGACAAATGATGTGTAAGAATCAATCATAATATAAATTAAAATCTTAGGATAAATTATAATGGTGCATGGACAATGTCATGATGATAGTTAATGAGGATGAAGGTAGGATGTGCAGTTAAGGAAGCACTATGGTAATCTGTAGCCCATAACTGTCAGGATTTGGTTATTCCATTTTTGGCACTAGAAGCTTCCAAACTGCCAGAGGTGAAGAGGCTGTACTCTTATTGTCTATGTTTACGGTGAGAGTGAGCACTGGATGAAAGGTGTGTACACATTCACTTGGCCACAGGACTGGGGGTGATATGGAAAGGCTATCAAATTACGGAGCAGTAGAATGTTCCAGAGACCTGGCTGTGCAGTGTCAAGCACACTGTTCAAAGATATAGGAGTTATATAGTTGCCATCAGTGAAACTAAACCGTTAGGTAAAGATGTGTCTTAATTTTCAAATCACTTAGTGCTCATGTTGAAATTCATTGATATGACTGCTTCTCTTTCAGAGAACTTCCTCTTTTTGTGTTGAAAATGATTGCTTTAGATGTCATGAATTTTGTCCTAAAATGTGCACGTGACATGGTTGAGTATATACAAGGGATGGGGTGGGGGTGGAGGGGGGAGAGTAGGAGGGTGATAGGTCACTTGTTTATGTGGCCACTGTTTGTGGCAGAAAGGATGGCGACATATAACAAGCACTTGCCGTACAACCGGTAACAACAACACTGGTAGGAAGACAACAGACAGTTTTTATGTTAGTAATGATTCATGCTCTCTGCCTGAGGTTGGGTTTGGAGGAACAGATCAATAATATACTTGAAGTGATTCCGTGAGTTGTTTACAGACGGTGCTGGGTTAAAAAAGAAGCACACAAGACTATCACTGTAAGGTGAAGTGGCTGCAAAGCCAAATGGAGTACAGTGCTTCCCTTTAAGCACAAATCTGGGTATAGTTTGCATGGAAATTAACTTGTGACCTCCGAATTTGAACTTAAAGGATACAGGAAAACCCATGAAAATGCTAGAAGAAAGAGGATCCTGAATGTTGATTAAATAACTTTATTGACACTTTAGTTTAATCCCTGTGTCTAGAATACTAGACTCACCCGAAATGATCTGAAAGAGTGAAAGACAGAGAACAAAAACCAAAAGGGGAAACCCTGGAGTACATGGCTACTACTAGAAAGTGTAAACATCTTTTCCTTCTTTACCACATAATAGGCTGACAGGCATGGAAGCATGGTATTGAAATATGAAATACAGGTTGACAGTGCACTTCTGACCACATAAATGTGGGAATTTTACTTGTGTCAGGTGCCAGCCTGTGTTGGGAGTTGTTGGGGTTGGGGGGTAGAGCATGAGGTGAGGGTGGCATGCCTTTCCATCCTGATGTGATTCAGGGCATAGATCATGAGGGGCTAATTGTACTGTCTGACAAAGCCCCCTTTGAAGGGCGTACAGGCTCGGCTGACCTCCCACCCCACATCAATGAGGCAGTTGAGCAGAACAGTGCCACGTCGCTCCACCAACAGGCCACACTCTGAATAAGAGTAGAGAAGATTAACGTCATGGCTCGCCGGCTGATGTTGTTAACCCAGATATTTCGTCACTCTTTTTTTTGCTGCTTGTCACCTGTGCAAGATTTGTATGGGACTGGTGCATAACTTGGTGCCAGCCCAACAGCACCTGGCAAACATGACATTGTGGTAACTGCATAAAGGCCGGCCATTCATTGCTCTGTCTTATATTTGTATGACAAATTGCCTGCCTTGAGTGAGAGGCCATATTTTTTTATTGCTTCAAATCCAGACCAAAGATCTGTCCAAGGTCATATTTGTAACACCCTATCCCACGTTCAGCAGAATTTCACTTTTTTATTTATTAATTTTTTTGGCTTCAAATAGGTTGTGTCATTGAAGTTGTTACAGTTTTACTTGTTTGTTAAAGTTTTACTTGTTTGTTAAATCTCATGAACCCTTCATGCGTTTATGCAAAGATAACCTTGTAATGTAAAATGATGAAAACTTGTACGTACATGTTGCAGTACAATATCAACATTCAAAGGTATTGATAATTTTTAGTGGATGAAACTTCAATAGTGACTAGATTAAGTTATAATCAATAAGTCTAGATGGTATGTATGGATAGCCTCCCAGTTGACCTGGTTACTAGACCAGCAATGATGTCATTCTCAAGGTTACATCTAATCATATATATTATTGGACATTGGTTTTTACTTTGTTTTACCCTTAAACTGCACAATTATACCTATCTAGTTCTTTTTTTGAAATATGAGAGAACAGAGAGACAGAAGATTGCTAGATGCATATATGTTTCTTTCCTCCTCCTGCCCACTTATCACTCAGGTACACGTATCTCCTGGTCCTTAATATCTCTTTGTCTACAGTCTGTTGTTTGTCAACAATTGACAATTTCAACTCCTCAAAACTAAAGACCAGATCTTCAAACTTGCCAGCGATTTAAATGTGTATCATATTATTTTAGATAATATGGATGACCTTGACCTACTTTCTCAAGGTCACAGAGGGAATATATTTCAGGAAATATTTTTGTTTTGTTTATGAATTAGGTTATAGTTTCTCAGTTTACAACAAATAATATACATTGGGCCAATTGTCAAATTTTATTTAATTTAGAATGAGCTTGATGTAATATTTCAAGGTCATTAATGACATAGTAAAGGATGCTAAATTCTACTTTTTGATAAATACAAAAGCTAGCAATACTTAATATTCCATAAATGTGATCATATATGAAAGTTTGATGTTGCATAATATGGGTGACCTTAACCTACTTTCTCAAGGTCATGAAGAGAAGACATCTCAGGAAATACTATTTTGTATTATGTTCATTGCATCTGAACTTGTGCACATGTCAGTATAGCAGTACAGGAATTTTAAATAGACAAAAGTCTATATATTGAGACATAGTGGTACCACTGGTGGTATTAAGTGGAACTGGTATCATAGATATTGGAAGTACATTGAATTCATCATTTTGATTATTAGTTGAGATGGAACATGTAAATTTACACCCAATATGTGTCAGGTTAATGATCCAAATTTGTTAAATTTTGCATGACCTTAACCTGTTTTTCAAGGTCATTAAGGACATAGTATAGGGCACTAAATTTTATGTGTTTAAAAATAAGAAGGGTAACAATCCCAAGTGTACCATAAATGTGTATCTATATATAGAAAGACATTGACCTGCTTTCTCAAGCTCATGGAGGGAACATAGGTCAGGAAATTATTTTTTGTGATACCCATGACAAAATAAATTGAGATGGTACCACCAAATTTAGACTGATATATACATTCTAAAGCCAATGGTCAAATTTTGTAATATGTTGTGTCACCTTGACCTACTTTTCAAGGCCATTAAGCACATATGAAAAGGACAAGAAATTCAACATGTTGATAAGGAATTAGGGGAATTATCCGAATGTACAACAAATGTGAGGTCATGGGGAAATTTGATGTTTAATCACATGGATGACCTTGCCTAATTTGTGAGGGTTATCGAACAAATGCGTTTGAGGAAGTGGATTTTTTTGTGATGGTCATAGACAGACAGATCTAGATAGACTGCCTTCACTGATGAGCTGAAATTTTTATAGACAATGGAACATGTATCAGTATTTCAACAGGTACAGAATTTAAAAGTACAGTCAGGCCGCGTTTATCTGGCACCATCTGTTTTTGGTGATTTTGCCGGATTAACAAGGCTGCCAGATTAACAAATCACAGTATAATTCACCAGGATATATAGAGAATAAGAGACCAAATTTGCACCTAACAATGAGTAAATAAAAACATAATCCACATACTCGTATTACCAATCATATGAAATGTTTAATAACGAAACGTGCAAATTATAGAAAAAAAGAAAAAAAAACTTCATTCAGTGTATTCATATCCATATGTACAATTAATGTTACGTTCAAAATTAATGGGGCGAGCGGGCATAAATGTGCCAACCCCAATGTTAATCTCATACATGTATTTGGACATATTTTGCCTTCAATAGCTTATTTTGGCACAAAGAAATCCGAAATTCTTTTTGTTTATTGCACTCACTTTTCAAATCTTTTAACTGTTCCTCGATGCGCAAAACTTTTGCTACGTCGTCACCACAAAATCCCTCATTGGATTCTGGCCATTGCAATGAAATTTAGCTATTTAAGGCGGGAACAATACAACATCTAATCAACTCGGAACTTGTTTGGAACACGCCAGGTGATTGTTGATTTTGCTGTACGGCGCAATCAGATATGTTATTGCAAGGTATATGCTCCATTGAATATCAAGTGATGGATTAAAGAGGCAAATTACATTGAAAAAAGCTCTTTTGTTCTGCAATTAACATGCCGGTGACGAAATTCAAGGGTGCCGGATTATCATGTAGTAAATCAATGGGGGAAATCCGTTCACAGCTCATTGCTGCCGAATTTCAAGGGTGCCGAATTATCAAGTGACGGTTAAAGGCGGCCTGACTGTACTTACATGTACCAATGCTATAAGGCACGTGTATATCTTGGAAGATTTTATGTGTTTTGTTATAAATTCTGTAGAATTATTTATTTATGTATCAAAGGATGCATACTATTTTTAAGGAAAGTATGTGGGAAGGTGAGTGGCTGCCAGGGAGATACACATAAAACTGGCAAAAATGTGTCTTGGTCATGTGCAGTTTACATTTCATGGAAATATTTTAATATTGTCATGCCTGGTGTTTTGTAGGATGATGATGGAAGTGTACATTCTCCGGCCAAAGAAGACCCGGAGGTGAGAAAAGCAGTGCGCAATTGGATCGAGTATCAGGATGGGCAGAGTATTCTTCTGACTACACCTTCGGTTTTGGTTGGATACCGTGTTGAAGTATACCGAGCAGAAGGTACCACCCAGTGGTACACTGCTGTTATCCAGTCTTACAACGACAATACACGGGTAAGCATGGACCTGGGATTTTGTTCTGCTGGCTTTTATTTCTTCGTGGTTTGCGTGTGTGTATGTGTAAGAGATAAGTGGGGGGAATTTATCTTCATACATTCACTAGATGCAAAATCATGTTGTGTTGTGCTTTTGTGTTTGAGCCCATGTGGGCTCAATAGTTGCAGCATGACAACAAGCTAAAGTTACATACTGTAAAAGCAAAAGTATGTATTTAATTTACTAAATCTTAAAAAAGTGAAAAAGAAAAGACATTAAATGCAATTTTAAGCTGGAGTCTTTACATAGGAAATAATGAGATGGCAAAGTTAGAGCTAAGATAATTTCACTGATCACAGAGATATTGTCTTGAGGTAAAGCCAGTGGCGTTTACAATTAATATTTGCCAATGAATGACTCAAGGCCTAAAGTTATCTGTAAGTTAACCAGTGGGCTGCTGAATAAACAGCTGTCTAGGTTCATACTTTGAGATCAGTATGTCCAGACTGCACCAAAGAAAGCTGATGACTTATGGCGGATTATTGTTGGCAACTATAAAAAAAAAAAAAAAACTGGCAGCATTTGTTTACATCAGATGCTCCCCAGTACTTTTAAAAAGGGCAAAAGTTGCATTTTGATGCATTTGCCTCGGCTCCATCAGGGCAAACTGCACTGTTTGACTATGCAGAAAGTTGCAAGCCCACAAGATTTCCTGATTTATCTGACCTTTCCACATAAGACGAATTGATATTGTGAGGAGAAAAAAGGGGAGAAAAAACTTGATTGAAAAGCATCAAAGGGAGTCCTGCTCTTGTGTCCTATGATTGTACAAAACATTGTCAATAACAGGTGGATTTGGAAGGACTGCTGGCATTTAGTGCAGGAGGCGTAGCTCAGGCCTGTGATAAGTGAGACTGAAGTAGTTCATTGTACTGATCCCGGACCATCAATTTTGTGTGTCTTGGATCCACCTAACAGGTGACAGATACCAAAGTAGCTGTTTTTGTGGTCAGGCGGTCACAAGTCGGCTTTTATCAGAAAGTCAACACTGGTGAGAGGGTGCTTCAAAAATGCAGGAAAGCCTGGAAGTGGTTGTGCGTGATTCATGGGCAAATTTATCACTGTGTCAACAAGTGTGGAAATGGTGTCAGCCAGTTTGTATTTATCATGTTTTCACACTTTTTTTTTTTTAAACACTATAAGTGAAAGAAGGTACCAAATGTGAATTACCTTCACATATATTAAGTTATGCAAGATTGTAGAATTTGTGCTGAACATTATCCGTCCACAAAGTGGTATTCTTAAACCAGGTCAAAATTGTGCATGACCTGTTATTGATGTTTTTACGACAAGTTGTATGAAGTGCCAACAGAAACCAGCCAAACACGTGCAAACATAGGTTTTCCCATTCTTTGGTACAAGAGTACATTTGTAGATGTTATGCAATATTTGCAGATCAACTGTATGCAAATGGTTGGCGGCTCAGTACAAGGTCAGGTCTTGGCTATTGGGCCTGGAGCAAAGTGACATGGTGACAGTATTTCTGGACCGTAGGTCATGTATGTGTTACCCACAAGTATTCTGCATGAGACATAGCCTACAGCTGCAGCAAGAGAATGTCAAAACATGTCACTATCTCCATAGTATACAGTCAGAGGGCAAAAAAAGAGGGGGGAAAAAAACCAGCATCTGCAATCTGACACAATGTATCAAAATGATCTTTTTCATAATGATGCCATCCATGTCCACATGTCTTGATGCAAGTCTGGGGCATTTTGAGCCATGGCACTAGGGACAGGAACCAGGGACAAGGTGTGGATGCTGTGTGTTGTTCAGCATCTGCTGTCCTGAACAGGACTCCTGTCCCACCTCCATGTACTAGCACTCAAATGTCTTTGTGTTGGCCTACAGTTCATCTGTATTGCCTAGGGGACGGGTCTTTGTAGTTGCCATGTTATGGCATGCTCTGGTCTCATGCGAAGAGAATTGATGGCCGGCTGGCTGCTGACCACCTTTTAAGTGTCAGGTGGGCGGCAGTGTAAGGGTGGCCGGGGTCCCATTTGTATGCCTGGCACACTGGTAGTGCAGGGGTACACTGGTTGAGTCTGTCCAGCACACCTGCCCTAGGGCAGTCCTGGGACTTTCCCCACTGTCTGTGGGTGTTGATGGGTCATTTAACATTCTGATTGACTCTGAAAGGCCTAAACCTACAACATTTCTGCATGCTTTGTATCAATCCTGTGGAGCTGCTGAAAGACGCTGAAAGTAAACAACTGCGAACATGTTTTACAGAACACTCAAGGTCCTTCAAAGAATACAAATTGTATGACAGAAAATGTTGTTTGCCCAAATTAGAGCATGCAGGCCAACTTTCAAAATTTGATGGGATTCTAAAGAAACAAAACTGATCAGAGCTGAAAGGGGTTAAAAAACAGACACTTGAGGTTTGTGCAATAGGATCACACAGACCTGGCTGAGAGCTGGCATTGTGCTCACAACTAGATTCCCTGCTGGTGACA
Source organism: Hermodice carunculata (assembly GCA_964020975.1). Classification (NCBI taxonomy): domain Eukaryota; kingdom Metazoa; phylum Annelida; class Polychaeta; order Eunicida; family Amphinomidae; genus Hermodice; species Hermodice carunculata. The sequence continues at coordinate 104,585,940 of OZ026616.1, read as the reverse complement.
AGCTGATAATAGTATCAGATTTAATACATTTTATCCCATCTCTGACCTGGATGTGAGCACCCTATTGACAAACATAACACTCTGGCATTTGTTCTTTGTGCACCACCTGACCTTCAGTCGCATTAGAAGGGTCATAGTGTCTGAATTCCAATCTCATCTGGCACAGAAAAATTGGTCACATGTGCATATTTGCAAAGGTTTTCTTCAAGCTATGGTACAAGCCTAATAGTTTATCTAATCAATCTGTCAGCCTATGTGTTATATTATGTGCACCTGACATGTTGTGTCATTGGCCTGTGGAAGTCCCAAGCACTGGAGTGGTGACCAAATATGATCAAGTGTGAACATATCATTAATCAGCAGCTGCTATGAGACCCAACAGCTGAGGCCTTAGAACTGGCCATTTTGCTTTTATACCCCTGATTAGGATAAATAAATGTGCCTTCCAAGACTATCAGTATCATGGCAATATATAATCTGGATTTCCGCTATATTTCTTTACCATCTAATTAATGTTTTCCCGTGCCCAGTGTTTTTTTTTCTCTTTCTCCACATGCTGGCAGATAAACTGTTATGGCTACAGGAGACAAAGTGCTACAATAAAAGCTATAATTACATGGTACAGCACTGACAGCCACAGTAAAGCCAGGACATGGCGGGAAAAAAAGACCAGAGGGAATTAAATAAGAAAGTCAATCACAAAAAGTTGCATATGCCAGTAGGGACTGTTATCAGACACCCCCCCCCACCCCACACACACTCCCCCCCCCCCCCCCCATATATAATTGGAGAGGCCAGATCACAAGGCAAGGTGCATGTGACCCAGTGTGAACAAAGACTATTGCCAATGACAGCGACGTATGTGGTGTAATATGTCATATCAGCTCTACACCTTATGACAATGGATCCACAAACAAAACCTCTCCTATCCTATATCACACCACAAACTTCATAATAGCCAGCCAGACTTGTTCAAAGGTTCCCGTTGGAATGGCTCTCCGACAATATACTGTAGGATAAAATAGGTCAAGTGTATTTTTCCTCCCTGAAAAGTTGTGGGTGTATTTGAAATGTATAGAAAGTGTCCTGTTCTATTTTCAGTGTTGTCGTTTCATTGATTGTGATGATAAGCATTTTGTGGTATGTAGGGTGTATTGGTATAAGCCCAGAATTTAGTCTCATTACAAGGTTCCTGTATCACAATTCCTAGGCCTAATTCATTGTTTAGTCACTGTGTTATGTCGCTAGACAACACTGCAGGAGAGGGACTGCGTGTGTACCCAGGCCATAGTCCATGGTACATGTACATGTGTGTCATCAGTTTATTGCAAACAAAATTTCCCATCATGAACTTCAGACCCGATCTGACCCAAATGTGTTTTGGCTTATCTTACTTGATCAGGTTGCATAACCTCTGAACCCATTTCAAGACCCATTCTGACTTGAATTTTGTAGGACTTGTGCTTCGAATTTGCATGAAAATAGAATTTCTAATGAACTGATAGTCTTTCCATTGTCTTATGACTCCAGCAATGTTGTTTGACCCAAGCTTCTTTGGGAACCTTCAAACTTGTTTTCAAGGTCACACGCGCTTCCTGTAAGGCTATGTCACATATATGTGCAGATTGTATTTTGTGATATGTTCCATCAGCAGATATCTTGGGCTCATCTGAACTACTGCAACCTGCCAGTTAGGTACCCAGGGGGTCAGTGGAAATTTTTCAGAAAGTGAGACTTAAATTTAGACCTATGTTTAAATATTATTATGACACTTTTTACCCCTCAAAATTAACTGTCTGCAATTAGAATCTTTACACAATTAAATTTGCAATTTTGCTGTGATAGAAATGGAGGGGTGTGGGGACAGGGGTAATGAAAAGGGGTAATTTAATCCAAGTGCAGTACATTATTCCCTGACCTAATACGATGTGGGTGACATCAAGTTCACATATATGCCTTTGTCATTTTGTTGCTTAGCAGACAAAATGTTCTATTGTGGTTACCACTTCATTCAAATGTAATTTATTTTCGCACATGGTGTACAACAAATGATTGTCGGTAACCAAGCAACACTTGATGCCAGGCATAAAATGTAGAGTACTTGTGCATCGCAAATGTTGAAAGAAACATTCACGTGGAACCACCAAGGGCATACTGAAGTAAACATGTCCGTGTAAAAATATCCAAGAGCATAGGTGTGTATGGACCAGGCAAACATACCAACAACTACATGACTTTTTTTTGCTTTGGATAGCTCTTTAAATTGATATAAAATAATAAAGGTTAATAAGCAATGTTTGTCAAGGAGTTGAAAATAGGTTTTAACATACCAGTATATTAAATAGAGTAAAATGGAAGGGGGTGGGTAGGGGTGAGAGGGTGGGTAGTGATACCAGTATATTAAATAGAGTAAAATGGAAGGGGGTGTGTAGGAGTGAGAGGGTGGGTAGTGATGAGGGATCTTCTCATGGCAGATCAAAATGGTTGAAGCAACAGGAGCTACAGTGTGACTGTCAGGACAGGAGCTACAGTGTGACTGCCAGGACAGGAGCTGCAGTGTGACTGTCAGGACAGGAGCTACAGTGTGACTGTCAGGACAGGAGCTACAGTGTGACTGTTAGGACAGGAGCTACAGTGTGACTGTCAGGACAGGAGCTACGGTGTGACTGTCAGGACAGGAGCTACAGTGTGACTTAGGACAGGAGCTACTGTGTGACTGTCAGGACAGGAGCTACAGTGTGACTGTTAGGACAGGAGGCAGTGTGACTGTCAGGACAGGAGCTACAGTGTGACTGTCAGGACAGGAGCTACAGTGTGACTGTCAGGGCAAGACAGAAGATCAGACTTTGAACTAGGCATGTTGGTACTTGGAAAGCTCTCACATTGAGGAGTTCCAAATACGTAATTCACACTTGAAGTAGTGTAGCAAATTAATCGGTGTATGGAATAACAAACATGCCAAAGTGGAAGTTTTTGTGGTCATTTTTGGTGGCCAAAACATAAAAAAACCCTTTTAATCTTTATACTTGTTTGCAGGTGTTAAAAAAAGAAAAAGGAAAAAAAAAGCAGTTGTATTATGTATAGTTGTAACTTGTTCCCTGTGGGGGTAGTGGTTAATAAATGTTTTAGGATCGGTACTACATGTGCAGTCATGTGATGTACTGATACAAATGTGTGCAGCTCAAACTGGCACACTGCGTGTAAGTGCAGACATGTGATACACACAGCAGATCAGGCTGCCTGGCCGGCCTCTCAGCTGTGTGCTGTCTATTTATATCAGTTCACAACCTTGTAAACAGGTGCTGCCAATGAAAACTAACTGGCATCCTACAAAAAGTGAAGCACATATGGGTCACAGGAAGTTCAAAACAAGTGTTGATATGCTTTGGATTTTGTGATATTGATCTGGGGCCCTGAGCCATGGCTCTTATGAAATATTTACTTTTAGTGTGTAAAGCCTCATTTACTGCCTCCTGAAAAATGGTGGATGTCAAAGTCCAAACAAGGGCTCATTGTGTGACGAGAGTACAAATCTGTTGTGCTGTGGCTCATGATGGTTACTTAGTATGTCATCATAAATTGCTTTACAATTTTTTTTGTGCCTCAGTGAAGTCAATGGACTGTGGGGGCAAAGTTTGAAAGACTGCAGTTTTGTAACAAAACAGCTTAACCTTTGTTGTCCCAGTATAAGGCCGTGTAATAAACAAGTGTGCACGGTGCTGACTGTTTTGCTCTAGTTGTTGATCAGCCATGTAAGACCTTCATTAAGTTGTATCCAGTGTAGGTTACATGTATGTTTATCTTTAACTCGACAAGCTTGAGGCAAAATGCAAAAAGGATATGAATGAGTTGCTTGTGGCAGGAAATGGTTAAGAGACTTGTGTTACAACTTATTTTGTGAGAACTGCAAGCAGTGAGTGTGGGACAGGGTTGTGTCATTGAAGGACAGGACGCATGGTCACACTGGCAAAATGACAGCTGGTGTTTATGTAAAGCTTAGTATGTTATGGAGTATTGCATTTCTGAATGGAGGCAGTGGGCCCACATTTTATATAAGGCTGTCCATATGTCACCAGAGTTATTGTCAGATGTAAAACTGCTCTACCCCTGGCCTAGTTGTGTCAAAACCTAGTTGATGGGCCACCAACCTCTGTGACCTTGACCTTTATCACATTCCTGTTAGGCTGCGTTGGTTGTCTTGTCGCTACACCATTGTACCACAATCACCACACACAAACAGCTCTGGAGAGCAGCAAGCAGACAGGGCGGATGTTTGCTGTTCGTGGGAAAGGTGTGCCTGTTTGTCTTGGGACTTGTATACCTTTTGTGTTTACTCAGTAGTGCTTGCGTGCCCACTTTAGTTTATGTGCAGATAACAACCACTCCATGTTGTCTCATTACTCATTGTACCAGTCAACTGTGCTCGTGGACACCACTGGACGTCTCAAAGTCAAATATTTTCTTCTTTTTCCCCATTTTTTTTTCTATCTCTTTCTTCAGATTTTTTTGTTTTTGTTTTTTTTTTTTTTTGTTTTTTTTTGTTTTGTTTGAATTTGATGTATACTCCGTCAGGGCCCCCTGCCCGGATCATTGCAGCTGTTGCAATCTGTATTAGCCAGGGGCAACTCTGTCAGCTGTGTGGGTACAAGTTGCCATTATGCATGTGTACTAAGTGCATTCTGTTCCAAGAGAAGAACAATGTCTCATAAATGGGCCTGATCCAGGTGAACCAGAAAAGGTGACACAAAAATTAGATGGGTCAAGAGCACATTTGTGCCTGTTAGTGTGGCTACATAAATCTTTCACAGAACAGTAATGATAAATTACCACTCCTCTCCCTACCCCCCCCCCCCCCAACTGTTATGGCAGTGCTCCTACCAACAATAAATTTAAAGGTTGTACTGCCAGTTGAAAAAAAAGCTGTATTCAGATGATGTTCTGTACCTAGTTTGTTTGTGACACTTAAGTGATTGAGTGACCTGATCAAGCAGTACATTAAAGCTGATTGATAGACTCTGCTACCCTCGAATTATACATTCACAGCCATCCTCCTTGATGGCTGTCCCATTCACCCACACACGTCCAGGAACCTGGGTGAGGGAGGAGGCAGCCAGTGACCTTAGAGCCTGGAGATATCAACAGAGATGAAAGACTAGGCAATCTGATCCCATCTTCTCTGTGTGTATATGTGTGTGTGTGTGTGTTCACACTACTTTGATTTTATTTTTGGAATTGACATATGCATTTTTGCACATCTGAAATACATCTGAAATGTGCATTCAGACTGTTTACCTGACTGTTTACCTGACTTCCAAAATAGATGGAGCTGGATCATTCACACTGTAAGGTTTAATTTTAAGATTCACCTACCAAATTGGGGAGCTTGTACATGTTTCATATTAAGTCAACATGCACATTTTTCATTCACGCACACAAGAAAACTTTTGCAAGTAGACACTGGTGGTTACCATCTGCAAAAATACCACCTCCATCAGTAGGCTTTGCTTTGGGAAGTGGCTTTCACATTCTTAACGATTGTCCTCACAGGAGACTGCCAGGCGATTGTCCTCACAGGAGACTGACAGGCTAGTGTCCTCACAGGAGACTGCCAGGCGATTGTCCTCACAGGAGACTGCCAGGCTAGTGTCCTCACAGGAGACTGCCAGGCGATTGTCCTCACAGGAGACTGCCAGGGTAGTGTCCTCACAGGAGGACTGCCAGGCTAGTGTCCTCATAGGAGACTGTCAGGCTAGTGTCTACACAGGAGGACTGCCAGGCTAGTGTCCTCACAGGAGCACTGCCAGGCTAGTGTCTATACAGGAGGACTACAAGGCTAGTGTCCTCACAGGAGACTGCCAGGCTAGTGTCTATACAGGAGGACTACAAGGCTAGTGTCCTCACAGGAGACTGCCAGGCTTGTGTCTTCACAGGAGGACTGCCAGGCTAGTGCCCTCACAGGAGACTGCCAGGCGATTGTCCTCACAGGAGGACTGCCAGGCTAGTGTCTTCACATTTTCCTGCTTGATGAATGATTATTGATAATGTTACAGTTTTGCATAGCTTTATATTTTGTATACATTAAAAGTGCAGATGGTTTATGATAAGTGCCTCTATCAGCAGCTTCCAAAGATAGGAAGTGAATATACAATGTAAGGGGCACATTGAGGAGAGAGTTGATAGCCAGTGGTGCATATCATTATATTTGTAGAGCACATTGTTATTGCTGCTTTATCTAATACACATCCTAAAATGCTACATCTGGAATTAATATTAATGATGATAAATCACCTCCAAATACCCAGTCAGGCAGCTGAATAGACCCGTATCTGGGTTGTGTTGATGGAAGGCAATATCTAGGGATTATGAATAATGCACAGATAATAAGCAGCTCCTGGCTGGCTAAATGGGGAACTGTCAGCCGCCTTGTCCTTCTTGTTCCTGGCCCATGTCCATGATGGAAGATGCGCCACAGCAGGCTTAGCTTTAAACAGTACGCTCAGGCTAGCCATATGCTTGACTTCAGGGAAATTTCTTTCATAGGAATTATGGGGAATCTGAAACAGATGGCATTTGTTTGAAGGTGTCAATTTGTGCCATGGAAATGAAAGGGGTTAATGTGCAGTATGCAGCACTTCTCAATGACACCAGTGAATGGGAGATGGAATGCTAAAATGGGTGGAGCTGCAATTAATTGGAAGGGGAAGTCCTTAACCCTTTTGCCATGTGTTGATTAAGTGACATGCACTACTGTAGTAACCATGGAAGCCAAAGAGTGGAGGCTTCATACCTTGCAGTATCACTTACAACGACGGGATGATCATGTCTGGGGTATTTACAGCTATTTGGTTCAAACTAGCGTACATTGTAGGAAGTTGTTTATGTCATCCCATGATAAATTTACCACAGACACTCAGCAAAAAAAAAAGAACAAAATAGGTAGAATATACAAAAAAAGAAGCTTGACATTTCAGACGTGCACAAAACAGGGAGAGTCAAGTTCGCCAGTGGTTTTACCTTACCCTTTGCCAGTGTGTACATATCATGTGGTACCATGAGATGTTGTATTATAGATTATTATGTATGTTTTATACAGGAACTGAGTGTCACTGACGATACAGTATTGGAAGAGCACAATGAAGACCCAGCATTGGTTCAGATGCGCCTTATTGGAGATGGTGGTGAGTATATGTTACATTTCATCTCTATTCCGGTAAATGTATTTTCACGGGCACAAATTTTCATGGTTTTTACAATATAGGCATTTAACTGCAGTTTCACTGACTATTTTGGACTTGGATGCTATAATACCAATGTTATAATGTTGCATCATTGTGTTTTTATTTTTATGATTTTGTGCAATTAGCAAACTTAGGAAAAATAACAATACAGTGAAATTAAATGAATTTACATTATTCCCATTGATGAGGTGCTTTTTTTTCATGATTGTTTCATGCTGTAAATTAACTCTTTAAGTGCCAAATTTTAGACTGAGTCAATAGCTTTTCCCCGCGCACATTGGGTGCAATGTGCCCAATGCATGCGGAGAAAAGCTGTTGACGGAGGATATTTTCTGTGCAACTAGATGCATGCTGGTACTTCAATGAAAGGTCTTTCTACGAGGAATATGAATCTGATGATAATTCAGACCAGTTGCACTTTGGTAGATCAAACCTCAGACGTTATTGGCACTGAAAGAGTTAATATTCATAATGGAACCCTATTGTTCAAGCCGTATGTCCCTTGCACTGGGCAAGGAGAATTAGATTATGATAATGAATTTTTTTTAAAAACTTGCATGACACTATTGATGCTGTTAAAATTTTTCAATCATTTTTTCCATGGACACCTGAAAATGAAAATTTCTTATGTCACTCCACACTGCAAGCAGTATCCACAATTTTCATTGTGTATGCTAAGTGACATAATGGTTTAATTGTCTACATGAATATAACATGCAACAGTGTCATATTCATTTATTTGTGTTGTATCTCTATTTTGCATGGCCAATATTGTGTTATATCAGCTGTACAAAGTGGCTGGGCCAGCCAGGCTTGCTTCTGGGGCCTCACGTTTACTTTTACCTTGACAGCTGCCAAAGTTGAATGTTGTTTTGAATGTAAATGTACTGCCTCAATGATCAGACCTTGTTTGTGGTAGAGGTTTGCTTTTAGTAAACATAGGAGCCAGAGATTTTATCAGAATCCATTGGTTCTGTGCAGACAAAGTGCTTGCTGAACCATACATAACTCTTGAGTGAGGGCAGTAAGATAAGCATGCTTTCCAAGTAAGCTGGCAAGTCCATGATACCAGGGTTTTCCCTGAAGTCCTATGTACCTGTAAGCTTTCCTTTGAAAGTTGTGACTAAGGAAGAATATAATTTTCTTGCACCTGAAGACAGCTATACAATGCCATGTGAAACTTAGCCTTGTAGTGTGTTCGTGATTTTCTAGCAAAATTTATATAAGAAATAGTAGTCTGTAACACTCAAAATTTAACCCTTTCAGTGCCCAAAAAGTCTTACGTTGATTTACTTAAGTCAAACAAATCTGAATTATCATTGGCATCCTAGATTCATAATCCTCGTAAAAGACCTTTCATTCAAGTACGAGTATGCATACAGTTCCAGAGAAAATACCCCAGGTCAACAGCTTTTCTTGGCGCACATTGCGCCCAATGTGTGCTGGGAAAAGCTGTTGACTTAGTTCAAAATTTGGCACTGAAAGGGTTAATAATCTCACAGAATCTGAGGACATGCAAGTTTCAGCTATATTGGATGAAAGCCCTCTGAGAGGCAGTTTCTGAGCATATGATCAGGTGTTAGTGTAACTGAAGGTCAACAGATTATCTCAAACCAGACATGTTATGTCTGGAGGTTGGGAGGGGGAGCAGTTAAAAAGAAAAAGCATGTCAGAGATTTATATATGTACATGGCAAATATTGTCTACAGGTAGAGGAAATCTAGTACAGCTTGGAACATTGGAATTTCAGATAAAGCAACATTCATTCAAGCGTGTCTTAGCTTACAAAGTATTGAGGAGCACTCTCAACAAGTGTGGAACAAAAGTGGCTTTCAAGAAGAAAATGCTGAAGGGCTTTTGGATTTTTTAAATATTTTTTTACTTATTTTGTGTGGCAACCCACGCTTGTTTTTGCTCTTTTTTTTTTTGACACAGTGCAATCCCCAGGAATAAAAAACCCAACAGCAAAATAGTGATGACACACCCTCCCCCGATTTTTCCCCAAAGCTCCATCTGCAGGTTTAACTTGAAGAGCAAGTGCAGTGGACCAGCAGCAGGGAAATAATAGAGTGGTACAGTGGTCAAAGGTGGTAACCACAGCAGTCAAATTGTAAGCATTGAAGGGACACACTTGGCTGCTCAACCTTGGCTACAAGATTGACCCAAAGGCGCACAGAGCTTTATGATTGAGACGGCTTAACTCTTTCCATACTATTGTCACAGGCCTTGGTCAGTGGTTCTGGCACTGCCTGGCAAGTAATGCTGCAGCTGCTGTAAGGGCAGCTGCAGCATGACTTGCCAGGCAGTACCAGAACCAGTGACTCAAGACTATAGGCATATTGGTAGTTGAAGGAAAGCTCTTTTCATGAAGAATTTAAATATGCAATTGTCGTCTGAAATCTAGGTAAATATACGGAAAAATCAGGGACTGGTATGGAATGAGTTAATACTGATGGCCATATTTCATTGCTTTTCAAGCATATGTATGCACCATTGCCTGACCTGGTTTTTGGTGGTAGAATATAAATGAGCCGATTCAAGGCGGACCTCAGCTGAAAAAATGCATGGTCAGTGAACAGGACCTACGTGATGTGGAAATGGTGTTATATGGCTTAATTTAGCATTTGAATACCCACCTTAATGCAGGCTTTTATATGCATTTTATATCAAGCGTCACAAAGCACTATATAGATGTGTATGAATTGTGAATTCAAAACCAGGCATACATGGGGATAAAGCCACTTACCTGTAGGTTTAGCAGATGTGATTGTGTCAACAGAATAGTGTATGGTGTGGCAATCAGGCCCCAGTGAGCAAGTGTGTACATACATTACTGGTCTGTATACATTATTGAGGTGGATTACATGTAAAGGTCATTATGTTTCTGGTGGATTGCAAAGTTAGGCTAGGATGCATGGACTAAGAGGCATGTGAAATAAATTATTCAAGGTTAGTGCTAAAAAGTTAGGGGAGGGGACACAACAATAACAAAAGCAACAAAAAGATGTATGTGAAAAAAGTTCAAGGGCTCAACTTTGACAAAATCAAACCAAGATTATGAATTCCATGGCAGCTGATCATTGATTTCATACAATTTATAAGTATAGATAAAAACCAATGTCAGTTATTAGAGGAGAAGGTCATGGTAGGTAATCTCAAAATGATAAGTGTGTGAAAACGTTTGACAAATGACAATTGGCCGCCTTGCCCCAGTCCCCTGGCAGCAATTCAAATACCAAACAAATGTGGGTTAAAAAAAAAATATTCAGTACATCTATCATAGAAAGAGTATCTGCAGGGGAAAGGAAGAACTGAGAGCCAAGTAGCATAGAATTCTGAGAAAGTGTCACAACAGGAGGCAGTGTTGTAGAGTGTACTGAATTGAGTGTAGTGTGGTGTAAGGTAGTGTAGTTTAGTGTAGTCTAGTTTAGTACAGTGTGATTTAGTGTAGCAGTGTAGTGTTGTATAATGTAGTGTAATGTAGTATAGGATAATGTAGTGTAGCATAGTATGATGTAATGTAATATAGTGTAGCATAGTGTAATATAATACAGTGTAGCATAGTGTAATGTAATGTAGTATAGTATAGTGTATGGTACAGTTTAGCATAATGTAGTGTAATTAGTGTAGTGTAGTATAGTATAGTATTATGTAGACTAGTATAGTGTAATTAGTGTAGTATAGTGTGGTGTACTTAGTGTAGTATAGTATAGTATAATGTAGACTAGTATAATGTAATTAGTGTAGTATAGTATAATGTAGACTAGAATAGTGTAGTATAGTATAGTATAATGTAGACTTGTATAGTGTACTTAGTGTAGTATAGTATAGTATAGTATAGTATAGTATAGTATAGTATAGTATAGTATTGACTAGTGCAGTGCAGTATAGCACAGTACCATACTGCATTGTCCCCTACTGTACAGCACTGCAACCATTACAACTGATTCCATGACACAGAAGGCAAGCCCAAGGTCAAACCATGCTCTCCTATTCTTGTGTACAAGCTGAAAGTGTGTACCTGCATGGAAATGACTGTCACACACGTGTTTGGGTGGCAATAGAGACAGATGCATGTCTTATTTTTTTTATTTGAACAAAATGGTGTTTATCACTGTGAAAAAAAAATAGAACAGGGATGTGTTGATAACACAAAAAGCTTAGAAATTTGTCAGAATCTTGCAATCCATTTTACGTTTTACTGTATTTGTTTGTTTCCATTTTGTGATGAAACAAGTGATTGTCCTTTATAATTTTAATATACCTTGTAATGCCCCCCCGCCCCCCCCCCCCCCCCAATTGACATTTACCTATGATCTATACTCAGTCAACTGGGTGCTAAACAAGTTAACAAACAGGCTAAGCATTTGTAAAATGGTTTTTTATTCTGGGGTTTTATATCAGGGTCACCTGACAATAGATGTGACAGGACTTGAAATCTTGTTTACGGCCAAAGTGATGGTGTTCGTGTTTAACTACCACACAGCTACAGGTTTCTGACCCAGATATCTTGGGACAGAGAATGTATGGGCTTTGCTGGTGTCAGAAAATTTGATGTGCTCTTATTGTTGCTGTTGCTGTGATGATAAATGTGGACAGCCTGCCAGGCAGGGTATAGCCAGGGTTTTTGACATAGAGCAGAGCAGTTTAATGTCGGAGTCTAATGTTAAAGTTGTAGCAGGGTGCCAACACCAACAAATTTTGATGCAACTTGGGCCACCAGACCACCTTTGCAGTTAATAGCTATCGGTGCACATCAGTGACTTTGAGGGTGTAGTTTACAATACAATACATACACACATCATTCCACCCCACGGAGCACAGTAATAATACCTCTTACAAGTCTCTTGGGTTGTGTCCAGCTTGTAAAGCCTATAAACTCATGGAACTGATCTGCATGATCAACAGGATTTTAAAAATAACTCTTGTGCCCCTACTGCTGTTGATTTGTAGGGAGGGAGGAACAGGAGGGATGTGACGCAAAGGTCACGGACAGTGTTAATGACTCTTTAATGAGATGAGGTTTGGATCATTAAGATCATGCATGCACTTCAGGGCAAGAAATAAATCTGGTGGGTTCAGTGTTGTGTAAGCTTGAATTCACCAGTGAAGAATGAAAGTATATACTTGAAGTAATAAATAATTAAGAGTGATTCATAACTGTACATGTACACTGTTTATTGCATGTGATCCTAACAAAAGTAATCCCTACAAACAGCCCAAGCTGTGATTATCAGTACTGGTCCACAACTTGCGCGTTAACTCATTCCATACTATGGTGACAGGCCTTGGTCAGTGCCAGAACCACTGACTTTAGACTATAGGCCTGTTGCTACTTGAATGAAAGCTCTTTTCATGAAGAATTTAAATATGCAATTGTCGTCTTAAATCAGGTAAATATACAGAAAAATCAGGGACTGGTATGGAATGAGTGAACCAAGCCACCACTGAAAACGGCATGATTTTTGGACCGCACACCTGTTTGATGGCAATTATCTCATGGGTTCCATTATGGGCATTGTCAAGGACACACCAGGATGAATGACACATGAAAAAATAGGGAAAAAAAGCATGAACAACACACAGTGGTCACTAGAACTGAGTTATGAATTGGACCCTCCCTGGCTATATATAAAGATTGGCCCATTTTTGACTGTCTATACTGGTTCCCTGCACTGTTCATTAAAAAATATGGCTCTTTTTGGGGTGTCAAAATTAATTAAAATCACTCATGCGTTTCTTGTGATTATTTGGACCACCATTGTTATGTAGATTACAGGAATTTACAGACTACTTTTGTGATTTATTCCCAGCAATGATCAACTGTCCCCAATTTTCTGGTTTGTTTTTATTTTTGCAGAACTAGTTATGGTCAATTCTGTACAGAAGTTGTCCTAACATACAGGGGGAAAAGAAAAGTGTGGAAACTTAAATACATTTAGACATATTGAAATATCAGCAGGCATTTTATAGTGCACAAGACCAACTGCAGCTGATACGACCTTGACACTATCCCCTAATGTATCATGTCAAAGGTCATCTTGGACCATGGTGATGACTGCCTTAGGGTTCAATTTGTAGTGGAGTATCCCATTTTTGTATGGTCTTTTCATCTGTTTGTCAACGATGAAAACTTTGAATATATATTTATTCACTTCAGATTATAGGAGTGTAGCTGAACAAAAATTAAAACAAAATAGTGGTACTATGTGAAAATCCAGAGATGTAAGCTGTGTCCGTGTGCCTTGATGGCCACTAGGAGAGCTGGTCAGACCTGGGGAATGTTTGAGTGTGTTTTATGCTCCAATGTGGGTCTGTGAATGGGGAAGCAGCCATTACTTTAGGCTGTAAATATAATTTAGTGGCGCGCAGTGAAGGTCCAGCAAGGATGTCTGGTGATTGATGGCATAGAGGCCATTAAGGTTACTGCTGCCTTCTTGCCTTGCTGGCTGCTAGACAGAGCGGCCTGCCTGTGTGGATACATGTTAATGAAGGGTAGTTGCCGCAATATACAGTGCTGTGACAGCCACAGTGATTAGTCCCCCACTTGCTGCACTAAGGCAGCCCTGGCAAGATTATACCTACATATTTGCCTAGCAGAAATAATCTGTTGCAGGAAATAGTAGATCTCTATGGACAGTATGGTTAGATTAAAAGGAAAACTGGTTTAATGAGCGACATCAGGGAACATCTACCCAATTTTTGTCTCATTGTTTGGTGGGGATTTCGGAAGTCATTAGTGTTGAGCCCCTGGCACTGGTAAATAGCATGGTTTCCTCAAGTCCCTTCTTCCTCCCCCCCCAGCCAGCCAATGCTACACATTTACTAATATATATATATATATATATATATATATATATAGGGTATTAATTATCAGGAAGGGGGAGTCATGTACAGTTAAAAGTCATTATTGATCAATGAAATTATTAGTTTTGACGTAGCATGAGGCATGGACAGAAGCTTGGGACTGGCCAATCTATAGTACTACATACACTTCATAACCACTTTACAGCTGGCTGACAATTAAAATAGGCACGTCAACTGTAGCAGATGTATCACCTCATTATAGTCCTCAGTCATGAAATTATGTTGATAAAGTGTACTATGGAAACCTTGCATGGCTAGAAGGAATGCGTCATTCATCGCCTCGGGCAATGATCGCATGACAGTTTAGAATTCAAACAGGCTCACTTTCTCAGTTTCTGTGTTGTGGACACCCAACACAGGGGGCTGTCCACTTGCCCAGATGAGACACAGATCATGTTGTGGGTTGTGGGTTAAATCGTGACAGATGTGTAAGCATATCACATCAATAAAATACATCCCTCAAATCGAGGATTGTCTTCTGTTTATGCTGGTGGTTAGGGCAGAGATAACTTGCAACAAAAATGTCTGACTGCTGACAAAATGGACACTATATATATTGTGCATACATCTTTTCAAAACCACAGAGAGATCTGCTAAGTAACTACATTGTTTACATGCATATTATCAAGTGTGGACTTTGGATATATCATTTGGGTTTGTCATGGTTTCAGTTAAACAAAGGCATTCTGAAAAACAAATTAATCAGTTCGACAAATCAGAACTGAGAAGAGCAACAAAACCCGTCCAGAAATGTGTACCACTTTTTACAAGTGTTTTACACTGCACAGGATGTAAGCATTTACTTCGATCAGAAAAAAAAGAGACCTGCCACACACAAAAAGCCCAGTTTTGACAAGCAAAACAAATGTAGGTCAGGATATTGTTGGAGTTGATTGTGAGGTCATTAGGACCTGGGTGTGGATGGTTCACAGTCTTGGCATAACTGTGATATAAGCCATTTGTTATGATTAAGCAGGGAGTTGCTTCAGCCCTGCTAGCAATCAGAGGCAACCAGAAAAAGGTACATGATCTGGGCTGAGCCACAAGACAGAACAGCCTGAAAATAGCACCTTGTCCAGACAGAACAAGGCTCTTTGCAGTGAGCATAAAGGCGTTAAACGTGCCCGCATGAGTGACTGGGAATGCTTATAATGAGAGCAGAGAGCATGCATGGCCAGGTCATTTGAATAACAAAGGCTAGTGGTAGCCTGGCCTGGCAGACCACAGCACAGCACAGCATCTGCTCTGAATTAGGTCATTGACACTGTAGGCTCATGGCGGCAGACCTAAGGATAGTACTCTCACAGTGTGCTCCAGAAACATAGGTAAGAGCTCAAAGATCTATTGCCTTTTGTGGTCAGCTATACAATAATCACCGGGGTAGGTGCTCAGGTTGTTTTCATCTGGAATTGTTGGGGTAATTGTGGTTTAGACGGGCTAGACTACGTTGCCGGGCTCTTGCGCTACAGAGGGCAGCTGGAATACAACATAACGTATATCCTCCAGCCCATTGTATGGGACCAGCTTGTGGCGGCAACCACATACAAACTGGAATTTGGAGTGTCAAACCTGGATATGTGGAAATTTTCAAGATGTATCTCACCCTGGAACATCAGATAGGGGCACATTAGAGGAATATTTGTATGCAAACAGAGGGAATGAAGCAGTCTTTGTCAGGGCCACAGAGATTATGGCGGGTACCATGTCTGCTTGTCATTGTGAGGTAGGGGCAGGCGGGCAGGTGACCTCATCCCATCACAAGTGCTGACTCAAGAAACACACAATCTAGCCTTCTGTTCTTTATATCATTGCCAGCCCTTTGTTTGCTGATTCACTTCACATTGCATCTACATCCGTGAACACTTGAACCAGGTTACCTACTACTCTAGCACTCTGTAGCTTAGCTCCACAGATCCTGTTTCACTTTAGAAAACAACTCAAAGTAACCGAGCCATCTGCGTGGGGCTGGATTTCTGCCACATGTGGGCCCAGCCTGCTTTGGACTCCCCACTGCCTCAGGTTTATACATAGGTGTTTTACACATGATATAGAGAAAGAGAAAAACTGGAAACAAAGAGTGACCTTGAAGGACAGTGATGTCTTTGACGCCCTACTCATGTGCTCAAATTTCTACTGTTGTAGTGGTTGACTCCATACTGAAAGGCATTGATGTTGGGATTACGCCACGACGGAGATCTTGCAAGGAGAAAGATAGCAACCAGCAGCACCAAATCACTTCGGTAAGTTGAGACACATTTCTATGATTTCTGTCAGTATAATTGATGTTACGGGCCCACTGTGACAAGCTTTTTATGTAGGTCATTAATTTAATACAAGTCTGAAGTGGCACACAGCTTTTCCCTGCACACTCAACAGCTTATCGATTACGTAGTATGTTGTTTGTAGAACCTTTGCATTTATCGCTGAATAGAGTGATACGCAAACAGGGAGAACAACACAAAGTAGGCCAAGGTAAAGGCCGCAGATCTCGCCTGGCCAAGGACCTACAGCATATCATACAGTGCTACATGCATGATGTTGATTGGAGACCGACCCTTTTGCCAGCAAAAAGTGGTCTTCCTCTGCAGGTGGTCCTAAAATGTAGATAGATTTTAAGACAGAAATGTAATCAGGTATGATTAAAAATGGTCTTAGAAAGACTTGTAGTCGCCCTTGGGAGATGGTCTTTATAGCAGGTGTGACTGTATATATAATTATGTTAGCGATGACGACAGTTGGTGGCATTTGGCTTTGTTCCTAATACTCAGAAGGATCAGGTCTGGTTTGCTGGCCAGTTAAGCTTTTGTATTCAACCAGGTATGTCAATAGCAGTGGCGTAATGGTGCGGGCAAACCTGCGTGTAGCCAGCCCGACAATTGATGCCTTTGCAGCTAAATCGGAGAGCATTGAAGTGGTGAATCAATGGGGGTCACCAAGCCATATTTACACTCACAATGACGGTCTGTTTACTCGTGCTCGCTTCTATTTTGGAGACCGTAGAGGATTTTTTGGTCACCTTTGCTTGGGCATTTTTTTTCATTAAGGTGTTTTTTTATTGAAGAGAGAAAAGGGCAACTAAGGGACAGGTTTGTGCTGGGAATTTGAGGCACTTGCTATTGTGATGTACACGTTTGAAAAAGATAAAAAAAAAAAGTCTCATTGATCGTGTTTGTTGATTTGCGATTGTACTTAGTGGAGTAACGTGAGTTTACTCAGTCACACAACTGTAAAATGTGTCTGTGTGGGCAGTCTAGCGAGCTGTTTGTCCCATAATTCTGACATGGTTCAGTGGTGTGAATGCTGAACATGCTAATGCACGGCCCATAGTGAAGAGAGGAAAAAAAGTGAAGCCCTCCCCCCCCCCTTTCCAGTCTATCTGGTGGTAATGCTCCAGGAAGCACATAGAGATACAATAGTGGAAACTGCTTTCTATGTACCTTAATGGGCGGGAGCAGTGTAACATTACTTGCTGTAAGCCCATTGAGTTGCCATGGTAACGGTGATCTAATCTGCTATAATAGGGTTCCTCATGCAGACAAAGTGAATTAGAATCAATATTCTCCGGCTTCAGATGGTTGTAGGAGAACAGATTGCAAAATCGATAATGGAATATATTGTACTAGGCCTGTCACCTTTCTTCAGTGGCTTGGCTTTACTCGCACAGGAAATTTCTTCTCCAGTTGGTGGCCGACAGGCTTTGATGACTTTGTCCAGAAAGAATTAATAGGGTAGCCTTGAGTGCATATGGTAAATGCACATTAGTACATTACAGGTGTGCAAAACAGATCAAGGTTGATCTCATAAAGTGGATGATCATTATTGATTATTGCAGTGGTGGGTTTACTGTAATAGTTGATACATGTATTTAATGTTTAATTGATTAATGGTCATTAATGTCCATAAATATTGTCGTACATATTAATTGATAAAGAAAAGTGATGGAATTTTACCTCACCGATCACAGTGAAATATTACTTTAAAATAATTTCAGCAATGTGATACAAAAAATAAGAATTATATCTAAAAACCATTTCGACATTTTGACAATAAAAATGATAAAAATACATGCATATTTATGAGACCTGTTTGAAGTCCAATGTATACCAGGCCTATTGCGATATCTTGTCAGTCTTTGATCTTTGCCTGGAGAGTTTTATCAAAGTTGTCCCAAGTGCAACTGTACAGGCAACCAAGCGACTGACAGGTAATCAATGTACAGAGTGACATATTATCCTGGGAAATTGATTGACATTGCTTTGCCATATGGCTGTGATGTCACCTTTGGACAGATTGTTTATTTATTCAACCACTTAGGGATGGTTCAACATTTTCATCATTTTTGAATTAGTACTTACAGTACGCAAGGGGGGAGGGGGGTAAATAGGTCTGTACACTTTCACAGGATATGGAAAATGATGGTCAATTTTTGGCCTCTTTTGTGCAATTTTGCTATGATTTGGGGGGGAAATCATCATTTTTAAAGTACTAATTTGGCGGGAGGGAGGGGGGTCATGAAATTTAGTACCCTAAGTACTAATTCAAAAATGATGATAATGTTGAACCATCCCTTAGAGATTGAGGGTGTTGATCACGGTTCGTTACTGTAATTTTGCATATACACACTGACATACTCACATGTCTGGGCATATTTTGTGCATTCAGCTCAAACATACTGGTTATGTTATTTGACGTAATTTGCTCACAGGCAAACCCAGGGGTTTTTTATGCTGTACAGTTTTGATCACCAAATGTAACCGTGGTTGTGATCGCTTTTATCGATTAAGTACAGCTGCCAGTGTTTCCATTTCTGGCCTTGCCCAGTGTCAGCAGGTAAAATTCAATATTTTAGAAGGACTGTATGAAAGAAAAACATGTAAAGTACATAGCCTGGTGAGATCATGACTGCTGTCACATCTGTAACATGTAGAGCAGATAGCCTGGTGAGATCATGACTGCTGTCACATCCGTAACATGTAGAGCAGATAGCCTGGTGAGATCATGACTGCTATCACATCCGTAACATGTAGAGCAGATAGCCTGGTGAGATCATGACTGCTGTCACATCCGTAACATGTAGAGCAGATAGCCTGGTGAGATCATGACTGCTATCACATCTGTAACATGTAGAGCAGATAGCCTGGTGAGATCATGACTGCTGTCACATCCGTAACATGAACAACAGATAGCCTGGTGAGATCATGACTGCTGTCACATCCACAACATGGAGTAGTAAAGCAGACACATTATCAGGTGGCCATCGTGTCCTCGTGCAAACATAAATGTGGCAGATGTTTAGATGTTTGCAGATCACTTTGGGAACCAAGGTAGACACAGTTGTACCTTGACAGGACTGTCCTGACAGCGTTGATCAAATTCCTCTTTGTGGTTGCTTATTGCATGGCAGAGTTCATGCCTTGTCCCAGATAATAAAATGTTGTGTGAGGATGACATGGTAGTGGCTTTTTGAACCTCCATGTGGGAATAAATGAGGGAGGGGTGTGAAATAAAAGACTTCAGTGTGCTGTTCCAGTGATTTGCCAAGGTGTTCATGGTTTAGGGCTACAGAAATGTTAGCAACACACAAAAGAGGCTTTTTGGCAGTACTGTTGCCAGAACAATCGACGTGCATAGTATTTTGTCCACACAGTCTGTTATATTTTTGTGCACTGATGCATTAGACATTATTGGCTCAGATTGTCATGTTAATGTGCTACCTGCATAGTGTACATTTCCATCACAAAGAGTCATTCCAGGGGGGCTGGCAACCACTTGTCTGTATTGTGTAAATGAGAGAAAGGGCTAAGGTCATTGCCGTATTCTCGAGTCATGATGTTAACTGAAGCGCTGTCAAAAGCAGCCCAGCAAGAAAGCTGGCCAAGCACCTAATTGGAATAGAGCTTTCATTTTACCACTGGCTATTTGAGACAGCCAGACAATGCGCTGGCTATTCAGACCTGATGTTTTGTACACCTAAGCTATTGCTTGGGATAATTACCGAGCTGGATCAGGCAAGGTGGGGTTAGCCCATTATCAGCATTGATTCTAAACGATCTGTCTTGTGCACTGCCTGTCCACATGTGTTTATGCAGTCAGCAGAGCTCTGCACTTTGCCTTCCTGGTAAAACGTCAGCAGACCAGGATATTTATAATACATATGTGTGTGGTTACTACCAGTGGCTATAAGGACCTAACATTGTTTGCTTTGTATGACATACGGCTGATACGTTTAGATGACTTAGTCACATGATAGCCTTTTTTAGATTGGCTAAGATGAGAACGGGGTCACAGACGTAAAGGTCATGTGGACTTTAAACACCTTCCGCTGATGTTGTATTCTGGAGACCCCATTTTCATAAATCTGTTAGTGGGCTGAGAGGAATATTGGAGTGTGCCAAGCAGCACTGGGTGATTGTGTTACCTCAATGGACTGCCGGATCACATACGCATTAACCTCCGGTGCCAAAAAGATGAACAAGATTGTAGCCTCAGTCAGAACTCACACTAAATAGTAGGATATTATTCATTGTTTAGACTAACAGGATCTGCAAATAGCCAGCGTGACAAGTCTGGTGTTTCACTGTTACAGGGACGCTATACCCGCAATCGCAGCCAAAGCCCCAGCCATCCGCCAGTGGTACAGCGAACATCGGCAAGGGGCAAAGGCCGATTAAGGAATACCACAGAGGCTACCACTCAGGAAACAGAGAAAGGTGAGTGTGTGATATTTTAGTTTCTTTCAGAAGATTTTGATTAAAGGACTGCTGTTTTAAGATGTATGTTAAAAGAGAAAGTTGGCTCAGTCTCTTAACCATTTCCCCCTTAAAGTGACCAAAACTGACTGGAGGTAAAGTGTCACCTGTTTCAACGATTTTTAACTTATTTAGTATTTAAAAAAAAAACAACAAATAAAATGAATGGAAATAATAGGCAAGCCGTAACGGGGGGGGGGGGGGAGCAGGTAAAAGTCTCATTTTGTGGAAAAAACATATGACATAGCCATAGTAAGAGTATGGCAGAAGCTGAAGGATGGAACACTTTAACATCAGCCAAAGGAGCTGGGAACACAAGTGTCACAGTGGTAACTATACGCACATGTGCACCCGATAGACAAGGGTCTCTACTCTACCAAAGTAGGGGGGGGGGAAGTATAAATAAATTATTAATCTTAATAAGCGCACAGTTTGCTATGAAAATGCATCCACTAAAGCTAAATAAATTGTAGATCCTACATGTAATAATAAATTCTACCACTCGTTTGAAAACTATGGGGTATTTTGGGGGTTCTTTCTTTGAAAAAAAAAAATGAGGCAGTGTGCTTATTAGGGAATGTGTGCTAATTAAGATGAATACAGTACATCTTTTTATGTGTGTCAAGTTGGCCTGTAACTTTGAATGAATACAAACGGTTCAGTGTGTAGTGGTATGCAGAGGGTGGAGATATACCTACATGTGGGTTACAGACAGTGCTTGGTGTGGTATGCACTGTCGACTGTGTTGTCATGCAGCAGAACAGAGCACATTCTTACAGCGACCCACCCGCTGGTTAACCAGCGCAGCATGGCCACATAGCTGGTGTGAAGCACAGACAGCTAGTAGCGTGTGTTCATGCACCAGTTGGCCGACAGCAGCGGCATTTCAGTGGTCTGTGCATGACACTTGGCAGCAACAGCACCAAAGCCACAGTGGGTTTCAATACAAAGAGTAGAAGATTTAACTGTGAACAAGCCTTATTGACAAACTGGATCGTTTATTCGTGTGGACGCTTTCTTGATAATAGAGTGAGCTGTCAGTGTGACATGATAAAGGCCCAGGTATGTTTGAGCCAGCTCAAAAGTCTCCTGGAGAGACAGCTCTGGAGATAAAGAAATGTAGGTCAGCATGTTTACAGCAGAGCTTAGTAATGAGTCCGCGATTTGTGGCAAATATTGACATGGCTGGGGTTATGTGACCATAAAGTGATGAGGGAACAAACAACTGTATGGCTGTATGGCACGAAGTATATCCTTCTTCAGGGCCACTTGCTCTCAGTCAGGACTGCCCACCTGCCCCCCCCCCCCCCCCCAAGAAACACATGATGAGATCAGAAGTAAGCATATGGATTAAGTACATTAAAACAAAAACAAATGAAGCTGAATCATAGAAGTTTTTTTTTTTTAAAGTCGATAGAGGTTACTTAGAAAAGAGAAAAAAATGGCTAAAACCCTGTTCACGCAGCTAAAATTTAGTGCATTTTATTTGTAAGACTTGTGAAAGTAGCGTTCAGACTAGCTAAAATTCTGCCACAATCGGTTATGAATGCGCAAGCCGCTTCCAAAAGGAAATCCTACTGATGGAGGTGGTATTTTTGGGGATGTTAACTGGTAGTGTCAATGTCCACAAGTTCTGTTGTGTGTGTGAACACAAAATGCGCATGTTTGCCAAATATTGCACATATGCAAGCCTACCTGTTCAGTTGGTGAATTCGAAAGTTACACTTTACAGTGAACAATTCATCTGCATTTATTTCGGAAGTCCGGTAAACAGTCTGAACGCACATTTCGGATGTCTTTCAGATGTGCAAAAATGTGAATGTTAATTCCAAAAATATAATAAAAGTAGTGTGAATGCAGCAATACTTTCACCACCACCCCCCCCCCCCCCACACACACACACTTTGTGTGTGAGTTCCCATACATCCCACAGAAATAGAAAGTGGCGGCAACTGATTGTCTGCCTGCAGGGTATTGTTGACACAGTTTGCACCACTCCAAATTTGAGCCTGTTCTTCCAGTGCCACACAAGAAACATTGCCCTTTGTGCTGTGTCTGATGGGTGACATTTTCAGGTTCAGTACTCACAGATAACATAAAAACATGGGACCAGACACATATCAAACATGTGAGAGAGAAAAAAAAGAAAGCTGTCCTTTTATCATAACTGTTGTAAAGCTGGCACTTACACCAATGTGAGTAACTGCAATGAGTGAGAACGTGTGAAGCCAGACAACAACTTGATAAATTTGATCAATTTTTCTGAAGTACAAAGCTCTTTTCATAGGAATGAGTCCATAATTCAAGTGTTCTTGTCCTGTCAAGGATTTAAAGGTCATGTTTTCCCAATCTGTCAAAAACTTACACTTATGAAAGTGATTACACTTGCAAACATGTCATTGTTTTGGCTTTGAGGGGAGCATCTGGCTGGTGCTGACCCTAGATGGACCAAATGAACACGATGAAATAGTGTAAATAACATGAGTAGTGCTGATAGTATCGATGCCAGAAATAGGAGGAATTCTCGTGGTGTGCCTTGTGCAATACTAATATTGGATCAATGAATAAATTGCTGACAAATGAGACTCAAATATTGTGTTGTCGCAGACAGTGTAGAGGGGCGCTCCAGTATTCAGGTCCTTTTATATTTATCAATTGGAAAGAGGTACCGGGAACATGGCTGAGGCCATGGACAGTTGTTATGTTGCTTTCAAGTGAGCACATCTCCATGAAGGCATATGTTTACCGGCACACAAAGTGAATGTGCCTGACCAGTTGTGTACATGTAATTGGAATAATAACATGGTGGCCGCTATTACGTACACGTACATAAAGTGCTGTTGCTTCCCACAATGAACGCATTGAGTATACATTTATACATTTGACATATCAGCATCCTATTGTAAGCTGGACGTAAAACTTGCAGGAATAAGAAAGCTTTCAGGCCAGTCATTTTGAGATCTGCTATAAAACTGCTTTCCTACTTTCTAAGTTCCTTTTGGGTGTGCTGTGGATCAAAACGGTACCTATTCACAGGCGCTCAGGTGGAAATAAGTTGTAAGGCCATTGCTAATTTTAACACAAGGGCATATCAACATGCTTTGGTATATCCCCAAGCATTGTAAGGGCGGACTGGCTTAAAGTTAGGTAACCATCCTAAGCACTTTGAAAGGGGCATAATTTGACTGTAAATTTGCAAGTGCATACCCTTTGGCTTAGCCGATTATCAAGGTGGGCTACAATGGTGCCACGACCCACCAGGTGATCCAAGAAGTATTTGTGAAAACAACAAAAAGTTTGCATTTCTTTTTATGCGGCCCATTTGATACTTGTAAATAGTTGAAGCGTGTGCAGACACGTTGTAACAAAATCATAGTAATCTGCACTTATAAATCAGTCCATGACGCATAAAGTTACCCGCTAATTCTTTCATAGGAAGTATAATGCAAACAACACACTTCAGTGATTATAGAAAATAAAGTGAGACTGTAATTGACTACAGGGGTAAAAAAAAAAGGCTCCAGCTGGAACACATTGCCATAATAAGGTTTGTTGTGTTGTGCACACTGAGAGTGCATAGGCTATTTTGCATACTCAGTATGCATGGTCTATTATGCATACTCTTTATGCATGGTCTATTATGCATACTCAGTATGCATGGTCTATTATGCATACTCCTGGTGCATGGGCTATTATGCATACTCCGTGTGCATGGTCTATTATGTATACTCCGTATACATGGGCTATTCAGCCTCCTTGAATTTGAAATGTTATGACTGCTTAGTTGAAAACAAGGCATTTTTCTCTCAGATTATGTTGCGTTGTGGGTAAAATCTACCAGCATAAGCATGGTTGGTTGTGTTTGTGAGCACTTATGCTGAATACAAAAACAAATCCGAGCTTTTGCCGATATATTGATATGCAGAATAACTGTTTCTGGTCCTTGTGTGTAGAAATAAATTTGTGTGAGGCAGTTAAGGCAGAGGTGAAAATAAGAACCTGCTGGTTTTGCATACATTCTGCCTAAACCCTTCCCTAATCAGAACAAGACTGAGTCACTGGCTTTCCTTGGTATACCCAGGAAAGCTATTGACCTCAGGTGTGCCATCATGATTGGTTTGATCTTCTGTGATAAAATGTTTGCTGTGTACATGAAATTTCAATAAAAACATGAGAATGGACGAATCACATCTGGGTGCTTTTGGCTGACTTGAGAAGTAAAGGGTTAAAATATGTATTTTAAACATTTTAAAGGATCTGTTGATTATCATGTATTCCTAGTGGTGAATTTATGTTTGATGGACATTTCATATGATCCCCCAATGAGAGTCATGAATGAAAACTTTGAAAGGACATTGTGTAAGCTTTATGCAGTCAGTTTGTAGTCATTGAGCGCCCACAGATCAATTTATGGCAATAATAGGTTGACATGCAATTGATGTTTGTCAGTACTGGCAAGCAAATAGAGTGAAACCTGTCCATATTGACCACTTTTGTTAGTCCTTTATGTCGTTAGTGTCATCTAAACCTGACATTTGTGAAGACCTCAGAAAAGTAAATATTTTTGTCAGGTGCCCGGGATATTGAGTCAGCTCGGGCTTTCGTAGTGTACAGGGTTGCTTTCTGCACTAAGTTGCTTTATAATCCTAGCATTTTTTTCCTTCTCTTTTAGTTTTTAGTGCAATTCAGATTAATCTATAATTTCAAAATTACCAGGGCATAATGGGACCGCAACTTTTGTTGTTGTCAATTTCCCTCTCTCAGAAAAAAGGATAGATTTTTTTTTTTTTTTTTTTTTGAGAGTAAAAGCGCATACATTCAACAACAGGGACAGGCTTAATGGAGCATATTTCAAAGGTTGTAGTAATATTGCAAATTTGTCAATGTGTTTCAAAAACTGAAAATAATAAACATGAAAGAATGAAGCACTGTACAGCATTTTGTGGACACAGGTGTTCTCAAGTTCCTTTTCTTGAAGAATTATATATCAGGCTCAGTACACATCAGGATATGAGCTCAATACACATCAAGATGCAAGCTTATGTATTGACTCCACATGGACATTGGCTGAAACTAGTTGTAATTGATACTTAATGCATGATGTCTTTTGGCAGACTGTGAGTCTTTTGGATAGACACTTGATGTATTTCCACATAATATGTTTTATAATATTATAGCTGTTGATTACAAGTACATGTGCTTGAAAGCAAATACTTTAATGAAAATGGGGGTAATATTACAAGGGACATGCAGATAAAAGGTCAGTTTAACTACATATAGGCTGAATACCTATTGAGAATAACTGGTGATTAAGCTAGCAGTACAAACACTGTATTATTTATACAAGGAAACAAAAACTACATAGCAGGCTCCGTGGTTTTTCCTAGATCTGGTTTAATGAATGTGCCGGTGAGGTTTGGCTGCCATCCAAGTGGGTCATGGGATGATGCACACGCTGACAGTAAGAGTGGAAATGATGTTTCCAAAAGAACTGTGGCACATGGCCCCTAGACTGATGTAATCTAGTCTGGCTGTAGGAATGGAACACCTATTGGGAAGGTATAATCTCCACATGAAACAGTTACGGTGGCCACTATGTTTCATTAGGTGTTTATGTATGTGTGCTCCTTACAGTGAAACCCCCCTCTTGAAACCCTTAGGTGTGACCAAATTGTCCTAAAAAGATAAGTGGCATGTCATGGGAGGTATAAATAACATGTAAAGTACAAACAACAGTATCTTGAAGTAGGTGGTCTTTCAAGGTATGTGGTCTCACAGTGGAATGGTCTCTCAAGATGGGGACCATGTTGCTATGAGAACAAAATTGAGAGTATTTAGTACTGGAGGGAGACGACAGCTAGCCGTCTCAATTCACATTGGTCAATAGCATGCAAATTGGAAGCAAAGGACCTCATACTGTAACTGTACGGTATAACGTGAGGTATGCAAAAATAGGCCGGGAGCAAACAGAGGCTTACTTACCTCTCAACATAATACGGACTTGTACAGCAGGGCTGTTCATTTTTAGACTACTCCCAGCTCACGTTCCCTGTTGTCCATGCTGCAGACTGTTTGAAATAACCTCACGCTTTCTTCTACCGTTGCAGAGAAACCAGCAGAGAGGCCCTGTGTGAAAAATCAGCGGGATCGAAAACGTAGAAATGAAGAGGCTCAACAAACTGAATTGCCAAAGGTGACTTCAAATAAGCGAATAAAATCACAGGAAAAAGTAGCAGAAAGACCGTCAAGGACTCCAGAAAAGCCAAGTGCTCTACATGTGAGCACACAACCCACTGTAGTGGTAAAGGCCGTCAAGTCTTCTGTAGATAGCCGAGTTAAAGTGCCAGTTGAAGAGAAACCAACTCGGGAAAAACTTAAATCCAAAAAGCAGCAAAGGGACCAGAGAGAAAAAGAGAAACCTGTGGCTCAAAGTGTGACGCCAAACAAGGCAAAACCATCAACACCAACACCTAAGGTTGATAGAATAGAAAAGCCTGAGCGGCCATCCAGGAGAACAAAGGTTGAAGACACTGTGAAAAAGCCTGAGTCACCTGTCACCAGAGCAGAAAAATCTCCTGCTCCGAAGGTAGAAAAGAAGACTCGGGTAGCACAGCAGCAGCAACCTCAGACAGCGACCCCTGAAACGAGCAAGGCTATAGAGAAGTTGCCAGCTGACCCACCATCGCCACTTGTGGAGAAAATTAAGAAAAGTAGGGTCAGAGAAGCCAGACTCAAACCTGAGGCTGTCAAGGTCAAAAGCAAAATCAAAGGGTCAAAGAAGGAAGTCACCAAGCCCGAGTCCCCAAAACCTACAAAAACTGTTAAGCCTTCAGAGCCACCTACTTCAGGAAACAAAGAGAGTGGTAAATGCACTCCCGAGGTGAAAAGTGAGAAAATAAAGCCTAAGCAGATAGCTGTTGGTGGGAATAATGAGTTGCCAAGGAAAGAGAATCAAACAGACAGGTCTGTAAAGAAGAAAGAGCAAGATGCAGTGGTTGCCTCAGCGCCACCTGTGACACTCAGCAAATCTGGTAGCCCACCAGTGTCAGATACACGGGCACAGTCCCCCGCTTCCACTTCTTCCCCTGTGAAAACTTCACGGCAGGACGACGAGCCAACCATGCATTTTAAAAAGATGCATCTCTTGGGGGAGAACTTTCAAAGTAAAGAGAAAGCAAATACCCAGGATGCCTTGTCAGCTGCCATAAACGTGCAGCACTCGGTCACAGATCAGATTGCGAAACTCTCCAGTGTGAAAGGAGAGAAACTGAGCTGGAATAATAATGACATTGCTGCCAGTACCATGTGTACAGGTGGCACAAGCAGTGGCGCCCCTAACAGTGTAGGCAGTCAAAATAGTGTAAATAGTGAGGTGGTGGCCAGCACAGAGGCAGCAGAGAGGCTGCAGGAACAGCGGCCCTCACAACCGGACAATGGCCACATTAATGTGGTAGACGATGAATCTGAACGATCTATCTCCAGGACCAGTGAACGTTCAAGTTCGAGAATGAGCGATGAACGTCGTCCTAGTTCCAGCAGCAGTGCTTCAAATACAAGGGTGGAAGAAATGCATCGGAGATCTCGAGACATTTCACATAGTCCTGCATCCAGTCCCTTGAATTTTGATAAACATGTACCTGTACAGGTCTACAGGGACCCTGAACTGTTGAAAAAGGCTCCTGATGTACGCCATATTGAGTCATTACAGCATGTTTCCATGGCAGCAAGACATGCTCGTACACCAGTCCCGCAGACAAGTTCATACCCTACAGTTCATACTCCGATCCCAACTGCTCACCATTCAACCCTGTCCAGTCATCACCCTCTGGCTGCTCATCAACCTCGGTCATTAATGGCATCGCCAATACATTATAATCAACACTTGGGTTCACTCAGTGCTCTGGGTCCCCATCTTCAGATCTCCCATCCTATTACAGCAGCGGCAGCCTCATCCTTGGACCCCCAGTCATTGCGAGGACTTGGTAGCATTGCGCAGCAGCAACAAGCGCACCTGCAAATGCAGTATGGACTTCTACAGCAACAACAATTATCATCACTGTACCCCATGCATGGAAACATGCAGACGGCACAGTTAGAAATGCTATGGCAGCAAAAGTACCCTTCCTTACCTGTGCCCCCAGCATGGATGCTGGTACAGTACCAAGATGAACTAATGAGAGACGTGAACTTGATGCGAGAAAGGGAATTAGCTCTGGAAAGAGAGCGGCGGGAGCGAGAGGTTGCTCTCGAGAGAGAACGGGAGCGAGAGCGAGCAGAACGGGAAAGAGTTGAGCGGGAGAGAGCTGAAAGAGAACGAGCAGAAAGGTAAGAACTGTCATTTTATTGTTCCTTGCTACTGAAGAAAAGATGGCATTTTGTATCAGGAAGAGTAAACTTGTTCCTTAGTAGATTGAATTTGATGCTCATTGTGTGACAAACCAAGGGTCTGTGAAGAGATTTTTGTGGCAGAGGAAATTTCAGGTTAGTGAAAAAAAAAAATGATATGCAGTATGAGAGCATTGCAGTCCAAGGAACTATGTGGAGGCCTCAGTCTTTGGTACAGTTGGTTGTGGAGCTGGCCTACTGAATTCCAAATAGTTCCATGCCGAGTTTGATCACATGTAGGCACAAGATGTGTAAAAAGCTGGTATTGAGTGCAGAGATATTGACTGCAAGTTCTGCTTCCAGGGCCCCAAGTGTAGCCTTGAAATGAGCGGTAGCTTTCGATTTAATCATGTGTGTTTGCTTGGGAGTAAGAACTATATGACTAGTGTCTCGTGCTCTACTTACTGTGTACAATAACCTGCAGAGGGAAAATGTAGTGCAGGATGTGACCCTAGATGAACTGTGCAAATGGGGTGGATTGGGTCTTTTTATTGGACAAAACACCGGAAGATGAGTAGTGTAACAGAGGAAAGGTATATCTATATCTAACTTGCAAACAAATTAACTCTGTTTATAATGGTTCCTGAAAAGCTCTGGCGGAAAAATGTTGACAGTTTTAGGATGAAGTGTTGTAAAGGTATTTGGCTGAGCTTGCAGCCTGAGTGCCTATACACTTCGCGCTGATAACGGCATAGGGCCTCCCAAGGAAAAAAAGGAAAGTTTCTTTAAATGGACATAGCTCTTTCAATTTGGTGCACATGCTCACCAAAACATGTTGCAACATTTTGCATTCCAGTGTTACACCTACTTTCCTATACACCCACTGACCCCTAAACTGCACGCACTGTCAAAGCCGGCCCACAGGTGTAGCTGTTAGTGCACCTGGATGCACAAACCTGAATCTTGTCTGTTTTATTGCAATTACAAGACAGATGTTTCAGTTTGAAGATGACCAGGTTCATCCATGCTGGAAGGTATGTGGCGACTGAGGCCCACAAATCACCTTGAACGTTTATATGGTAATTTGGATGGAATGGGTAATTGAATATTTGAACACACAAGATAAATAGAAATACACAACTTTGAAAGGTATCGAGCTAGGGTGTTGTTATACCACCAGGAAAATCAATGTTCCAATCTTTCAATATCCTTCCTTACATTCCTGGCAACATTTGGGCAAAATGTCTAGATTGTAAGTGTATCGTCAAGTTTTTACAACAGGTCATGGTTTAAATGTACATGAGTAGCACTGATGAGTGAAGGAAAAAGAGCCACTAAATGATGTTGCAGTTTCAATATAGGTGTACATCTTGATCAACCTGGTTTATTGCCAACATTTTTTTTGTGCAGATATTGATAGAACAGTTGATATTTCTCGTGCCAGCAGGATTAGCTTACAGAGGTTTCTCCTTATAGACTGGGAGGGAGTCAAATCTATGTACTTGGCATGTGTTGAGGCAACGTCAAGACGAACGTAAGGAGAGGTGGCAGCGAGTCATTCCTAAAATCGTAACAGCTCCCAGCACCATGTGGTGCAGTGTAGGGCAAGCGTGCAGTCTCTCTCCAAATAGTGCCAAGAGTGTTAACCTTTTGCCCTCCGAGGCAAAATGACTTCTGAGGCCTGAACTGGTTGTGATGTAAGAAAGGTGTGTGGATGGCCTGTATGGCTGACACATGTTCAGTGACCTCTTTTATTTCGTTCCTTAGAATATAAAGTGGTGGGTTTGACATCGTAGTTAATTAAAATGCAGCATGTTAAAAAGTTGAAGATGAACCTGCAAATTCATGAAAAGTTATTCCACGTAGTTATGAGAATAGTATCATATGCCAGGAAGCTGTTGTATTATTGGTTTACTTGGTTACTTCAGGTGGATTCCTAGTGAATGTAGCTTAAAAATACAATGTCTGAAGTGTATGTTTTTGAGAGAGACAATAATTTTGGTGAAGTATTTGTAACACTGAGTTGATATGAATAGGGCCAGTCCCAAGTGGAAAATGGGGCGATTGCTTACAGCCTGTTTAAAATGAAAGTGGAGGTCGGTGTTCAGGATTAAACGTAATTGCTACAATTTTCATGTGAAATGAAGTTCTAATTGGAGGTTCACAATTAGCAATTGTATTTGGATGAATGTACAACCTCATATACAACATGCAACCCAATACACTACATTCTTGTGGGCTAGAGGTGTGTATTCCCATCAGATGATATGTTAAAGAAACATTCAATTCATTGAATAGTTTTGCAGCAAAAATTACCAAATTTACAGGAGTATTTTTACTATATACAGGGATTTACCACAAGAAATTAGGTGTTTCTAGGTAGAGTGGTTTTAAAGTTACATAGGTGCAAATTGAAGTTGAAACTAATGGAAATGCATACCTATCCCACCTACCTAGAGAGCCCTCTACTGAGAACCCACATGAACCAGCTGGTCTTGACCTTATCTATTTCAGTGTTCACATTTTGTATACTGTGTCTGAAGAAAACCAAATGTACTGTTGATGCCATTGCAGGGACCGGAAGGAAAGAGAAAAGGCTGAACGTGAAAGAGCTGAGAAAGAAAGAGCAGAGAGGGAACGAGCTGAACGGGAGAGAGCTGAACGTGAAAGATTGGATCGTGAACGGAAAGAACGTGAAAGAGCAGAGCGTGAACACCAGGAACGTTTAGAACGAGAACGTGTACTTAAAGAATCTGCAGCAGCAGCAGTGAATCATCATTTTTGTGAGTCGTTGAGACTTGCTAGTCAAAAAGGTAGTGGGGTGATGGATCTACGGACTGAACAAGACCCACATAAAAGGGAACTTAAACTGACCGAGAGGGAACAACAGGAACATATAGAAAGGGAGCGAATCCTGAAAGAATCAGCTGCAGCAGCGGTCAACCAGCACTTCTCAGAATCACTGAGACTTGCTAGGGAAAAGGTGAGTGATGTAAGTGATCGCAAAATTCTTTCTATCTTGTAAATATTTCAGGACTAATCAGTGTTGTTGTTGGTAAATATGCTATGGGCAGCCCACATGGTGAAGATGCACTTACGTTTAACCCATTTCACATTTGTAAACAGGTTTTTGGTTTCCTTTCAGAAAAGTGCTTAAAATGACATAATTCCAAATAGGTGTTGTACGAGGCTTTCCTGGTTTCAGAATTAAGTAGATATTCATAGACACATAAATTTTTCCCCACCTAGATAAATGTATGACACCGTCTACAGGTAGAAAGAACTTTTTTCTCGTTCTTTTTTGTCTACTTTCCACATTTGTTTGTTGTTTTTTTGGGGGGGGATTTTGTTTTTTATATTTTTTTTTTCTTTTTTTTTTTCTTTTTACTCTGCATCTTTAGTGTAAAGGAAAACCATTTTTCTTCTGTGTGTGCTGCTAAATTACCCTCTGGAGGAGAGCGAAAAAACACAAAGATATAACTTGCATTTGCTGGAGCACACTGTATACATTAGAAGGGAAATTTATTGTCTTTTCGTGGTTGATGCACACTTACAAGCTGGTGTGTTGACCATTATGGATCTTGCCCAGCCAGGAGGCATCACAGAAGGAAATCTGTATATAAATAATGGCCCTTCCAGGTACATATAAATTCTGGCACAGAGATACTAAATTGTAATCATATGACAAACAATTGCAAGAAAACCCCGAAGGCCTATATATATTGCTGTCTTGTCAGATTTTTGTAACCATCACAGGTTTATGATGTGACAGCCTACACACACATATAGGTTAGCAATTTTTTGAAATTGACAGCACCTGGTGCATGTATATGGATAGGAGGAACACACTGAATCATCACACCCAGTTCCACGTGGCAAATTTTTCTTGATGTACATAGAGGGTGCTTTGTATTGTAGCAAGGTAGCAAAAGAAAGCCACAGATGCATGTGGTATGTACATGTATTGGAAGAGCATACATTGTGATCAGTGACTTGTGAAGTGATTGTGGACTATTTTGTGACCTTACTAGGTTGCTTGTCTTTGTCTGACTACAGGATGTAGTTGGGACTTCCAAAAATAATTGCGTATTATATAAGTATATCCTTGTAGAATGAGAGTTCATGAATATTTGCAGCCATAAAACAGAAGGGCCAAGATACAGAAGTGTCTCCCAGTGATTCTATGTTCAGTTTTCTGTGTAGGTGCTCAGTGACATTTACCAGGAGGTAATGAAACGAAAATTCCAAAATGACGGCACGACCACCTGTGGTCCCTGAAGATTATAAAGAACACAATCGCCCCTTTCCATGAGGCCACCCACCCTCAATGGTGCCCAAAAGGGGTGTTAAAATACATTTTGCTCTCTTTGATGTTACTGTTCTGGGTGGCATTGTTATGGAGACCCTACAGGAGGCATCTGGTATGAAGAACTTGGTGCAGAGGAGTGTTGCAACAATACTTTCAATGTCATCCTTTTGAAATTTCCTTGCATAAATATCATGATATCATTGTAAAGCGTCAATCTCCTCATAAGTTATGCCATGGCCTTTCTGTGACTCTACAGGCAGACAGTGAACACAATGGCATTGACACCACTGAGACAAATGCCATGTAGACCAGTGGTTAACTGTTAACCCATTGTAGCCAAACAGAATTGGGAAAAGTCTTTTGCAGATTGTGTTTGTGGGTGGCACCTGGTACAGGACTTAAAAGCTAAAACCAGGAGTGAGAGACCATCAGCGTGGTGCCACTAGAATGAACGCTGGTCGCATGAGGGCTTTGGTGGCGTTGGAATCATTAATTCCACCTAGAATTGGATGAAAATCCACCTCTACCACTGTTTTTGCACGAGTGGTTGTTAGGTCTCTTTGTATGGATGCTGTGTAGGCCAGACACCATGACAGACACCCTGACTGGTAACTTGGCTGTGTTACCCTGGGGCCAAGCACTGGGGCACCCACCATGCCCGCATTCTGGCCTCCTGACACTCTCCCACCACATCTATGCTAACAGAGGACATGTAGCACGCCCCTACTATAACTCCACTTTGAACTTTTTTATTCGTCTGTTGGTGGACTGTTTGAAGTGGAGGAGACATTCCAGGGTAGCACCTGTATCAGGTTGTAAATCAGCCAACTAATTCTGGGTAGCTGATTGTGAGTGCAATGTTTATTACCTACCTTTTTTTATGAGTTATGAGATTGTGAGCCGTACAAGTATAAATCACTTAGCGAAATGCTCTCAGGCTGAAAGTGAAGGAAAGCATACTGTGAAGGGAATGTTAAAAAAAAGATAAATGGAAAATTTTGATGATGTAGATTTAGGGCTTGTTGTTATTAGAGAACAGACATTTTTGTAACAATGCCAGCTGGATTCCTTCCCTTACCCCCTGATACACCCCAAAAAATGACAAATTGAGTGTAGTCATAGGACTTATAAATTTATAGCACTTTTGTTTTTGTGGAAAGAGCTTTTAAATCAGATGCCAGTGACAAAGTACATACCCGAAAGCCTGGTCTACTCATCATTTGCAGCACTGGGTAACCGCAAAGTACCGGCACAGCTCAACTTTATTTTAACCCTAGGAAGCCAGTCCAAATCTTCACCCTTGTGAGATCCCTTAATTTAGCTGTTCTCCCCCCCCCCCCCCAAAAAAAGGTGGGGGGAGGGGATGAAGGTGAAAAGATTCTTGAAAATTGCAGAGGTTCAGCTGATAAGGGCATGTACATCAGGACATAGTGCCCTTTTACTGAAGGGAGGGAGAAATGATTTGTAATGACACATCACATGGGAAACTTTAATGTACATGTAATATTGTTCCTGATTAAAATTACCACAGGCTTCCGTTCATGTCTCTCTTTCCAAGAAAGCATTATTGATGAAAACACCATGTGTTATTGGTGGGTTTGCCTGTTGAAAATAAAAAGTGACGCAGTGCAAGCTGAGCTAATTCGTGTGGTCATGTGAATCCTGATTTGGGGGAAGATCTCCTGTTTTTCTAATGATATAAATCACCCAAATTTGTTTATCTCCCGCTTTTTCAGCAGTTTTCTCCCTTATAATATAATAGGACTCCCGCATTTTGCAACATTTTTCAGCTTGAGCACCCATTTGTTGGGCAACTTGGCATCTCTGTAATTTCATGAGGAATTTCTCATCCTTGCATATAGATGGCAGCACAAGAAAGCTTCCCTTTGTGACAGTAAACTTGTAGCGTATGTAAACTTCCATGTAAAGTCCACATTTTGTGTGGGATTCCCCTTGTTGAGCTGTCAGCCGAGCACAACAGGAACATTGCCAGGTTGGCTGTCACCAGTCAGCGCTCTGTGGTTTGCCTGACATTTTGTAGCCACCACAAGTTATGTGCTTGGCCAGTAGCTTGCTGATGACCTTCACCTTGGTCTGGATTGTATGAGGAAGTTCTGGCGTGAAAAATAGTCTGACATACGCCTTATAATTACGTGCCACTCTTTTAGAATACATGTATAGTAACTTAGGTAGCAGTGTACAGAGATGTGGAAGTGAGAGAAGGCTAACCACAGGGTATCTGTTGTATGTGACGTATTGTGTTGTGTGGTAATTTAATCTGTGTGAAGGGAACCTTTTCAGTATGTTAAATGCCATCCGTGCATGGGTTGACTCTGGATTTGGTATCATGACAAAGTCGGACCTTTTTAAAGTGAAATTATACACTGTCAAAATAGCGTGTCTGTTGGCTTATATGAGCTTGCATGCTATGAGAAAGAAGTCAAGGGAGGTCAAGTGTGTTGATTCAAACCAGAAGTTGGAAAGCAGCATGTTTGAAGGGTTGGGTACATTAGATGAATAACCAGATCTAGATCTGGGATTGAAGACTATGATGTGCAACTTTCATACACCTCTGGCAAATACCAGCCTGCTGTGAAAACAACATTTAATTTTTTTTTTTTTTAATGTAACCTAGAAGAAAGATATTTCAAGCTGAAAGCTAAAAAATGTGATAAAATGCAGAATAGGGCGGGGGGGGGGGGGTTGCAGGCAGAAATAAAAACTGCAACAGTTTATTTAGCTGAGTCACAGGTCAGAGAAAGAGGGCAGGACAATGGCCTGCTGTGTGAAGTCACTCAGACCCAGACATGTTCTGACCTGCATAATGCTAATGTGGCTGCTGAAAAAGCTGTTCCAGCTAATTTTGTTAAGATTTGTCGTCTTTCTGTGTGGCCAGAAACAAAAATTTCTAAGCACAAGGGGTCTACAAAGGGCATATAATGGCCCTCTTGCCCATTTTTTTTCTTCTTTCAGAATAAGATGTATTTCAGCCAACTCTATAAAAACATTGTCAATGTGGGATTTCAATGCCACACAATGGGAATTTGATCCAAATACTGTACCAAATTCCTTTTGATCTCATTTAAAATGTATAAGATGTGTGTGTGGGGGGGGGGGGTGTTTGTTTTTTGGTTGTGTCTTTTTTTTTTTATTTGTGTGTGTGTTTGTTTGTTTTTTTAATTAATGTTTACGGATTACAGTTTATATCAACAGGGGAACACATTTTGTATGCTTAAGGGTTAACAGTGTGATTTGTAACTTCCTTGATTGCAGTCAGTCTGATAGTATTTACTGAGGCCACATGAAGTGCATTGTACATGTGCAAACATGAATAACTGAAGGGGTAGATACGCTGCTTTTTGTGCAACTTGTATGACGCACGATGAGCGCATAGATATGATTTATTGCCTTGCACTAGAAGTAGATCACTGGCCTGTTACAGTAGATGATTTATTCATGTGTGTCACTTCTTTTGGTTGCATCAGTCAGAAATTGATTTTTGTAGGGCCAGTTCAGTGTTTGTGCCATATTTAAAAATAGGAATTCAAGAATTGATGCAAGTTAGTGTGAGAAAGACAACAGGAGGAAGTTTTCTGTGTGAAAATAAAATAACAGTAACTATTAATTATCTTATTACAACAAAAAGCAATGAAGTGGTATTAACTCATTCCACCCTAATGACGCCGTTTCCTGCTAATATCTAAATGTCTTCTGCTAATTGTATTTTACTAATTTAGGGATTATTTTTCAAAATTTTGGATAAAACTTGCATGGAAGATCATTCCAAATTATATGCCCAAGGAAAGCTGTTGACTTGGTTTCTACCAGGGTGGAATTAGTTAATCAAGATTTGTGCTTATAATTGCAGTCTCTGTGGACAGACTTTAAAACTAAATTTTGATTCCTTCAAATGGGCAATGAGTGGAAGAGAGAAAGAGAAGTACATGACAATGATACCACACAAATACTCATGATACCACACAAATACTCATGATACCACACAAATACTCATGATACCACACAAATACTCATGATACCACACAAATACTCATGATACCACACAAATACTCATGATACCACACAAATACTCATGATACCACACAAATACTCATGATACCACACAAATACTCATCATGTTGTGGCCCAAGAAATCAGAAAAAAATAAGTGTAATCGGGAAAAGTCCAATAAAAACAATGAGATATGGAACCGCACATGGTAT
Source organism: Hermodice carunculata (assembly GCA_964020975.1). Classification (NCBI taxonomy): domain Eukaryota; kingdom Metazoa; phylum Annelida; class Polychaeta; order Eunicida; family Amphinomidae; genus Hermodice; species Hermodice carunculata. The sequence goes on along the minus strand of OZ026616.1, from coordinate 104,548,232 downwards.
GAGAATGCAGTAGGATCTATGGATGTTTTTCAGACTGAGTGTATGGCAAAATGATTCCGCAACACAATGAGTCAGCCACGAATACATGTGTGTGACACGTTGCAGTGTTATCACAGTGTCTGTTAACAATGATGTGCCCTTCATAGTATACAGTGTCCTTGAAACAGGCAAGGGTGGCATGTGTACAAACATTGCCTTGACACACCAAGTTGAATACATGTATGAAATTTATGGGATAAGAATATATATATATCAATGTTAAGTGATCGCTGTGTACATGTCTGTAAATATGTATGTATCATGGATATAAATATTTACATCAGAAGTAAAGCAGTAATACTAATATGTTGCTTCCTTGTTTTCAAATTGACTAGAACATTTTTAAGGTCAGAATTGAGGAAATAAGGAGTGAATTCAATGAGATAGTTTAGAATGGCTTGAGAGGGAAGTTGCACTGAAGATATGCATTGTGTGGTGTGCTATATAATCGAGGCAGAAAAAAATGGACACATCTGTGTCAGTGCTTTGTTTACGTCCTGCATGCACCATACGATACTATGACATAGCTATGTTTGCCCACCTGTATAAAAAGTCCTGCTATTGTGTTTGGTGTTCAGGTGATAAATATTTGACATTGTTGCAGAAAAGCAGTTGTTGTTGTTGTTGACAGGCTGCATTTGACTGTAGTTCAGGGAAAAGGGATTATTGATGCAGGAGAACAACAGTTACATGTCCCAGTGGTAATGATGTTGTATGGGTGCATCTGCATGCAGATATCTCATTGTGTCAGCTTGTGGAGGGTCACTTACCTGCACACAGGGTCATATTGATGCTGGCGTTTGGTGCAGGCATGGCCTGCCAGTTGTTGGGCCCATGCAGATAATTCCATTGCCTTAACATTATACTATCATATTTTCTTCAATTTTCAAATACAAATACATATGATAATATAATATAAGGCAAAAGTTTGGATGGGCATAATTATGCCTGTATCATACAGTGAGAATGTGCACACTGAGTCAAATTAAACAATGAAATAAGGAATCATCCATAGTGTTTGCCTGATAAAAATATATAAAAAAAAATTGTCTCCAGCACAAGCATTATTTGATGACAGCCAAATGTACTAACAGTCAGTCAATGCCTTTGCCAACAGTGATTAGATTTAAATGATACAAGAGAGTTTGAGTGATAGTGGCATATGATGTACAGAACACATGCCTAAAAGCCGTGTATTTTGCAGCATAAAAGTGCATATTTAAAAATATATTGGATGCTCTTGGAGTGATGGTACAGAACCTGCCAATGATAGAATATAGTAGAGCGCTGTATGTTTACCACAGAGTACTATTCATTAAATTTTTAATTATTTTATTTATTGTTTTAACTGACTTTTTGTATAACAGTAAAAAAAATGTGTCTTGTGTCGTAGAGAACATGTATTTATGCAAGTTGTGTGAGTGAGCAGGGCTCTACAATTTGCATGTCTGCTGGCCCAGAACAAGTAAATTCCAATCAGGGCAAGTTCAAGTCTTCAAGCAGTAGCCCTTGGGGCAACCCAAAATTGTAATTTTCTGAATGACATTCATATTGATAGACAAACAAGTTTGAAAGTTTTGAAGGGAGGTCTAGTAAAAAGCAAACTTACTAGCCTTGAGGATTTCAGCAGATAAAGAGAATTGCAGAGCCCTGATAGTTTATGGCCTTTTTGAAATATCATCAAAATGGTCAGTAAGAAGAACTTGGACAAGCTTGTGGTGCATGTATAGGGAGTCTAGACTGCCTGACAGGCTCCTAGTTCCTTGTGGGCTTGAGTTTGTATGTGTGGGGTTTCTATGACCTGCAGTGAAACTGGCACGTGTACAGACCCATGCACCATACATCTGGCTTGAGTGTCTACCTGTCATATTGACTATTTCCAGAATAACAGATGACTCTGCTATTCAGACAGAGTTCAGTGTGCAATGTTCCTGCTGCTGGAGCCTGAGTGGTTGCCATGGTAACATAAATAATAGGAAAAGGCAGAGAAAAGACACAATGCCAATAGTGATAAATGTAAGTGGAGGTTCTCTGTGGCCAGGGAAACTGAATAATGGCAGATAGGCATCAATATCTAAATACAAGTCAAGATCATGCAGGCAATGAACCTGCACAGAGTGGGGCCCACAGAAGGCAGGCTTATTAATGGTATGTGTATTGTCCCAACTTCACACCTCTTTGTCATGGCACAATAATGAATGCTAAATATGGAACAGTTGCCTGCCATCTGAACCCACAAGTAAAATCAATATACATTGCTAAAATGTTATTTGAGAAATATAAAATATATTTTATGCCTCATCATAAATGCATTTTTCCCATTAAATACAACTGATATATTAGGGAAAAGAAGAAAGAAAAAAAGTAGCCAATATTACTCGATGACAGTTTGTTGAAGGTGCATTTTATAGATGACAAACTACACCTGACATAATACACAGACACAGGTGGGAGTGGTCATTAGTGATAAGCTATTCAAATTGTGCCGATAAAAACTGTTCCCTTCTCCAACTGAAAATGATAATTCCTGAAATTTTACTAGTGGGTTTGAGCAAAACAAGTTGAACTAACATTTCCCCGCAGATAAATGTTTACGTGCCGTGTCCATGTCTTGCGTGTCCCCCCAGTGTACCGTAAATGCATCAACAGTTCTCAAAACAAAGGATACATGCAGCCCACAGAGCACCAAAGGACATGTATAATTGAACATGTGTCTGTGTTTCACATATGGAGGGCAGAAGGGTTTACAAACAGTATCACCTGTTGTATGTTGACTTTCAGCCAGTCACATGACCATATTCATGAAGACCACATGGCGTTGTAGAGCAGGCAATGGGAGAAACAAGCTAGCACCAGTGCCTTAATCGGCCATACATAAGGGATGGCTGGACTCTCCAAGTAGTGCCCAAATAGACAGTACATATGTGCAAATATTTATTGAAATTAAAAAATTAAAAAATAATATGTACGGGATTAACCCTTTCCCCTTAAAACTTGTCAAACTGCCTGGTGGTCAAATGTCATCTGCTTGAGTGTTTTCAACTAATTTCAACAATTATGAAAAACAATTTGACTGAGACTTGTACATGAGACCTATCAAGATCACATGCCTCAGGTCAACAGCTTTCCGTAGCATGGGTTGGGCATTTAGTGCCCAACCCATGCCAAGGAAAGCTGTTGACTCAGTCTTAATTCAAGGAGGAAAGGGTTATTGCCTCAGTACTGTTGTTTGTGGGGGCGGCAGACAAAATCCAAATGATTACTTTCTCCACAAACTGCAAATATCCCAGAGTAAAGTGTTAATTGAGTAGTTTGGGAAGCAGAGGGTTGAACAGAAGTGTGCCATGAAGTAAATTTGGGGTGTCATTTCAGTGTAACCTTGAGCTGTGTTTATCTGAAAATAGGATAAGAAAGACAGCTACATGGTGACTCACATGGCCATTTGTACGCTTCAGTGTGGGCCCACAGAGTGGACCCACAGAGTCCAGGTCATCCATTGAGCCAGGCTCCCACAGAGTCAAGGTCATCCATTGAGCCAGGCTCCCACTGATACGCAGCTGGCTCCCAGGAATTTACAGAATTTATGTGTCCAAAAGACAAATTTATTTGACTGTTGAAGTGGCTGACTCATTTGTAGTGTGTGGTTACCAATGTAGGGTAAATGTCTATTTTTCTGTCATGGGAATGAAAGGGATAAAATGTGTCTTTGCAGTAAATGGTCTGGAATGTTCGGCACTTTAACCTGTCCACAGCCAACCTCAACTAAAGTCAGTGTGCTATGAATTAACCCTTTCCCCCTTGAATTGAGACTGAGTCAACAGCTTTCTTCAGCAGGCTTTTGGGGGCTATAGCACGAGACAAGCTTTTGGGTCAGTCAAAACTTGGCAGTGAGTGAGTTAACCAATGTATCTAAAGTTAGCTGGACTGAAAATAGATCAAGTCAACAAATGCAACTGGAATTTGGTCCCACTGGAATACGTTATACAGAGGAACCATCAAGCCCAACTTGAATACCTTGTACAGGGGAACCATCAGGTCCTACTGGAATACCTTGTACAGGGTAACCATCGGGTCCTACTGGAATACCTTGTACAGGGTAACCATCGGGTCCTACTGGAATACCTTGTACAGGGTAACCATCGGGTCCTACTGGAATACCTTGTACAGGGTAACCATCAGGTCCTACTGGAATACCTTGTACAGGGTAACCATCAGGTCCTACTGGAATACCTTGTACAGGGTAACCATCAGGTCCTACTGGAATACCTTGTACAGGGTAACCATCAGGTCCTACTGGAATACCTTGTACAGGGTAACCATCAGGTCCTACTGGAATACCTTGTACAGGGTAACCATCAGGTCCTACTGGAATACCTTGTACAGGGTAACCATCAGGTCCTACTGGAATACCTTGTACAGGGTAACCATCAGGTCCTACTGGAATGCCTTGTACAGGGTAACCATCAGGTCCTACTGGAATACCTTGTACAGGGGAACCATCAGGTCCTACTGGAATACCTTGCACAGGGGAACCATCAGGTCCTACTGGAATACCTTGTACAGGGGAACCATCAGGTCCTACTGGAATACATGTACCTTGTACAGGGTAACCATCAGGTCCTACTGGAATACCTTGTACAGGGCAACCATCAGGTCCTACTGGAATACCTTGTACAGGGTAACCATCAGGTCCTACTGGAATACCTTGTACAGGGGAACCATCAGGTCCTACTGGAATACCTTGCACAGGGGAACCATCAGGTCCTACTGGAATACCTTGCACAGGGGAACCATCAGGTCCTACTGGAATACCTTGCACAGGGGAACCATCAGGTCCTACTGGAATACCTTGCACAGGGGAACCATCAGGTCCTACTGGAATACCTTGCACAGGGTAACCATCAGGTCCTACTGGAATACCTTGCACAGGGGAACCATCAGGTCCTACTGGAATACCTTGTACAGGGGAACCATCAGGTCCTACTGGAATACCTTGCACAGGGGAACCATCAGGTCCTACTGGAATACCTTGTACAGGGGAACCATCGGGTCCTACTGGAATACCTTGTACAGGGTAACCATCGGGTCCTACTGGAATACCTTGTACAGGGTAACCATCGGGTCCTACTGGAATACCTTGTACAGGGTAACCATCAGGTCCTACTGGAATACCTTGTACAGGGTAACCATCAGGTCCTACTGGAATACCTTGTACAGGGTAACCATCAGGTCCTACTGGAATACCTTGTACAGGGTAACCATCAGGTCCTACTGGAATACCTTGTACAGGGTAACCATCAGGTCCTACTGGAATACCTTGTACAGGGTAACCATCAGGTCCTACTGGAATACCTTGTACAGGGTAACCATCAGGTCCTACTGGAATACCTTGTACAGGGTAACCATCAGGTCCTACTGGAATGCCTTGTACAGGGTAACCATCAGGTCCTACTGGAATACCTTGTACAGGGGAACCATCAGGTCCTACTGGAATACCTTGCACAGGGGAACCATCAGGTCCTACTGGAATACCTTGTACAGGGGAACCATCAGGTCCTACTGGAATACATGTACCTTGTACAGGGTAACCATCAGGTCCTACTGGAATACCTTGTACAGGGCAACCATCAGGTCCTACTGGAATACCTTGTACAGGGTAACCATCAGGTCCTACTGGAATACCTTGTACAGGGGAACCATCAGGTCCTACTGGAATACCTTGCACAGGGGAACCATCAGGTCCTACTGGAATACCTTGCACAGGGGAACCATCAGGTCCTACTGGAATACCTTGCACAGGGGAACCATCAGGTCCTACTGGAATACCTTGCACAGGGGAACCATCAGGTCCTACTGGAATACCTTGCACAGGGTAACCATCAGGTCCTACTGGAATACCTTGCACAGGGGAACCATCAGGTCCTACTGGAATACCTTGTACAGGGGAACCATCAGGTCCTACTGGAATACCTTGCACAGGGGAACCATCAGGTCCTACTGGAATACCTTGTACAGGGGAACCATCAGGTCCTACTGGAATACCTTGTACAGGGTAACCATCAGGTCCTACTGGAATACCTTGTACAGGGTAACCATCAGGTCCTACTGGAAACCTTGTACAGGGTAACCATCAGGTCCTACTGGAATACCTTGTACAGGGTAACCATCAGGTCCTACTGGAATACCTTGTACAGGGTAACCATCGGGTCCTACTGGAATACCTTGTACAGGGGAACCATCGGGTCCTACTGGAATACCTTGTACAGGGTAACCATCGGGTCCTACTGGAAACCTTGTACAGGGTAACCATCAGGTCCTACTGGAATACCTTGTACAGGGTAACCATCAGGTCCTACTGGAATACCTTGTACAGGGTAACCATCAGGTCCTACTGGAATACCTTGTACAGGGCAACCATCAGGTCCTACTGGAAACCTTGTACAGGGGAACCATCAGGTCCTACTGGAATACCTTGTACAGGGTAACCATCAGGTCCTACTGGAATACCTTGTACAGGGGAACCATCAGGTCCTACTGGAAACCTTGTACAGGGTAACCATCGGGTCCTACTGGAAACCTTGTACAGGGGAACCATCAGGTCCTACTGGAATACCTTGTACAGGGGAACCATCAATTTCGTGCCTTCATTATCCTAATGCAAAAAGAACAAAAACAAAACGGGAGTTTGTTTTACTTTGTGTCATGTTCAGTTACTGAGAAAATGAAATTTACTACACTTAAATGATATCCAAGTACCATTCTCAATTGACACTTTTTTTTGAGATGCTATTAACATAAATGTATTTATTTTTTTGCTGAATCTGAATGTCCGCTGTTGACATGGCCTGTTGTAAAAGTGTGTTTGCTATGCTTAACTACTGGGACAAAGTAAGCTGGTTGTGAAGTTGGTTTACTTTGGATGACATTAAACTCACTTTATGCCGCAACATATATTTCAAAACCATTATAAAGAAGTTTATCTTTCTTCTTTGGGTATTGAAATAAAATGCAATAGGATCTTAGGTGAATTCTAGCCTGCAGCACCCAGGTACTGCTGTTGTGGTTAGTCTTTGTGATGCAGGCCTTGGTCAGTGGATTTTTTTATTGCTTAGTAAGTCATGCATCAGATGCTTCTATGGCAGTTGGGGCTTCACGTTGTTTTACAAGGCCATGTACATCATCAGCTGGTTACAGCTAATTTGGAATTTGAATTTTTTTCTTACGGAAAAAAACGACAATTCCCATTTTAGATCCAGTAAAATATTTCGGAGGGTGGTCTCTCATTGGAGGGGTCTCTCAAAAGAGGTACCACTGTACTGGCGCTGTACATTTGGGTGGCATTGTTCCCTCTTTCTTGTGAAATGACTGGACTCAAGTGGTAAATGGGTGGTACAAATATGTTATGTAACAATGTTTTACCAAATTGTGAAAGGAAAAAGTTAATAGTTGATGTCATCTGATGGTTTGGAACGGGTTACTTAATGCTTCATAAAAGCTGTTTACTCAGCTACAGTTGGCTGCAGATGAGAGGGAAAATACCCACAGGACATGTACATGAAGACCACACAAACACGCCATGTGGTGCAGTGGGGATGGGCAGATTGACCTCAGCGCCGTCAGTGTCCCGTCACTGAAACCCCTGTCACTTTGAATGCTCCTTTTACAAGTGTGTGTTCCATCCTCATCAACGCAAATGATTTGCAACATATTTTCTGTGCTTATGGCAGAGAAAGTATCATAAAAACAAGATTTATATAATATGGTTGACCTTGGCCTTACATGGTGGTTTCAAAATAGAATGTGGGTTACTTGATGTTGCGTACTAGAAATCAGGCCAGACCTGCGTTTGTCCTGTTTCCAGCATTTATATGATTGACCGCTCAGACATAGATCACAGTAATTATAACTAAATTTGTAGCTGGGTAGGTGATATGTCAGATTGGTTGTTAGTTGTATGCAGAGCGTAAACATCCCAGTGGAGATAATGTGCAGGATGTGTCAGTTAAAAGAGAAAGTAACTATAGGATGGTAATAGCGGGGCTATATCCTGGTCTCCAGTTGATAGGGCATTAGCCTTGATATTTGGTATGATTTCAGATTTATATCGTAGAAAATGTGTCACTTTCATAGGTTATTATATATGGTCACAGGGTTGATAATTTTGATATATTAGTATACTAGTGTAAGACAAATGATAGATTATTTAGCATATGTTTTAGCACATTAATTCCATTGATGAGTGTTTACAGGAGAGATGAGGCCAGTTGGACACAGCCTATGTTTTTCTCCTTGCCTCCCTACTGGAGCAAAAGCTACTTCAGCAATATTGATTTATGTGGATAATGTATGCGGCAAGAATACTCAGGGTGAAAAATACATGCCATTAACAGCAGGCTGCCAAGACACTTTATGCTGCAGCAAGGTTTGATTGGCCACCGCTGTCATTGCCAAGGCATTGGATACAGTATCATTAGAGGTTAACTTAAGACCAAAATATCACAAGGGACACAGATTTGTGGGTGCTAATCAGTACATCTTGTGAGGCAGGTGGAAAATATTGGTAGTGATGGATCAGGGGAGACTGGCTGCCGCAGTATGTATTGTCAGGTCTGGAAATAGGCCATGATGTCATCCACTTTTTCATCAGCATGTGTAAGGGTGATATTTAGACTCCATTGCTATATTTTGGATCTTTGCTATTTTTTCAGGCTGCTGCGCAGGGAACGTGGCCACCATCCATACAACATGGAATAGCAAAACACGGGGCACCCATGGATCTGTCTCGCACCACAGCTATGACGCAGCAGCAGCAGCAGCAGCAGCAGCAGCAGAGTGCCTCCTATACCGCCAGCCACTCAACACAGCAGGTAAAAGACCGAGACCATCGTGAGCGAGAGCAAGCAGATGAAAAGAAACCACTTCAGCATCATTCTGACCCGGTAAGTCTTGCACCAGGGAATTCATGATTTATGAAGGCCAAAATACCAAATGCGAAAATAGGTGTGTAGACTTGGGAGAACCCTGCCGCAAAAATGTCTGCTTGAATAATAAATGACAGGGCCGCTAAGGTTATGGCGTGCCTTATTGATGGAGAGTTCAGAGACCTTGTTATTGTAGCTGAGGGCTTGGATTACTTATCATAGTTTTCTCCAGTTACAATTGGTATTTGTATTTTCTGCTTGTTAAGGTATCAAGTGATTGCTGTTCCAGGTAGAGCATTCTAGGCTGTCTTAGTGTACCAGATACCAACCACTTTTAATTGAGGAAATGTAGAATGATGAATAGGTTTGGTGGAATTGTTGGCTTTCATTTTGTGAATAAATTTTGCAGATTTGAAAATTATTGTTATCCTGGTTCATCTGGCATAAAATAAATTACAAAAGAAGCAATTAATACCCCCCTGAAAATCGTAGTGTAGGTTGTTACATAATCAGTCTCATCATTCTGTTTTCTTTTCCTCCATAAGTACTTTGTGTGTTCAAAAGTACCACTATATTCTCTGAAATTAGCACACTATGAAGTTAATTTTTGTGGGAAATTTTTTTTTTTAAATGAGGACAGAAACTGTGATTGCCAGTTAACATTGTGTGAGGTGTTGAAAAATGGCTGAACATGTATCATTTTGCTTTATGTTGCAGCGTGATAAACAGATGAGCGAAGTGGAACGGCAGAGACGGGAGGCAGAACAAAAATACTGTGAATATTTCCGTGGGCTAAAGTTACGGTCAGAAATGCCACGGGATATTCAACAGGAGGAAACTCGAAAGCATCTAATGCAGGAAGAACTGCTGAAACGCGTACAGCTAGAGGAGAAGCTTCATCAGCAGCATCAGCAGCATAGTCTGAAGGAGCAGCTACAGAATCCCAAGTTACGAGAGTCCTTGATGAAAACCTATCTGCCCACAGATCCTAAAATGGTGTATTCCATGTACAAGCAATACCCAATGAAAACAGAGGTGCAGCAGGCGGGGCCAAATGCCCCTCCAACCTCCTCCTCATCCACGGGACCCTCTATCAAACAAGAACCCAATTTCAGTCTCTATGGTTATCAACCCTTCCAGCATACATACATTTCGCAGGAGAAGCTATACTTACATGGGTTAAAGGAGGAGAGGAAAGATGGAAGTGCCTCCTCAGACTCTGGCGAGTCCATGAAATCACAAGGGCATCCCAGCAAGCAACCTGCTGCAAGTCCTAACCAAACAGCAGCTAATGATAGGGGTAAAATGAACTATGCCTCACCGCCCCCTCTGGTGAGGGATAACCTGCCCAGCAAGCAGAGCTCGGTTATTGTGGAAAACAAAGCCAAGGATGTTTGCAGGGAACCACCTCAGCACCATGGAAGTATTACACTGGGCACGTCAGGACGCCTAACTTCCCCCAAATCCATGGGAAAGGTTCCACCAGCAGCACATAGCCATGAAAGGCAGGACAGAAACCTGAGTGAGTCGCACATGATGAGCACAACTTCTCATAATCTTGTTCATGCGTCTGTGTATCATCCCACAATGGCAGCAACCGCAGCAGGAATGGCTTACAATGCCAGCGTCAGACTTGCGCGAACGCAGAGCCCCTTACGAGTAGCCAGTCCACAGCAGTTGTCAGCAGCAGTGATGCAGCCCATGGAACTCCAGAGAACAGCACCAGGTCATAAACCGCCTGTAGTACCAAAGTCCGGCAGTCAGGAGCATGGCAGTAATGCAGCCAACACAGTATCACCGACCCCAGTGACAAGTAACCATAGTGCTCCCACCAGTATGTCTGGGGGGTATGTGCACTCAATGGCACAGCCACCAGTGTCACTGCCAATGTCCACAGCCACTGCATACTCCTACAGTCTCATCCAACAAGGGCTCGTGCCCAACCCAATCTACAGCCACAGTTCCTCCATTAATGCAACCAAAGTGTCTGCGGAAGTACAGCCACCGCGTACGTCTGCTGATGTCCATGTCCCTAAGACGGGACACGTGCCTGCCACCAAGATTGGAGCCTCCATAACAGCGGGAACCCCGATGGTCTCTGCTGCACCCACAATACCCAGTCAAGGTCCAGCACAGAAAAGGAGAACTCAAAAGGATCCTGGTGCCAGAAAGAGGACGAAAACAGATGTACCAATCACTAATCCAAGTTCCATACCCATGCACACTATACCGGTGACCACACCACAGATTGCCACCAATCCCCATCCATACACCACACTACCTAATTCTCATGTGGGCGTCTCATCGGTTGCAACCACCGTTGTAACAACTGCTACAAATTCTGCTACAGGTTCCAATTCTGCAACCAGTAATACCCAGTCAAGTGGTAATCGGTCAGCGGCAACAGGTTTTATGGATAGCTTTCGGTCATTTGTAGAAAACGCTGTTCAGAGTGCTTTTAACCAAGACCCGGAATTAAGTAGTGCACGGCATCACCCAAAACCTCGCCACAAAACGAATAAACCTTTAACCTCATCACTGCCATCCAATAGCACCGCCACCCCGACACAAACAACCGACACACCATCACAGACAACCGCCGCACCGACACAAACCACCCCAACCACCACCTCCACCACCACAGTCACCACCACATCACAGCCATCAGTGTTCATGTCCATACAGTCACAGGCACCTGTATCAACTGTCGCCGTTACGATGACAATAACCAGCTCCGCAGCAACGTCCACTCAGGCCCCCACATCAACATCTATGTCTACCACAACACAACCCAGCATCACCCCATACACACAAACCATGACACAGTTTCCACGGGGTGAATACTTTACGTTAAGTTCAGTTTCACGGCCTTCACAGTCTACCACACCCAGTGGTGCTTCTATAAGCTCCACGTCCTCCATCATGGAGACAATAAACAGGGTGGCAAATGGATTTATAGACACTGATAGTGATACCCTTAGCGCTCCCAGTCCCCCACCTTCTGTAAGGTCGGTGGATGCCACTTCCCCGCACAAATCAGGGGGCCATACCAAATTAGGTAAAAAAGCGTGGTTACAGAGATATTCAGATGAAGACAAAGAAAAGGACAAGAGGCAGCTAGACCCTTGCAGCAATTCTGACGAAAAAAAGTCAGAAGGGTTAAAAGACTGTTACGTTAACTGCTCATACATTTCCCCGACTAAGGAAGGGGGCTCCAAGTCGCCCATAAGTGTGCTGTCATCAGTAGCCAGTTCTCACAGCAAGGACTTCGCTGATGATGTTTCCACCAGCTCAGCTTCAGAAACAGAATCTCAGGTAAGTTCACTTTATGTTTATGGTGGCTAAACAGATTCAGTTTTGACCAGGCCTGACCTCTGCCGATGGTACCAGGGCTAGTTGGGAGGGGGGGGGGGGGGGGGAGAGGTATAGAGGTGGTAGCACATTTGTACCTGGACGTCTGTTAGACCTGACCAGATTTTTGTTGGAACCTTCTATTGCTCACAAATTATAATGCAGATAATGGTCTTTGGTATGGTCTGACTTCGTGCTGTGGAAGTAGTCTTTTTGGTTCAGTTTGGGACCCACTCGTGAGGAAGTCAACGGAGGAACCTATCATGTGAGCCACTGTGATTTTGGGAATTTGCACCATACATAGCAGGCAATTGTGAGTTTCTGTGTGCATCACATACTGTCTGTTTTAGTGTAAGTTATTACAGGATGTGAGAGGAAACTTTTGAGACAAAGTGCATACAGAATTAATGTTATAGTTGCATAAATTTTTGAATGATACCTTAAAATATTGGGTCAGATTTTACTGGAATGTTGCACAAAGGTTTTAAACGGGACATGTATTTTGGGGGGTTACTGTGACTTATTGACATATTATTTCATTGAAAGTATTTTGTTAAAAGTACAATGAATTAGCTTGAAGGTTGCAACATGTGGAAGTGAGTGGTGTGAGGGTTAAAATGTGGTTGGGTTTGTGCTAAAAATCTGTAGACTGCAGATCTGGAAAAACCTTTATAAATGATTAGCAAATTCCTCAATGCTCCCTTGTAAAATCCCTGTCTTGATCAAAGTGTGCAGATCAAGGTTCAGTATGCGATACTGAAGTGTATCCAGTGCAAACATGCTAAATGAGCAGGCTGTATTCCAGAGTACAAATCATTGTAGTGTTTGTTACAGAAACCTTCTCTTCGTGAGAACTGTGACTGTATTGTACATTAGATGACTCCAGTAGAAACTGCCATGTGTGTTATCATAAATAAGTCTTCAGTGCATGATATCAGCAATTCACAAGCACAATCGGAAATCCATTTCTGCCACTGGTGAGAGCTAAGATGAAATAACTGCGCAGTTTAGATACACAAATGGCACCTGCTTTTGTCTCTCAATCAATAAGAAGGAATGCTGAAAGCTCTAAAACAAAAGCTGGATTCAGTGGCTGTCCAGGGGAGTATATACATGATATATAAACACACAGCTAATTAATTGAGTACATCAGGAAATAAATTCTGTGATGTAATGTGGGTGACTGAACACAATAGGGTATTTTAGTCTTCCTGAATGACCATATGTGTTCTGAATAGACTTGCGTTCATATGCACCATATATGGTTGTCTTCTTTGTGGAGCAGTCAGGACAGCTCCCAGTCTCTGCAGCTTTGTCTTCCATTTATACTTTGTTCATTTGAGTAACAATCGTGGTATCCCGTTGATCTCATGGTTACTTTAATGCAGTGCTTCAAAAGACAAAAGGGACCCAGTATTCATCAAAATAGGGAACACGATAGGTTTATAGTGATATTGTTGGGGACACTGTAGGAGAAAATGGTTTTTGTTACAGGGTACAGACGGTGTATTTAAAAGGCGAATGAAACCTAAACGCCGTCGATCCACTGGCAGCACTTCATCATCAAAAAAGGCCAAGTTCTCCGACTCAGACAGCGACAGAGCAAAAAAGCGTTTTTTGCGGAAAGGGAAGGATGGGTTCAGGGAAAGCAATAAACCAAAGGTGAGTTAGGGGAAAGTGTAACCCTTTACACCCAGTGTTTCACAAGATAATCTCTGGCACATGGCATCACATGTACGGGGAATATGTCCGGGAATACGCCCGGTATAAAATTGCAAGAGATGCCAGTGTAATGGTCCCTAAGTTTAACATGCATGAGTGAATGATCACTTTACTGCAGAAGTCACCTGTTGCATTCAGCTGGAATTGATATGGGCTGATTACATACATCAGTGCATGCAGATTTTCCAGTTTTGATATTTGTATAGCTCTGTTTCGGCATATAATGGTTTTTCAATTAACATGCTTTCCCCAGCCGCCAGGTGTGGCTGAATATAATCTGCTTAGGCATTTTGCTAAAAGGCTGTTTGATGGGAGGGTCATACAGGAGGTTGCCAGGATGTGATTGTGAGGTGGCCAGACCTCCTGGGGTCATTTAGTAGGTACACACCATTATACTTCTAATGCTCAAGAGTAGAGCTTGCTTACTCATGTTGACACTATTGAAGAATAACAGGCTTTTTGCCGCATATTTTATCTTTTTCAAAGCATTCATGGAGTCCTGTAGACTTGCATTAATTGTGCTGTATTGTTATTTTCACTTTATTTGATGCCGCCGAACTGAAAATAAAAGCACAATGAAATAGTAGTTGAAGATAGGTTTGATGGGAACTAGGTCCAAAATAACGAAATTAAAACTTCAGCTAAATGCTTAAAACTCCAAAGCTATTCAATTTACACACATGAAATGAAAATATGTACATTTACAGCACTGTGAGGTATGTAACCCCTGCTTTGCCGGAAATGTAGAGTAGTATCTTCAGCTCTCGTAGTCTTTAATTATCCCGTTCTCAATGTCAGCAAAATTTATGCAAATTCAATTCAAACAAGGAGTTGTTGCCAAGTGTGAGGACTGGTGCCAGGACTGACAATCAGATTTTAACTGATGGCTGACAAAGTAAATTAGATACAAATTAACATGATGTCTTCAAGAAAGGAAGGAAACTTTATTGCTATGAATCTTAACATGTGTGACCTGTTCTATTTCAGTCAAATGAGCCGTCCAGTTTTAGTTTTGACAAGTCAGACAGATCAGATTCTGAATCCAGATCTGACAAGTGGGAGAAGAAGAGAGGGCGCAAGACCAGGGACAAGGATGAGAGGGACAGCTCAGGGAGCAGGGACAACGACAGGGAGCAGTGTGAGGACCAAGAGGAGCATCAGGAGGAGCAGGAACAGAGAGACCAGCAAGACACACCTCACGAAAGAAAGGCGCCAGCGGAAAATCTCACCAGAATCAATGGTGAGTGGACACTTGATGATGTGTAGGAGCACTGGCAAGGGGCACAGAGAGAAAATGCACAGAAATATTTAGCTTGCTGAACACAAGGATGATCTGTTAATTTACCTGAGACCACAGATAGAAAGTTGTGCCGCTTCTCTGGCTGTCTGATACCTCAAGCTTTAAACAAATCATACTTGATTTAGATGATAATGAATCAAGTGCCCTGCAACCAAAAAAAAAAAAATTAAAAAAAAAATTGAAAAACATCTGGACAGCTGGCCTCATAGACGTCATACTGCAACTTTGCTGAAGCAGTCGGTGCAAAAAAATGACAGCATTTTTTGTACAGAATAATATATGTATATATATGATAATAAAAATTAAAAAAACGTCTGGACAGGTGGCTCATAGAGGTCATGCTGCAACTTCACTTAAGTGGTCAGTGCAAAAAACCATGGACTTTACAATGAGCTTACCTTTAAATGACAGCACTTTTTGTAAAGAGTAATATATGTACATGAGTTCACATCCAATTTCAATATCAGCACATAGTTTTGTACATTCAAGGTATTGACTGACTTAGTAGCTCTGAGTTTCATGTAGTACTGCACAGAAATGAGGGTGAGAGCTATTGATATTGAGTGTGGTGTGTCATTGACCTATTTTCAGCCAACCCCTCCTCTGCTCTTGCCACAAAACCCCTCAACAAGGCGCCCCTTGCCAAACTGAAGAAAACCCTTGAGCCATTTCTCCAAGATGGCCCCTGCAGCGATGTTACGCCCAAACTCATGAAATGTCGAGAGTGCAAAATGACACCAAACCAACGCAGCAAGAATGTACCAAATATATTCTGTCGATTCTATGCCTTTAGAAGGTAAGTTTACAGTGTTCATCAATGTTACAGTGCAAAATGAAGGTTGTTAAATAATGACGAAGATGTTACAGGGACATGTTACGAAAAAATTGCTTATTTTGGAAAGGCAGAATCATGAAATTATGCAAGCTTGAAATTTCCTTGTTGGTTGTAATGTTTCTGCAAACTGCTGGTTGTTTACTGACCACAGAAACAAAAGAGAAACTTTCATTAGGTGGTCATTATGATATGTAGCAGGAGAGACACAATGTTAACAAGTTGAATGCCGAGCCACTCCTGAGGTCATCAATAGTTTAAGCCCAACAAGAGCAATTGTTTTATCCAGGTAAGCATGCCATAAAATCACCTTTAAGGTGTAATGCCCTGTTTAATAGACAACACACAACCACGATATCAAATGACTCGACAGCCTACAGCTGCAGGCGACTCATGGCCAATTGAGGCAAGAAACGAGGTCAAGTATTTGTATCCGGGAGCCAGCATGTACTGGCGTACCCCCAGGCAGATGGTTATTAACCTGTGATGAGCCAATGCTAAATTACTGGAGCAAAAATAAACTGCAATCAGACATGTCTGGCGTGGCTCACTACCAATCTAGAATGTGTAATCTCTGGGCCTCTATCATGTAATATCTTCCTGTTTCGATGTTCAGGCTAAATTGTTTCACTGTGTGCATATATAAAAAACATGACGTCTTCATTCTGTGGCATTTAATTTTCCATTATGTAGACCTAATAGCTCTCTGTATGGAAGACAAGTACTGTCACGTAGGTGATAAAATATCTTCTTTTTTTTTCAGATTGCGATATAGTGCCAAGGGATTTCTTACAATAGCGGGTTTCTCAGAACCTGCTGACGCAGAACCTGACGACATTGAACTGTGGATGCCAAGAACACCAGGTATGCGCAGAACAACAAAACCTGTGACCTTGACCTTTGTATGAGTCGGTGTAGTGGGGGTCATGTGTGAATAATTGCTTCAAGACCAAAGTTACACTGCCCAGGCAGATGGTGAAATAGTGAGTCCCCTGACAGACAATACATGGAGTGGTAATCAGAGAGTTTCATGATAACTACAGCAGAGATAATTTGAGCAACTGTTAGCCTCAATTTTGATAATGTCGGAAGTTAACCATTTGAGATTAGATTACTGTATGTGATTAAAATTAAGACCATTTGCAAGTCTACTTGTATATTATGCGTGATAAAACGGGGAAGTTAGTAAGTGACCCTAAATTGCTTAGAATGAGACTGAATCAACAGCTTTCATTGATGTAGGTTGTGCACATTGGGTCCAGCCCAGGCCAGGGGGAGCTACTAACCAAAGGCTTGCTATTAGGATAGATCTTGTCGACACTCCTCACCCACAATGCTTTGTGGTAATGAGAAAGTTGAGTAAAAACAGGAAAGCAGATGTACAGTGTATGTCCAGGCACTTCAGATCGATGGGACTGAGAAAGGATTGACAAACTGTCCCTTTAACCTTTTACAGTGCTTGAGCCTGCTTGGGATGTGGAGATGGCTAAATACGTGATTGCCAATGTGGGAGACAAGTTCTGTGAGCTCGTGGAACAGGAGAAGGAGGCGATGTCTTGGGTCAGCCCTGACAGTGAGTATCTGCTTCAGTACCACGCGAAACTAGAAGGTTAGGGTAAATAGGTAACTATTCGTAAATAAGGAGAAATGAAAGGGAAGATAAACTAAAAACACTAAATTTGAATGAAAAAGAATGCAACAATCTTTCCCCATCATGTTTAAGTCTGGATAGATTTGAAGTGAAAGGATCTGAAACCACAGAAGCATGGAGTAGTACATGTAGCCTTCTTGGAAGACTCCTGTCCGAAAATGAAGTGATGTGATATTGTGGCTTGTTTCTTTGGAATAGATTCTGGTTGTCGGGTGATTGAAGTAATTTTTTGTTAGAACGAAAGATTCTTGAAGGTCAGAAACTGATGGCACCTTTTTGTCTTGCAGCCAAAATTGCATGGAAACGTGCAGTTCAAGGTGTACGGGAGATGTGTGACGTTTGCGAGACGACCCTTTTCAACATCCACTGGGTGTGTCACAAGTGTGGCTTTGTAGTCTGTATTGACTGCTACCGAATGCGCACCAGGAGACTACCCAGCATGCGGCATAACTGTTCGGACTGCAGCGACTGCAACCACGAGGGACCCAAATGGCTGACCTGCAGTTCCAACAGGCAGGCTCATGAACCAGAGAAGTTGATGCTGACTCAGATTATACCTAGCGATGGTAAGTGGACATTTGTCGTGATTTTTCTCTACAGTTAAGGAAATACTCTTTCTGAGAATTCAAGAGAGGTATTTGGCATAAATAAGTTTGATCACATCTGATGTGTGTAATTTTTGTAGAGGAATCTAGAAGGACGATGAGTTTAATCACAAACCATATTCACAATGTTAAAAGTTAAAAGTTTTCAACTGTCTTGTGGAGAGTGGAAAATTACACCATTGTTTTAATTTTAAAATGGGAGTGAAGCCATTGTGTACTGCCACTCAGGCATGTGTGGATCTTCAAACAGATTGCAGTTATCCCTTGTGTTGTTTGTCGATGAAGTTTATTTGTAAGTGTGATTTATTTATCAATAAAGACATTCCATTCTTTCTTTGAATAGCTCTGTGGGTGGTAGGCCGCATGATCCATGAAGTGCGAGACAAATGGAGGATTAAGTCACACTGTCCTTGTGGTCGTAACAAAGTGGAAGGCCTGCTTACCCCCAAGAATGGTGTTAGTCAGGTGAGAGCATCTTCAATCTGCTATATGTCATCAGCGTTTGGTTGTAAATGATTATTATCATCAGGTGAACGGGATGTGGGCAGGGACCGGAGCTGTCCATCCTGATCTTCTAATTTGGTTTATTGTAGTTCAAGTTTGAAGCAAGTACCGTTTTATCGCAAAAGGCATCGTCGTTACACATGTGCAGATTTTTTTTGATCAATATGTCATACTCTTGTACATTATGATGCAGATTTACCTGTGCACCATGTAAGAGTCTGTGTATATTAAATCAATTGACCTTATGTGATCTTTTCTTGCAGCAGTTACTCAGTGCGGTCAGTCAGTGTATGTCTCCAGAGTCCAAATCTGACAAGCCAGTCATGAATGGAGTATCTGATGACCATGTCTACACCAAAGGTATCAAGAGGAAATTAGCATCCACATTTGGAGATAATGCCTCATCAGTGCCATCTGGTGGTATGAATGGGTCACTAGGGTTGGACAATGCCAGTGGCCAATCAGGGCTCAGTCCTCTCAGTCTTTTGGCTGATGTTGCTTCCATGGATGAGTCGAGTATGGACAAAGTAGATCACAAGAAAGCTCTCAGTAAGGTTAAAGAAAAACTAAATAACTCTTCAGATAATGATAAACTACTTGGTGGTAAATCTTACAGTCCTATCACAGAGCCAGTCTCACCAGCACCCTCTGATGGCCTTGATGGGGACAAGAAAAGTCCTAGTAACTGTTCTACGTTACGTGAACTGCTCACAAAAACTGCTGGTAAAATCAAACCAGGTTTAAGTCCAGAAAACAACAAGAAACCCAAAACCATTCATAGCACATTGGACGATATCATTCAACAGGTCGTTGAACGGAATTTACCCAAAGAGGAACAGCCAAGTCCGCCTATTACTCTCAAACATTACATCCCTCGCAACGGGTCCGTGCAGGCACGGGATAACCCAATACAGTTGCACACTTTGACCGAAACAAGTGTTCTGTTCCCAGACGTACCTCACTCATGGCTTGACAACGGACGCTTGTTGAGGTTGCACGACCCCCAGCATAAAGGGAACCTTAAGCTGTTCCAGCAACAGTGGAGGCAAGGACAGGTAAGAAAAATTAACATTTTGTGACATTATGCAGTCAGCGCCATCTATCAGTTTTGTTGTGTACTGCACGTTCTGCTAACCACCTGTCAAAGGCACATTCAGGTCAATGTTTCGTAAGGGATTTATCATGAGATAATAAAAAAAAATTAAAAAAGAGAAAAAAAGGATTTTAATATCTATCTCTTCTGTGACAAGTTGTCCATTTCAATGACAGGTATCAATTACTCAGTGTAGAGTGTAGCAGATTTGTAGTCAGATGTGATCATGTGATTTGTGTATCATCAGTTTTATTCTCCTCTGACCAACATACGCTGCAGATGTTAGATTTTGTAGCTATGTCCCAAGGCTAATCAGGCATCGTAAAGTTTACCTCGTAAAGTATGAATTAAAGTAAATGTAATCAAAGTACATATATGGTTATGAACAGGGCATGATGCAGAGTTTTTCAACATAGTTAAACAGTGAAACTTCAGTTGTAATTGATTTAAAACCAGCCAGCTTTTTGATCAGTTATCTGTGATTGGTGCATAAACATGGAAAGAAGTTGTTTTGGGATCTCCCCAATTTTGTAATGGTTGTAGGGAATAAATTCTTACTAAATGGTATACATAGTTATTTGATCACCTCTTAAAATTGTTTATATTGTATGTTTTGTACATGTAGACTTTCAAAGTAGACCACAGTCAGTGACAACTTCGTGTATGCAGGTGGTCCTAAGTAAAAACTAGGATGAAAAGAAATTATAAAATGTGATTTTACCAGCATATGTTACCCATTTATACGTACACAATTTGAAATTTGGTTGCACCAGTAAATAGTTATTATTTCAGAGTTGTGTGCACATATCACAGTTAGATTTCTGATCAGAGGACAGGTTGTTTACAATGCAAATACTATCAAATGTTTACAGTTGACATAAATTCAGGGCCAACACCGTTTCAAAAATCTGCACTTTGCATGTGTGTATTTCTTTCATTACATTCAAGAGGAAAAAGTTTTGACAGTTAACATGGTTAACTGTTATGTCCATAGTCATAGATAGTGTCCAAACTATCTTGAGTCCAAACTGCTTGAGACTAGGCTTGCTGGTTTTTGAATGGAAGGTATCTTCATGAGGAATTTGAATCTTCTGAGCATTATATATTTGATGATTCTGAGAAAACGAATATAGCAGTGATTAGCACTTTAAGGGTTAAGTGGTAGAACACAGGCTTCCAGTCCAGGTAGGAGAGGTTCTAAGCTTTTGCTGTCTGTCCTGTAAGATACTTCTATCAAAGTGTATATTTTAGGAATTGCTAGGATTTCCAGATACCCACTTTGTAATTTTTGTCAATGTAAGATTTGTGGAAAAAAAATGATCAACAAGGGAAAAAGTCTGAAAAATATAGAATTAAAAGCTATAGCTGAAAAAAAAAATATTGCACATAATAATGCCCAGGGAAGGCCTACATTTTTCCAGGCTGCCCTCATATGATACTTTAAAGTTTGAATTTTGGAACCTAAAATTTTCAGCCAATTTGAATCAAGTTCAGAGAAAAAAAAATAGAAAAATATTTTGAAGGAATATTTTAGAAGTTTTGTAACATTTGGTTTTTATGAACAAATTTTGCCAGACCCAGTTTCAGAAATGTTCACATGGGACTGTGGTTTAATCTGGAAACTGGGTGACTGCTTTTACTTCAAACATCCCAGCTGTTTAAATATATTTGGAATCTATAGACTCTCAAAATTCTAACAATGCATGTTTTGACAGGGATATTTAAAAAAGGGGGAATTTTTTAGATGAGAATTTCAATTTTAGCCAGTGCACTCGGTGAACTTGTGCTGGGCAGCCTTGGCCTTCTGCTGGCCTGTCCAGTATTACCACAGGCTAATTGCCACCAGTCAAGTCATTGTGACAGCTTACCAGACCCTGTTCTTGTGTCATAGAGCAGAGCAGTCAGCAGACAAAATGAAAAGAGAATTGTGAAGGAAGTGGCATGCGAGGTTGTGACAACCGTTTTCCTGAAGAATCTTCTTACTGAAGAAAATCAGTAAAAGCAACTACATAAATTTATGTGTCATGACCTGTGTAGATTTGGTAATGATCAGTGGAATTTTCATTTTAGCTATTTGACTGAGGAACCAAACGAATTGGTGTAAAGTGTGGTAACAGTCAGTGTATCTTCATTGCTATACCGTTTAGGATAAGTTTGAGGACTGCCACAGTGCCATGCATGTGTGTGAGTGACAGATGTGAACCAAACTGGTCCAGTATGCCAGAAGGATGGGTGCTAGCAGGCCAGATATTTTCACTTGACAGCATGATATTTTCAGACAGAAGTTTATATGATCAGTTGATAGTGGAATTTTTCCAGGTTTGCTCCCCCCTGCTAGTTCTGGTACCAGAGTGGTTTGTTATGATTTGTAGTTCAGATAATTGCCAACAGGTGTCACTTTAGACTGGCCCTGTGTGCTCGGCATATCACTGCGGGCTATAAAATGCTGAACATGCATACAAACAAGGAGTAGTAGAGACCATGGAGTCAGTGCTAGGTGTCAGATAGCACATACCTGCCAGCCACAGACTCGTACACTCAACACCAGAATCACTTTCAGACATTATTCAGCCTGTTTATGAGAGGGGTCCCTGGATGAACTGAAATCAAATCAGTTTGTTCACGTGAACTTTGTAGGGTTGAACTGGCCGTGTACTCATCACGCTAAAAAAAAAGGTTGACCTGGTTTAACCTCGCCCAGCATTATTTTAGCGTCCACTTTCCGCAGCGCCTGAAAGATAGTTATTATGTGCGATGATGCAGAAACGAGTATGCCGAGTACAAATCACTGTTTGGTCAGAGAACCTTTAGATAAGATCGGCTGAAAGGTATTCAGTGTTCCATGTTGTTGAACACACAGGCATGCTCTATAAATACCGAAGCGAAATGCATCACTTTTGAACATCTGTACCACATACATGTTTGTGCCTGGGAAGAGAGGAAAAAAATTAATTTGTTAACCCTTGGGAGAGGTTTGAGGCATACATACAAAAGACAGGGTCCAGCAGGCTAAGGTAGTCTGTTCTACTTAAAGATAGGACTAGTCCGTGTTGACAGTAAGACGACTTCAACTGAATTGTTTTTCCTGTTCATTGTGGCCATTGTAGCGGTGCATACAAGCTGCCAGCGAAGTCAACTGGGTGCCATTAAGTGACTTTTTGGGTTTTAAGTTGCATGTTAACTCTTTCAGTGCCAATCACGTCTAAAGTCGATCTACTAAAGTGAAACTAGTCTGAATTATCATTAAGATCTCAGATTGAATTCCTTGTAAAAAGACCTTTCATTCAAGTACCAGCATGCCTCTAGTTCCGGAAAATTATCCCAGGTCAACAGCTTTTCTCAGAGTGCATTGGGTGCATTGCCTCCAATGCATGCCAAGAACAGCTGTTGACTCCATCCAAAATTTGGCACTCAAAGAGTTAATGTTGATGAATGCTACAGAAAGTGACTGTTTGCCAGTGATAAACTGCATAAAGGACACATTAGCCAGAGTTATGTAAGACCTCAATAGAGACAGTGCTCATGGGGAAATTACATCATGCCTGACAATTTTGACAGAGGCATTGAGTTGGGTTTTTTCTTTTTTCTTTTTTTTTTTTTGAATAACAAGCCAGGAATATGGAATTGTGAAACCATTTGGGCAAAGTTTTCAAAGCGTCTTTGTAGTCAATTGAACATAAACCATAGTAGATTTTACAAAGGCGCAGCATATCTTTGTGACTATTGGAGAATAACGATATTGAAAACAGTCTGTATGGACCACAAAGCATGAAAGAGGGAAGATCTTTAGAAGCTATGCTAGCTGCAGACTGCAGTGTGCACTTACTACAGAGTATTGATTTTATGAGCTAACTTATTACCTCTCTGTCTAGGAATGCAGCTGTCTTATTGCTCCATCTTTAGTGCCAGGCAGTCCCTCCCATGTAGGGCGGCTTATTGTGGCCACACAATGCAATGTCAAGGGATTTTATGTGAGACTAGCTGGCTCATAGTTTCACCTTTGCTTGTCTCGGGAGAGTATACAGCAGTGGTGTAAAGAGAAGCATAAAATGGCGAAAATCACATCAGCTTACAACAACGCAGAAGTCTGGAAAAATAAAGGCTGTTTTTATTGTTGTGAATACAATGGTCATGTCTAGAAGACAGAGAGAGCAAGCTGATCTGTGCTCAGGCAAGAACAATACTTATTTATTCAAATACTATCTGCATGCAAAGGAACCAAGTAATTTGCAGTACAGGCTAACGTGACACCTGCAAACAGGTCTGGCCCATAAAGAGGGCAATAGGGTGGCTCACATTACAATAGGTGTGTCAGGAGTCAGCTAATTTAAATGAACACAGGAACCCAGGGGAAATCATCATTTTTAACAGCCAATGTATGACCTTTCCAGGAGAAGAGCACTGAATGGCTGCCGCTGATGCAGCAAGCTATTGATAGATTGTGGTTACCAAGGGTTTTTTTTTTCTTTGTTTGCAGCCTGGTCACCTTTATGAGACATATTTTATAACATGACTATGTAAAACAAGAAAGTTCTATTTATACCTATATTTTTGCAGCCTGTACTGGTTTCCAATGTGAATCGCTACCTAAACAGAGACTTGTGGCACCCTTCAGCATTCAGCAAGGAATTTGGACAGCAGGAGAATGACCTGGTCAACTGTGTAACGGGAGTGGTGATTATTGGTCACGAAATGAAGCAGTTCTGGGATGGCTTTCAGAACATTTCAGGTGAGTACTGACTGGCTAAGTATGATAATACTACAGATATTTTGGTATAGTAGGTGTCACAGTGTGGTCAACTCCGTAACTGCTGTCACTGCTGGTTAAATTGCAAACAAATTAGGACAGCACAATTTTGTTGCAGTGGACACTAACCTGACTGTTGCTTGCTCATTGTTATGTCACATTGACCACTCAAAAGAAAATTGTAGAGCAATGACCATTTTCTTAATTAAAATCATTAGTGGTATGCCGAAATGAGATAGTACTTGAATTTCATGAGATAATTTGTTTGCATATGTATGTTAGTATGAAGTATGATGAATGTTGGAGTATATTTTTTTTTATTGTGGGATTTTGAGGGTGAAAGACAAGACAAATGATTTCAGTGAGTTTTCATGAAATCTTATGGAAATTCCTATTGTTACAGTTCGTCTGACAGATGACAACAACAAGCCCATGATTCTCAAGCTGAAGGATTGGCCACCAACTGAAGATTTCAGTGAGCTCTTGCCATCACGATTCCATGATCTCATGCAGGCCTTACCACTGCCTGAACACACTCACCGCAGTGGCGCCCTCAACCTGGCTTCCAGACTGCCAGACTTCTTTGTCAAACCTGATCTCGGCCCAAAGATGTACAATGCATATGGTTCTGCATTATACCCAGAAGAGGGCACCACCAACTTGCACTTGGATGTGTCTGATGCAGTCAATGTGATGGTTTATGTTGGGGTAGCGGAAGATGACAATGAGGATCATAGGGCGGCTGGACTGAAGGTGATCGATGACGCTGGCTGTGACATC
Organism: Hermodice carunculata; assembly: GCA_964020975.1. Taxonomy (NCBI): domain Eukaryota; kingdom Metazoa; phylum Annelida; class Polychaeta; order Eunicida; family Amphinomidae; genus Hermodice; species Hermodice carunculata. The sequence goes on along the minus strand of OZ026616.1, from coordinate 104,522,687 downwards.
ATGACCAAGCGTCGTGTCAGGGAGGCAGGGGAGACTCCAGGAGCCTTGTGGCATATCTTTGATGCGCTGGACGCAGATAAAATCAGGGACTTGCTCAACAAGGTAAAAGATAGCAATATACCTTTTTGGTTTTTCCAGTATGTACAGGTCATGACACTTCTGGATTAACAAATCCATGACTACTGGATGGATATGTCTTGCGTTACAGTAGATCTGGGTAACTGTTGCAATGAAATCGTGTCATAAAACCATATAATCAGGTGTTGCTAAGAAGGTACCTTATTGAAGTGCATGTCATCAGTACTTATTGTGTATGTACTTACAGATGCCTCTGTGGGATACAGTTTTCAATCACCTTGACTAGAATGGTGTGTTAGCACAACATAAAGTAGTGTTCTGAAAGCTATCTGTCGTCTTATTTTGTACACAGGAAAATATAGGGCTCCCAGAGTGACCTTGACCTTTGGTTGTTATTTCAGGTTGGCAAAGAGCGAGGTGAAAAAATCGAGTCTCACCACGATCCCATTCATGACCAGAGCTGGTACTTGGATTACAACTTGCGGGAACGACTAAAGAACGAGTATGGAGTGGTGGGGTACAGTATAGTTCAGGCCTATGGAGATGCGGTCTTCATCCCTGCTGGTGCCCCTCACCAGGTATGCTCCCTCAGACAGTCCTATCATTGCAAACTGCAGCAGTGCTTGCTATAAAGACCATCTCCCATGAGAAACCACATCTTTTCTAGAACACTCAGTAATGACCCTTGATTATGCATCTTTGTTCAGATTAAGTGCATTTTTAAATCACCTGCAGTGTAAAAACATTCTTTGCAGGCAGTAGAGATGGTCTTAAATAGCAGACACTGTTGTTCCATGAAAAAAAAAGTCAAAACTTGCTGCATTTCTTGTTAGGCAATTCATAAATTATGGACCCCAGACTTGGCATGTCATCATTTTAATGAAAACCCCCTTTGTGAGGAATCTTGATATGCAGTTCTTTTATTTTCATTCAAATACGCAGATAATATATTGCTGTTATGGGAGGATTGAAACTGCGCCACTAATGCTATTGCATTGTTCCACCATTATGCCTGTTTTTCTGGAATGACAGGTTGCATTAGCAGTAGCACATTTATTTTGACCAAAACAGTCACTTGTGACTCATTTGTCATTGTGAAGGGCATTGATTATCACTGATCACGTGGCAACTGCCTCATTTGTATAAAATAAAGAGATGCTTTTGGTAATTAACTTGAACTGAAGTGCTCAAAATTCTCCACGGAGTGGCTAGAAGTGTTGTGTATTGTCCTAACTGTTGTAAGGTCAAATTTAAAAATTGTACCTGTGTGATATACAGGGAAAAACATTGTGTTGGGGAGATAGCCAGATTTGTTGAGTCTTGTTCTGGCATAGAAACTTCACTTGGTAACTCTCTCACCAAGATTAATCTGCTTGTTACAGGTTCAAAATATCCATAGCTGCATCAAGATAGCTGAAGACTTTGTGTCCCCAGAACACCTGACGCCCTGCTTCAAGTTGACCCAGGAGTTCCGACATCTGTCGGATACACACAGTAACCACGAGGACAAACTACAGGTGAGAAATATTGGTGTTGCCTGCTCGACAGACCCATGTTGAGATTCTGTCCTGTCCACTAAATAAAGCTCCTGTCTCTGGGACACAAGGAAAACCTGTAAACTGCACAAATCTGTCATAGATTAATAGCTTTTGTTTGCAAACACAAAAACATTACATTTTGCAATGTCAGTCGGAGCTTCCTGTCAGCATCTCAGGACTTCAAAACCCAAACCATATTTTGCTGCAGAAGAAATAGAAGTATGCATAATAGATGTGATGATGTGGGCATAAAGTAGGGGGAAACTGAAACAAATTCATGGCTTGTCATCTTGAATGGTTAACTCTTTCAGTCCTACAATTTGACTGAGTTAACAGCTTTCCTTGTTCACCTCAGGTGCAATGTACCCAAACCATGGCCAGGAAAGCCATTGACCTACACTATTATATTGTATGTAAATGTAGGCATGCTGTTAATTAATGAAAGGTCTTTTTACAAGGAACATGAACCTAGCACCCTTATTGTAATTCGGAGCAGTTCATTTTAAGTAGTTTGACTTAAGTCACAGTTGGCACTGAAAGAGTTAGTAAGTGCCAAGAGGGTTAATTGTGTCTGTGGAATAGCATCACTCAGGCAGGAATATTTTCCTCCTATGGGATTTATTTCTCCTTTTTTTTTTTACAAAAATGGGGACTACAGAATGGTCTATATGGATGGGCATATTATATCCTCCCTTTAGTGTGTCTGTCCTGACCTCAGTCACTGAGTACAGACAGTATGCTCTTACTATGTTAGACCAATTGGTGCCTGCAGCACCCGAATCATTCCATCATTGGTGGCTTTAAGTTTGTCTATGTGCATAGTGGTGTATTTTCTATAGGAAGGTGGCTGACAATAAACAATGCTCTGCCTGAAGTACTCTTTATAACCTATATGTGGTTTCTATATTTGCAGGTAAAGAACATAATCTATCATGCTGTCAAAGATGCTGTGGCTGTATTAATGGACAGTAATCCATCCGAGTCCTGAGCTGATATCATCTGCTTTGCTGCCAGAAATCTTTCACAAGAAGTGCACTATACGAATAGTGACCTGAGTGCCGTAGTGCTATCAGATGAGTTGCGAACTCCTGCAGGAACACGGGCATAAGACGGGAAGTGACTCGGGGGAGACTACAAACCCCTTTGTGATAAAGACTGCTGATGTCTTGAATAACAGTAAATAACTGTGAATTAATTTAGAACGAAAAGAAGATCAAAATTTTTGTTGAAAATGAACTGTGTACGGCACTGGAATTGTCCGTTTGCTGCCCGGATGTGATTCCATGCTGCTGTAGGCACAACTAAATTCATGAACTGAATTTGGAATTTCAACAGTTGATCTCTTCCAAGGCATGTGATCAGCCTCTAAGAAGTGGCCATTGTTTATGGTCAGCTTTACCTATTTGGACACAATGCTGGATTATAAATCATCAGTTATTCAGGTGTAAAAATGCTAGGTGGTGCATAGGTTACCAAGTACCCTGTTTGGTGTTGCTTACCTGAAGTTTTGCTATTTCGGGGTACCAGACTTTTATGGCACATTCATATTTTTTCAACTGCAAGTCTGACAAAGTCTTGATTTCTTCTGCTGCTCTTTGTTTAATCTATCAATAGTGATACTGTAAAGTGTTTATTTTTTTCTTGTCTTACATTGTCTACAGTTTGCAGTTGATATTTCATCACATAAACAGAAGATACACAAATTAATGTCCATATTGTCATGTGTTCTCTCATTCATATTTGTACTGTAAAAACAAAAACTGCAAGATTTTCAATTTTCGCCTCAAATCATTTTGTGATGATATTTGTGCGTGTGGACGCATTTTAGTTACAATGTAAGTCTGTGATTCTTGGCTCTGGTGCAGAAGTCTGCCAGCAGCTGGCATGGCTTGTTTATATAGTGATTACAAATGTAAGCAATCTTTCAGTAACCATTTAGTGTTAAAAACTTGATGGCTTTTTGAGTACAAGATTGTTTGACTAGTGAGTTTGCCTAGACTGTACTATCAAATACCTGCATGGATATGATAGCACTAGATTTAACTTGCCTGCAAGGCGGCCATGAGGCAAGGCAACCAGAGCAGGCAGAAGTATTTCTGCAACCTGTTCATCTATACTAATACTACTATTAAAAGTACTACAACTATATGGAAGCGATAGGTAGAGCAGGGGTTGAGCTTAGATATTTACAGAACATACCACGGTGACACCTCATATTACTACCTGGAATAATTCATAGTGAATTATCTAATGTAATGTAGGTTACAGATTTCAGCATTGTGGAAATTTTATGGCCAGGACTAATCCATGTATTCTTATGATTTAAGAAGATTTTATGCTGTAAATGCAAAGTTTATTGGAGGTGACGTCCATAGAGACTGGTAGGGGAGTTGTAGGCCTAGTGATCTGAAGAATATAGTGTTTGTAGTGTTTCCACTACAGCGAGTTTGAACTCTGACCTCACATCTGCAGAACCTCTTCCAGGCCACTTGGCAAAGGCAGAAATTAGACTAGTCATGTCATTAGCTACATAGATGGCGCCACTAAGAATTGTACATTGGCCATGTGACCGTCTGAGCCAGGAGCTCCAATATGGCGGAGGCCTGGATTCGGAGATATTTGAATTCACAAAGATGTTGTATCATGGTATTCACTACAGACGGGGAGTGAGTGTTTTTGTGAACTATGTATCATATGTAATTGAAAAAAGGATGTTGCTTATGGAGTTAGCTTTTGAAAACTTGAATGTTTTCCAGGGCTTTTGTACAGTCATGTTGTGTGCAGTAGATTTAGACAAAGACAGGATTTTTTGTTGCCCCAACACAAAAGAGTGTTTCTCTACTGTAAATTGTAAAGTGAGGGGGAACTCTTGAAAACTGATGAAAATGAGGATTCAAAATCTGATAAAACTGAACTTGACAATTTGTGTTCATAAATTTGTTGACAAGACGTTTTATAGAGAAAATGCATCAAGTGATTTGTATCATATTCTGCTCCAAGTGATTGGTAGTTAAAATTTGTCTGTGGCATCGTTTTCCCCATCGCTGGGTCTTGTTGACCCAAACTTGACCTTGACATGGTCAGGGTCAACCTCACCAGCTTCATGTCCAGTCTGGGTAATTGGTCAGTCTTGAGTGTTATTTAATTGTTGGTCTAGTTACACCATAATTATTACTGTGACTATTCTTATGATAATGATGGTGAAATTGTTGACTCTCTGTTTTGCGTCTGGATTTTTTTCCCCTTCTTTTCTTAGCCCCCAATGTACATATATTATAGGAATATTTTTATATGAAATGTCCGGTATGCAAAGTACGTGGCAGGTCATGCTGGCCGGCTGCGTCGCCTGGCGCCACTTTTAGATTACCCTATCATTCTTAATAAAATTATTCGACATTCACAGTTGTGTTCGGTTCCACTGAAGAAATAAAGACCATTATACATTGTAAACAAGAATTATGACTCTTTGCGTTTTTATGTGTGGTATGATTTGAAGAAAAGGTGTGATTGAGTATATGTGGGACAAATTTTACGTTTGGGAGAGTGGAAATTCAGAGACTTGAGTGCTATAAACATACCGGATACAGTGAATCTGTGCTGTAAAGACCTGTCTCATTGAATTCACTTTCTGGCTTAAAAAATTAAAATTCCTTTACAATTTAACTTTTTGAGACATTTTGATAACCCCCACACACACACACACACATTTAGCAGGGAACAGACGGTGTCCGTATAACAAGGCGGTGCCGTAATTATCTGAACAAACAGGACCAACACTGGATCCAATAGTTAACACTGCCCCCCCCCCCCAAAAAAAAGAAAAAGAAAGAAAAAAAATGACAAAAAAATCCAAAATAACAAAGAAATAAAAGCCCCAACCCCACATGACTGGCCTCTCAAAAAACTGGTTCTATAGTGGTCTACAAAACTGCTACCATTTTCAACTTGACGGCCATGCAAGAAATTCAGAGAAAGTAACCCAGCAACCCTGTGGAGCCTGTCTCAGTGCCACATGTACAGGATACTGGCGAAGTATGCTTCATGTTGTGTATACAGTGGTACCTGCAATTTAAGACCACTGCTGTAGGAGACCATGTGGCCTTTGTGACCACATTTTTGATAGCACGACTAAATTTTTTAATTTCCCTCCATTTTAAGACCACCTGTTTTATATGTGACCATTTTTGGCTGGCAGAAGGGGCGGTCTGATATATGGGGTACTACTGCACCTCCTTTGAAAGATCACCTGTGCTAAGACACCACAATTTGGTCATCATTAAGGGTGGTCTGTGAAGACAGGTTTCGCTGTACATGTATTTACATTTCCAAGGACTAATATTAACTTCCAGTGCTGAGTGACTATTGACGTGTTCCCAGATTCAGACTTAGTCCCTGGCATAAGTATTGCTGTTAACCTCTTACCCCTTGAACAAAGACTGAGGCAACAGCTCTCCTTGGCCTGGGTTGAGAAAGCTTTTAATCAGGCTCCCTGCATCATCATATGTGTAACCTACAATTCTCAAAATGTTTTTCGTACTGGCGAAAAACATTAAAGCCGGTGACGTTTGACCACCAGCGGGTTTCGACTGGTTTAAGGGGGGGAAAATTCCAAACTTTGTACAAAAATGACCCAGAAAGGTGAGACACCATGAGAGGCATTTTCTGCATTGTTCAGGTTGGAAGACAATGTGACCACCAGAACTGATGTTCAGTTTCATCCTCCAAACAGGAGACGTTAAAAATTTGTCCAAATTATTCAACATATGCCTGGACTGTGATGCATCTGGATCAAGAGGTCGGCCGAGGCATGCAGTTTATTGTATTACTGATAACTGCGCAAGCTGGAACCCACCAAAAGCAAAACCAATTTTGTTTTGAAAAGTGCAGTACAGTAAAATGCAATTTTCTCACTCTTTCAAACCCTTCCCTGTTTTGGAAAAAAAGTGTGATTGATTGATAAAGCTCTAGGACACCCATGATTTTTTGTTAGCAGCCCATGTGTTTTTTCAAATGAAAGTACTTGACTGGATCACAGATTTTGTGCAGTGTGCATCCAGAGTCCGAAGTCAATGAGAACATGTTCAGTTCTATTTTATTTTATTTCATGGAGCAAACTGGAAGGGGACAAAACAAAAAGAAAGAAGAAAATGACTGCCTATCCATCAATGTTGTTTATTATACAGTAAACTGCCAGGTGACAAAACATAAAAAGAGAAAATGACTGCCTATCCATCAATGTGTACCCGCAATCTCATGAAATTGAGCTTTTCATACAAATTCAAGAACATTTTGGAGTTTACCCTTTGGACAAAATAGGAGGAATTCTTCCCATGTGAAGAAAGTGACTGTCCCTATTTGATGTGTAGTGTAGAAGAAAATGACTCCGTTTTATGTATAGTGTCTAAGAAAATGACTGTCCCTATTTGACGTATAGTGTAGAAAATGACTCCCTGTTTTATGTATTGTGTATAAGAAAATGACTGTCCCTGTTTTATGTATAGTGTAAAAGAAAATGACTCCCTGTTTTATGCAGTGTGTATTCATGTCATGTATTATGCTATGAGTGGATGAAAGCTGGCTGGCAAGGTAAGTTTTGAGAATTCAAACCTTTGACAGTGTAAAGCAGATGGCAAACATACCAGTTGGACTGAAAATTGTGATTGGCCAATGTAAAGACAAACCTAAATTGGCCTAGAAATTTCTGCCATTTTTTTTTCTGCCTTCAACAAGCATCTTAATGTGGTCTTATTTTGATGAGAAACCAGCTTTAAAACCTTTGCAGCAAAAACCAAATCCATTAAAGACGTTTTTGTGCATTGGAAGCTGGGAGATTTAGTTAGATATGTAGCCAAAAGATGGCGCATGCTGACAGGCCATCGTGCAATTCTCCACCAGGTGTCCTTAGTTTACAGACAACACTACAATCCCATTTTGTTTTCCAGGTCCTGTATTTTTTTGAAAAAAAAAAAGATAAGTTTTTAACAGTTCGTTTGGTGAAATGGCAGGGGCTGATCATGTCAAATGGCTGTATCCTGGACAAGTGCCTGCTAAAGAGTGTCCTGTTCAGCAGATCACGGGTCCCATCCAGTCAAAAGAATAAACAAAACAAACATAAAAAAAGAAGAAAATCCTCACATATTAAACTAAGTAATCGGTTGTGGGAATTAAATTTTATAAATTTATAAACAGAAATCAGCACAATCCTTGATGATTTGAAAACTTCAAAAGTGCTTCTCCTGCTTAACATGGCAGATGTTTTAAAAGCAGACTGAAAATATTCCAATTATATACAGCAAAACCTGCTCTGGTGGGCATTACTTTGGAGTACCCACCTCCTACACTTTTGTAAATGTTCCCAGTGAACAGGTCTGCAGGAGGCACTTTTGACTGGTTTCCAAGGTGTTTACTGTACACAAGTTTTCCTGAAGATTTAAGCTGCAATACTTCAGATACAGATCATGCAAGATCCATATTTCTTGACTGTATCTCTGTTTCCCATGGCCAAGGATCTAGAAGCATACACAGCTTTCAACTCCAGTACAGTGGAACCTTGTTAATCGGAACACCGTTGTACCCCAGTGAACTGTTCAGATCAATGAAGCATCTGGATTACTGAATCACTATAACTGGAAATGAACAATTCTGTTCCAGAAGTGTTCAGATCAATGAGACATGGATTAATGAGGTTCCACTGTATATCTATTTTTTTATATAATTAAAAAAATATACATTCTCTATTTGTGTGCAATTAAACTGCCAAGACAGTGGCCATAATTACCTACAGTTCAGTTCTCAGACAAGTTCAATCATGTCTCATCTTCTCAAAGCAGACTGGCATAAAAATTAACAGGTATTAAAAAAAACTGTACAATGCTCAATCCAGCACATAAAGAAACAACAGTTTATGCCAAACACAAGTATTGTGATCAGTCACTCACAGTGATATGGAACACCAACTTGTCAACAATTACAGCAGTACTTGCCTTACAGTGTGCCACACCCTGTGTATTAAAGCCAGCAGATATCACTGTACACTCCGCCACGTATACATTCCAGCCTCCACCATCTAGAGAACTTGGGCAAGCTGCGCAGTGATTTCAAGAAAACCAGCCAAAGATAACACGAAGGCATAACATTTCACAGTTTTAAAAAATTATGTCAGAATTTGGCATACAATGTATTTGGTTACAGGTCTGTTCAGCTGCCTCCGGTTTCACTTTGGAATAGCAATTTCAGCAGACAAGGCTTGACTTAGTCTGACCAGCAAGCTAATGACCAGCAGGCTGATGACCAGCAGGCTAATGAGGCTGACATGATGGCACACAAGCTTAAATTCCTATGTATTGTGTACCAGTTCCATGATACCCTGTAACTTATCAGTCTTGTCTGAAGCTCAACTGGAAATAAGCAGTCCCTTGACAAACAGAAGCACAATTGCATTGCACAGAATTCAGTTGAGAACCTGATTCTATGTCACTTGTTTGAAAATATCACCAATTTGGAAAACTCCACAAATTATGGACTTCAACACAGTAAGACAAGGCAAAGCCAGAAAAGCTGGCATGCTGGCTGTGGTGACTTTGTGATTCATTGTATTCTTGTGAAATGTGAATCAAGCACTTCGTCTTTGACAGCTACAAGTGTATATTTGGAAATAAAATAAAAACAAAAGGATCAAGCAGTCTTGTGCTCAGCTGATCTTGGTCACCCTTCTTTAAGACCATCATTATATGCAAGTAGCTAAGTAGTGGCTCAATAGTTCTTAAGTTACGACTCAAAACACAAAATTTACTAAGAGGTTATGTGACCTTGAGAATTGGGTCAAGGTCAGCCAGGTGTATAAGTTAACCATTGTACTGGACGGTCATCATGTGCAACATCAATTTTGTAGCGGACAGAATTCTGCTAGTATCAAGAGAAATGCATAAGTAACTACAGTATCCAGTGACCTTAAATACATGTATACGACATTAATGTCATTCCATGTCAGGGTCAAGCCTTTTTAAGGAGGACCATTACCCAACTCTTCACTCACACAATCCTGAGGTCCTCATCTTTGAAATGAAAAGTGACAAGGTCTACCACTACCAAGACAACAGCAAATATATCGCTTTCACCTTTCAAGGTGATCAAAGGTCAAAATTAACAATACTGTAAGTAATCCCAAAGGTTTTTCCCCATTGATATTTAATAGTAACCATGGGCATAGGATCCACCATTACCAAGTTATAAACAAATATGCCAATCAGGAAAGACTAGCAGTATAGGTGTGACTGAAAAGCTATGTGCATAGCTTTGAAAGACCCCTACAAAGTCATTGGTTTGCATTTATTTCTCTACATAGTTCCCGTCCAGGTTTACACACTTTTGCCTGTGGTGCTGCAAGGCCTGAATGCTGGTCAAGAAGAAATTTCCTTCAGCCACCTGAAAAAAAGTCATTAACAGCACAAATGACATCATGATTATTACCAGGAAATAGCAACTGCTTTGTTCCTTTTTCATCTTGGGAAACAGGTGGAAGCCTGGCAGGGCTAAATCAGGTGAATAAGGGTGATCATCAATGAGTTTGAAGCCACAATCATGGATCCCTTACATGGCAACCACTGATTTGTGAACAGGAGCATTGTCTTGCCGGAACAAGACTCCTTTAGTAAGCATTCCCCTTTGCTTAGCTTTGATAGCTTCAGGCAACTCTCACAGTAGGTCAGCATAATATCTTCCATTGATAGTCTGGCCTTTTTCAAGATAGTCAATCATGAAACCTTGGTATCCCAAAAGACTGAAGCCATCACCGTTCCAGCAGAAGGAACCGACTTGGCTTTTTTAGGGGGTGAGGGTGGTCCCGTGTGCTTCCATTGTTTAGACTGAATTTTGGTTTCTGGTTCAAAGTGATGAATCCAGGTCTCATCCATGGTTACAAATCAGGCCAATAAATCATTTGGATCTGCTTTAAATTGGCATAAATTGTCACGGGATGCCAGGAGTCTGACACCTTTCTGATCCGCTGTCAAGAGCTTTGGTACCCATCTTGCAGAAACTTTTGTCACTCCTAACTCCTTTGTAATAATGTACTCAACCTTCTCATGAGAGATGCCCACGACACTGGCAATTGTCGAGTGGTCAAATGTCAATCAGCCATCACCATGTCATGCACCCAGGTAATGTTTTCGGGAAAGGTTGCTGTTGAAGGCTTTCCTGGATCTGCATCATCGTCAATTGCTCTCTCTGCCACACTTGAATTCCGCAGCCCACTTCTTAACATTGGAAAAGGAAGGGGCATCATCCCTTAAAGTGGAGACCATGTTGGCATGTATCTGTGTAGGAGTTAGCCCTTTCAGTTGCAGGTACTTGATGACTGCTGTGTAGCCAGTTTTGTCCATTTCTGGTGACTTCAATGGGTAGGTTCACAAGGTGGTCTGGTACAAAGACACTAATCACACTGTGGTTGCAGTTCTTATGTCTATGATTCATTAATCATTGTACTTGTTGGTGGCAAAACTTTGTTTCAATCAGATTGAAATATCCCACTTAGGCTTAGAACTTTTCAGCCAGCCCTTGTACCATGTAGTGAGTGAATGTAGTGCAGATCGAGTCATGACAGCTTCCCGCAATGTTAGAAGGGAATCCAGCATGTGAAAAACACCCAAAAATGTACGTATCTGTCTCTGTCAGACAGAGAGAGAGAGACAGACAGACAGACAGACAGACAGACAGACAGACAGAGTGTGTATCTGGACTTTTACAGCAGTCAGTAGTAGGCCTACCATATGCATAAACTGGTATCCACAGCAACACCACCTGGAGAAAAACCTTGGTTGATCCTTGCACAATATATGTTTCCACTAAATTTCAGCATGACCTGAGAGGCAGTTTTGGAGCATGAGTAAAAAGACAGAAAACTTGACATACCTTCAATGCAAAGCATTGACTGAAGTGTCCACCTGAAAAAATTCTGACATTTGCTCAAATTAGGTCATGGTGACACCAAAATCTAATCAGTTCATCTTGGCATGCTAGATAAGCATACTGCCACATTTGAACAAAACACATTAGAGAATTCTGGAGATATTGTGGTAACGAGCCCTAATGACCATGTAATTAGGCTGCCATTTGCTCAAATACCAACCTGACGAAATTTAGTTTTCCAATCTTGACCACTATGTTTGCGTGACGAGATTAAAAAGTATTTCGTGGGAAGTGGGACACCACTATCGGCGGATCATTGACAGCTATATTAAAGTGTATAGACATGAAGAAAGTGGGGAAGTTTGAAAGAGTGATTTTGCAGACAACCCAAAAACAGAAAGGGTCTCCCCATGGGGTGTTATAACTGAATTGGCAGCAAACACTCGGGAGATACAACTGAATTGGCAACATGCAATCAGGACATACAACTGAATTAGCAGCATGCACTCCGGTGATACAACTGAATCATAGTGTGCACTTATAACCATTTCAGCAGTATGCACCCAAGGTGATATTGTGGTGCTGGAGCATTGTATATTGCACTAATGGCTAATGAACTACTAATGAGCCTCACTCTGGTCCTTAGTGGGTGCTCCTGGGGACGTGTTCCAGGCAGATGATTGGGAGACTTTCCTTGGTAAAGTATGTTGACAAATCCTGGTGTGGAATCCCTCAGTGAATCCTGAGGAACATCTGCCTCCCAAAGCCAAGGTGTGTACAGTCAAGTACCACATTGGTATCAGAATTAATAAAGGTATGCCTGGATAATTTTTCGGCAATTCGGACCACGTAAATCCGAAGAAAACTGAGAGCTGTTCATGCGGCCATTGGTATTGACAATCACGAGTGCATTGACGACAGCAGCTAGAGTTGAGCAAAAGTAGTGTTTAGCAGTGGCATTTCTGCATCTAAGCTACCTAATTCCACTTACTGGCGTCCAATTGATGTTTTGCCCTGATTTGGTGAATCGGATCCTAGTATTGGTGGTGTAATCTTTCATCAAAGTGTCACAAAAGATTTTTTCATATTTCTCGCCCTGACATGGAAGTACAATGGTAATCATGATGACATGCATAATAAATTTGTGCAGTGTATTAGGGCGTGCTTGATTATACCTTGCTACTTGTGTTTGCAGCTCAAGTTTTGGTGTACTTGCACTGCTATTTACAGGTTTTTTGGCAATGTTAGTTGCAAATTTGATGTTTCAGTTGCAACATTAATGCGTTCAGCGGCATTTGTTTGGACATTTGTGCTTGATTACACATTAGAATTTTGTGCCTTGTCAACAGAAAGAACAAGGGTGCATTGCAATTTGTGGATGGCCTGTTCAATTTATACCACATTTCAAGTATTCTCGGCGATAATAGCCTATTTTAAGCTGTACTAAGCGATACTGGTAAAAAAATAAGATAGAAATGCAGCTGTACGCTGAGACTGTTGTTCTGAATCTCGGATGTAGATTGAAAAAAAAAAAAAAAAAAAAAATACATACACATTTTTGTTTTATGATCATTTGTGTGTTTTCGCATGGTGTAGGTTTGCTTATTATGCTTCTTACAGCGGCATTTCTACTATAAGTTGTGGTAATTAAGGAAGTACATTTGACGTGGAACTTCAATTTTTTCATACCTCACTCAAGTGCAATTATATAGCTTAAATCTTGATTTTTCGAATCGTGTCATACAAATTCAGTGTAGTCTTTGTCAATCAACATCAACCATGTCTGTGATCAAGATAAGTGGAAGCGATGAATGCTTCCTTTATCTATTAGTAATACTTACCTCTCAATCACTTATGCTTATATCCCTGATTATCAGGTTCCCAGCCAGGTTTTAAAACCTGAAACTTTTTATGGCTGACCTGTGGTTACATGCACAAACCCCCATTTAAGGAGCCTCCGGTACAACTTCCGGTGTTTGCACATGCTCACCAGTTTCTCTCCTCTAGAATTTCACTGGCGGGAATGGCCTGGGTGGGCTTCTGAGTGATTGAGAGGTAAGTATTACTAATAGATAAAGGAAGCATTCATCGCTTCCACGTATCTATGGTGTAATACTACCCTCTCAATCACTCATGCTGATATACCAGCAGAGTGCAGGATGGCGTAATTACCTTTTGACACGTCTATAGTAAAAACCCCATATGTCAGCTACGTACGTTAGTACAGTACCATAATCATTCTGAATTCTACCTGAACAATCTTATTGCAAGAAAGAGAAGGAGAATTCAGGGAAAAGAGCAGAACGGCATATAGAATGAGCAGCTGCTCTGTTCCCTCAACCCAGCCTACCACAGAAGAAGTAAAGCAGACTACTTGCCTGGGCATGTGGATCTGCGACTCCGGACATGCTACTTGTGCCTCTCTGGGGCCGCCTGGCAGTCACCTTGGAGCTACTTCCCATCGCCAAAGGAGGCCGTGCGAGTATTGCGCATTGCCATTAGACCACCCTGAATCTCAGTCAGATCCTGCAGGTAGAAGGAAGTGAACGTTGTGAGCCTTCCACCTGCATGCCCGCATAATGTCAACAAGGGCAACATTGCGGATCAGAGACCACAACACAGAGAAAGCCCTGATGTCGTGTGCTTTTACCCCTTGGACCCTAAGAATATCCTCTGACCCGGAGGCTATCTGGTAGGCCTTGCAGACCGCTGCCTTCATCCATGAGGACATGGTATTAGCAGCTATCCTGCCTGACTCGGTTTTCCTCAATGGAAGAAAAAGGGCTCTCCAACCCTGACGAATGTCTTTTGTTCGGTCCAAATACCACTTTAGCACCCTAACAGGACACAGTGTCCTATCAGGTTTTGATCATGATAGCGTTTTGGAAAGCGCTTTGATTGTAAAGGCACTTGGATTGTAAAGCCCCTAAAGGCAGTGGTGGGGTCTGTAGCAACATGGTTCTTGGCTAAGAAGCCCATGTGTGGTTTCAAAGTGACGGAGGTTTTATCCTCCGACCACCGAATCTCATTAACATCCAGTGCAGGGATTTCACTCCTTCTGGCCCCTGAGGCCAGTGCGAGCAAGAAAACTGTCTCGTAAGTCAGTCATTTTAATTGGATTGTTTTGGAGTCCTTTTCTTCAAATGGAGGTCTTGTCATGGCCAAAAGGATGAAGTTCAAATCCTAGGTGGGCATTATATTTTTGCCCACTGGTTTATCAGTATAAAAACTTTGGATTAATGCTGACAAATGTGGATCTGCTCCTAATGATCAACCCAATTTCTTGCTCAGCGAGGAAGAAATCGCTGTTCGGTATCATTCGATGGTCTTTGGACTTAGCTCTTTCTCCTCAAACAAATACAAGAGGAAATCGGCAATATCTGAGGATCTTGCCGACCAAGACTCCAACTGCTTCCTGGCACACCATTCAGTAAACATTCTCCACCTCAAGTTGTATGTCTTCAAAGAAGATCTTTGAAGTTTACCTTGTGCGATTCTTGAGGCAACGAGATTCGAAAACCCAGCCGCTTGGATGTGTTGTGCGACAACCTCCATGGGTGAAGATTGAGCACTGCCGGATTCCGATGGAACTGGGACGTCCCAGGCTGCACGAACAGTCTGTCCCAGACTGGTAGACGTAACGGAGCCTCGTGACTCAACTCCAGTAGGTTGAGAGACCAATCCTGTTTGGGCCACCAGGATGATCTCCGCCTTCTCTTTCTGGATCTTTCTCAGCACCTGAGGATCAACGGAAGTGGAGGAAAAGCGTAGCTCCACATTCCATCCCAGCATATCACCAGGGCATCCACCGCAAGAGCTAGAGGATCTGGGACTGGAGCCACGAACAATGGCAATTTGTGGTTCCATCTGGTGGCAGACAAGCCCACATGGGATGTCCCCTATCGGTCACATAACACCTGGACTATTCATGGGTGTAGGGACCATTCTGTCCTTTTCAGGACAATTGGTGGGCCATTACGTTTAGATGGCCGTTGATGTGATGGACCAGAATCCTTTACTTCATTGCTGCTGCACCAGATAAGTATTATCATAGTCAGTTCGAACAACAGTTTGGACTGCGTGCCCCCTTGTTTGTTCAGGTAGGCCACCACAGTCCCGTTGTCCAACATCAACATCACATCTTTGTCTTTTACCAACTGTTTGAACTTCTGTAGGGCTAAGCATACTGCCTTCAGTTCTAGCTAATTGATGTGAAAATGTGTCAAGTGCAGAGGTCAGAAGCCTAAACCATGTTGGAGTCCGTGTGGGCTCCCCATGCCTGTTTTGAGGCATCCGTGTAAACTACCAGTCTGGAGTTGAACGGCCTCATTGTCCACCCATGACGTTCCTTCTCACTGCCCACCAACCAAATGAGGTACTTGTCGTGTGCACCTACTTCGACCATTTAATGCAAACTGGTCCTGTTCCACTTGGCGTTCAGGACCATGTTCAGTGGCTTCCTGTGTAGGCGTCCTAATGGAACTTGTGAGTCCATTGAGGACATCATGCCCAACAGCGATAGCCACTGCCGAGCTGTTTGCTGTGTCAATCTCAAGAACCTCTTGATAAGGCTCTGTAGTCTGTCCCATCTGTCCTCGGAAAGACGGCACTCAAATCAGACTAGATTCAAATTAATGCCTAGGAAGACAAACATCTGTTTGGGTGTGAGATTTGATTTGGGGATGTTTACTTCTAGCCCTAAGTCCCCACACAGCTTCAACAGAAATTCTCTGTTCTTGATTAGTTCTTGATGAACTAAAGCTCGGACGAGCCAGTTGTCCAGGTACACGTGCATTCTTATGCCCTTCTTGTGAACACATGCTGCCTTGGACTGCACTATGCTGGTCAACACCTGCGGTGCCTAGCCAGGCTGAAGGGATGAGCTCGAAACTGGAGTACCTGGTCTGTGTAAGTGAACCGTAGATACTTCCGACTGTCCTGAGACATAGGCACGTGGAGATACACGTCCTTCCAGTCCAGGGAGAAGGTCCAGTCCCCAGGTTGGAGAGCCTTCGTTATTGATTCTGGCGTTTCCATGTGGAAGTGTGGAACTTCCAAATATGTGTTCAGATGAGACAGGTCTATGACCGGTCTCCAGCCTCCATCCCTCTTTGCGACCAAGAATAGTCGGCTGTAGAACCCCGGGAAAGAGTGATCCGTCACCCTCTCTATTGCTCCCTTTGGCAACAGCTTTTCGACTGCCTCGTGGAAGAATGACCTCTTCGGCTCTTGGGCCGGTGGTTCGAACCTCCAAGGGACACGCGACAAGGGCGGTAGCAGCTATCCCTTTTCCAGGAAACCTAACATGAATGAGTCATCTGTGACGGAAAGCCAGCAACTGTGGAAGTCGGCTAACCGGGTGCCGAGTCGCTGACACATCACTCCAGACCCGTTGTAGAAGCTCCTGATGGGTGTGTATGACTGGCACACACCTTCAGTCCTGCTTCCCTTTACTGAAGCCAGGCTTCCAAAAGGGGCGATTCTGCTTGCCACAGCCGGAGGATGGTGTGTCACCTGAACCCTGCCTCTGAGGCTTCTTGTTCCTGGGTCGCCTAGGTTTCCTCCTCTTTGCAAAAGAGTCCTTGGCACCAGTAGCCTTGGCTCCCTGTCCACAAGCCTTGGTGGCAGCTCTAGCGAGGTTAAGGATGGATTGGTTAGCCTCATCCGCCTGTTCCCGCTTCCGCTGCGCAACCACTTGGTCCCTGGTGGGAGCGAGAGCACCTCCTAACAAATAGTTTGAAAAGAGAGGCTGAGTTCTGATGGCTTGCTGTGCACCTTCCCAAAGGTAGGTGACTTGCAAACAAGATTTTCACCTCGTTAACCTCAGGTTGGCTTCCATGGTATAGCCTGCCTGATAAGGTGCTCAATTGCCATACACTGGGAGGCCTGAAGATGGGTATTCAGACTGATCCAGTCCCTGACTGGTTCGGGGACCTGCTGCGACACGAAGAGCCGCTGCATGATCTCCGCAGACGCCGCTGAGGACACTTCCAGGAAGGAGGCGATGATCATCATTGCTCTTGCATCCTCCTCAAGTCTACTCAAGACCTCCTGGAGGACTTAAGGAGATAGGGGGGATCCATTTACAGATGTTCTCCCATTCCACCTATGTAGCCCTGGTATCGTAGACTTCATTAGGTACAAAAACCTAGCAATGTTAGCCAGCCCTAGGTCTCCTTAACAACTCCCCCCCCCCCCACTTCAGCACCTGCTGGGTTGGGACGCTGCAGAATGACTTAGATCCTCGCAGCTCTATATCCAGGCTCTGATACACTTCATCCACATAGGCAGAGAAGGGGAACCCGGACCCGACTTGTTCCGACACAGACAAAGACTCTAGTGGGTACACTGACATCGCTTGTGTCTTCATGGTCGGTGGCAAGGGAGGAGCCTTCAAGGTATCTCCGAGGAGAGCCAAGATCGACTCGTTTGTCAAGTGAAAAAGCCCTGAGGGTTCACTAACCTCGGCTGGGGCTGAGCTGTCCTCAAAGGACAACTGTTGTTGAGCGGAATGGGTCAACTCGTCGGCCAACACCTCAACGCTCTCTGACTCCTTCGCCTGGACAGATTGGGACTCATGCTCCAGTTTATGCATACGGCGTTCTTCCTCACCCTCGTCGAGAACAGACTTGTGTAAAGAGCCCTCTCCCTCAGACAAGGGCTCTCCCTGCTCATCTAAACCACCATGCAGTGGAAAAAATGGCGGGGGGAGAGAGGGAAGGGCAGCTTTTGTTTGACTGGTCCTATCCGGCTGATCATTAGAGTGGTCCAGTTCGATCCTGGACACGGCCGGTACAGATTCGGCAAACACCGGATCTGACGTACCGGACGTACCAGGGAAGTATCATGTACTTCCTTGCGTGCTCCGGGCAAGGGTTCACGACCTACCTCCATAAGCACTGGGGCATCTCCCACAGTAGAACTTGTGGCTCCTTCTTCAGTGCCAGTCACACCGGTCCCTTCCATAAAGGGAGCCAGCAAACCAGGCAGTTCCAGTGCCTGCCCCGTGTCCATGCTGGTCTCCTCTGCAGAAGGGCCACTCACACCTGCACCTTGAATTTCCCTTGAGAAATCCTGATCTTGGGTCTGCTGACCCACAGGTGTCACAAACACAGCTGGTGTGTGGGAGGGGGCTCTCAACTGTGCAGATTGCACAAAAGACTGCATGGTGGTGGCCATGAGGATCTGTGTCTTCTGCATCACATCCAATCTTGTCCTGAGTCCAGGATCCAAGGCGGGTGCCCTTTTTGCAAAAGGCTTGTCGGCCCTGTCACCTTTTCTCTTGCGAGAGCACCTCCTCTTCTTTGGGGTTGCCCCTGCAAAATCAGACGCACTATCACAGTCTCAACTCTCTGAAGAGAGGAAGACGCGGTAACCTGCAGGCTTGCTGGAGAGTCCAGAATGGATGGGGCTTTCCGGTTAGACCGTTTTGCCCGTCTATGTTCAGCTAACTCAAAGAGATCCCACCTCTCATTCCACCAACTTTTGCAGTGTTGACAAGGTCATAACCTTGAACACTGCAGTCGCTCCAACTCCCATCTGCACTTTCTACAGTGCGTGTGGGTGTCCTACTTTCCCATCAAGTGGCCGGCCTCATCCTGCTTCTGAGAAGCAGGGGTGTCTACCACTGATCTGGCAGGGACAGCTGAAGCTGATCCAATGCTCAATGGGGTGAGAGCCTATGACCCTGCTTCACCCGGAGCTGTTGGATTAGGAGGCGAGATCGCTCTTGGCATCTCTCATGCTCCTTGCGGTCCACATCCTTGTCCACCATCTTGGTTTTCAAGGCAAAGTACCACATGCCTGAAAACAAAAGTAAATAAAAAAACAGTCAGGAATCAAGGCTGCTCGTTCAAAGAACGGTCCAACGACTCCCTACCCCACACTTATCTAAATCCTCAAGCAATGAGTTGCTCTGGCAGTGGTAACTGCTAAAACACGGTGATCTTGGGGCACTCCTATAAACACCAGAACAACGTGGGCGGAAGCCAGGAGAGAAACTGGTGATCATGCGCAAACACCGGAAGTTGTAGAGGACCCTTTGGGGGTTTGTGCATGTAACCACAGATCAGCCATAAAAAGTTTCAGGTTTTAAAACCTGGCTGGGAACCTGATAAGCAGGGGTATAAGCATGAGTGATTGAGAGGGTAGTATTACACCATAGATAAATCAAACCTCTTATGAGGATTTGTTGAAGCTAGATGACATTGGGACAGCTAGTGCGAGTCGCATAATAGAAAGGCGTAATAAATTGGGATTATTTGACAATGTCTCTCTAACTACATCATTTGATTCTTTTTCTTAGCTCCTTTTTCACAACATTTTTGAAAGATCAAAGGATAGACTTCACAGGCCTTTCAGAACATGATGGATCAGGTGGTGCTATGAAGCCTTTCATGAAAGAATACAAGAAAGATACCAGGAAATGATTGGAGACCATTTTCTGCTCTTTTTCCAAGAATGGCCAGAAGATATGGTTGGAGTGAGCAGCACAAACTGGATAGGCTTATAGAGTCACTGAATAACAAAGCACTGCCCTACTTCAGGGCACTTACAGAAGCGAACAGAGAAAATTATTCCAGATTGACGGTAAAGTTGAATGTCTGATTTGGGTGCTTTGATCCTCCAGCTACAGTTCACAGGAAGCTGCAAATCTCAAACATGGAGAAAAGGAAACTCTACAAGGATTAGCTCAGTCACAATTTGACCCCCACCAAGTTTGTTGGCCAGAATATTTATAATGGTCATGCTCTTTTGGAACCAGAGAAGTTGGCATTTCTGACTTCTAGCAAAATTTCCTCAAATCATTCAAAGAGATAAGATACAGATACAGCAACAGAATCAGTAAAGGAAGGAAGTTGTAGCAAGGTCAGTTACAAAGGGCCTTAGTTGTCCCAGGGAATGTTTACAATCATAATGTAAACGTATTCATAGATTCCACTGCTCAAGTGATGGATATGAATGAACACTTGTATTGCAAACTTGATGGTAACTTTGTGAATCTGGGAACAGCAAGGTTGAGGGGGAGCTTCAAAGGAAGGTTCCATGTCTGCTAAGTTACTACAAAGGATTTCTCTTGTGATTGGCCATAAATCTTATTGCTTGAATGGATACGTAGCACCCATTCCTGATGAATTGATTCTTGGACTTGACTTTTTATAACAGTATACGTATCATATAAATTTGAAGAATTACATGCTGGTAATTGGGGATGAGATTGTTTTAGCGACACTCATGAGAAGTGGTTAAGATACTCACAAGGTATCTTGAGTCACCTTAGCAAGGAAAACTTGTACCACCAAATACTGCTCATTTTGCAAGTTGTGAGTCCAATCTGGACAGGGACTAAGAATATGTTGTGGATTCAGTTGGAGAGCACAATGGTTTTGCTGACACCAGCTATGCTTGTGAAGGGTTCTGGTCCAGGAACTTGTTCCATCTTATATCCAATGGATAAGTTCTTACACTCGAAAGCAGGTCATGTGGTAGGTTATGCTGTCTCTCTGGATTTTTTTGTTGACGTCAATTCTGATGATATTTAGCTTAAATGAGGACGGTGCAGTTGGTATGGATGAAAATACCAATAATGACCTGTTCATAAATGAAATTCAAGCAAAGGAGGATAAACAGCTAGCAGAGGTTCCGAAAGATCTGGTGGATATGTTGAACAGATGCAGATCCTGTTTGTTTCCTGAGGAATTTTCACAGTTGCAAGATCTCAATGTTGAATATCATGATATTTTCTCGAAAGGGGACTTTGACTTAGGCTGGTTTAAGGAAATTAAGCATAGCATCAACAGGTGTTGCCAAGGATGTGAAACAGCGCAGGAGGCAGAAACCCTTGGGATTGCTAGAGGAGGAAGAGAAACATCTTCAAAATCTTCTGAATATTGGAGTCATAACACCATCATCGGACTGGGCTGCTGCACTTGTTTTTGTAAGGAAAAAGGATGGGAGTGGACGTTATTGCTTGGATTATCGTAGCTTGAATGAGGTAACACTCAAAAATGCTCATCCTCAAATCTATTGACACCCTGAGTGGCAATAAATAGTTTAGTGCACTGGATTTGGCCAGCGGTCATTATCAAATCGAGATCGATGAATGTTATAGTAATAAATCAACATTCATAACACAATACAGGTTGCTCAAACATCATCAAATGGGCTTATTGGGGTGCCAGCCACTTTCCAACAGGCCATGCATATAGTGTTGAAAGGACTGATATGGCCCATTGCTTTGGTTTATCTCGATGATCTGATTTTGCTTGGTAAAAGTGTGACGAATCATTTAAAAAACTTAAGGGAGGTTTTTCGTATATTTTGCTGCCATAATCTGAAATTGAAACCCAAAAAATGTCAACTATTTCACACAGAAATCAAATTTTTGGGGAAGGTAGTATCGGGAGACGGCATTTCTGTCGACCCAAATAAAACCGAAGTGGTAGCCAATTGACGAGTGCCAAAGAATGTTCAAGAGGCAGAGTCTCTTCTTGGTTTTGTAAATTATTACCGGGATCACATAGCTCAATTTGCTGAAATCTCTAAATTTCTGTATGAGCTCACAGGCCTTAAAGCAGTATATGATTGGCAAGATAATCATCAGATGGCTTTCACTTGTTTGAAAGAGTTATTAGTGGGTGCACCTGTATTGTCTATGCCAAGGAAGGAAGGAAGGAAGGAAGGAACCTTCACTTGTTTGAAAGAGTTATTGGTGGGTGCACCTGTATTGTCTATGCCAAGGAAGGAAGGAAGGAAGGAAGGAAGGAAGGAAGGAACCTTCACTTGTTTGAAAGAGTTATTGGTGGGTGCACCTGTATTGTCTATGCCAAGGAAAGAAGGAAGGAAGGAACCTTCATATTAGACTGTGATTTCTCCCAGTACGTATTGGTGGAGTGCTCAGCCAGTGTTCTGGGAGTTTTGCCTTATTGCCTGCTCAACGATGATAATGCATGATCTGGAAGGAGTTACTTGCTATGTCAGGGTTTACTAGGCAGTTTAAGCATTATTTGTTAGGGCGGAGTTTTGTCCTTAGAACAGATCATCAGTCTCACCTGTGTTATGAGGTTTAAGTTAACTGAGGGTCAGTTGGTCATGTGGCTGCAGGAGTTGTCGCAGTTTGACATGGTCATACTCCATTGAGTGGGTAGGCATCACATTAACGCAGATGCATTATTAAGGATTCCTGATGAATTTAAGTCCTTTGACTGTTATCAGGCTGGTGCGAGGTTGGAGTCTCTGCCTTGTGGTGGATGTAAATATTGCTTGTGTGTATTCCAACAGTGGTCGCAATTAGAAAATGAAGTGGATGATGTGTTCTTCTGGCAGTGAGAGCTGTACAGATTACCCCTCAGCAGATCCATCTGCAACTGACATCAATAAGGCTGATTTTTTTTCCAATGAAGAGCTAAAAAAAGCACAAGTGGAAGATGTTGATATAGGGAGAGTCTTTACCTGGCCGGAGGGTGATCATCAACCCTAAATAACAATTATGGCTTTCCAGTAGGGAAGTTGAGTTTCTTTTGATGAATGGAGATTTGTTGGAGATAAGGAATAGTGTCCCACACTATCGTAAGGGGGTGATTGTCTCAAATGGTATTATGTCATACCTAGGTTACAGAGAGAGGAAGTGCTGAAAATGAACTATGATATTAGGTCTTCAGGGCATCTGGGGAGACCAAAACTTAGAGAGACTATACTTTCTTTTGGTATGGCATGTCACGGGAAGTGGTGGAATATGGTAAAGCGTGCCACTTGTAGCAAGAAGCCAAAGTCCTGGCGAAAAGCAGTGTTGGGTAGGTATCACGCTAGTGTACTATGGACATGGTTCATACAGACATCTTACGTCCCCTGGCATGTAGCAGAAAGGGGAATCAGTATGTGCTCATGTTGGTTGACCAGTTTTCTAAATGGTTACAATGTTATGCTCTGCCCGACCAGAGAGCTGAAAGTGTGATAAGGAAGGTGGTGCATGAATTTGTTGCCAGATTTGGCTGCTGTCTGCAGGTCCATTCAGACCAGGGAAAACACCATGGATGGAGCTTTGTTACATGCAATCTGTTACATCTGATGGAAGCCAGCACCACACCCTACAGACCTTGCTCAAATGGTCAGGTCAAAAGGTACAACAGGCTCACTTTGGGTATAAGATGTTGTATTCTTGGCAGTGAAAACACCTGGGACAAAGACCTACCACTTTTAGCAAGTGCGATACGCAGTAAGGGGAACTGGCAGACTGGTTACACAGCCAATATGTTGATGCTTGATCTAGAGGTCCCCAAGCCAGTGGATATCTTGTTTTGGTGCTGCCGGAGGCAAACAGGTAGCAGCATCTATGCCAGAGTATGTAAAGGATCTCCACAGAACAGGGGTTCTGATGAACTGGGTGTTGAAACAATAGCCCAGGGTGAGAGCAGTCCATCAGACAGCTCAGATTCTGATGAATCTGATACAGAAGATGGGGCTCAGTCCACAGGAACTAGGATGACTAAAATGGGGAGAGTTGTTCAGCGACATGCCTACTTACTCAATTATAGCTTATAAAAATGTATCAGAGATGGCACTTCTGTCTTGTTTCAATGCATTATGGTAAGGTTGGAGTTAATATACATTGTGTGTTCCATTGCAGTTGTATGACCATATATGTAAAGAAGTTGTTTCAACTTTGTAGATAGATTCTGACAAGGAATACATCACCCTAGACGAGACGAGAAGGGACACAGAACCGGAAACTGGAAATCTTTAGTTGTCCCAGCGATCATCAAACAGGTTTCTGTTAAGAACACCAGATCATGCCCCATCTGTCGATCTAGGGGAAGTCATATTAAGAGGCATATATTATTGCAAAATTTTACATTTTATGTAGTATGCTTGTTGCATCTGTGGAGGGCAACTGGCACAGGTGTACAAGGTGGTCCCAGCTCACGTCGCCCAACATCAGTCTTGTACCCTTATTCAGTGATCAGATGTTGAATCTATGGGCGAGACTGATGCAAGGTTTTCTCAAATTTCTGGAAACAGAATTCCACAAATCAGTGCAGGAGCTGGTGGCATGAGTCATACAGGACAGGCTGTATCCTGATGAACAGGCCAGGATCACAGACATAGAACAACTATTGTGGAGGTATTTTGAGGAGCAGGTGGGATTGGAGATGCGCATGATTCATGAGGTTTCTCCTCCAAATATTATCTCCGCACTATTTCACTGGTGGATCCTTGCCAACCCAGTCAAGGAAACAACAAAGGAAGGTCAGAGAGTTGGAAAGTGTAGTGGGAGGTTCCAGTGATGAGGTATCCAGTTCCAGGTATGCAGTGGTAGATTCTCACTTCCACTTTGCTGAGTTAATCAGGAATATTAAGGCTAGGAGCTTATAGAAAGTTCTGGAGTTACAGCCAGCATCAGATGGTCAGGATGTGAAATTTGCAATCTCTAACCATTTATATCCTTGGAAGTTGCAGTCAGTCAGGGATCTGAATACAAATAAGTGACCATCGAATTTGAGCAGCCTATGGGGTGCATCCAAGATTTGCTAGTAAATTTGACAACCTTAGAGACCTTCCAGTTTTTAAGAGATTCCTGAAGGAGAGAGGGTAGTTGCACTAGTAGAAATTGGCTTTGATTATTCTGAGAGTATGACTAGCAAAGATCAAGAAGCTCAGAAAGCTGTGCTGGATGCTGTGTTACCTCTGGCCAGAAGTAAGCTGCCTGGCATTGTGCACTGCTTGGGCTGCGGGGTCCCACAGCTCAAGGGGACTGTCTGGAGCAACCTAAGGCGCGTTTGTCATCAGGGCATCTACTACATTGCCACTGTTTCACCTGCTCATTTCAGGACATGCAGCTGTGGGTCAGCATATTCCCAAATGTGGTTTTTGGTCTGGCTGGAGCAATCCTAAACTCTGACAGTTAACCCGAATGGTTTGATGCGATCGTTCTGATGCTGCTGGACAAGGTGATATTGGAAACAGATGCGCCATTTTAGGTAGTACCAGTCTTCAGGAAAGATGCTCCCAGCAGTAACCCAGGCATGATTGTTAAAGTGGCCAAGGAAACTGAGAGCATCACAAATTTGCCAGTGAAATTTATCTGCAGGCTGACAAATGAGGATGCCTTCTGGTTCATTGTGGATCATGGAGAGAATTGGTAACCCTAATATTTTTTTATAGATGTGCTGGATTGGGTTGCATGTTTTGCACGGTCCTAAAAATATGCACATATATAAATATGCTATCTTTAAAATCATAGAAATTTGCATTTATGTAGAGCAAAATCTCAAGTACTTGGCCAACTTCTTCAGAACAAGCGAGAATGTGGTGCTGGAGCATTAACTAATGGCTTATGAATAATTAATGAGCCTCGTTGTGGTCCTTAGTGGGTACTCCTGGGGAAGTGTTCCCGCTAGATGACGCGAGACTTTCCTTGGTAAAGTGTGTCAACGGAGCCTGGCATGGAATCCCTCAGTGAACCCTGTATACACAGAGGAACGTCTGCCTGCCAAAGTCAAGGTCAGTACAGTCAAGTGCCACATTATAACCACGTCAGCAGGATGCCACCAGGGTCACATAACTGTTCCGTTATCAGTAACCCTTTTCTTTATACATGGTATGAAAAGTTACACAACTTGCAGGCACATTATACAGAGAGCCCACACTCAAGTTTTGATTCCTTTTTGCTTTTCAGTTGACGTGAAACTGCAAAATGGAGCTTGACCAGTAAGGCAACTATCTTGTGGTTTATACTTTGCATACAGCAAAACACTTCTCAGGAACACTGATACTGCTCAGCTTTCAGTTAAACTTGAAAAAATTTAACACTGGCATAAAATATATAACAACAATGAAGGGTATTCAAAAAGAAAGCTTTAGTGACATACTGTATGGAAATTGAGGTCAGAACTACCACAAATCCTAGTCAGTTAATCTTACAAATATCTGTATTTATCTGTTTCTACTGTCCCTCACTCAGAAAAACTTCAAATCACAAAAATAAAAATCTAAAATAGCTTGGGATAACTATGACAATATTATTGCTCAATATTCAAACAGTGGTTCACATCAGGTGTTCGTTTCACTTTGACTCTCAAGCCCCCCAGGGCACTAATATGGTATAAGGTTGAAATCTATTAGAGATGGAAATTTCACATTTATTTTCAATGCCTGGGTCTAGAATACAATGACTCATGGAATATGGTTCATGAAAACTAAATCTGAGTTAAATGACTAAAAATTAAAACTAATTACAACTCAATTAAATATAGAAGACTACAGGAAATTCTTTATATTGTTTCAATCAAATAATGAAGTCTTACGAAAACATTTCAAAATGTAAAGTGAGACGTATCAATAGAACCTTACATAAACTCAACAATTACATAAGGCAAATACTTACACTGGTGTTTTATCTGCACAATAATTGGTCAAAATGTGTCTATAATGCATCTTTGTAAGGAAAAGCAACATCTACTTTAAAAGTCTGTGACAGGGCAAAAGGTGCATCTCTTTTAAAAGTATGTGATAGAGCAAAGGAAATATTTCCTTTTAAAATAAATGCACAACTGGAAATTTTTGCTTTGATTCAATTGCTTATTTTGATTAAAACATTATTTCCACTCAATGACTCGGTTAAATATATATAACAAATGACTCAGTGAAATATATACACGGAAAGTCCATGGTACACAAATGAAGACTCACTTGGGCATGCTACGTAAACTTTTAGTTCTTTGTCATATTTATATGTCTGTTTACTCCAGTCTTCTCGTGAACCCATGTTCAGTCAAATGTCTTGTTTTCACTTGCATAACATAAATTTGCTTCAATCAGTGGTTCTTTAAAATGATAAGACCAGCCAACCAGATTCATGTAATACATGAAGTTCATATAAGCACACTGTCATTTCACATCATGAAGTTGAGATCGGCGAAATGTAATACTAAGTCAATGAAAATTTGGTACCCACAAACTTCATTACAATGACGCTTAGATGTCTGACACATTCACTTTATGACCCAACCTTTTAGGGACTTAAAAGTGAAATGTCAAATTCCTTTGTTATGTGACTCAATAGTCTAACATGTTCAGATACCTGACACATTGTGCAGAGAATAGATGGTGTTATTATAACGAAGTTTGACAGTTTCCATTAAAGCTGGGAGAAGTAGGCGAGTAAAATGTTTCAAAACATGATCCATGTTAAATGCAATACATCACTGAGATCTCTAGAGCATAGCACTGCATGTTAGCCACATGAAATCATACAGCTTATGAAAAATCTGTAGACTTTTCCTTGAGATTATTTTACCCCTGACTGATTACTTAACAAGTTGGATACATATGGAAAAATAAAAGTAGTCTATAATCATTATTGATCAAATCATAAATCATGTAGTTAGCACCATTTACACATTTAGTGCTTCATACTATGAAACCCACGTTTAAGGACACTCTTTCAAATTATTACATGCCATATAAAATCACTTTTTGATGGCCCAAGAGTCAATCATGTAGTATGACAGACCACCTGTCATTTATGTTCATACTTAATTATTTCCCCCTCAAACCAGCCAATGCTGACTGGTTGTCTTCGTCGTCATCTTCATCATCAATAACAAAATAAAGAAAAATGTAGATGAAATCTGCATACCAGTATGTTCCAGGCCAACAGATTTATCTGGAGAAAAAGGTTGGGTACTTAGCACCATACTTATGTCAAAGAATTTGATGACTCAGTCTGAATCGGAAGGGGGGGGGGGGGGGTAATTTGACCACAGTAGTGGATTGTG
This sequence comes from Hermodice carunculata, assembly GCA_964020975.1. Taxonomy (NCBI): domain Eukaryota; kingdom Metazoa; phylum Annelida; class Polychaeta; order Eunicida; family Amphinomidae; genus Hermodice; species Hermodice carunculata. The sequence goes on along the minus strand of OZ026616.1, from coordinate 104,494,390 downwards.
ATGTCATTTTTTTTGGGGGGGGGGTCACTCTTTGAGGCTGCAAAAAGCCACTGGTGTACAGAGTGCATCAAGTGACACATTATGACAGTAGAAGGAACTTCAACTCCTACATCTTGGTAATGCTTTCTACCAACTGTAAAATTTTAAATTGGTCCATTCACAGCAGTTCACATTCATCCAAAAAACCTTTTGCACAATATGATGCACCTGGCTTCAAAATATAATATCTCCCTTTGGTGGAGAAGAAAAAATGCACAAACCAGTTGTGACTTTCTGTTTGACACATTACAAATCATAGTGCCAGGATAGGTTTGTAGAATTGTTCAACAAAATCAGACTTCCTACAATTGGTCAGATGAGTCACTTTTTAATCTGCACACAGTTCCTGAGACAAACAGGGAACATTGTACACTGGTCAGCTGTGATGATCTATCAAGCTAGTCTTTATGTGGGCTCAATCACATAGACTCAGACAGAGAGGTGAGATCCACCACATCTTCAACTGACAAATCCTCTTCCAACAACGCAGAGACCACAGAGTCAACATTTCCCTTCAACTCGACTAATTTTCTCATCACTAGTGGTCGCTGTACATGAGGTAGGACCTCCATCACCATGGCAACTTCAGCACGATACATATCTTTTGTATCCATGCCTGATGCTTTAATTTGCTCCAAGAAGCCAGATCCATGGCCTACATGAATGTTTCTGTTTATGTCTTCACTTTCATCTTTTGGTGAAGATATCTCAGTTACATCAACTTCAACTGGAGATGCAATTGATGTTGGTTCTTTGGTTGGTCCACTCTTCCACGTCCTCTCTTTGTTACTGGACGAGTGGCGAGTTTCTGACAGACCATTAGAGTGCATACCAAAGAATTCACACATGGGTCCCGCAGCAACACTTGATGTCATCTTAAGATCTGGAAGACTGTCTAATTCCATACCTTCTTTCTGCTCTCTTGTAAAGCATGCATTTTTATTCACTTCTGGTATACTGCAACATTCTTCCTGAAGAGACAAGGAACCTGATTCTCTGCTCACAAAATTTTCAAGGTCATCAGACTTTTCTTTATAACAAGAAGGTGCTGTACCCACTGAATTTTCAGACAAATCACCTTTGGCTATGCACATACTTTTCCCAAGATGTTGACCTGCTGTTACAGAGTGTTTTTCCTCAAGCTCCTCACTTGAACTTTGACTGGACTTAGAAGAAAGTGACCTTGACCTACTCTTTCTTTTCATCAGGTAAACTCTTCCTAAAGACTTGGATGGCATTTTGGTTTCTACTTTGGAAGTACACGTGGTGTATTCTGGTTTTGGTGTAAAACTTAATTTTGTTCTTACAGGTGAATTTAAATGTTTGTTTCCTGTTTCCTTGAGATGAGCAGGATCACTTCTACAGGAAACAATATTGAGGTCTTTTCCACAAGGACTGGACACCCTCCGGGCTTTTCCAGAAATAAGGGATTCTCGAGAAATGCTGCTGACTGTTTCCCCCAAACCTGAGCCCTTGCCTTCAGCAAGTCGACTACATGCTGGTCCCCTGTCCTCCATCATTGATCTACTGGTTTCTGCATTAGAATGACCTTCACCAAGGAGACAACATGCTGGTTCCCTGTCCTCCAGTACTGATCTACTGGTTTCACCATTAGAAGGACCTTCACCAAGGCGACTACACGCTGGTTCCCTGTCTGCCACCACTGATCTACTGGTTTCAGCATTAGAATGACCAAGCTTCTTGAGGTTTGTATCACCAATCCTCAATCCTTGACTTGTATCTGTAGATGTTCCACTGTCCATGTCACCGTATTGACTATGAAAAGTAGCTGTATGTAAGTCCTGCTGGTGCCCCTTGGAGTCATTTATACACCTAGAACTACCTGATATGTACATCTCAGAACTAGTAACGCCACCATGTGATGCCTCTCTGCCATCTAATTCCACATAACTCAGGCCTGCTGGGAAGCAAAGCAATGGACGTTCATTTTGTTTCAGTTGGGATACAGCAGAACTGGTTGCTGGCATATCTCTCAAATCATCATGAAGACTTGAACATGGAAGAAAAGAAGAAACATGTCTCTTCTTGACATTCCGACCTTTCTGGGAATTTTGTCCCTTGTGTGCATTTGCTGACCTGTCTGAAGCTTTGTCCACCTGTTTCCTATATGGATGTTGTTTTCGAGCCAATTTTCTCTTTCTGGGGACATCAAGTTCTCCACCAAGAGAATAAACAGGTCCAACTGTATCGTGTTCTCCACTTCCAGAGTTTATCCTCTTTTTGAAATTCCCTTTATCACATGTCAGGTTTGTAGACTTTCTTTTCCTTTTGGTCTGACCATCTTTAACAAAGGTGAAAGGCCTTTCCTGTGGTATATGACTATGGTGTTCAACTTCTGATGCTCTGGGCTCAAAATCAGATGGGGAGTTGATCAGAGATATATTCTGAGCAAGTAGTGTGTCAAAGTCTCCATTGCTGATTCTGAAAAGGAAACCAAATACCACCATACAATGAACTTTTCTGAAGAAGAAACTACAGTGTTTATTATAGCAGGACTAAAAAAACAAACAAAAACAAAAATAAAAACAAAAACAAAAAAAAACAAAAAACAAAAAAAACAAAACAAAACAAAACAAAAAAAAAAACAAAACACCCCCCCCCCCCACACTGTACACCTTTGGTTCCAGAACAAGGACAACAAGGTACTGATCAAATGCTTTTTGAACCCTATCTGCACAAAAGAATGCTGGTGAGGTGGTCTTAATCCAAGAGGAAAAAATCCAAGATGGAAAGGTTTAATCTCTGCTGACCACTAGTCACAAAGTCTCCCTGCCATATGAGCTTTAGTTGAACCAAATTTTACAAACAGTACAGAAAGCTTTTCAGGTTTCCATGCCGACCAGAAATTTGTTCAAATTATGAAAATTCAAAAATAAAAAATAAAAATAGGAATCATACATTTAATTATCTTGTACTTTTACCAAAAGTGGGTCATGTCAACCAAAAATTAATAAAGACATTTCTGTGTGTACATACATCTTGATGCAAATGTTTCCCCTACAACAGTGTGGAAAGGCATAGTTCAGATTCAACTGATTCAGATGTGCCCTGGGTAGAAAAAAGGTTTTCTGTAGAGGTGGTCAAGGGAACCACCCTGGTAAATTTTGAAAATGAAGGCATCAAATGATGGAATTCACATTGATTTTAAGCTAAAAATACATGTTTTGCAACAAGGCTCTCCAAGTATTTCACTGCAATGTTTTTTGGCGATGCCAGATTAACAATGCTGTGCTTGCCACAAGGTCAGCTAGAGCACAACTTGTCCAGCAATGAAAACATAATAAACTTTGCTTATAAGCAATTTGAACAGCTACTTCATATTTGAGTACAGATGAATTTACCATATTTTTCATACTGCAAGTCGCACTAATCTATATAAGTCACAGCACCCTGATTTTCAAATTTTTTAATTTCATCCATATATAAGTTGCAGCTACAGAGAACAATTTAAGACCACCCCCTTTCCAAATACATCAAAAGGCCCAAGCAAACGACATCGCAATCACCACAGTTTTAACTCTTTCAGTGCCAATCACATCTAAAGTTGATCTACTCAACTACGACAAGTCCGAATTTTCATTAGGATCCCAGATTCGTATTCTTTGTAAAAAGACCTTTCATTCAAGTATCAGTATGTCTATAGCTCCAGAGAGAATACCCCAGGTCAACAGCTTTTCTTGGCACAATGTGTGCCGAGGAAAGCTGTTGACTCAATTTAAAATTTGGCAATGAAAGGGTTAATTGCATAACATGCAAACATTTGTTTTCATATTTACCGTATCTCTTAGGGTCAGCTTTATTTTCAAACAGTCATAGCACACATTATTTTAGGGTACAGAGCCTAGGAACCTTTTTATTGGCTCCTACTAGTTTGCCGATGTTGCGAACAAGTTTGAAGTTGTGGTGAACCTCTCTCACCTCATGAATGTCTGGCAACTTCTTGTATCAAAATCAATCAAGTAAAAACAAATGGAAGTGCTCAAGATTTTGTCCATGTTGTTAAATATCCACAAGATTATTGTGAAATGGGAATGTTCATGTTATGCAAATTTATCAAAGCAAATTTTGCACAATTTTTATGAGTAAACCACCACAAAGCCCAAACAGTCCATGGTGGCAGCCAAGTTTGTTTACAGTGTATGTTCACAGTACTGCAAAGGCACATGGGAGCTAAACTTTTTTCTTTTGTATAGACACATTTGTTTTACATGGATTGTGAAAGAAGTCAAGCTGACTTATCGAGTCACTCTCCATGGCACAGATGTTAGCGTATACTTCCTAGAGTGGATAAACTGCCTTGAAAACTTCTTGGCTTTTTAAGCAGAAGTACAACACAAACTTTTGATTTATTCCAAAAGAAAATAAAAAGCCCAGATGATGTTGATCTTGTGGTCTGCACTTTATTTTTACTTTGTTGTGCTTTGATACTTGCATTTTTCGTACAAGCAAAAGTGGCATTCATTTAAACTTGAACTTGGCAGCTTGTTTTGTTCTAGGCCTGGGCCTTTACAAGTCGCAATGTTAGACAAGACAAATCAGTGCTCAGTGCACAAAAAAGTAACAACTTACAGTCCAAAAAATGTTGTACAAAGAAAATATGTTCCTAGTGTGGAACAGGCTTAAGACCTGACAATGGAATTGTATGTTACAGTATTAGTTAAGTGTGCTATGGCTTTAGTACCTTTGTTGCAGTTCTGTATGTATGGCTGTCAGCACATGGACTGTTGCATGGATGTCTTCTGTCTTTAGCAAATCAAAGTTTGGGTCCACATCCAACTCATCAATGGTTTCCTGTAACGAAATATATTAAGAAACTTTGACTGTATCAAACTTTGTCCCTGGAGTTACCAGTCAATTGTATTGATCTGGAAGATATTTCTACCTTTAAAATTTGCACAAAGAATAATCTTGACATGTAAAAATTATTGGTTGATACAATAAGGTGCTGCCACCTGGTGATCACTATTCCAGACATGCACATGCAAAGATCAGTCACCAACTGTCATCCAGATAACCAACGCAGTGACCTAATTTTGCAACATGACATATCTTTCCATCCTCATCCACACGTGTCAAGTGTCATATAAATATGTCAAAGCACACAAAACAAATACAGCCAGGGCACGCAATCTGACACGGTCAGGCTGTGAGACAATTTATGTCATCAATACTCTCTTGGCCAGTGGGAAAAGTGAAAATGTCAAGGCAACCACATCTAGGTGATTAGACAATGCCATCACTTTAGTGACAATTTTTCACCAAAAATGTTTATTTGAACACTGTATTTTCAATTCCGTATTTCAAAGGCAACTTGATTCTACAGGAAAAATATATTTTGTATTAATATAAGTTGGGGGACGGGAACAGAAGATGGTACTGGACACCGAGGTTTGTCTGGACGCACAACACACACTGTCTACACAGAACATATGTGTATTGCTCTTATCAACATAATCAGCGGGAAAAACTTGATACAAGGAAACCTGGTAAACTCCTGATCCAAACTGAACCAAGTCAGCTGCAAAACTTTCTTTCAATTTAAGACCACCCCCTTTCCAAGTACATCGAAAAGTCCAAGCAAATGACATCACAATCACTACAGTTTTGACTCTTTCAGTGCCAAATATATTTTTACTGTAGAACCAAGTCAGCTGCAAAACTTTCTTGACCAGCTACGGTGAGAGCTATTTTAAGGCATCATCATGGAAAATGTGAAGTATGACCCCTACAGGTGGGTAAAATTCAAGAAAAGCTAGTTGGTCCTGGTTGTGATGGATGAAAAAAGCTGGAACTTGTTCATTGTGACAGATGAGCTCTTACCACAAAAGGATGCATGGACAGGTTTGATGGTACTCACCTGGATTTTTTCAATGGTAGGATAGCCACACTTGCCAACACCCCCACAGCCGTCAGCACACTGTACAACATACAGGGCTGCCTCCCCCTCCACAATGTACTTCACGACGGCTTCTGGTCCCCCATCTCTGAAGTCTTGCTTCCACGACAACATTTTCTCTTTTTGTCGCTCATATCGCTTGTCCACCAAACTGTGTGCCAGATCATCTGATATGTAATGGTAAAATAAATTCTCAGTCCCCCTTAGTAGAAAAATATCAATATATCAGCAAGAAAAACCTGAAAACCCTCTCTGCCACAATCATATAGTGTTACGTACACACCTGTGACCTTCTCACAATTCTGAATGTTGACTATGTGATCTTAAAAATTTGATCAAGGTCCTAAGAAAGCAAGCTCATCCAAGGTCTTCATAAAATGCTTCACCTGTCAAAATTCGAAGGATATAATTTCATTTGTTTTTGTTAAAAAAGAAAAAAAAATGCTCAGGGGGGACTCATTAAAATATTCTCTGCTTGGTATTTCTTATTATCTATTCTAAGATTCTCAGGTGATGTTCACTCCACTGAACGTAATTGATATTAGACCCACTTCAATTAATTGGAAGCAAAAAGATACAGTGTAACAAGCAGCATTGCCTGAAGGGCAGACCAAGTCCCCTGTTACTACACTTGGTCTGCTCTTCTTCAACAGGATTATATTTATACAGTGAAATCTCATTACATGTAAAGCTCCACTCGGATATTTGACATATTCATCATAATGACTCTAGTTTTGAAAGCCATAAGTTCATTTTCTTTGTGATTTGATTCATTTATCTGACATAATCAGTTACCCTACACATTTCTAAGGGAACAAACAGTGTCATTATAACAAGTTTTCACTGTAGAAAGGGAAACAAAACGACTCTGTGACCTGTCCCCCTAGACTGAGACACCAATCAGCAAGTTCATCAATATTGCCCAGACCAGCAGCCTCTGGTCCCTGATGTACTGAAGCCTGTTACCATAGTAACTATATTCAGCCAATTAGAAACTGAGTCACTTTTCCAATGCTAAAACAGTGACCTTGCCAAAGAAGGTCCTCAGCCAAGCAGACAAAGTACGCAGCTTGGGTCTGCTCTGGAGGCAGCCCACTGCATGGACACATTTGTCAAATGGGCTGTTATCAGGCTTTTCCATTGAAAGTAGCTGCAGCGCTTTTTCCATTTTAATAATTTTGATTTCTCAAATTCACTTAGTAAGGGACACATTCTTGTTTTCGTACCATGTAAGATGTTAAACTTTGAAATTCAAGTATCCAAATCAAGAATTTTTAAGTATTTCAAGAACATGTCCAAACTCTGATATAACTCAGATATCTCTTGATCAGGAAAGTGTCCACGTACCTGCTCTTTTCCTCTCTACTAACATTGGCAACTCTGTCTCTGATTGTCCTGATCTCCACACCCATTTGTAGTCACCACAAGGCAAGCGCCTTGTCTGGTACTGTATGCCACTTTGATCAAACAGCCTGGACAGCTACAGAGCATACAATATCAGGCCAAAACAAATTACTCTTCACTTTATTATACTCACAGGAAGCTATTTATTTAAAAACCTGTCTCTCGCCCCCCAAAAAACAAAGCAACTATTGGCAATAGTGCATACTGTGCCTCTCATATCTACAGCTTTTTCATTAGCATATTTACAGGAGGTTGACTGAATCACAAAATCCAAATATGCCAAACCTTGACTTTGGATTTGGTAATTTACAAGCCAATATGTTAGGACTTGTTATGGTATACACCTTGATTTGACCTTGACATTTTACTATTCAATGCCTGTTGTACAGACTTAGTTCTGCCACTGGAGAACACAAATTGCTAGTTTGTTTTTCCATGGTTTAAGAGGCAGTACTCAATATGTGCACACTTGGAAGACTCACTATTTATCACTCTTTTGTCCTTCAAGCTAAGTTATAACATATAGTTTGTATTGAAAACTTACTGCTCACCAAAATGAGGTCTACATGTAAGTACAAATGAGTATCCAGTTAAGTCAACAATAAAATTATTAGCAGATACTATGATACCAAACAAAAAAAAAAAAGAGGATCATGATGATCCTCTGCTCTGCTGACTGGAATCTGCTTTTACAGTATTGAGAAGTCGAAAATGTAAATACAATAGAGCAACATATGCACTGTATTGCCATATATACATATACAGTGGCAGCACTCACTTACTGTTGCAAAGTTTGATATTCCATAACTTTGGAAAAAATTAAAATGTCCACATTATTTTTGCAAACTTTCATTGTCTAAAGTCCAACTATATTCTGATAAAAATTTTAAGCAATTCTGTTGGCCGTTCTGGACAAAAAGTCGAAAATAGCCTACCCACACAAAAATTCATTACAAAAATAGGAAAAAATCAGTGCCATCTGGTGGCCAAAATAAGAACTTGTGGATCCTAGGTGACCCTATGTGCAATATCAAAGCAATTGGCCAAGTACTTCTTGAGATGCGGAAATTTTAATTTTTTTCAAAAAATTAATTAAAAAATTCATAAAAAATAAAAAAATTATTGCTTCACCATTTCCTTCGCAAACTTGGTAAAGTTCCACCTGGGGAAAATCCATGTGCAAAATCAAAACATTCCAGGCAGCGTTTTTTGAGATGTCAAAAATGTAAAAAGCCTAACAACAGATGGACGGATGGATGACAAGTCAGCACAGCTAAAAAGTGGTTTCTGTTGTTTTTGTATTTCTTTTAAATTTAATTTGTGATACCAACCCTACACCACCTATCACAACTCATTCTATTGCAGCCTACAAAATATGATCACTGCTTGGATTCGGGTTTGGTAAAACTGTAACATTTTGGGACTGAGGCTACAGACAAAATCCTAGACTTGGTTCTGCTCTAATATTTATTGGCTACACGTTTCATTCGATCTACTGAAAAAACTGGACATATACTACATATTAAGAATTTTTGTGATCAACCTATTAAAAATTTATCAAGTTTAATATATATATGCATTGAAACATAAAGGCCACATGCACACAAAAACCTCAATGTTTGGACCAACCTTCACACCCCCTTGGCCAGGGTAAAAATATGATGATCCTCTACTGACTTTGAAAATAGGTCAAGGTTGCTAAATGTTAAACTTAACCTAGAATCCAATGAGATGCTTTACAGTACAACTTTCATGACACACAGTCGTAGCTCAATTTGTCCAAAAGTTATTGCATCCACAAGAGCAAAAATATGAACCCTTGTAACCTCGAAAAGAGTAAAAATATGAACCCTGGTGACCTTGAATATGTCATGGTCACTAAATGTCAAACTCAGCCAGGCTTCCAATGACATATTGATGACAATATCCCTTTTGCCAACAGGGCCTTGGGGAGAAAAACAAACAAAAATACTTTGATTTTTGAACCAGAGCCATGCCCGGGGGCATGAATATCTCGCCAGCGTAATTCAAGCCACTCCGAAGTTTTTTGTTGACGGACAGACGTCCGGAAAATGACTGCTTAGTCTCGCCAACAGCTTATGCTGGCCAGACAAAAATATGTCCAATACCTCATCAATGAATTACACAGCACAGGATTGATGTACAGTGGTCCCGCTCTTATAAGCCCCCCCCCCCCCCCCCGAACAGAGGCCACCCCCTCTATAAAGGCCACTTCTCCATGCAGCCAGTATGGGATTTCCATAACATACTCCCCCTCAAAAGAGGCCACCCCTATTACAAGGCCACATTTCTTGTGCATTTGGGCCAGCCTTATAAGAGGGGGACCACTGTACTCAAGTTAAACAATATGGACCAACAAATTTTATACTTTTTACGTTTTCCACCTCAAGAATGTGTTCTCAGATTTGCAGCCTACATAAGAACCGTAATATCTATTTCAATATATGGGTTACAGAGAGACTTGATATACATGCGTATACTTTCAACCATTTACAGAAGCTCACTAGATATTACAAATCCCAAATATCCCTAAAAATTATCTCCCTTTTGTGAATTGATGATGAGATGAGAAAGAGTTCATTTTAAGCAAACATTCTTACCTCTCCAAGACCTCTCCTCTCTCCACCCCACTCCTGTGTGTCCACCAAGAGAATCAGCCTACAAAAAATAGACGTCAACTTCTTACTGCAGTATTTTTACATGTATTTCTCATTCCTCTGGTCATTTGCAGAAAAAGAATGCTGTAAATTGGAAATGTGCAGTGCCAGGATACAGTGATACATGTTACTGCTTATAATATTGCATGGATCTAGAAATATTTTGTATACCTCATCAATACTTCAGTTAGACAAGACATATCAAATCAAGGGTCCTAAATTACAATCCATGTGCACGTTACTTATACCGTGAAACCAAAGTTTGCACTTCCCTCATTGCATTGTCTCCCCTGCTTCAGTTGCAACTGTTCCGATCACTTTAACCCTCCCCCCCCTCAAACCGACCAAAACCGGCTGGTGGTCAAATGTCGTCTGCTTCAGTGTTTTCAACTAATATTTCAACAGTTATGAAAAACAATTTGACTGAGAAACGTAAATGAGAGTTATCAAGATCACATGATCCAGGTCAACAGCTTTCCTTGGCATGGGTAGTGCCCAACCCATGCCAAGGAAAGCTGTTGACTCAGTCTTAATTCAAGGGGGAAAGGCTTAGCTTTCTTGAACTGTGTCCAAGGCACAAAAGTCTGTGTCACCAGAAGCCCCAGTCATCAGAGACCACCTGCTCATGAGAGACTGCTTTACACATTCCAAGTCCTAAACTACCCATGAATGCTAATATACGTGACAGACTACCAGCAATAAAGATAAAGATTTGTTTCAGTAGGTGACAGAGTCTGCTGTAATACAATGCATCTAGACTACTTGTCATTTAAGACCACTTTTTTTGTTGCTTTAGGGGTGGTCTCTGGTTACAGGAACCACCTTAGAACAATGTGTCTACTGTAGCTTCAGTGTTTAGCTTACCCAATTACTCCTGTGTCGTTTGTGTACAGAGCCCGGTCTGTCTGATTCATACATCCGGTTTTCCCCGTTACTCTGGATGGTACCAGTGCATGGACATTTGAACTTTTACTTATGCCATCTAGTCCAACAATTTCTATTGAACAGAAAAATCAATTTTTTTCGTTAACAAAGTTCCTGAGGTCCATGGGCAAGTAGTTTAGATAATCTATTACATTATCAATACTATATTTATCCCAAGGACAGAATAAGGAAAATTAGCAATACATATGCCTGCATGTGTATTTGTGGCTCCTACCTGACAAAACACACCTATCCAATTTTTCCCTTAAAGCTTGGTATTTTATCAGATCTAGACACAAATTTGGCTCCCGTATGTTTTCCCTGCAAGCTAAAAATTTAATAAATGTAACCTTTAATGCCATATATATGTAGTGTTATCCAGTGGCAAAAACACATAAAGTATGTATCTTGCTGCAAAATGATTTCCAAATTATACTTTATTTACATTCATTCTTCAGAACACTGTCATTTCAGATTCTCTTTAAAATTAAATTTCAATTGTTTAACAAACATCCCACAACAAAAGCAATAAGCATTAGAAATGTTACCCCGTAGTCTTGTTGCTATGGCAACCCCAGCAGGCAGAAGCTGATAGACTGGCTTCTTGGCTAATTGTCTCTTCCTGACTAGACCTCGACCAATCAGCACATTCATTCTCCACATGGATTGACAAAACACTGTAAACACACACACACACAAAACAAATCTATTATAAACCAACACAGTTATCATCTCATACATGTCAAGTCTCCCCAATTTGGCAGGAGCCTCATACTTTTCACATTTTGCCACCAGAATTTGGCCTATTTTAGATAATCTCCCCTTTGAAAAGCAATTTAAAAAAATTTCTTCTTTATTCTTTGTTAAATATCAAATCTCACCGATGGGAGCAAACAAAAGACGTGTCTATTTCACAGCACAGGATGCTGACAGGTGTGATGCCCCTCTCATATAGCTTCCATAGAATACTCTTTATCTTATTTTATTTATTTTTTTTTTTTTGGGGGGGGGGGCAGTTATCTTGAGGAATATTATGCTGTGCTTCACCAAATTTGGCTTACTGTAGAGTTCAGGTGTTTCCTGCATGTTTGACAGTGTACAACAAAACTATTTCATAATTAGAACTTGTTAATGCATTTCCTGTATTTAGCAGTTGTTTGTACATTTTCCTCAGTTAGTTTGTCTATTTCTTAGAGATATTAGTTGTTTGTGCATTTCCTCCAACTAGTAGTTGTTTTCACATTGCCTCGAACTAGTAGCTGTTTATGCATTTCGCACAATTGACACTTGTATATATGCATTTTACTTTTGTATAAGAGATGCAGCAAAACATGAATTGCAACAAAAATTGACAAAACTAATTTTTAATTGGGGAAAATCTTCTCTCCCATGGGTTACAAAGAAAAACAAACTTCTTTGGCCCTATCTATACACCTGGCCTGTCAATCAAACAAGCCCGTAACATACTTGTGACAACTGGCTTTATGTAAATGGTGCCTCTGGAGCCAACTAACACCAAGAATTGTGAACCTGAGGTTGGGGATGTCAAACCAAAGCAAAGCTGAGGCTTGCTGTTTCTGACCGAAGATCAAATGGAACAAACACATTTTGTCAAATTCAACATTTTAATATCAACACCAAAAATACTGAACAGCACTTGGGATGCACTTATGTAGGCAATGTAGCCTTAAAACCGTCCGTTTTTATAATAATTAATAAACTTCAAACGTTGCACAACAGGTGCCTAAAAATAATTTCCTTTAAGCAGTTTTGTGACCTTAAGAATGAGTTCAAGGTCACCAATCTGCAATCCCAAATGACATCTCACTTTGATAGATAATCTGAACAAGTTGGATTAACTTTCCTCCAATCTGTTTTTGAGTTATGATATAGGAGGATGTGTAGAGAAGAGTTATGATATAGACAGATGTGTACAGAAGAAACACAAGAACACTACAAAGATGCCTCACATTTTAAGTATGGGGAGACATAATTAGGCAGGGTGCAAAAATTCCTATGATCCTACTGTCTGGGACATGTGAAATCTTTTTGAGGACAACAGACTTTCAAATTTCACTTGTCCCATGGACAAGTAATTTTCATTGGCAAAATTCACAATCTGTTAAATTTCAAAATTTGTTGGCATAACAGACACATAAACTCACTATATGACACAATAATTTCCACTAAAACATGCTTTTTTAAACCAAAACTTCATTAGAACAATGATGGAGGACAAGTGAAAATTTTGTCTCTTGTCCTACAGACAAATAATTTCAAAGCACATTTTCCTATGCGAATTACACCTTAATAGGACAGTGAATTTAATATGAAATATCAACAAAGCTGGGAGTGCTTCGTCCATCTCATTAGCCAGTTCTTACCTGGGTGTCTAGATGGTTTTGTCGAAACATGGTCATCATCTTCCCTTTGGTCTTCCTCTTGGGGAAAGACAAATTGTTCCTGACACAACTGTTGGGCATACAGTTTCACTTTCTTTTCTGGCACCAACACTGGTGGCTCAGCACCATCAGTGTCACTCTCATCCCCACTACAAACCACAGATAAGCACACATTTCATCACAAAAACTATCCCACAAATACCAATATATTACATGTATTGCGTAATTTAAATTTCCTACACAGTTTAAGTATCACAATATTGCAAAGTTTTAATGCAAAAAGTTATAACCAAAGGGGTGAAAAAGACAGCTATATGTGATCTTTTACCTTTTGGAATAGACCATGTCAGAAATGAGTTTCACCACCAGATGGCTCTGGGGTACTATCCACCCTAGCCTGACAGAGTGCCCACTAGCTAAGCATGGCAGAGTATGGGAGGTGGACAGTCTTTGAGTTGAAACAGGAACTAATCAAGAGAGGAGCACCAACTAAAGGCAAAAAGTGTGATTTAGTAGAAGATTAGTATTTGCTGATCAGTTTCATATATTATCTTACAGGAATTTATCCCAAGATTACAAGTTTAGTCACTTGACTCCAATGGGTTGAACCAGCAGTTTGCATCACTGGTCATATATTGCTGTGTGTGTGTTGTCTCTTGGCCACACACAATTCTGTGACAAGTCAAATTATGAGACTGTGATTAAAAGTATAATTAATGTTTCATAAAGAGAGACTTTCATAGCCATACATACATTATTTTGAATGTGGAATAACCTGGTCAAAGTGTACATAAGCCACCAGTAGCCTGACCTGAGCCAAGCCTCTGGGGCCCAGCCAGTAGCTTGTATATTGGGTCACTCCAGGGGATTAGCAAGGTGTTAATGCTGCTGTTGTCTAGTTCCTCTGGGGAGAGTGCTTTATGGGTGTGCTGTGTATACAAGACACTTGTTGGTAATGTGTTTGTCCAGAATAACAATGAGGTAAAAACACTGCATTACTCAAAGGCAAAGAGGAAAAACTGAACAAGAAAAGGAAAAGTAACTTTGGGATGGGACATGCGCATTGGCGGTATGTTTTGTGTGCTTTCAGTTATGGTTTTGAATCCTTGGTCGGGCCATTGAGGAAGGGGTGTTTCTTTTTTCAGACTGAGTATAGGTTCAGAATGAAAATTGTTATTTCTGTCATATGCGTCAAGTCTGAAAAAAAAGTGCAAGACTAAATATGTGTCCTGTCAACTGAACTGTATGAGGTAATGAAGGGCAGCCAAGCTGTTCAAATGTAAGGAAAAAGGTAAACTTTCAAACTGGAGGGGACATAAAGTTACTTTTCCTTTTCTTGTTTAGTTTTTCATCTTTGCCTTTGAGTATGCAGTGTTTTTACCTCATTGTAATTCTGGACAAACACATTACCAACAAGTGTCTTGTATACACAGCACACCAATAAAGCACACTCCCCAGAGGAACTAGACAACAGCAGCATTAACACCTTGCTTATCCCCTGGAGTGACCCAATATACAAGCTACTGGCTGGGCCCCAGAGGCTTGGCTCAGGTCAGGCTACTGGTGGCCTATGTGCACTTTGACCAGGGTATTCCACATTCAAAATAATGTATGTATGGCTATGAAAGTCTCTCTTTATGGAACATTAATTATACTTTTAATCACAGTCTCATAATTTGACTTGTCACAGAATTGTTTGTGGCCAAGAGACAACACACACACAGCAATATATGACCAGTGATGTAAACTGCTGGTTCAACCCATTGGAGTCAAGTGACTAAACTTGTAATCTTGGGATAAATTCCTGTAAGATAATATATGAAACTGATCAGCAAGTACTTACCTTTCTACTAAATCACACTTTTTGCCTTTAATTGGTGCTCCTCTCTTGATTAGTTCCTGTTTCTACTCAAAGACTGTCCACCTCCCATACTCTGCCATGCCTAGCTAGTGGGCACTCAGTCAAGCTAGGGTGGATAGTACCCCAGAGCCATCTGGTGGTGAAATTTCTGACATGGTCTATTGGGGGGGGGGGGGGGGGGGATGTTGAAGTGAGAATCTTAAAATGATGTGGGTGATCAAAAATTACATTGTTTAATTCAGAAAGTAATTCTCTCACTGTGAAATGGTGGATTCTGAGTCTTTAACATGGCAGAGAGTCCAATATGAAATTTACGGGATGATGAAACGTTATACTGGGTGAGGCAAAGCTGAACCCAATGTAACGTTTCAGAGTCCTGTAAACTTCATATTGGACAACCTGCCATCCAACATCTGTTATATTCTGCAATTTGTATGATTTTCCTTGTATAAATATAGAAGTCTGAAACACTCTATAGTTAAATCACAAAATTTATTTCCCATTGACATTCTACACATTTTGCCTGAAGCTAGTGAAAAGCCCCAGTGAACGTCATTTGCCTTATGACGTCACGCACACACGGGGATTCCCTCGAGCTGTCCAACATACCTATCCAATATAATATTTACAGGGCAGGCATGTGGTACAAATAGAGACAGCTGATTGGCTACTAATAAGACTAATGCAGAATATATATATATATATATATATATATATATATATATATATATATATATATATATATATATAGATATATTTACATACAATGATAGTCCCCCCCCCAAAAAAAAACAAACAAACAAACAAAAACAAAATAAATGCAATGTGGGGTCAGGCATGTCCTCTCCCCCAATCCACCTCTGAAAATGTATCGTAGACATAATCAAACTGGTAACCTGGTCTGACTCTGTAACTCTTCTGTTGCCTGGAGTAATGCCACGAGCAGGGCAGGCCCAGCACTTAGGAAACACCCGGTTGGTTTGTCATTGCAGTACAACTTAGTTGTCACAAATTCTTGCAGTTTCTTTCCCACTTCTCCCCCAATCTGAGATGCAAAATATATCAAATGTTTGTGTTGTTGTTTTTTTTGACAAAGTTACAGCACTTGGTGAAAATACAAGGGCCATTTGTTTCACATCAGCAAAGTTTAGAAAAAAGATCTTATTTTTATACTTAGAATTTTAAAATATGTGTTAAAATATACAGACATAAGGGTAATTGTTGAAATTGTTTACATCAACTGGTGAAACACCTGAAATGATCACCATTCTCCATCATTTAGATCACAGATTTCCCATAATTTTTTTAAATTTTCAAATCCATACAACACTGTAAATGAACTTTTTGACACTTTTTCCATTCAGAAATTGGATTACATGTAATGCACCTGGTAGAGCAGGCTCGTCCAGTTCTTTACAAGCAAGCAAAATTAATATGCTAACCAAGAGGGTTGTGTGAACAGCCCATGCTCAGCTGACCTGGAGATCATCACAATTGTGGCTCTGTGAACTTGGGAAAGGATCAAGGTCACCCATGTACTGAGTAAGTCTGACATTTATGGAAGAACACTAACATATGCAACATCAAGGTCCCAGTTCAAGAAGTTCTCAGGTCATAGTGAAGAGTAAAATTCATGTATCTTGCACTGCAACCCCAGAAATGAGGTCAAGGTCACCCATGTACTGTTTAAGCATGACCTTTACAGAGAAACATTAACATGTGCAACATAAAGGTCCTAACTCAAGATAGATCTCAAGTAATCAAGTGAACAGTAAATTTCATGTCAGTTGTCCTGTGACTTTGGGAAGGTCCAAAAATCACTGGAGCATGACCACTTGCACAAATACGTAGACACTAATCAAGGGTGCATAAAGGTACCAAGTTTGACCCAAACCTGGCCAAATGTATTTAACTTATAAACATTTCAAGAAATTCCCATCTTAAACTTTCCTATTAAAACTTTTTTTTAAGATTTTCAAAAAAAAAATAAAAAAATAAAACTAACAATAATAAAATAAAAAAATTGCATCACCAATTGGTGTAAAATTTAGAACTAGGAGTCCTGGGGAGTGTTCCTGTGTGATATCAAAGCAATTGGGCGAGCAGTTTTGGAGGAAAAGATTTTTTAAATTTGCCCCCATAAAGAACCCCCAAAAAGTTATTAAAAAATCCAAAAAATCACGGACATGTGACCATTTGAACAAACCTAATAGAGACCCACCCAAAGTACATCCCCACCAAGTTTAAAGTGAATCTGGCTGACGCTTTTGGAGAAGGAAGTCAAAAATGTGTATTGTTGACGAGGGACGGAGGACCATAAGATAAGCAAAAAATTCAAGCCTGACTTCTAAACTTATAAAGCACTTCTATTTTCTTTGGTAAACTTTGTCATCATTTATTAAAGATTTACCCCTTCCAGTTGTTTGGCTTGCTTGACTGACTTCACGGGGGTTTCAGCCAACTCAAGTGACACTATTGCTTTCGATGTCCACTCTGCTGCTGACTTCAGGTAATGTCTGCTTCTTTGGAACCTCTCATAGCTCAACAGACCTCTGATGAACATATACCTCTGTGAAAATAACTATGTTTTGAATCATGTACATAAACAGATGATCCATTAAAATAAATACACACAAAAATGAACGAAAAATAATGACAACACATTACCTTGCCACATTTTGTAAACAAATGCTTATAGTGCTGGAAATTATCTTGACAATTTCAGAGGATACAAATTTATTAACACAAGCACTCATTCCATCCCATCCTGGACTAGAGTCTTTATGGGAACTAATTATATTTCTTATGTCATCTTCCGTTACGGGTGAAAAAAAAAAGAATGATTGTAATACTGACCTCTTATGTTTTGAGCAGGGTTAATACCAGTGTCAGGTGTTTGTTTAGCTAAATCAGGCCTAATATTAGTAAACAATCTGTTAAACATATTCTTTATGACTTTTTTAATCTGTAATATGATCATCATTAATACTGAACCTACTGTTTATCATTATTTACTTTTGTTTTCCAATAATACCTTATAATCCTCCCCATCTTTGATAGGTTATATTCATTTTGATCACTCATTTCACTTTAATATTTTTCTCTGCAATGTGCATTAAAGAATTCAATTTCAATTTTGATATTCTGTGTACCTGGTGATATTCTATTATGTTGGAAAATTTTTCCATTTAAAATATAAGTTGTTTTTCTTTTTTATTGATGCATGTAATTCTTCAGTTAACCATAATTTTCTGTTTTTATTAAGGCGGAGACTTATACTGGAACTGCAAAATTCAAGGATACATTGATGTGATTACTTAACTAGGCAGACATGTAAAATAAAGCTTTTTAAATTGATCTAGGAAATTCCCCATTAAAATATTTGGATGTCTGTTGTTCAGCACTGAAGTCCTGACAGTTGAAGTTACTCAGTGCTTGTTTTATATGATTCAGGGTTTTATTGTAAATTATATGCTTTTTTTTTATGGGAAAAAGGTTTAGGTATGGTTAATTGTTTGGTACATATACAAAAAATTGGGATATGATCAGAAATATCTATATATAATATTCCATTTTTTGGCACATTATCATGCTCTGTTGTATTGGAAAAAACATTATCAATTAAAGTGGCTGTCTGATGTGTTAAACATGTTGGCATGTTTATAGATGGGAGATACATATTACGGTGCATCATTTCCATGAATTTTGCAGTTCCGGTATAAGTTTCCAGCTTAATAATAACTTTAAATCAGTTATTAGAGTTGATGCCACAATAATAGTGCTAAATGATTTCCTCTATGGTTAATATCACAGGTCATTTGTTCCTATATGAAAGATGTGCAAGCTATATCTGAATATGCCATTTGGCCATGCTATACTGGCCATGAGAAATTATTTCATGCAGAGTTCATGACTGTACATGTAGCTCACTTGACATGTTTGATCTCCTACAATATCCCTTGGTCTGGCTTGCAGTACTGTTTTTAAGGTAAACATCTATGGAAGTTATACTGTTCAATAATTCCCAAAACCCTGGGTTTTGTGTACAAAACCCAGGGTTTTGTAATACAAAATCCAAGGTTTTGTACCAAAACCGTGGGTTTTGCTCACAAAACCCAGAGTTTTTAAACAAAACCTAGGGTATTGTTTGTAAAACCGTGAGTTTTGCAACAAAACCCTGAGTTCTGCTTGCAAATCCCAGGGTTTTGCACGAAACCCTGGGTTTTGTAAACTACCCAGGATAACAGAACAAATATCATAATTTTTTTTAACTGTGGGTTTTGTGCTCAAAACCCAAAGTTTTGCTACAAAACCCACGGTTTCGGTACGAAACCCTGGGTTTTGTTCATGAAACCCACGGTTTTGTACACAAAACCCAGGGTTATGTCCAAAATGATATCAAAATTCAATAACTGAGCAAAACCCAAGCTTTTGTAACAAAACCCTGGGTTTTGCTAATGAAACCCAGGGTTTTGAAAAGCAAAAACCACGGTTTTGTGAACAAAACTCAGGGTTTTGTGAATTATTGAACAGTACAACTTCCATAAACACCCACCACTCCTGACCACCAATGATCAGTC
Source organism: Hermodice carunculata (assembly GCA_964020975.1). Classification (NCBI taxonomy): domain Eukaryota; kingdom Metazoa; phylum Annelida; class Polychaeta; order Eunicida; family Amphinomidae; genus Hermodice; species Hermodice carunculata. The sequence goes on along the minus strand of OZ026616.1, from coordinate 104,474,585 downwards.
CAGTTTTTCCTGTGTCAACATGTCAGACCACAACCAGTGATCAGTCAATTTGTCCTGTATCAACATGTCAGACCGCAACCAATGATCAGTCAATTTGTCCAGTGTCAACATGTCAGACCACAACCAGTGATCAGTCCAGTTGTCCTGTATCAACATGTCAGACCGCAACCAGTGATCAGTCAATTTGTCCTGTGTCAACATGTCAGGCCACAACCAGTGATCAGTCAATTTGTCCTGTGTCAACATGTCAGGCCACAACCAGTGATCAGTCCAGTTGTCCTGAGTCAACATGTCAGGCCACAGCCAGTGATCAGTCAATTTGTCCTGTGTCATCATGTCAGGCCACAACCAGTGATCAGTCCAGTTGTCCTGTGTCAACATGTCAGACCAAGGTGAAAATAAGATTTGCATACTGAGACTTACTGTAAATTGTTTTATTTTCGCAGATGTAAATTTTCACAGTTTTTGTATTTTTGACATTTCACTGTTGTGTTAATGTCACTGTTTTGGACATAATTCCTATTCAAACAATGTTAAAATACTGAGGGGATTTTTGTAAATACATGTATATAGTTCCATATAGGTCTTAGGATACTTAGAATAGGCCATGTTAAATACTGTAAGATGCAAATGCTTGTATATAGGGGACAGAGCCAGAGAGAGTCACTTATGTAAATACCCCCTGCTTGTGGCAGTACAGCCCCAAGCCTGGCATCTTGCCAGAGAGGCTGCTGATAATCGCATGCCAGATAAGGGGACTTGCCTAAGGGTACAGAGAGCCAGCCTTTGCATTCCCTGGCATGCTGCCAGGGCATGGGAATGCCCGCATGCGATCCACAGAGCCAGCCCTTGCATTCCTTGGCATGCTGCCAGGGCATGGGCATGCGATGCGACCTGGAGTGACCCCAAGGATAGGAACAGGGATGGGCATGCAAAGGCCAGACAGGTTTTGGGAATGGGCATGCGAACTTTGGGAATGGGAATGCAAACTTTGGGAATGGGAATGCAAAGCAAGGGTATATAAGGGGGAAGAATTCTGTAGAGTAGTAGAATGAGTTGAGCTGTACATGGCAAAACACTTAGGCTAGGACAGAGCACTTTGAGCACAGATTTGTAAACCTGGTATATCTTTCTAAGTTTTCATTCAATAAATGGTAAAAAGGAGCTAAGCCTTTATCTTCATTGGGTAAAACCCAACACTGGTGGCAAGCGGCGGGATAAGGACTGATATCACAAATCAGGAGACAGGAAGGTGAACCAAAGCCTGCAACATGACTGTATGCCTGGTGGAAGAACTGGAAGTGGTGGATTGCTTGGGTCATGCACAGATGTACCACACAACTGCCCTGAAGTGGAGAACACTGAAACAGAGCCTTGCATGACAGACTCCAACCTGGTCTTGAGTTCACTGCAAGATTTGGAGAGACAGACTGGCCAGAGCTTCATCTCAATCATCCCAGCTGAGGAAACCCCAGACAGAAGTAGTTGAAAGTGAAAAATGCAGACTGTTTTAACAGTGATGCTACTACAGCATATCATGATTTGTGCGTCAAGTGAAATGACCATTGAAGGTCTGAAGACAGACTGTAAGACAGGTACATGTATGTACAGCCTGTACTTACTGCATCAGCATGAGACAACATGGGGTCCTGACTACAGTGCCAGTTGTTTGGGCATTGTGTACATAGTGTACATGTTCTGTTACATACAAATGTACTCAGTGAAGAAGGGACCAGATTGGAAGATTGACCAGGGGGACCCAAATGGTGGAATGCAGCTGACCAGTGGTGGACAGGAGCCAACCTATGCTAATGATCAGGGATGCAGGGAGCTGTCCAAGGAGCCTGTGCATTGTGTTTCCATGAGAACAATGTTCCAGTTTGTTGTGAAGGCTATAGAGCTTTGTTGCTGTGATTGGCAGTGTATCATTTAATGGGGATGTCTTTGCAGATCTGAAAACTGGACATTGTGTTTCGTAGTTATGTAGAGTAGTGCATTGTGTGTACAAACTGTGCTCATGTTTGCTTGGGCATTGTGTTTTTAGTCATGTTTATTGTTCAGCAAGTGTAAAAACTGTGCTCATGGTTGCTTGGACATTGTGTGTTTTTGGTCATGATTATTGTTCAGCAAGTGTACACCTGTGCTCATGGTTGTGTAAACTGTTCAATAGGGACACTGTGTTGTATTATCTGTGCAAGAGTTTGAAATGGCTGTTCTGAAGGTGGGACATTTTGTTGGACAGTGATAACATTTTGTTCAGGGTCAAAGTCACTCGGAAGTGTGCATGCATTGTTCTCAGAAGTCATGCCTGTCAGAGGGGATCCCAGAAAGTAGAGATGATAAGGAGGCTGTGATTGGGGTAGTTTGGGAAGCAACAGGTTGTCATGATCATGCAGTGTGGTGCACTGATGGTTCATGGACATGTATTCACAGATTATCATTAGGATACAGGAAGACAACTTGGTTTGTTGTATGGTTCTGCCTTGTTCAGGGTCAACGTCACTCAGAGGTAGCAACATAAGAATCTGTAAGTTTGACCTGTTGGGATGTATGCATTTTTGAGAAACTCTGTGCAGGACAAGTGTGTTGTGTATGATGTAGGGCAACTTATTATGTGTTTGATTTCTGATGTTGAGCAGGTTAGGGCTCTCAGAATAGCTGCATACAGGATGCAGTAAGTTCAAAATGGATGGATATTTGTCAAGATGTTGGGCTATATGGTGTAGCCATTTTGTGTGTTTGAGTTTTATTGTCAAGTTGAAATATGACTACATATTGTGGATTGGTTATTGCTTTCTGAACATGTCTGGCTAAAGTGCCAGGTTGCAAAGAGAACTCCTGTGTTAATTATCAGAGGGGTTGGTGAAGTTTTGAAGGCAAGTTGTATATAGACATGTTGGGCTAGAATGCTATATTTCTGTGTTGTTGTTGAAGTTTGATGATGTTTCCAATTATGTCAAGTGTTTTTAGAAGCTATGAAGACATTTTGTATAGAACTGATACTGATTACTGTGATTTGCTTGAAATATAGTGTTCTCTTGAGTTAAACTGGTTGTATCCATTTGTTGGATGGAGTAGCAAGCTTGGGAGAGGGTTGTTAGCAAGACAGATACCCATGTCTGGTTGCTGGTGACTGTACATGTGTATAGATTTTGTCATGTTCAATGAGCCATTGTTGAAAAGTGTCAAGTTTGTCAGGTTCTGCATTGTTTGAAGTGTGTAAATAGTGAAGTTTGATTTATGAGCAGTGAATTGTTGTTTTAATTGTGGTTTCCATGTGTGAACATACTGATGTTCATACATGGCAAGTTGTGCACTGTATTACATGTATTCAAAAACTTTGGAACAGTTTAAAGGTAGAACTGTGCATTGCTATGGTAAAGGTGTTGTTTGATTTGAGGTGCAGAAAGAGACCAGAATATATGGATAGTATTAGAAGTGTGACAAAGTTGTATTTTTATGGGTTGGTCCTTGTTTTGTAAGTGTGTCCAAGGCACATGTGTACTGGTAGGTTTGAGTGGAACACATGCACTGGCAACTTGGATCCAACAGAGGAGACCATGAACAGAGGTGACCAGGATGATGCTACCTGGAGTGGCACAGCGATGTTGCTAGGGCCCACTCAAGAGAAACTGGAGCATCAGAGTGTGTGTGCATTACTGTGACAGTAGCCACCTGCACACAGCAAGCAGCCAGTTGTGGGCACCAAGTGTCCCATGGGGGCAGCCCAGCATCAAAAGGCCTGGGCTGATCACACTAGATGCCCTGCTGGGGAACAAGGCAGTGTCTTTCCAGGGAGTATTGATATGGGCTTTGGCCTTAATGGAAGCTGCAGAAACCAATGGGGCATGTTATCTGGCCACCTGTGGAAGAAGGGACAAAGCAGGGAGATGTATGAAGACACTGTGTTACTAAACATTCCATGTTCTGTAACTGTCTTTGAAGTTAAAGAAGCTTGGGTATAGTGGGGACCAAGTGGGTCTCACAGGAATTGATAGTCAGCTGACCCTATGAAGCCAGTCATCAAATCAGTTCAGTTATTGGCAGTTAGAGAGAGAAGATGCATTGTAAGAGAGAGAGAGAGACTTAAAGTAAAGACAGAGAGGACCAGTATTTTTGGGGAAGAACAGAATTGTTACAGGGAAAAGAGCACCTAACAACCATGCTTGAATGTGAAGTGTGTCACAAGAGCTTGTCTTGCAAAGGTAACTTGAACCGCCACATGAAGGAGAAGCACCCAGCTACATCCGACTACCGGCGTATGCCTGCCAAGTATGTAGCAAGGCTTTTCGCTGCCAAGAGAGATTGGATCAGCACTGTGCCACAAGTACCCACCTAGCAGCCTGTGCAGAACAAGAAGTGGCCAGCCAGGATCCAGGCTATAAGCGCCCAACACCACGTCTACTGATGGAGGGTTATGAGAACCTGCCAACTCCAGGTACACCACAGACAAATGGGGGTCATGGATCCCTGTCCCCAGTACCAGGGGCCATCACACAGCAGCCACCTGAGGTCCACATAGACCTAACAAGCCCAGGCACCCCTGTTCAGGATGAGGACCCAGTTGATTCTCCCCCAGTGCCAGAAGCTTTTGAAGACCCACAGTCTCCATGCTATATGGATAACTCAAGCCCAGGTACCCCGGTGCAAGATGAGCACCATGAAGGCCTAATACTCATGCCTCCGGCAGAGTTCTCAGATCCACAGCCTTCTACATCAACTGCCGCACCAGATATCTTGCCTCAGAGTGGGTCAGGGCTCTCAGCTTGGGAGTTACGGGAGCTTGAGCACCTTGAGAGACTATTGACCAGCCCAGCTGACTCCACAGTCGCTGGCCAAATGCCACAGGGTACCAGCCAAAGCCACCATGGTTGGGCTTATGAGGACATAAGTGATGACGAGGATAGCCAGAATGTTATAAACACCAACAACGACCAGGCCATGGACTGGGAAGAAGAGGGCAAGGACCAAGGTGCCGACCCAGGCCAGGACCAAGCCAAGGTCAGCCAGCAGGCAACTGGAGCTAACAGAAAGCGCAGGGCAGTAGAAGCAGGCTTGGACTGTCCCCCAGGGAAATTACAAGTTTTGGAGGATCACCTGCATAACATAGAGGAACTGTTGGCCACCCAGAACACACTGCTAGAAAAATTGTGCAGGAGCCTGGGAAATTCCATGAAGGAAAAGTTTATATCTGTGGCCCAAGCACAGACAAAAGACATAAAACACTGTATTGTGAAAGCCGCCAGCACGACTACAGCCACTGTAACTCCAGACACAGCCAACATCAACAAATCAAGGATGGCCCGAACACAATATAAACTATTGGGTCAGCTACATGTTCTTCATGGCCATCCAGATAGTCTTGCATCTTGCCCAAGATGTCAAGCCACTGAGAAACTGCTGGCTGAGGCATGAAGCCTGATGGACAGGATCAGACTGAATAGAGGACTGTTGCCTCTGAGAAATTGTGCCCTGTGACCTTGTGCTTACATATGGATTGTAACCAGGAACTGTGTGACCCTACTAAGCTGGATTGATGCGACTTGCTTGTGTAATAGCTGTGACAGTGTTTTATGGATCTTAAGGAGTACATAAGATGGACCACATGGACATGTAAATACCCATTAGAATCTTGTTATGTAGCCACCTAGTAGGAATTGCCGCTTTTTGTGTAATGTAAATATGTTGTGGAAGTTTTCATTTTTGTAGTGGACTACCATGGACAGTACCAGTATGGCACATGATTTTCATTTTTTGTAGTGGATTACCATGGACAGTGCCAGTACATGGCACATACTCTTTTTATGCTATATTTATAAAGTTGCTTATTTTCAAATACTTGGAGAATGCTAGGTCTCCATTCACAATATGTAGCTTAACATGGACATGGATTTATGATGATGGACTCAGAACTTTTTGATGGGAAAGTCATTTCCCCTTGGAAGTTTGGACAAACGCAGGCACATGCCTGTACAGACATTCATGCCTGGAGAGTTGAACTCTTGTGTGCATAGCTCTATTAGGATGCATGTACTTGCTCCTATAAGCACTGGACACTATATGGTCAAAGGACTCAAGCATGACATCCCTTTCTTTGAATGTCATGTGGCAACATGTAAATATTTGTAACTTGCGATTTTGTTTATTTGCTGAATGTTTAGTGCTCACAGTGTTATGCTCATAGCTTGTGTATTTAGGTATGGACAGGAGAGAAATAGGTAGCTTAGGAATGCCCAGGAGGACATTCAGACTAGGGGTGGAGAGTGAGGGGATTTTTGTAAATACATGTATATAGTTCCATATAGGTCTTAGGATACTTAGAATAGGCCATGTTAGATACTGTAAGATGCAAATGCTTGTATATAGGGGACAGAGCCAGAGAGAGTCACTTATGTAAATACCCCCTGCTTGTGGCAGTACAGCCCCAAGCCTGGCATCTTGCCAGAGAGGCTGCTGATAATCGCATGCCAGATAAGGGGACTTGCCTAAGGGTACAGAGAGCCAGCCTTTGCATTCCCTGGCATGCTGCCAGGGCATGGGAATGCCCGCATGCGATCCACAGAGCCAGCCCTTGCATTCCTTGGCATGCTGCCAGGGCATGGGCATGCGATGCGACCTGGAGTGACGCCAAGGATAGGAACAGGGATGGGCATGCAAAGGCCAGACAGGTTTTGGGAATGGGCATGCGAACTTTGGGAATGGGAATGCAAACTTTGGGAATGGGAATGCAAAGCAAGGGTATATAAGGGGGAAGAATTCTGTAGAGTAGTAGAATGAGTTGAGCTGTACATGGCAAAACACTTAGGCTAGGACAGAGCACTTTGAGCACAGATTTGTAAACCTGGTATATCTTTCTAAGTTTTCATTCAATAAATGGTAAAAAGGAGCTAAGCCTTTATCTTCATTGGGTAAAACCCAACAATACTATTTCATTGTTTTTTATTTCCACTGTTTGGTGCCATCAGTGAAATAGGCAGACATAAGAATACTGCGAAATTAAAGCAATTTACAGTTAATTGGGTCAACATGACAGTACATGCATTGCGGTATCACACAGGCAGAGATTCTGCATGGTACTTTTGCTGATGATATGAAGAATTATGGTACTGCCAACGCCCTACAAGGACTGTGAGAGACTTCAACATGGTTTGAACAGTTTTTCTACATGGTCTAAGAGATGGCTGCTTAAGTTTGCAAATAAACACATCAAAATAAGCATGAAAAGAGACAGTCTGTTTGTTGTACGGTACCGTGAAAATAGACGACCAGTCTGTTGTCACGACACAGCGAAAATGGACTGCCGGTCTATTTTCACGCTACCGTGGAAAGAGAGGCGTCCTTTTTTAGGATTCCCACAACGTCCCGAAGATTTCTCACAACAATGACCCCCATTCATTACTGGCTTGACAGGCCGTGGCACGCGCTTTACTTGTCTTTACTTGGAGTAAGAGATGCTTTCCGGGCCAGAGTGGGGTATTCAACGCACAACTGACACTGCAATTCTTACCAGATCAGGATACGTCTTTCCCTGTTTATGCTTTCCCGCCATCTTTGTAATTTTGTCAAAATTACCTTCAGTTCAAAAGAGTTCTCTGTTTACAATTTCTTCGAGGGAGAAGCAAATTATTGAAAAAATATCAAAAGCAACCTAAATTTTTAAAGTGAATCATACTTGTCACATTTATCTTTTGCACGCCATAATTTTATATCTAGATTGAATATAGACATTTTAATAAAATATGTCCAAGGTGGCACGCAGAGGAGTCTTGTCCACATGGTATTCAGTGAAAACGAAAACATGAGATATCCCTATACCATGTGACGAAGGCATGAAAATGGCGTCAAGGTTTCGGAAACCTGCGGATGTTTTGCAACGAGAGAACGAAGAGGGTCGCATACTGGTGGAATACGCGACAGTGGGAGATGTCAACAACATAAAAAGACTCCTGGATAACGGCGCATCAGTAAACGCAGAAGAATATAACCGTAGTCTCTTCTATGCGTCGAAAAATTACATGACACCACTGCAATGTGCGGCTAACAACGGGCACTGCCAGTGTGTCTATCTGTTGATTGAGGAAGGAGGTCAGTCATTTTTCCTCTTTTGTTTTGACACAATGTATCCTATTTTACAGACAGTCTAGACACCAGGAAATATGTAAAGAGTAAGAGCAGGTTGATAAAAGTATGACAGACATACACGATGGGTCATGTGTTATACAGTGAGGTTTTGGAAATTGGTTCCTTGTATGTGGTTTCAACTTTCGCTTCACAGTCTTTCTGCCGTCAGATTTTTTTTTTCTTTTGACTTGTGGAAAAACACCCACTTTCGCTTACACCTAGCTTACATTGCCAGTCGTTTGACTTATTGCAACATGCATGTTTGAATAAAGACAAATGTTATTTACCTAACAGTGAAAAAGGTGGCCATTTGTGCACCAGGTCTAGTCCATACTTCATAGTAGAGCCAAGTACTTTGCATTTGAGAATTGTACTTTTGTTCCCAATTTATGGCCTATGTGGCGTATATATCCCATAGACAATTATTATAGAATGTTTGCACAGCTACAGTGTCAATTGTTGGTTAAAAAAGCGGATGCTTACTGTGTATCTTTCTCTTTTTGTTTGAAAATTAAGAAAGTGCCAGACAAAGAAGTTTATGTAGCCTTTTTACGGCATGTTCAGGTATCAGGTGGAGAAGATTAAACAGAAAGTGAATCCGACAAAAGGAATGATTAAAGCTACTGCACTGAACAGTTTCAACAGAGCATACACAGCAAGAATATTATGGGATAGAGTTGCAATACCAGGAATGATATATGGCTTAGATGTGATTTCAGTGAGTGAGGGAGATATCCAGGAAATGGAGAAAGCACAGAATGAGATGGGGGAAATGGATACTAGGAGCACCACCATGTACAGCAACAGAAGCAGTCCTAGGAGAGTTAGGATGGAATAAAATCACAGATAGAATTGCCAAAGCTAAGTTAAAGCACTGGGGTTATTTACAAGGAATAAGTGAAGACAGGTGGTGCAGGAAAGTTTACAATGAGGTAGCCAAAGAAAAAACAAGATGGGTCAAAGACATAGACGGGTTAGCAGAGAAATATGAACTAAAAGGATATGATGAGGTGGATGATTGGAAAGTATATATAGGTAAGACTGTTACAGAGGGTTGGAAAGAAGACTGGAAAAGAGGAGTCAGGGAAAAAAGTACATTCAAGGCATACAAGGTATTAGAAAAGCCACAGAAAAGTGTGTGTTGGGATGGAGGGAAGGGATCCAAACTTCTGTTTCAAAGTAGGGCAGGAGTAATCAATCTAGAAAAGAGAAGTCAAAAGTGGACAACAGGGAGTAATGGGAAGTTTAAGTCATGTAGACAAGAGGCAGATGAGACAGTGGATCATTGGCTGTTGTGGTGTGATGCATATAGAGAGATAAGGGAAGGTTTTTTCAGAAAGTTGCACAGAGAAGATTACAAAATTTTACAAGGGTTTAGAAGAGGTTCAGGGTTTAGAGGAAGAGGAAGGTATAGCATGGATTTTAGGTTTGAAAGGTGGCTTTCTGGGAGGCAGGAAAGGTAATAAAAATGTACAGGACTACCTGGTAGGATGCTGGAAGAAAAGGAATGAAATAATAGAGTTAGAAGGCAAAAGGTTAAATTAGAATCCCAGAGTACAGGGAGGGGAAGGAATGGGAATGGTGGTAGTCCTTATAAGGGCTCCCATGGGAAAAGCCTGAGCCTTAGAGGCGGGGATAGGGTGTGAGAGGGATGGATGATTTGTTTTTTTTTATCCTAGGCCACCTGTGTCACAGAGTGACACAGGACCACGGCAGACAAGCGGAGAGCCACCGTATTATTATTATTATTAAACACCAGATGCATGGTTGCACATTAATGAAAAGATCCCTCTTTTACATTTTTTGAACAGTATAAAATAATCATTTTGATTTTTAAGTTGCCATGATTTTTTTTTGGTCTGCCAATCCATTTGAGTAAATTACTTCTTACAAGGCATTTAATGGAATGATTTGATTTATTCTGTGTTTGAGGGTGAATTATTGTTTTCTAGGATTAATTTTAAAAGTAATAACTCACTGTGGATCACATGACCTAACATTGTTGCAAGTTAATTGTGAGACGCCTGCATCAGTGACGTGAGGCTTTGACATTAAGCAAAATCAAATGTCCAAGAACAATGCTTGATTATACATCACACATGATGTAGAATAACTGCATCAAATGTAAACAAACAGGTCATTGTCCAAAGTAGGCCTATAGGGCATGTTTTTTGCAATGAATATCTAATTAAACATAGAATAAACAAAATCTTGCATGTCTGGAGTGTGAGTTACTATAACTCGCTCTCAGCCATGTAAAATTCTTTTACATATAGATATTCTCCAGACAGGTGGGTCTCAACCAGGTTTGTGTAGAAGGTGATGATGTAACTTTTTTTAAAAAAGTTATGAATATGTGAAGGTGTTTTTATAAGAAAAAAATCATTTTAATTTTTACCCCCTTTGGCCCATGTAGGTGGGGGGGGGGTGCTATCGCCTGCGTCTGTGTATGAATCTGTGCATCCCGCCATGTGTCCCTTCTTCTTGCACACAATTTTAGAAGAACCAGATAAGCTGGGATCATGATACTTTTTAGTTGATCACTTTTTTTTTAAGTTTACATCAAGTTTGAAGGACAATGACCTTGACCCATTTTAAGGTTACCTAAGTCGGTTGTCTATGAATTTCTTGCATGTAATATTAAGAGAACCAGCATTGCTTGGATCATTGATCATTATAAACAGATAATCACCTTTGTAAGGGTCTTTGTCAAGTTTGAAGGACAGTGACCTTTACCTAATTTGAACGTCCCTAGATGCAATTTTTCTGTTTAATAAATGTTTTGTACATGAGATCTTAAGAACAGGATAAGATAGAATTGTGAGACTTTTACAGTTTTTTGATCCCATCCTTGTCTAGCTCAGGTTTGAAGGACAGTGACTTTGACCTGATTTCAAGGTCACCAGGGTCACTGTTTAAAGAAAAAAATTGCAAGGAATATCAGAGGAACCAGATAAGCTAGGATCACAAAACTTACAAGCAAGGGTGAATGTACTTTCACTTATTGGTTTTTAAGGAGAGGTAAGACATCAAAAACCTTTGCATGGCTGATTTTGAGATTTTAACGGTTTTTACAAGATGAAAGTCCTGTCTATAAGTTGTCAAAATTTCAAGCTTATAACTAAAGTAGAAATATGAGAAAAACGCCAAAAACCACACAGGCATGTGGACATCCGAATGTCCATGTGTCACTCTCTTGGTTTTCTCTTGCCAAACGGAACAATGCTACCTGTGAATCATACTTAACAGTCTGTCACATAGCTACAGGTAGCAATGCTTGTTTTGCATTCTAATGAAAGGAGACTTGAATTGTTCAGGAGGAGCGGAAATCGTCAGACGATGTCCCTTCAAAGGCCGTGCCATGATGGATTACCCCAGTGGTCCTGCACACCAAAGACAGACTTGGGGAAAAAAACTGGCACTTTAATCAACAATGCCCACGTACATAAGTACAAATAAACACATCAAAATAAGCATAAACATGAACAGAAGAGAAATGTTCACACAAAATAGCAATACAAAACTCTGGATGGAAAGAGAAATGAAACTCGTTGAGAAAATAACTACAAAATAATGGCATGCTAACTAAGTAAAGTGTACAGACAATCGAACAAGCCAAATACATAAAGTATACAGATATGAGTAAATATAATAAAACACTATCCCTAAAAACGGGATGAAGAGGTACGGGGCAGAAGACCAAACCCACCATCCGTCCACTGACCACAAGCGGCCATAGCCGGCCCCCCTGAAGCAAGGCAACACAACTTTTGTTGCCAGGCTTGAGGTCACGGGGCCCGAAGGGCCACTTCCATGATGTCACGGAAACCAGCTTGTAGCTGTCACCCTTTGACAGATCGCTGAATGATATTTTCCGTAATTCAAACGCTCTTTTATTCATGTGATTGGCCAAGAATTGATTGACAACCTCATCAAATGTTAAGGGACGATGTTTACTACGTTTTGTACAAATATCAACTCAACTTGAGCGAACGGTATTGTTTCAGAGGCAAATGATCAACATCGAAGGCCTTTGAAGCTTGTTTTCTCAGAAAGGATAATAGGACGAGAACCCCACCTAAGAATGGTTGTTCAAAGAAAACGGGTGGGCGAAATTTAATCCGGTTAACGGCTTTTTATTCTGTAATGTCTAAATTGCAAAAATGATTCGAGGATTTTCAAAATTTTGCTTCCTTCAGAAGTTCATTTTCTGTGAAATGAAGAAAATGAACATCCTGGAAGTCAAAGGGGAAATTGAAACGTCAAACTTTCAGAATGGATAACAGAAAAACTAAACCAGACGTAAAAAATTGAAGGATTGCTTTTTGTTGCCAATATGTCAGGAATAAGATGCAAGTGTAATTATGATTTTATGCCAAATAATTTGTGACTTATATCGACATTTATGGGATGGAGGCTTTGTGGTAAACTTTCCACTGTTTATTCAACAATTAACATCACAGACACTCAAATACGGGATATATAAATTCTTTGGAGTAGACGATTACACACATATTTGATTTGTTATCCTAACGCAAATACATTCTGAGCTAGGATTGATTAAAGTGGGATTTATTTTTGGTGTCTTACCCTTCTTTAACAGATTTTTTAACATGTTCAAGTTACATAGTGATTGGTAAGTACTTAGAGTTCTTACAAGTGACAGGAGTATGTCACTATTCACAGACTGGTTCATGTGAACAGTGGTGCCTGGTGGTCTGACATCTGTGGATCCATGTTTGCATGCCAGACAGCATGAAGACTGCAGGAAATGTCAGAGGAAAGAACATTTTGACACAGAATTGAGCAGGGCATAGTTTGAGTGTTCGCTTTACAGTATATACAGTGGAACCTCATTAATCCATATGTCACATTAACCTGAACACTTCTCCTGGAACAGAATTGTTCATTTTAAGTAATACTGATTCAGTAATCCAGATGCTTCATTAATCTGAACTGTTCACTGGGGTACAAAGGGGTTTCTGATTAACAAGGTTCCACTGTATATTGGGTACAGAAATGATGTGTTCATCAAGCTCAATGAACACTAAGATATACATGTAAATCAAGCAAACGTATGAACACGAGTCCAGAAAATCTTGATGATTGGGTAAATGTGCTAATTTTCAAAACCATGTGGTGATTTTTGTGCTTTTAGCTGATCTGGATGGTAGAGACCGCTTTGATGTCACTGCAGTGCATATGGCAGCTGAAAATGGACACCTGAGTTGCCTGCGTTTGTTGCTGGATGCAGGGGCAGATTGCAATGTCTCCACAAAGTATTCCAAACATGGATCATACACAGGTAGCACATTGAAGGTCTTCATGCAAATACAAATCTTATGTAATGTTCAGGTGTTACAGAGTTAGATCAATAGCAGGAATGAGGGATCAATATGTCAGAGTTTTCCCAGGTGTACATGCATAAATGTTAGACAATTTGCTCAGAATTTTTACTGTTAGAAGACAGTCAGCTTTCTCTACCTACCCACAGTCATAACAGATATATTGATACACTAATCCCTAAAATTACCCTAGGCTTTTAAGATGTTAATGTTTTTCACCACTTCAAAAATGAATATTTTGAACTAAAGGCATTAAAAGTGTGAAAAAAAATCTTTGAAGCCACTAACCACCAAAGTTTAATGACTGACAGTCACTGTCAGTTTTTGGGGGCCACACATACCAAATCAGTAAAAGCCAGCCAGATGTTTAGGGGCCTCTGATTGCCTTAAATAGTTATAGTTTAGTTGCCAGGGTGGGATGGTATTGCTTCGTCAAAGTTGAGACCTGAGTCAAAACATGTTAAAAGGCCTCCTGACATAAATGAGATTCTTTCTTAAGTACAATAATTGTAAAAACATTCTGTATCTCCTTTAGTTGCTTTATTTATTTATTTTTTTTTTTTTAACATTGATCATTCAGGAAGAAGTCAAAAGCTGTGTCAGTTGATAACATAGTTCCAAAGGTGTCTTGTGCTGCATGTGATCTTTATGGTTCTAACCTTTCCATTATTTTTAAACAAGTGTATGCCAAATATTACACATGACTAGTCCAAGACATCAGTTGGATGTGGCAAGGTCATAGTTATAGAATGTTGCCGTACCAGGAAGTAAGTGAATGGTTATGGCATCAAGATGACCTGAACCATTGACACAGAATGTGTTGTATTTATGTCAGATTTCTATTGATTGTTAACTCATTCCACCCTGATAGAAGACTGAGTCAACAGCTTTCCTTGGCGCGCTCTGGGCGCAATGCGCCCAGAGCGCGCCAAGGAAAGCTGTTGACCATGGGCATATAATTTGGAATGATCTTCCATGCAAGTTTCATCCAAAATATTGAAAAATAATCCCTAAATTAGTAAAATACAATTAGCAGACGACATTTAGATATTAGCGGGAAAAAGCGTCATCAGGGTGGAATGAGTTAAACAGTGATCCACAGGCCCAGAAATCTTTGCCACAGTCAAGAGGTACATACATGTGATTTTATTATATATTGTGAAGGTGATTTAATGATATGGTTGAGCTGTACTGCCTTGAATTCAGGTGTGAGGGTATTAATAGTAATGCTCAGTTGGATAATACCAAGTCTTGTCAGCGCACTGGATGTATCTTTAAATTTTAACATGTAATGCATCTATGGATCTTGGAAGTGCTTTGGTGTTATTTTGTAATGCATAAACATCTTGGAAGTATTTGGATATTTTATCATGTGATGCAAAGATCTTGGAAGTGTGTGGATATTTTCTCATGGGATGCATGCAGATCTTGGAAGCACTTTGATATTATCTTGGAAGTGTTTTATTGTTATCTTGATAAAAGGCTGAAGTAAGAAAGCTTGATGGTCTGACTTGTCACTTGACCTGTCATATCATATGCATTGTAATCTAGGTTACCATGGAGTCCATGTTGTCAAATTCATTCCAGTTTAAAGTACATGCATAAGTAAACTACAGTAATGTCTTGTTCCAAAGGAAAATTGATTTCAAACATCTCTAAGGAAAGTCATGTTTTACTTCCAAATATAAACGTTTTACCATGGTTACAGCTGTACCACACCTGGGGGGGACCACAGCACTACATCTTGCCACCAAGAACAACCACATCCAGTGTGTGAAGGAACTTATTCTCAATGGAGCTGACTACAATGCTGTAGATGAGCTGGGAAGAACAAGTCTCTACATAGCTGCAGAGATGGGTTATGAAGATTGTGTTCTGACTCATCTGAATAATGCTGTAGGCAAGGATATTTTGTCCTTACCTGTAAAAGAAACTGGTAAGTTCAGTCAAAGCGTGTCATTGCCACAGTATTTACAATCATTTATGTTTTAGTTTTCAAGTACTGATGCAAGAGTATGAAACTGAAAAAAAACAGTACTTGGTGTCATGTATATGAAACAGACCTTCAGACAAAACAGGATTAACTCATTTCACCCTGATAGAAGACCAAGTCAACAGCTTTCCTTGGTACGCTGTAGGCGCAATGCACGCAGAACATGCCAAGGAAAGCTGGTGTTCATGGGCATATAATTTGGAATGAATTTCCATGTAAGTTTTATCCAAGATGTTGAAAAATAAGCCCTGAATTAGTAAAATACAATTAGCAGACATTTAGATATTAGGGGGATAAAGCATCATTAGGGTGGAATGAGTTCAAACACAAGCACTCTTTTTTTCATCCAGATGACACTAATGTACATATTTAATGCTATGTATAGAGGAAATGTGCTGTACTTCGACCAAATTTACAAAACATTGTACATAAATTTAAATACTAGCAATGGTTTGTGTTTAGTTTGTAATATGTACACACAGCCGTCATTATTATTGGATTATGAGATCACATCACTTTGTTTCTGATAAAAAACCTGCATCAAAATATAAGACAAAGACACTTTTTTCCTGAAAAAAAAAGTCTGGATTAAAGTGTAAAAAAAAGTTTCAGATTGTATATTTGCAACCCCCTTCCAACATGCATTAAAGCTGCAACTTCCAAATATATTTTACTGGAATTGTATATTTTTGTGTACATGTAGCTTTGTATTTATGCATGCTTGCATGGTATAAAAATCTCAAATTGTCATATAAATTATTATCTGTTGACTTACATGTAAACAAAATCTAGAACATGAACCAATATTTCATCATCTCAGTCTGTTGTATCTGCTTTACTTTTAGCCCTTTTAAGCTCTGTTGACCAAAGTTCACAAAGCTTATGCAACCAGGCATGTCTGTCTGTCCGTCTGCAAACTGTTGCTTGTGAGCACAATACAGTCTACAGTTTTTAAGCTACAACTTGCAGGACTGATCAAGTGTATGAAAATCTGGGTTGAGTTCGATATTGGTGGCACCACTTGCAGTATCACGTAATATATGGGTCAAAATGTGAAAATCCTGACTCCTCTAGTATCTGTAATGTTTGGTAAATCTTCATGAAATTTAGTAGGATTGTGGAGGAGGTCAGAGTCTCAGTTGCTTATGATACTAGTGGTGTCATCTATAATTTAATGGAAATTATGAGCCAAAATGTGTTTAAAGATATAAATATTCCATATCTCGAAAAATAATTGAATTAGACCATGTCCAGTGGTACCATGTTGTGTAATGTCAGTGACGTTGACGTATTTTTGTTAGGTCACCAGGCTTCTAAAGTTGAAGGAGGTGATTTTTGTAATGGCAGGGTGTACCTTGGACATGAATGGCAAAGAGAATTGAGTTTCCAGAATAAAATTGCACTTGATTGCATTGTACGTAAAACTTCCTTGGTGACCTACTCTTTAGGTCACCGTGACCGAATGATTGTGGATTTTGGTGTGTGTCCAAGTTTATTGTGTCCAAATTTATTGGTTTTCTTCAATAACTTGAAAAGTTATTACCCAACTTGAACAAATAGACAATGTATGGAAAGGTGAATGGAGGGCACACACTTTGAACAGAAACATTTTTTATTCTGAGTTGAAGGTCAAGGTCAAAAGGCCAGTTGGAATATTTGGGTCATCTTGTGAATGCTCTGTACCCCACAGTTTTTGAGTTAGGCCCATACAACTTTAAGGGCTTAATAAATGTATGAAAATCTATGTTGACATCAATACTGGCGGCGCCACCCATAACATTATGTAATATATTGGTAAAAAATGTGAAAATGTTACCTACTTTTTGGGTCACCATGACCCAATGACTATGACCTTGACCTATTTTTCAAGGTCATTAAGCACTTAAGAAAAGGACTTAAATTCAATATCTTGATAAAGATAAAGGCAAATGATACCACATGAACCATAATGTGTATCATGTGGCAGTATGATGTTGCATAATGTGGATGACCTTGATCAATTTTCAAGGCTGTGGAGGGAATACATTTCTGGAAATGATATTTGGTGATCATGGTGGTCAGCAGAGCATTAGGCCCATGGGCCTCTTGTTCATTCAAAGTGCCTCAAAATGCTCAGATGTAAAATATTGTCTGATTCATATTTTTTTCTTTAAATTTCTCATTCATGCCAAATATTTTGAATGAGATTTGTAGATAAGACCTACCAGCAGATCATTCTTCAGGTCAACAGCCTTTCTGAGCTGTTGACTGAGTATTATTCTAACCAGGAGAGTTGAATTACAGATACACGTTTTAGTGCAGTGAGGTGATGATTTGCCTTTCATCACTTACATTTTTTATATCTCAATGTTGGTATCCAAAATGATTACAAGTGAAAATGTGGAAGCCCAAATCATATGATTTTTATAAATCATATGCCACACTTGGGGTTTCATGAAAACATCTTTCAAACCAGTCAGTTAAAAACAAAAAAGATTCCTTTGATATGTATATAATTAGGGTAGAGTTGAAAAGAAAAGCAACTTTTCATCTCAGTGTTAACACATTGTAAAGAAAGGGGACCCACATGAAATTCTCGTCACAAAAAAAAAAAAAAAAAAAAAAGGAAAAAAATAGACAAATACATCAGACAAACCAGGTGATCTGAGATACAGGAAAGATTGAACACATAACTTTCACACACAGAGAAAGAGGGACTGACCATAATAATTACTGGCTCAAAAAAATGTTTCAAAAAAAGGTTTATCAGACATTAAGGTTTGGCAGTCTGATTTAAAATTTTGCAATGTGGAAAGAGTAAAGTTCCACACAAAATTGTTAGTGCAAATTATGAAAATATTTTCTAGTCATTGTCTTCCAACATCTCAGTCTTATTGCTTCCAAGAGAAATTAACTGATATATAATTATGTTAAGGCGAACTACATAGGAACTTGTATTCAGAAGCTGAAGCATGTCAGGAATATGAAGCAGAATCAGTGATTACTTCCTTAATGACATCCATTTGTTTACCTTACTGAATTATCAGTATGACCATTGTTGTAAAAATTAAAATACTAAGCACTTTGATTGCCACATACTTGTGCATGTGAATTGTATCTCAATTCTTTTTTGCTGTCATGTGTTATTAAATGTTTATTCACATGGTCGGTTTCTTTCCCCACTATTACCTCTTAGAACCAAGGAAGTTGAAGGGTCTCTTACATGAACCTGTCACCACTTACATAAACAACCTGTGTTGCTGTGGATTCAAATTAGTACCAGTTATGACTGCCAGAGGGCAGTGCTGTGCTGCCATCATCACTGACTTTGTAATATTGTCTTTCCAGTGATGAAACCACCGATATATTTACTGTTTATTTTCATGTTAGCATAAAGGCATTTAACATTTGTTGCACCACTTTTTAAAATAAAGTATGGGGTTGGTGTTGTGTAGATGCCTGTCATTAAAAACATGCAAGGTAAAAAAGGTGAGTCTATAGGTAGAGTCAATTTAAGTTATTCCAGTGTTTACCCGTCATGGTCAGGAAACGCGTGTTCCGAGCACGCCTTGCCAGCATGACATCAATGTGTATGAATATATGTGATTTGCCGTCTGTTTACAAAATTCATCATGGAAAAAATGTCTGTCAAACCAAACAACACAAACAGGCTAATTTTTTCATGTAATAGTCTAGCTGGAAGTGTGGGCTAATTACAGGTAAATGGCTCCCAAAGGTGTCAGCACAAGATCACCAAGAACTGTTTAGTACGGTAAATTGCACCTGATTGGCTGCAATAGTGTATTCATACCTCCAGGTAGCTTGTCACAAGAAGAAAGGGAGGGGATGGAGGCGGGGTTGTAAAATACTTGGCACATACACAGACATGCAGAGCCTCAAGTGTGTAGGGGGCTTATTTGTGTTGAATGGGGTTTATGTTTTTGGAAGAAACTTACCATTGTCTGCGTGGGATGACTTCTGGGAGCACAGGCACAAAATTACCAGATTTTAGCCAGAAACAAATTTTATTCAACACCAATTGACATAAAATGTGAATATATTCAAGTGGGATATTCTGATTTATATTAAAATATATACATGTATTTTTATTTTTATTTATAGAATGGTGGTAGAGACCTAGGTCCATGGTTTGTGCTTGCAGGCAAGTTATGGCACCTGCAGCATGGCTGGACAGGCAATGCAAAAACCACTGACAGTATGCTAAGTTATGTTGGATCTTGAATGAATGTTTTTGCCACACATGAGCTAATTATCGCAAGTTTACATGATGTAGTAAAAGTAATGTTACGTTTGACAGCTCCTATGACCTAATAGTGGGACAAGACATGGCAAGTGCTGGTCCATGGTATTGTTTTCAAACATTTCAGATTATTTTAAGGTATATGTTTCATGATTAAACATGAAGTAGGATTGAAACCATAAATGTCTTGGATGTTTTTGCTGCAGGTGAAACCCCACTGCATGAGAGTGTTCGCTTTGGGCTGCTTCCCTGTGTGACACGCCTGCTGGAACATGGGTCAGATGTGAACCACAGAAACAACTCAGGATTTTCTCCATTGCACTTATCACTCCATAACACAGAGAGGTTCTCCTTTGACATAGTCAAGGAACTTATTGTCAAAGGCTACAACACAAATGTTAATTTGCCAGATGGCAGAGGTAAGGATTTTATTTCACTGCAAACGAAAGATCAACAATTTGATGAAAGAAGATTTACAGTTAGTCCATATGACATAGTTTTTGTCCAGGTGTCCAAGTAAACATATATATTTATATATGAACCATACTGAATTACCATGGATGGATATTTTAAGCAGGTGTCAGTTTTGAATTATTGAAAGAAGCTGATCAATTGTGTAGGACAGTATTATTATTATAATTATTAATAATAATTATTTATTTTTTGCAAAATACTGAAAATTAAATGCAGTGTATGCATTTTGATTTTACTGTTCAGATTGCATCATGAATTTTGAGGGAAATCTGTTTCACATAATTTCATTGAGCTCAATTTTGGAGGTTTTCTTTTCCAAAATTGATTCATTACAACATTTTTATGTTCTACATGTACTGCTCAGTGATTCACATCCACAATTGGTAGATGGCCAGACAGCCACAATTCCAAGATTTGAAAAAGGCAAAAAGTTAAATCTCTCACATGTAAAATGGAAGGAAATGTTACACTAAGGTTGCTCTCAGTTTCTGCAAATCTGAAATGGACATAAATTTTTATAGCTCAACTGGCTTGTCAGTCAGCTAAGCATATCTCTTGGTCATCTGTATGTCAATAATTACATATTTTTGACTTCTTAGAAACTGTCCCCCTAATTAACTTCAAACTAGATGGTACTGTGCCTTGGGTGAGTCTCATGAAGTTTGTTCAACAGGTCACTTTCCAATGATTTTTAGCTCAGCTGACTTGTCAGTCAGCTGAGCTTATGTGATGGTTAGGCATCCGTTGTCCGTCCGTCGTCCGTTGTCCGTTGTCCGTCATCCACAATTCACATTTTCAACTTCTTCTCTAAAACCACAAGCCAGATTCACTTCAAACTTGGTGGGGATATGCCTTGGGTGGGTCTCTACCAAGTTTGTTCAAATGGTCATGGTATAGTGATTTTTGGATTTTTTATGAATTTTTTTGTTCATTTTGGGGGGAAATCTTAAAAAATCTTCTCCAAAACCACTAGGCCAATCGCTTCGATATTGCATAGGGATACGTCTGGGGACCCCTAGACCTTAAATTGTTCAACAGGTGGCGCTGCAATTTTTTTCTATTTTTTTATGAATTTTTTGTGTGTTTTTGCCATTTTCGACTTCTTCTCCAAAAGCATCACTCAGATTATGCTGAAACTTGGTGTAAATGTTCCTGGTAGAAGGGTCACACAAGTTTGTTCCCTAGGTGGCGTTGCTTTGGATCCCTGATTTTTAACGATTTTTTCAATTCGGGTACTTATCAGCCAATGCATACATTCCTGTTGATTACTATGTAAGTGAATGTGGACTGCTGTGGTAATTCATGTTTTTGACTTCTTCTCCAAAACCATAAGTCAGATTCACTTGAAACTTGGTGGGGATGTACCTTGGGTGGGTCTCTACCAAGTTTGTTCAAATGGTCATGGTCCAGTGATTTTTGGATTTTTTATGAATTTTTTTGTTCATTTTGGGGGGAAATCTTAAAAAATCTTCTCTGAAACCACTTGGCCAATTGCTTCAAAATTGCATAGTGACACTTCTCGAGACCCCTAGACCTTAAATTGTTCAACATGTGGCGTTGCAATTTTTTTCTATTTTTTCATGAATTTTTTATGTTTTTGCCAGTTTCGACTTCTCCAAAACCGTCACTCAGATTATGCTGAAACATGGTGTAAATGTTCCTTCTAGAAGGGTCACACAAGTTTGTTCCCTAGGTGGCGTTGCTTTGGATCCCTGATTTTTAACGATTTTTTCAATTCGGGTACTTACCGGCCAATGCATACATTTGTATTGATTTACTGTGTATACTGAGTGAATGGGGATTGCTGTGGGAATTCATGTTTTTGACTTTTTCTCCAAAACTGTCAGTCAAATTCACTTGAAACTTGGTTGGGATGTGTCTTGGGTGGGTCTGTACCAAGTTTTGTTCAAATGGTCATGGTCCAGTGATTTTTAGATTTTTTATGAATTTTTTTGTTCATTTTGGGGGGAAATCTTAAAAAATCTTCTTCTCTGAAACCACTTGGCCAATTGCTTCGAAATTGTATATACTGGCTGGGATATCATCAATGTCAGAGAAGGGCAAAGTCAAAGGTTCAATTACATACCAACATGTTGACTCTGTGTGGTATTAACATTCACACTCAGATGCTGAAGGACAGTTAATTGACATAACTGGCTCCACTGTGGATGACCTTGAACTTCTTCCCAATACCACATTGCCACTAGTGTCATCAATTTCTAAGTCAGCTGAGCATGGCCTGTACACACAGGCCTCTTGTTACACTATGGGCTATCGTCTGTCCACAATCACATTTTCAACTTCTCCGAAACCATCAGCCAGATTCACTTCAAACATGGTGGGAATGTACCTTGGATGGGTCTTTACCAACTTTGATCAAATGGTCATGCTTGAATGATTTTTAGATTTTTTATGGGTTTTTTTTGGTTCATTTTTCGGCAAAATCTTTCACTTTGGGGGACCCCCTAGACCTAAATTTGTTCAACAGGTGCACCCAGCTGCAGTATTGTCCGAGGCCAATGGCCTCCGCCAATAGTTCAGCTGGGACACTGCACCAACTCTTGGGTATTAGAATCTGGACTTTTTTTTCCAGTAAGACAGTCAGTATTTGTATAATAGTCCAGGTAAACAGCTTTCCTTGACCTGTTTTGTGTGCAGTGCACCCAAAGTGTGCCAAGGAAAGCTGTTGACTCAGTCCAACATGTGGCACTAAAAGAGTTAATCACCTTTTCATGCAGTAGAAATACAGATATTTCCGTTACTCGCTGAGCCTGTTGATTTTGAACTTGGATGGCACTTATTCCTCATCGTAAATTTTGATTATATGTTTTTGACTACAGAATGCTGGGGTTATTACAATGTACAGGTATATCTATACTTGTTCTTCCTAGATGTGTGGTTACTATTGAATATGTAAAGAAATGTACCCAGGCTTCTACAATTCATTTGATCCTGTTGTCCTGGACAAGTGTATATGTAGGTTGGACAATTGACTTTTGAACATCACTTGTCTGGTGGACAACCAAATCTTTGATCGTAAATGATTTAAAGCCCAATTGCCTGGAATACTGACTAAGCCAATGGGAAATGTGAACAAGTTAGCTGGTGTCACATGGGGCTGAGCTGAAGGTGTAGTGTCGGGACGAGCTGAAGGTTTCAACAAATATTGACAAGCTCTGGTTCTTTTCAAATAAATGTATTTGTAGCTTCTAAAACTATTTCCAGAATTTTTTTTTTTTTTCATGTTTTTACGTAGTAACTACAGTAGCCGAACATAGTATATAAACAGGCGAACGCATTTTTTTCAATAGTCCCTGATGAGATGCAGAGGCATCGAAACTAGTCGGACAATCACCAAGCCTCCTAACCACCACGGCTACTTGCTTTAGTCGTTTAGCTTATTTCCAGAAATATTTGCATATGGCACAGACAGTTATTCAGTATTGATTGAGACAAGCCTCCCTCCACCCCCTGGGTGATTTTTTTGTAGTGCATGATCTATGTTACAGGGACAAGTGAATTTTGAGAGGGACAAGTGAACATTCAGATTCACTTGTCCTATAGACAAGTGATTCTGGAAAAAAAATGTAGAAGCCGGGTAGCTATGAGGTTTTTTTTTGTGTAGTTACTTTTGACTTTGAATGACCTTGAGGGGTCAAATTGAGATCAATGACTCCAAAAGTTAAC
The DNA here is from genome assembly GCA_964020975.1 of Hermodice carunculata. NCBI lineage: Eukaryota > Metazoa > Annelida > Polychaeta > Eunicida > Amphinomidae > Hermodice > Hermodice carunculata. The sequence continues at coordinate 104,450,725 of OZ026616.1, read as the reverse complement.
ATTTTTATCTTTTACTCAAAACCTATCAACTGGACTGAAATCAAACTTGGTGGGGATGTAGGTCTGGTAAGCTTGTAAGTTGTATGAAATCTGTTATACATGGATGACCTTGATCTGATTTTGAAGATTCCAGAGCACTGATTGTGTATTTTGTTTCAGCATGGCAACTTAGGAAAAATTAGATAGCCTATAAGTGTTACACAAGATTTTGTATGGTGCTCTATCCTGTCTAGGTTATGAAACAAAATTGGTAACCTTAATGTAATTTCCAGCATCTCAGAGCTATTATTTTATACGTTTAATTTCAACATGATAGCTTACATCTTTGGAAGCTAGCACTTTAATATTACACAACATTGTTGTTGTCTGAAAGATCTAGGTTTCTGCATGCAGTGTCAGCTGAGCACATGACTGGTGCAGTCCTCTTGCTTATAACAGAGATTGCTGAAGGTGATGTGTATCTGTAATGGGTATCCAACCTTACATTGTATGCAATATTTGCAGGGATCACACCACTGCAGTATGTGTGCTTTAATGACACGACTATGCAGGAACGGAGACCTGCAGTGGCAGCATTTCTTATTGCGTATGGTGCTCACTTCAAGAGGACGAAAAACAAACATGGCTACACACTGCTTCAGCAGGAACTGCGCAGCTTCAACAATGATAGGACGATATTGCAGGCAGTTGTAAAAACTATGATAAAGCTGCCAAGTCTCGACTCGCTTGGTATACTGTGTCCGGGTGCTGTAAGAAGACTGACCAATCGTAACGTTAAGTGTGAGTGGTATCGGAATCTTACCAAACATCCACGATCCTTACAGCACTACTGTCGATGTGCAATACGCAAAGCCTTGGGGGTATCTCGGTTACGAGGAGTGCACTCACTGCCACTTCCAACTACCCTGACACGGTATCTACTCCTGGAATATGAGGACTACATATGACAATCAAGCCTGAAAGTGACAGAGACACTGCTTCAAAGATTTCTGATTTAATTATATATAGGGACATGATGTACAAAGAACTGCTATGATCAAAATGTGAGAGATGTATACAGAACATTATGTTCAAAATATAGAATGGTGTGAGTGAGGTGTGAATGTGCAATGTAGACTTAGTGGGTGTGTGACTGTGTGAGCATATGGAAGTATTTATATAGTCAACAATGTACAGTATTGAGACTGGAGAGCGACGAGGGACACAGTGATGTCTGGACATCCTGTTATTGTGGTCCATTGAGATGGGTGGAGATAGTTTATTTTTATGTACATTCAACGCACCTAAGTTATAATCAGTTTGATTCAATTGTAGATTACCATAGGCTCAATCATGATCCTTTAATTCTAGTGGGACCAGACAAAGGATGCATCATGTTAGTCATGGATAAAATTATATCATGTATCGATGATTGAAAATTGCAATAGAGAGCATTAAATTTAGTCTCAGAATTATGCTATGAGGATGAGTAGCAATGCATTATGGGCATGGCAGGGGGAACTATTTTTATTGTTTGCCCAATGAAAATTATGTTATCTGTAGGTAAAGTCATTTGTAGCTCAGCTGACTTCTCAGATGGCAGAGCTTATAGGATGGATAGGCCATTGTCCCTCTGTCCACAAATACATGCTCGATTTCTCAAAAATAATTCTAATCCTCTTCAAACTCGGTGAGGATGCCTCTGGGGTAAATTTCTGCCAAGGTGGTGTGGTAAAAAATTACACTTCATCTGTTTTGACATCTTTGTGTTCAAGGTTTTGGAAAATATGAAAATGGCTTCTCTGTGGGGGCCTCTAGTGTTTTTTTTTTTTTTTTTTAAACTGGGTACATGGATATGTAACCGTGATGTAATTGTCTAGGTCACAATGCAAGGTACAGGCTGAGAGTGGGTATGTCATTCATTATTTTGTGCTTCATATGCTTCTGCTCTCTTCCACTGAAACAGACCCCCCCCCCCCAAAAAAAAGAGATAAGAAAAAAAGTGCACTGAGGTATATATATTGTAAGTGTACATGTTCAGAAAAATAAGATCCCATCTCTGCCCCCAATGTTAATTTTGAACACTTTTTTTTTTTTTACATGCATTTTTATGTCTAAAAGTGATTGTGGTCCATTTAGTGTTGAAAGATGAAATACTGTTTTGGGACTGTTCCTTCAGGTACTTTCAAACAATTTGTCTTAAGTATAGCCTTAAAAAGTGGCAAATATATTTTTTTGAACCAAATGCACACTGATTCCAGTACAGCAACACTGTCAAATTACTCAAATAACAAAATCCATGCTCAAAATTGTGATGGATGTTTCCTGTCAAATATTGCGGTATTTCTTTTGAACCCAACTTGATGGAATTTGCTCATGATGACAATGACATAGAAAATTTGCTATCTCAGGTTTAGTCTGTCTGATAATGTGCTTTACAATTCTTATTTATAATCATCAGAATATGTACTTCATGTATATATTTACACTTGGTTGCATACTTTTTAAGCCCACAAAGCTGGAACCTGTAGAAAACCAAATATCAAAAACAAGCCTCATGAGCAGTTTGTTTTTGTGGCTTCAAAGTGGAGAGAATGTCTGCCTGGGTGTCCTTAACCCTCAAGCTGCTGACACAGCTGCATCTGCATGCAACTGTTTCTCATCGGAAGCAACCAGAAATGGTCTAGTAACAGAGGTCATCTGGTTTGATTTTTTAAGTTTTTTTTTGTTTTTGTTTTGTTTTTTGTTTTTGTTTTTGTTTTAGTTTTGTCAGTTTTTAAGGAATGGGGTAGGTAAGTAGCATACAGCTTCTCATCAGCCCACTTCAGGGAAGTTGGGGGGGGGGGGGGAGGCGTTGGCAGGGGAAGGAGGGTGACTTGCATCTGCATACGATTCCCTAGGTTTACAGTTCCTTATATCTGAGAGGCAATTTGTGTTCAGGCAGCCATCAAGACCAGCAGGCCAGCTGCTGTATATTGCTGCTATGTCTGAAGCTTATCCTACATGGGAATTAAGGATAAAGTTTTAATTGTAATATTTTATTTGGTTTGTCACTCACTGGTTTCAAGTCGTAGACAAACCAATGAGAGGCCATGGTGCATTTAATAAAATACTGACTCCTCTCACTTTCAAAATGGCGTCGTTTTCAGCTTATTTCTCCGATAGGACTTTGATTTGTTGTGTATTTGCCCTTTTTAAACATAAGAGAAAGAAAATGCAGTATGGGTGGCCCGTTGGGGATAATGTTGGGATCACTCATTGGATTTTTATGTTTTCGCTTGGCACAGTCTTGTGAAAACATAAAAATCCAACAACTCTTAATCCCAGCGTTTTCCTCAATGGGCTGCCCGTACTGGATTTTCGATATAAATAATATAATCTGCTGTAAGAGATGGCCTAACTTTTAAGACCACATTTTATGTCCCTTGTTCCAGTTACATTACATTTTATTTTGTCTTTACTGAGATACCACCTGCTTTATTCTGACCACTTTTAGACTGGACAGTGGGGTGGTCTTTCAAAGGAGGGAGTACTGGACACATGTCACAGTTGTTCAGTGAGACTTCTCCGTCCACAGGTACTCCATGTCATATACAGACACACATTATCCCTGCTTGTAGCACTTGCCCTGTACCTTGCCAGTGCTATTTAAATACAACAGATGGAACAATTTGTGACTTGCAGGGCTGGCACTAGGGATTTGCCACTGTGGCTAAAGTAATATGAACCTCTTTAGCCAAATGTTGATTATGGTAGCTGAAATCATGAGTAACATTTGCATTTTGAAATTATGCTCATTAAATCTGAAGTATTATAAGTACAGTACCATAAATATAGGCTTGAAAAAAAATTGTGAACCATTCTTCATCAATTTGACTGGAGCTTACAAAATTTTGTTAGCCAAATCACAAATTTTTAGCCACTGGCTATTTGGCTATTGGATAGCCTTGCCCAAGTGTGAGTGGTGAATATTACTTTTTAAAAGGAAGAAGGACAGATGCAATTCAGTTTAATTTTATTGCCAGTTTACAGTGGTCTATATGTACAATGCTCCTCTGACACCACCACCTGTGCTAGAAAAAGGCAACTATAGTATAGAATTGAAGTACATATGTATATATGACTTATCACAGAGAGAATGAAGAATACTTGGCATTGATCAATATTTTATTCATTTGAAGACAAAAATAAATCAACAATTTGTATCATTCAATTTCTGACTGCATAACAGAAATTTATTTAAGTGTATACTTGCAATGTTATGTATATGCTTATGTGCTTTTTTATATTTTTTTGCAGTATTCACTTGCTTGCAGATTGTTTGAACTTCCAAATTCTTCCAAGGTTAGCATATACTCATTGATTAAACAGCATGCAGGTATTTTGTTAACCATTGAAAATGTTTGGAGAAAAAAATTGCTGATAGTGATAGAGTGTTTGATGTTAAAGTAATAGAGTATGAGGTATAACTGATACAGTGTATGGTGTTAAACTGATACAGTGTATGGTGTTAAACTGATACAGTGTATGATGCTTAACTGATACAGTGTATGATGTTAAACTGATACAGTGTATGATGTTTAACTGATACAGTGTATGATGTTTGTATGGTTGCTCACAGGAAAGATGGAGAGATTGGACACTTGCTTATTGTTCTTGAACTTGTCCTGGGCACACCGTATTTTCATAATTTTAACTCTTTCAGTGCCAAACATGACCAAAGTCAATCGACTTAAGTCAAACTAGTCTGAATTATCATTAGGATCCCAGATTCGTATTCATTATAAAAGGACCTATCATTCAAGTACCAGTATGCCTATAGTTCCAGAGAGAATACCTTGGTTCAACATCTTTTCTCGGAATGCGCCGGATGTGTGCCCAGAAAAGCTGTTAACTCAGTCTAAAATTTGGTACTCAAAGAGATATTTGTGTATCTAAGTATAGAAGTGTAGCAGAATCAAGTTTGTGAATGAGTTTGAGAAGGTTAAAAAAAGCAGCCAGTGAGAGGGTTAAAAGAAGTACCCAGTGAGACGGTATTTGTGCAGTGCTTCTGTGAGGCTCTGGGTTAAAAGTGGAACATGTTCATTTGCATGAGATATTTAAATTTTTTTTGGAAAGGGTTACTGGACTCTGCCATCCACTTTTAAATTGAAAAAGCTGCCCAGATTTAACTTATTTTACATCAGTACTGTATATATATATATTTGCACATTTTCTGCAGTGTAATTAAATTTACAAATTTTATACACTGTGAGAGGCATTTTGGTATTTGCAGTTCCCCAAATTATTCCAACTGCTATAAATTGCTTAATTTTTACAGGTATAACGCTTTGAGGTCTACAAAAGTTTGAAAAATTGAGACAGTCCAAAAGTCACACTTTTGTGACAAAATGTGAGTTGTGAAATACATTCCAGTAAAGTACATTGGTACCTGCAATTTAAGACCAGTGCCATGAGACACCACTTGGCTTTTATGGCCACATTTTTAATGGCACAAGTCTAGATTCTCTGTAAATTTCCCTCCACCTGTTGTATGTGACCATTTTTGGATGACAGAAGGGGTGGTCATAAATAGCATGTACAATGGTTCCCCTCTAATAAGGTTCTCCTGAACAGAGACCACCCTCTCTACAAAGGCCATATATCCATGCCACAAAAGTGGGATTTCCATTATATTGTCCTCCCTCAAGGGAGGTGACCCCTCTTATCTCACCACTTTTTGGGTGCAATTAGGGTGGCCTCATTAGAGGAGGACTGCTGTACCTCTGTTAAAAAACTCATGGTCCAGAATTTGGTTGGAAGTCCGGTTTATACCTTGTATACAAGTCATGCTTCAGCTGCCCTGTTATCTGTCGCAGAGTGCATGACCTGTCAAGCAATGCCAAAAAAAGCTGAGCATGGCCTTTGTCAGATGATGGTGTTACAATGTTCGTGGAGGACCACCCTGGGCAGCCCATAATGGTCTCTGCAGTAAAGTTGAACATTTGGCGGCATATTTAATCGGAGAAAAAAATATCACTGGTAACCAGATCATTGTGGTCCCGAGTACGACTGGCTATATCACATCAGAGCAGCCACACTGCTGGAAATACCTTGCAGTCACTTAGCAGAGTGCAGCTGAGTGTCCCGTATTGTTTTACTGATGACTGAAGGGGCCCAGCGAAGTGCAGCTGAGTGTCCTGTATTGTTGTGCTGGACTGAAGGGGCCCCTGTTGACCTTAGCTGCCCTTCTGGTTTCCCCAAATCTCTGGTGAAAGATGAAAGAATCTGTCTCCAATGGCCACTTAAGACCCACCCAGAGCGTGCTTCTCAATGTATTTCCTACCAGTCGCTCATTTTGTATATTGATGAAAAATAAGGCAATTGGGTACATGTGTTGGAATTTGTCACGATCGGTTTGACTCAAGTGTCAACATGCATAGTCTGCAGTCAGTTGGGTTTTTAGCTCAGCTGACTTGTCAGTCAGCTGAGCTTATCTTATGGTCCTCCGTCCGTCGTCCGTCGTCCGTCCGTCCGTCCGTCCGTCCGTCCATCTGTCGTCCGTCAACAATTCACATTTTCGACTTCTTCTCCGAAACCGTCAGCCAGATCCACTTCACACTTGGTGGGGATGTGCCTTGGGTAGGTGTCTACCAAGTTTGTTCAAATGGTCACGGTCCAGTGATTTTTGGATTTTTAATGAATTTTTTTGTTCTTTTTTTGGCAAATCTTAAAAAATCTTCTTCTCTGAAACCGCTCACCCAATTACTTTGATATCACACAGAAACACTCCCTGGGACACGTAGTTTTTAATTTGTTCACCAGGTGGCGCTGCAATTTTTTTCTAATTTTTTATGAATTTTTGTGTGCTATAGCTATTTTCGACTTCTTCTCCAGAACCGTCACTCAGATTAAGCTGAAACGTGGTGGATATGTTCCTTGTAGAAGGGTCCAACAAAGTTGTTCACTATGTGGGAATGCTGAGGATTCCTGATTTTTAACGATTTTTTCAATTCGGGTACTTATCGGTCAATGCAGCTTTCCTATTGATTACTATGGAAGTCAATGAGCATTCTAATGCTAATTCACATTTTCGACTTCTTCTCCAAAACCGTCATCCAGATTAACTTCAAACTTGGTGGGGATGTACCTTGGGTGGGTGTCTACCAGGTTTGTTCAAATAGTCTTGCTCCAGTGATTTTTGGATTTCTAATGAATTTTTTTGTTCTTTTTTTGGACAAATCTTAAAAAATCTTCTTCTCCAAAAGCGCTTACTCAATTGCTCTGATATCACACAGGAAGACACCTAGGGACACCTAGTTCTTAATTTGTTCACCAGGTGGTGCTGCAATTTTTTTCTAATTTTTTATGAATTTTTGTGTGTTATAGCTATTTTCGACCTTTTCTCCAGAACCGTCACTCAGATTAAGCTGAAACATGGTGGATATGTACCTTGTGGAAGGGTGAAACAAAGTTGCTCACTATGTAGGAATGCTGAGGATTCATGATTTTTAAGCATTTTTTTCAATTTGGGTACTTATCCGTCAATGCCACTCTCCTATTGATTACTATGGAAGTCAACGAGCATTCTAATGCTAATTCACATTTTCGACTTCTTCTCCAAAACCGTCTTCCAGATTAACTTGAAACTTGGTGGGGATGTACCTTGGGTGGATGTCTACCAGGTTTGTCCAAATGGTCATGTTCCAATGAATTTTGGATTTTTTTATGATTTTTTTTTCAAAAATCTTTGCAAAAGTTTTAATAGGAAAGTTTAACGTGGGAATTTCTTGTAATGGTTATAACTTAAATAATTTTGGCAAGATTTACTTCAAACTTGGTGGGGATGTGCCTTGGGTGGATCTCTACCAAGTTTGTTCAAATGGTCACGATCTATTGATTTTTGGAATTTTTATGAATTTTTTTGTTCTTTTTTGGGGCAAACCTTAAAAACTCTTCACCTCAGAAACTGCTCACCCAATTGTTTTGATATCGTACATAGACACTCCCAGGGACACGTAGTTCCCAATTTGTGCACCAGGCGGCGCTGCTTTTTTTTTTTTTTCATTAATTTTTTATATGGTTTTGCTATTTTTCACTTGTTCTGAGAACCGTCACTCAGATTAAGGTGAAATGTGATGGATATGTTCTTGTGGAAGGGTCAAACAAAGTTGTTTACTAGGTGGCACTGCTTTAGATTCCTAATTTTGAAGTATTTTCAAGTCGGGTACTTATCAGTCAATGGAGCTTTCCTATTGATTACTATGTAAGTCAATGGGCATTCTAATGCTAATTCACAGGACAACTGGCATGAAATTTACTGTTTACTTGATAACTTGAGATCTGTTTTGAGTTAGTACTGTGGTGTTGGACATGTTAATGTTTTTGTATGAAGGTCATGCTCAGACAGTACATGAATGACTTTGACCTCGTTTCTGGGGTCACAGTGCAACATACATGAATTTTACTCTTCATTATAACTTGAGAGCTACTTGAACCTTGATGTTGCACATGTTAAGTGTTCTTTTTTAGTGGTCAGACTTACTCAGAACATGGGTGACCTTGATCCTTTCCCAAGTTCACAGAGTTGCAAGTGTGATGAATGTCAAGATCAGCTGAGCATGGGCTGTTCACACAGCCCTCTTGTTTTTTGTATTGCTTGGCAAGTTGTGACTTGCTGGGCAATGGAGAAATTACAGACCAAAGCCATAACCTCTGTCATACGGAATGAGGCGTCCTGTCAGGGGTCCACATTAATGTGAGAACTCAAGGGTAAAATAAGATATCATGTTGGAACGTAGGGTAATACTGTATCCTACAGGACCACCATGTCGCCTACAGGACCACCATATAGCCTACAGGGCCACCATGTAGCCTACAGGGCCACCATGTAGCCTACAGGGCCACCATGTGGCCTACAGAGCCACCATATAGCGTACAGGGCCACCATGTAGCCTACAGGGCCACCATGTAGTCTACAGGACCACCATGTAGCCTACTGGCCCACCATGTAGCATGCAGGTCACTCTACTCATTCAGTGCTAAGTTTGGACTGAGTCAACAGCTTTGGACACAAAGGGCAAACAGGAAAGCTGTTGACCCCCACTATTTTTACGCCCTCTGACCTCTTATTGGAAAGTGTATGCATGCTGGTACTTAGACGACAGGTCATTTTATAAGGAATATCAATCCAGTATTGGAGCCATGTCAATTCCGAGCACACTGACTTTTCAGGACAAATATGCAAGTACAAAGTTTGATAAAGTGGAAGCCGGTCATCACTGGGAGTGTGTTGAGTTCTATAGTACAGGGTTAGCTTGCTCTGTACCAGTGACATATTGGACATTCCATTTTTTTTAGAACAATCAGAACTGCATGTTCAAATCCCTCCAATAAGCAGTTTTAAATTAGTTCAAGTTCCGTATGATTTGAGTCTGATGTCCATGGTGTTGACATTGTCTTGCATGTGATGCTCCTACTACACCAATGGCAGTTGGATCATAACTAGCCGGGCAGCACATACGTTCATGACCCATGCCTGTACCAACTTTGTGTGGCATAAACTTGATGGGATTCGCCCAGCCGAGAGTTTGTTCACAATAAATGACTTATTATACAAAACTCTTGCTTCAGGAGAAAACTTATTCAGTTGTCTTTATTTCTGAGTAAACGTGGAAGATTGAAATACTGAGAGGTTTGCATTATACCACCTGATGTACATGAAATCATGCAGCTGTAGATGAGACTCCGATAGTTTTGGCTGGATCAAGATAATTCAAGTATGAACAATGACTTCCTGAAAATTTTTTATCAGGTCAGACGCATTTCCCCTTGCCATTGGTGTCGGTGCAGTTGGTGTGTGTATGGAAGTCCAGATTTGTATGTATATTGGAACAATTGTATACATGTATCTCTTGTTCATGGAGAGTGATCTATTAGACTGAGATTTACACATTGGGGAAACTTCAGAGAAGATTATATAATCATGGCACTTCAATGAGGACAGTATGAAGTTTTATAGAGCAAAGAAAATCAATTTTGACAGAGACCAAATGCTGGTGTCAATATTAATTTTCTTTGCCTCTTTTAAACCCCATATTCCCCCTCGAAAAGTAGCTGAAAAAAAAACAAAAAACAAAAAAACACCCTTCGCTATTCAGTATTATCAGGGCAGTTGCAGAAGTGTGCAATATGATACTAAAGGAGACTGCACATGACCCTACATGGACCAATGAGCAAACAAATATGATTTAATTGGGTAATAATCAATTGTGTTCACTTTGCCTGCACTAGACCCAACTATAGCACATTGTGAACAAAGCAGCACATGAAGCTTTCTAGATTGAGAATAATATAAATATCTGGAAAAAAAAGAAAAATATTATCCCGCAAAGAAAATTGTTTATTATGTTTTTGCATATCAATATTTTTGCCATTGTAAGTCCTTGGATAGCCCTGCCTGTTTTGCCTGCAGAGCAGGCCTTGTTAGAGTTGCACATATATGGGTTGATGAGTAGATGGGACATAGTTTTGAAAGATATTTTGTAGTCCTCAGCACAATTGCAGGCTTCTAACCCTTTCCCCACAAATCAAACAAAACCAGTCAGTGGTCAGATGTGTGCTTCAACGTTTGACTAATTTCAATTGTAAAAAAAACCCAAAAAACTGAGAACTATACAGGAGACCTATCAATACCTTAGATTAAGGGGAAAGAGTTAACCCAACAACATACCATGTGCTATACCAAAGAAAGCTGTTGACTCAGTCTTAATTCAAGGGAAAAGAGTTAGCCTAACATGCAGTAAAAATGCACCAATCTAAGGGGCAGGCAACAGACTATGCCCCAGCAGCTGCCTTGTCAGCAGTTTAAAATATTGAATAACAGCACCTTTGGTCAATGAAATCAATTTTTTGTAGATTACCGTGAATTTATTTAATTTTGCTGTGTTCTTATTTTTGTGTATTTCGCTGATGCTTCAAAACCGTGAAAATAAGAACCCAGTGAAATATATTTTTACATGGCATTGATGGGTATTAAAACAAAAATAGTGAATTTAAAATTTCATTGAAAGGTCCAAAATGCAAAAACTGTGAAAATTAATGCCCGTGAAAATAAATGTATGCACAGTAGCTTATCTTACTCATCAGTTTGATTTTTTTTGGGGGGGGGGGGGGGCATTATTCATCAGGATATGTCAAAGGACACATACATAAACTTGGTGTGCATGAGGAACTTGAAGCAAATACTTTGCTCAAATATTGAAAATCTATAATTGTTAGATAAAGACCAATGAAAACTAGCTGTCTTGACTACATCTAAAAATATGACAAGTATCCATTTCGTTGATTGAAAGAGTGGTTGTGGGTATTTAGCAGAAGTAATGTAAACTTTTAGCTTGTGGATGCAATACAGTCCACAGTTTTCAACTTAGGCCATTATATCTTTTGGACTTATCAAGTGTATGAAACTTTAGGTCGAGCTCAATATTGGGGGTGCCACTTACAGCATTATGTAATACAAGGGTCAAAATATGTGAAAGTTTTGGTAATTTTGGTATCAGTAAGTATACTTACCTCTCAACCACCATTGCCAAGACCTCCGTGTCTGGACAAATCACCAGACACCACTGAGTTGGGTTACTCTCTTGATTGTTCCCAAAAACCTGACAGTCCATGTGGCACTGATGTGGTTCCTTGTGGAACCGGTGGTGACTCCTGGTAAGCATGCTGGCTTGTACCTCCTTCCTCCTTGGTGATTGTTCAGTTGACATCACCTGCGTGAAGAAAGCAGGGTGGTCAGGTGGGCTTCTCTGATGGTTGACAGGTAAGTGTACTTACTAATGCCAAAAATAAAAATTTGGCATATTAGTTACATAACATTACCCTTTGACCACCTTTGCTATTTTACAAATGCATTGGAGGAGGGTGTTACATTAGTGGCACACTGACCAGTACCTCCGGGGCCGACGGCCTGAGGGAGAACCATCCATAGGCATTAGGAAGCAAGGTATGAAGGGAAAACCTCAGAGGTAAGTGGACTTGAGGCCGCCAACAGCAGAATTACGGCCTAAGCCAGGAAACCCTCCTTACAGACCACCATGGGACCACACTGGACTCCCCGGGAAATTGCCCGCCAACCTGATAGCTGTCCATCACCCGGGTGGACACTATTAATTTCTACTCCTCTGGTCCTGCAGATCCAACAGGACTATTGAGTCCTCAAAACTGGGGGACTGGTATAGAGTCCGGTTCCATAAGCCAGTGATCAAAACTGAGGACAACCGCCCGATATGGATCCGAAATAAGGCTGACGCCTACTCTTGGCATGCCAACCTAAAGGCTTCTACCTGGTCAAAACCCCAAAAGTGACATAAGCTGGAACATGGTATCACCACGAGATGAGGGAAGTCTAAGGGCGATAAGGAATCTATGAAAAGGAGCCCATCAGAAGGCAAAGGTGTACATGTCCTTATCCAGCACTCATTAAGTCATGCAAGCTGTGCTCACGAAAGTCATTGACAATTACCAGCGGCAGGCCCAGAGAATGTGGATGACAGCTACATTCCTAAAGGATCCCCAAGAGGCATTAAAGGCCTGTACTTCATGAGCTCTACCCAAGATTTGCTCAAGGCCATAGGCGTATCCAAAGTATTCTTGTAGGCCTTCGGGATCGTCTGCTTAATTAACAAGATCGTGTTTTGGCAAATTTGCTCCTTTCGAGGGTTCTCAAGCAGCAAAAAGAGAGCAGACCTCTAACCCCTGGCACGATTTGGGCGGGAGAGGTACCAGTGTAGTGCTCTCACCAGACACAGGGCTCTTTCCTCCGCAGGAAGAGCAGTGTCCATAGCACAAAGGATGAAACTCTTAAAGGCCATAGAAGGATCTCAAGCCACTTGGCTCTTGGCTAGGAAGCCTAAGTGAGGCCTCAGGGTCACCTGGGAGTGGTCAGGTGATCATTGGATTGGGGTGTGTGCTAGAGCATGGATCTTGCTTCTTCCCCCCCCCTTGCCAAGTGTTAATAGAAAACAAGTTTTCCATGTCCAGTACTTGTGGTCCATCCTTTTGGGGTCCTCTAGACACTCAAACGGCCACTTCTTCAAAATTACTAAGACCAACTGGAAGTCCCACCATGGTAGGCCCTGCCTGTCTGCAAGTCTGATGGGGTAGAAGGATGGGATGAGTACCAACAGATAAGGATCGCTCCCAATGCGAATGTTCAAGAAATTCGCCAGGGTTGAGGAGATGGCTGATTGGAACCCCTCCCTGGTAGATGTGCTCTTAGCAAGGACTTCTCACTGGTATAGCAGGACCTGGACAATGTCTCTGACGTGCAGAGACCATGGATTATTTTCGCTGAGTGGAGCACCAATCTGAAAACAATTTTCAACAAGCCAAGTGAACCATTAGAAAAGAGGATTGAAGCCCTCCTCTGGCAATTCTATCTACGACCAATTCTGACTAACCTCTGTTGTGAATGTGCTGTGTGACAACCACCAAGTTTGGAGGTTGAGCACTTGAGGGTTCCTGTGGAACATGCTGGGCCATGGTTTGGCCATGCCACTAAATGTACCAGAGACTCGACTCTTAATTCCAGAAGATCCAGGGACTAATGTGTCTTTGGTCACCAGGGGGTGACTGGGATGAAATTGCAGTCATGGGAGCAAACTTTCTGCAAATCTCTTGGGAGGAACTGCGGAGGTGGAAAGGCTTATGCCCAAGGGTTGCTCCAGTCTAGAGCATCCACCACTAGGGCCAGAGGTTCCGTGACAGGCAATATGTAAACCCGAAGTTTTGTGTTTATGCACCTCCACCTGGCCCACCTGGCCTGAATGACCCATGCCTGGAGTGACCACTCCATCCCTACCAGCTGACCTCTTCTCAAGAGTTGGTCAGTCAGGACATTTTGTAGTCCTGGGACATGGCTCATGTACGTGTAGAACTGTCCACGAAAGGAGGTGCTGATGGTCCTCTGGAAGAACCAGCACAGGAGCTTTGATGGTTTGGTCCCTTGACCATCTGGCCTGCAGGGCATGCTGCAAGGTACGATGGTGAAGGTGACCCAGGGGAACCTGGGAGTCCATCAAGGACAGGGAGCCTCACAGGGCTTGCCACTGCCAAGCTGAGTGAACATCTGAAGTCAGAAATACCTCGAGCATCAGCTGAAGTCTCTTCCACCTGTCTTTCGAAGGGTGACAGATGAAGGTGACCAGGCTGAACTGGATGCTGAGAAAGACAAAGATCTGCTCTAGAATTAGGCTGGACTTTGAGAGATTTACAATCAGGCCTAAACATTTGCAAAGCTCCAGAAAGGTCTGTGTGTGGTACAGCGAATCTAGTCACTGCAGGGCCCGGATCAGCCAGTCATCTGGATACACATGAACGGGAACAGTCTTCTGGTGAAGGCGCATAGCAACTGCCTGCCCTAGCTGGATGAATAGCAGAGGTGCTGTGTCAAAACCAAACAGGGGTGTCCTGAACTGGTAAGCCTGACCTGAAAATGCAAACTGCAGATACTCCCTGGAAGTCTCCACATTTGGCAAGTGGAAAAACACATCCTTGAGATGCAAGGATGTTGCCCATTCCTAGGGCAACAGAGCCACCACCACTGACTGAGGGGTCTCCAGCCTGAAGGACGGCACCATTAAGTACTGTCACACTTGGGGACAAGGAAGAGTAGGTTGTAGAACCCAGATGAACGGTGATCCTCCATTCGTTGTATGGTGCCCTTGCTTAGAAGTTTCTCCACTGCCTCTGGCAATGCCAATGCTTTTGGTTCTAGTGTGGGAGGTGTGAACTACATGAGTTCACAGCACAATGGAGGCCTGTCTTCACCAAAGGGCAGTGAATAGCCATGTATCAGGGCATTCAAGATGAGCAAATTGTCTGTAATGGACTCCACTGAGTGCAAAAGGTGGACACACAACTGCCGACAGGGCACTAAGGGATGTCCAGAGTGGTGGCAGAGGGCACTCCTGGGACTTGGGGATTTGGAAAGCAAGAGTCAGGAGCTCTGAAGCTTGCCCTGCTTCTTCGCTTTGGCGAACTGCTTGCCCTTCTGGGATCACTTTCTGCTCTTCGTTGCACCTCATGACGCCAAAGGGGCATCGCAAGTCAGAGGGTGAGTGGGCGTAGTCTGCATGCCATGCTTCTGGGTGGTGGTGGCTGCCAAGGAGGGAAGTAACTGAACAGAGTCTGTCAATTGCTATGTGGAGCAGGTCAGAAGGTCATGCATTCCCAGTCATCTTCCGCCTTTTCTCCTCTAAGCAAGGTGATGGAGAAGAGGGGCCCTGTTCTCACTGATCAGGTCAGGCAACTGCTGACCTGGGAGGCATGCATCCCTGCATAACAGACCCAGGTTCACCTCAAGCATATAGGCTGTCAGAAACCTGGTGATCGCTCGCAACAATGAAGATGCAAGCAACGACACCTGGCAGGGCCATTCTTGCACTGCCTCCCTGATCCAGGCAGAATGCTGGAGGTCCTTCAGGAGAGACCTGAAGGCCTCTAAAGAGACTCAGAATAAGACATGGTTAGGACAGATCCCCTGGTGTGTTCTTTGAATCTCCTCGGCACACATGGAGATGGACTTTGGCTGCCAAGCATCAAATTCCTCCCAATACAAATCCACCGGGAGAGAATGGGAGAAAAATATCTGCTCCGGAGCAAAGTGCCACTTCCCCTTAATGTTTGGTCTGAGGAGGAATACAAGCATCACATAATTTGTACAGAACCCTCTTTGCTGACAACTATCACTTTAAATGCTCATTATCTTGCAGTTTTTGAAATTGCAAGGGACAGACAACAAATACCTTTGTTAGCCAGGCAGCTTGAACCTAACAGAAGTTGAGCTGTTGTGTAAACATTTGAAGAAGCAACCAAGAAAAGGCATGGAACCTCTTCATCGACTATACATCTGGAACACTAAGGAATATAAGATACCGCACAGACATTTTTTCCTCAGAACATACTATATTCATGATCAAGCAGACACAATGGTGTGGAAAAATACTCGCAACAGGAGGGTGTGAATGCAAAGAAACAAATTTCCAAACAACTGCAGAGAAATGCCATCATACTGTCCTCTTTGATTTAATCTTTGCATGCCAAGCAAGCATGAGAAGTAGTATCATACAAAAAGTACCTCCTGACTTGATAGATACCATTTGTAAACATACAGATTGGAGATACATTGGCTCCAATTCTGCAAATCGTTAAAGTAGCAGGGGAACATGGCCAGCAGAGCACTACAACTTACAATGCACCACTTTATCAACCTGTAAGAACTAATAGGTTCGATGTCATAACCATGAAAATGGCATCTCAGACTGTGGTCATCCAATCCTATTTAATTGAGTTCAAACAATTGTTACCCTTCATTTTCAGCATGGACGGTGAAGACTACTGCCATGAAAAAAAGACCTGCTGAGTATGTTGCCACTACTGACAATGTCTACAAAAATTACTACATCAATCAGGTTGGTCATGGGATTCCAGTTTATTTTACAAAGGTTCTGGCCTGCAAAGGGGCCGTGGTATTGGCAGCATTCTTGGCAGTATCTTCAGATCTGCAGCCCCACTTTTAAAGTCTGCAGCCAAAACCAAAGGACAACAGGCTTAGAATTTTAGAGTTGGATTGGTCAAAGTTCCTATGAATGGGCAAGATTATGAAAGCTTCAGCAGATAAGAGACGAAGACAACTTGGCACCAATCTTTTGGCCACAGCTGTTCAGTAACCAAGATGACCCAAAGAGCAGAAGGCAAAAGGCAACAACAGCAGTTAAGTACAAAGAGAAGACAGTGAGACACCTGTGGATAAAGACCTGTCAATGTGACTTCACTAGTACATGAAAAGAGTGCACTCAGCAGCAAGTCTGAGCAGATCTCTATATGTTACCACTTACCCAGACTAGAGTCATGGGATCCCCATCATCCTGTCACCTCCTTTGATGATGATGCTCCTATAGAGTTTGAAACCAATAGATGTGGAGACGAAAATATGGACTAAAAAATTACCAGTTTGCTGCTGCAAGTGAAAATTTTCAAAGAGGATGGCACAGACCCTGATGATCCCACTAGTGTTGGACCAGTGAACAACTGGATGCACAGTTTATAGTTTATGCAAGAGTGTAAAAGTGGAGTTGCATACCACGAGTGTAAACAACTTGTTCTCAGGTTATCCCTTCCAAGCATATCTGCAAAATTGACTTACCTATGAGGGTGATGCAAAAAACCCCCAGTCAACTGCAGAGCATGATGTGGTCTGTTGATACTGCTGGACATATGGATGAATCAATGCTGGGCACTTCCACCACTCCTGCCAAGAACACATGCTTTGACACAAAAAAAGTCAGCAAACTAAGGTCTCCAAGCTAATAGAACTCATGGAACAATTGAATATTCACTTATTCAATCAAGGCAGGCTACAATTGAATGGTGTTGATGTTAGAATCAAACTTCACAGGTCATCAGCATAATTTCGTTTGATGTTTTCAGCCACTGGCCCATTCAGAATATTATATACATAAAGCCATCCTTTGTGTTCGCAAAGTAATAGTGGAAGCCAGAGTCCATATGGGACATGCAAGAGCATAAGAAACCAGCACAGCCAAATATCCTATCAGGAGGGGTGTTATCTGGAAACATTTAGTGCCTAGTAACATTACTTTTGAACACATAGAGGATCTGATCAAAGACGAAATTTTGAGAAGAACCATCATTGGTTCCATGGACAATGATGCCGTTGATTGAATATAACAAAGTAGTAGAGATCCACAAAGCCAGGAATGTGATCACAGACTTCTAACATGGGCACCAACAGTATCACAGATATCTCAGCCAGATAGGAACCAGCAACAAGATCTTGATTTGTTGGCATGTATGCCTCTTCCAAAAGCACTGCAATATGGAAAATTTTATGTGATAAATGCCACTCCATCAACAGAGGAAGGAGAACATTGGGTGGCAGTGTATGTGCCCCAAAGATTTTGACGTGGATGTGCAGAATACTGTGTCCCTCTTGGAATAGCACCTTTTGTTGATGGCATAGAAAGGTCCATGTTAGCTTGAGTATGTTTAGAATGAGACAGAGTACGAAACTGACATAACATAACATGTGGATAGCACTGCATATTTTACTTATCTCAGCAATGCATGGGGATTAGCATGGTTGATATCATCAGTAAATTGCTCTACCCAGAAGATCCAGAATTAAGTGATGAATTTGTGAATCAATACGTAGAAGTTTCTCCTGGATATGAAACATCTGCTGACTTAGATGTAAAATATGACAACAAAAAACAAAATGCAACTCTATATGCCTTGAAAACATTTTGCAAACATAATCTTTAAGGACACGTATCAGCTGTGATATTATATACCAAGTAATAAAACGTGTAACTTGAACCAAATAGGACAACACCTATGTAACATATGTTAAATCTTAATAGAGTCAGAAAATATGCAATAAGTATCGTGTAGTTGAATGCATGTATCATAATGTGAACACTATTATAATGTGTAATATCATCTTCATCATGTGTTTTATGCCAAAATAGATGTAGACAAGTAGATGATAATGTGACTTTAAGATACACATCTTATCACCATGGTATTGTCAAGTTAGAGTCTGTAGCAGATGAAAAGATGAACTCAATCGCCAATGCAAAATGTATTGGTGTAATTGAACACGTACCTTTTAAAATTAAAATATATTGCATAATGCTATACACATTGCATCTTATTATATTTGATACCAGATGAATGAATTGAAGCATGACACTATAACCATAATGATACATTGTACACAGTTATTGCCATAAAGAAACCTCTCCTTTTTAGGGCCACATACACAGAAATTAGGGATGGGGTATTAAGGCTTCATTTTAATAGTGTCATCTGGTAGTCCATGCCCCATGTGGTCCTAATTGGAGAGTGTCATTACCATATCCAAAACATAGTTCTAATGAAACAAATCCAAGTCAGTTCCGACCAAAGGCAAGGTTCCTAGGTATGTTTGGCTCAATCACATAAAAAAACTCATAATCCCCACCTGTTACATCAAAAATCATAAAACACAGGCATGCGAAGGTGAGAACCTTGTTTTTCTATTTCAAATCCTTTTTTTTATGTCCCGCCCTATGGTCATGTGACCGCTCTCGTCCAATGAGGAGAGCACCATTGCCACTAGTTACACCAAAAATCATAAAACACAGGCATGCAAATGTAAGAATCTCTTTTTCTTTTCAAATTGTTTTCGTTTCCTGCCCTATGGTCACGTGAGTGCTCTCATCCAGTGAGGAGAGCAGAACATCTGTGCACAGAGACTGGTCAGGTGACCGTTCTTGACGGATTAGAATCCAGGATTTTGGGGTCATCAAGTGCAAAGTGAAAATCATATTGACAAGAAGTCATGGAATTGTAATTTCCACCTGAATATGTAAGGAATTTGTGTCTTATCTTTGCATTCATATCCAGATAGTTCTAAAATAGATAAAAGATTAATAGTCACTATTTTTCCTCAGGCATCTTTAATTTCATCATCAAATTTGTTGACTTCACCTTTGTCATGTTATCAGTGAAAGAATGTTAAAGGAAACAGGACTGACTTGTCTGTGCCAGCATGTGGTTTTCACCGAATGTCCGTGAGACATGTCAGAGGAAATGTGTCTCACCCTTCATTTTGAAGCGAACATCTTGGCAAAGCATGAGAATCTGCGCCTCTCTCAGCTCTCACAACTGCTGACTGTTCAGATTTAAAGAATTTTATTAGATCCAGCAGTAAAAGGCTACTGCGCACAAATTACACCTGTGATATTTATCTCTTTCAATGGCCCTCTGTAGTAAAATTTGGAGAATGCTTATCTAATTGTGATGACAATTATGTCCGACGAAATAGCAACTGTGCCCAGATTTGCTTAATGCTAATAAACATATTGGTAATTTCAGGCATGCATATTAATTTACCACCACAAAACACGGGATTTAGGCCAGTCAATCATGGAGGACACATGGGCATATCACTGTCACAGAGAGCTACATAACTCTTTCCAACAAAATTAATATCTTTTAGAGAAAAGCTCTTGGTTATCCCAGGTGGCCATAAAGTGGTTCTGTGAATCCATCTTCTGATCTTTACCCAAAACCGGTGAAGAGGTGGTCACTGCAACAACACTAACGGCATGCTGCCAACCAGCGATAGTCTGAGGGCCACTGTCCTCCCTCTCCCTACAATCTGATCCTTGGGATGCCATGTTCAAATCTTGGCTTCAAGCCAAACAACCAGCTCTTCTTCCTTGTTTCAACAGGTATCTGTTGATCAAATATAAGCTATCCTTGAATCCAAAAACTCTTGCGCTGTTTAAAAAGGATTTTCTGCAGAATGGAGTATGCAAAATGCATTAGAACAGTGCTTGTGAACAACCAGTCACAAAGCCTCCAACTCTTTTTGACCACGCCGTTGAGGCACCCAAGGAGAAGGAAAGTATAAAAGAGCTTGTGCACCAGGAGTCACCACCTGTTCCATAAAGAACCAAGATGGTGCCACTGGGACCGTCAGGTTTTTGGGCACAATTAAGTGAGTAACCCAGCTCTATTGTGTTGGGTAATTTTTGCTAGACACAGAGGTCTGCTCAATGGTGGTCAGGAGGTAACATTACCACTCTGGCATACCTAATTTATGATAGATCTTCATGCAATTTAGTGGAATTGTGGGAGAGGTCAAAATTTTAGCTGGGTTAGATACTAGTGGCGCCACCTTTACTTTCACAGAAATTGTGGGCCAAAATGTATTGAAAGGTATAAAATTGCATATTTCTTAATAATGATGAATCAGACATGCTAAATTTATAGGATATATCGATCATGTGCGATCTGATATGTTAGGTAATATCAGTGGCACTGACCAATTGTTGTAAGGTTACCAGACATGTAAAGTTGAAAGAGGTGATTTTGTAATGGTACAGTGTAGCTTGGACAACAATGGCATAAAGAATTGAGCCTCCAGATAAAAATACTTGAGTATATTCCACATAAAAATCTGCTTGGTGGCCTACTTTTCGGGGGTCCATATGACCCAATTATTTCGGAGTCTGGTCCTTGTCCAAGCTTTTTCTTTTTCTTCAATAACCCAAAAAGTCATCACTCGATTTGAACAAATAGACCACAAATGAAATGCTGGATAAAGGCCACAAATTTTGAACATTACATTTGTTAAAATATGAATTGAAGGTGAAGGTCATATGGCCGCTTGGAATATGGGGGTAACAATGTAAGAAATTTGTCAATGCTCTGCACCCCAGTTTCTGAGTAGGCCCATATAACTTTTACAACTTATAAAATGTATAAAAATCTATCTTGACTTTGACATTGGTGGTGCCGCCTTCAGTTTTATGCGACTTATGGGTCAGAATGTGAAAATTTTGTGACCAGTCTATCATCCTAAACTTTTATGGATCTTCATGAAATCTAGAAGGATTGTGGAGGAAGTCAAAATTTCAGTTGCATAGGATACCAGTGGTGTCGCATATACTGGGACAGAAAATATATTTTAAAATGTTTTTATAGATGTAAAATGCCATATGTCAAAAATAATTGAATTAGACCTGCCAGATTTATAAGATATGCAGAAGAAGATGTTAATTGCTACGTTGACAGAGGTTATTTTGTAAAAGCAGGGTGCAGTTTGGACATCAATAAAAAAGAGGTTTGAGCCTCTAGAATTGGACTTCAGTACACTGTGTGTAAAATGTACATGGTGACCTACTTTTGGGTCATCATGACCTAAGGATTATGGAGGTTGGTGTTTCTCCATGTTTGTTGTATCTCTTCAATAACTTAAAATGTTAGTACCCAATTTGAACAAATAGACGACGTGTGGATAGCTGGCTGCAAGTTTCAAATTTTGAATTGCATAATTTTTGTCAAACTTGTAAAAAGTCATCAGTCAGATTCTCTTCAAACTTCATGGTAATATACCATGGATGGGTCTGTATTGCTACAGTGGTTTTGAAATTTTGTCTTGACTTTTTCTAGCTTAGCTGACAGACTGACTGAGCTTACAGGATGGGTCTGCATCCATGGTCCATCCGCTATTAATCCATCGTCTGTAATCTGACTTCTGTGCGTAATTACATTGTCATCTTCTCTATAAACATTAGCCAGGTACACTCCAAGCTTGGTGGAGATTTGGGGTTATATTTATCAAGGTGGTCACGCTCTGGTTACTTTTCATTGTTTATTATCAAGATAAAGATAAAGGTGGCTAAATTCTTTAGCTGGATGTCAACAATGTTTGTAGAAATATTCATAATGCAATGATTTTTACACTTTTAGAAAGTTTTTTGTAGTTTATTTTCTATTATTTTTCCTTCTTCTTCTTTATTATTATTCTCATTTTTATTATCATTATTTTTGGGGGTGGATGGGTGGGTTAGACCAGCTTGTGCCACAATTCTTCTTCTATATTCTAAGATTTTTTGGCATATGTTTAACTTCTTCCCTGAAACTGTATGAAAAATCTCTTTAAGCTTAGTGTACATATACCTGGAGTGAATTCCCACCAAATGTGTACACTTTGTGATGTAGTTTTTATTATTCCGATTGTTGGCGAATTATCAAAATAGGGAATAAAATTGGCATGAGTATGTATGTACATGTAAGCATTGTTACAATAGGGATACCAGCAAATTTGATTGTTTGGCTTTTATCTCAGTAATGGTGGATTCCAGGCCCACGGTTACTATACCGCACTCATAGGAAAGTACCTATGATGTTTCTTTTAGTGTTGTTAGTTTGACCTGGAGGAACCTTGACAGATCGAACTGACATTGGCTTACATCTTGAGAATGATAGGGCCTAGGCCCATAGTTACCATTGAACAGTAATGAAAAATCTTTTTTTTTATGTGTTGAGAGGTCAAGCTGACATACTTGCTTATATCATGTAATAGTGGATCCTGACACTTCATTAAAAAAATTATGGCTCCTGAATGAACTGTGTGAGTGAAGACTGATATTACAAATTGTGATGAAGGTTTTAAATTAAAGATGACCTTGGTATTATTCCAAGTCACAGAACGACTGTTTGGGCATCCAAATTCAGCTAAGCACAGTACTGCCACATTGTTCTTTTTTGGCAAAATATTATTTTTTTAAACTAATTTTTGTGTGTTGTTTACACTTTTTCGAATTCTTTAAAAACACTACTAAGATTATGCTGAAACTTGGTAAAAATATAGCTTGCTGAAGGGTCAAACATTTTTTTTTTCACTGGGTGGTGTAACTATGGATCTATGAATTTTAACCAAATTTTCAATCCAGGTGTTAATAACTGAAGTCATACATTCCTATTGATTACTATGCAAGTCAATGGGGGTTGCAATGTTAATTCACATTTTTGACTTCTCCCATCTGACAGATCCACTTGAAACTTGGTGGAGAGGTACCTTACATGGATGGGTACCTGCTGCGTTTGCTCAAATGGTCATGCTTCATTGATTTTATTTTATTTTGAATAAATCATTTTGTTGTTTATTTTTTTAAAGCAAAATCTTTAAAAAAATCTCAAAAACTGCGAGGCCAATTGGTTTGAAATTCTCTATGGACAATTCTAAGGATCCCTAGACCTTAATGTTTTCAACATATGGTAATGTGCTTTTTCTCTCTTAATGAACTTGTGTGTATTTTTGCTATTTTCGATCTCTTGTATTAAACCATTGATCAGATTATGCTGAAGTTTGGTCGAAATTTACCTGCTGCATGGAATCTTTGGACGGGCATGAAATCAATGGTTGAGATACGTAAAGGCTGCCTTTAAGGAGTCAAAACTCATAAACGAGCGTCTTTGAGGATCCAAACATTTTACATGTTGTCTTTAAAGATCCTAAAGCTCTAAGGCAAAATTTAAAGAGTCCAAAAGCTTTAAGGTTGTCTTCAAGAAGCCTATGTCCTTAAGGAGTCTTCAACATGTTACACCTTTAAGTTTGCTGATTTCCTTCAAGAGAAACATTCTGGCCTGTGATAAACGCTTCCGTCCACAAGATCCCGCTAGAAGTACCTCAAATGTTTTGTATGAAACCCACAACCGGGCACTCTCAGAATAAAGTTGTTATCATTTTCTGAAGGGGCCATAGAAGTTTGAGAGAATGAAAGCGTGCTTCACTAGCCCAGGCAAGCGTTTTTTAAATTCATAATTCATTTATTTCGTATGTGAAAACTGAGATGCGTATTCCTGCGAGATCCACCTGACCACTGGGCAGGGTAGTGCCGCCTTTAAGACATTGATGTCCCAGAGCGTGAAAATTATGTCCGGCTTTAAGTCATACACTGCTCAGAGTGTGAAATGTACATCCGGGCGTGGAGGCATAGGATCCTTGAAGAATAGTCTTAGAATCTTTTAAGTAGATGGGTCAGATAAAGTTTTTCACTAGGTGGCGTTATGATGGATCCTCGATTTCTAACATCTGTTTGCAATTTGGGTACTTAATGGATATTTCCTTTTCATTACTTTGTAAATGAATGGGGATTGCATTGGCAATTTACATTTTCGACTTCTTTTCCAAAAGCATCAACCGGGTTCACTTCAAACTTGGTAAGAATGAACCCTGGGTGGGCATCTACCGCGTTTGTTCAAATGATCTTGCTCCAATTATTTGCTTTGATTTTTGTGATTTTCTTTTTTAACTGTCATTTCTTTCTGAAATCGCTTGGCCATAGGTAAGGTCTTGATCAACTGGTTCATGTGGGTATTTCAGTAGACGGCTCTGTAAGCCCTAGGTGTATCTATTTCGATTAGTTCCATTGTATCTTCCAGGCATGTAATTTGAAAGCCGTTCTACCTCGAAACACCAAATCTCTTTTGGTCAATGGTTGTATATAGTTAAAATAAGCCTTTAAATTTGATAACTTTTTCTGTAAAACTATTAACATATTGAATGTTACTCGAACATAGAATCTTACGGGAATACACACCAATAGCTTGAAAGACTTTTGTGTATTGGGTTGTGTATTCAGGCAAAACACAAAATAAGATTTCTAATTTCGACCTATTGCTTTGTAGGGGCACTTCGGCGCATAAGGACGAGACTCACACAGTACGCTGATGAACTTGAACTTATTCTCAAGGTCAAAGGGTCACTTGGTAAAATTCACTATGTATTTGATAACGTCTTCATTATTTCAGCTCGGATTCTGATGTTGGTGGTCTTCTATGTAAGCTAGATTTACACAATATATGAATGGCATTGAATTCACCCCTAACGTCATATGGTTACTTTAATGAATTTTACTGTTCAATTGAAAACGTGAAAACTATTTTAGTTTGGACTTTGACAATTGAGTCAGTACTCTGGGTTTTTTTTAATGACAGTACTCAAGAAAGGTGACCTTGACCTTATTCCAAAGTCACAGGACCGCTTTATTTTGTCGATGGAAGGTTAAGTGAGTACAGAACTATCGCAGTAGTCTTGTTCAATTTGGTATTTGTCTGGCGATGCATATATGCCTATTGGTAGCAACGTAAGTAAATAGCCATCGTAATGGCAATTCACATTTTTTTTTACTTATTTTGTAAAATTGTTGGTCAGATCCACTTAAACATTTGTGGGGTTGTACCATGGGTCTCTACCAAGTTTGTAAAAATGGTCACACTCCAGAGATTTGTATACTTTTTGTATGAATGCTTTTGTTCATTTTTTGGCAAAATCTTTAAAGGATCCTCTCCAAAACTCTTCAACCATTTGCTTCACAATTGCATGCATGCACTCCTGGGGACGTCTAGAACTCAAACTGGTGACGCTGGGATTTTAAATGTGTGTTTTCACTATTTTTGACCTCTACAAAACCGTAACTCAGATTGTGCTGAAACATGGTAGAAATGTACCCTGTGGAAATTTCAAGCCAACTTGTTCACTGAAATATTGTTTACCCCCGATTTTTAACGAATTTCCCATTTCGGGATATTCTCGGTTAATGCATTCTTATTGATTACGATGTAAATCAATGGGGATTGACGTAAACGTTAAGCTTGATGGTGATGTACCAAGTTTGTACAAATGGTCATGCTCTATTGACTGTTGGATTTTGAATGATTTCTTTTCAATTTTGGCCAAATCTTAAATCTTCTGTACGTCACTTTGCCAATTGTTTTTAAATTCCACAGGGAGACCTCTTGCTAACCCTACACAAGAAATGGACTTATTATGGGTTGAATGTCAAGGTCCGCTGAGAATAGACTATTCATAGCCCCCTTGTTTTATGGATTTGTATGCTTTTTTGTGGGGGGGGGAGGGGTGAATTTTTACGTTTCTCACACCCCATGCTGTATTTTCGCTGAACCTGGAAGGATTGTACCTTGACTGAATCGCATAGTAAGTGGCAGTACTGGCATTTCTGCATTTTAAATAAATGGCTGACATTTTGCAAGCTGAGTGTTTGTGATGTGTCTTTGTGCGTCATCCTCATACATTCACGTTTACATTTTCCACTTCTCCAAAACCATCAGCCAAATTCTCTTTAAAATTTGGTGGGGATCTATCTTGAGTAAGTCTCTTCCAAGTTTGTTCAAATGGTCGTGATTTGAAATTGCATAGGGGCACTTTTGAGGGGCCCTTAACCTTTATATGCTCAACAGATGACGCTGAAATACCGGTGCTGCCACTGAAAGGTTTAAGGAGCTGCTGGAATATTAGGACCCCATGATCCAACTCTTAACGGCAAGGTTTTCTGGCTGTTGGGCATCAAGGACCTCCCAATCAAGGATGAATATCCAGTGTCATGGGCAAGGGTAGTCTAGATGGTGTGGTGGGTCCACACAGCTGGAAAGAAAATGCTGGTCAAGTGTCCAACTAACTCCCTTGGTGGCAAGGAAGGCTTTGACATCATAGCTCTGCACACCCTCTTCACGACCGTACTTTTTAAAGACATCTACATTAATGTTTTACTTTTACTTTCAGTTTCTTTTTAACAAATTAAATTAGTTCTAATAGTCATACAAATTTCAAGAGCAAAAATATGCAGCCCCAATCCAAAATCAACAAAGTACCTGTTTGTGAATATGGTCATTAGTGTACATATATGATATTTGCTTTATGTATTCTTGACGTTTCCATATTCTGGTACTCGATCTCAGTGCCGCCGATATAGACTATAGGTGTTCATCAAACGACAATCATTTGATTGAATTTATAATCAAACCACAGCCGTAATAATATCATCTGTACATTGTGTACATCCAAGGTTAGCCCATTTATATCTTCCAACTCCGCATATTTATTTTGTCAACGAGTTCATATTCTCCCAGCGAACTTCCTTGCGCCAATTACTGCTGACATGTTCAAGTAGACGTGTGTAACAGCTTGAACTGTATTACCGCGTAGTATTGTAATATTACATTTCAGGGCAAAATATGATAACTCAAGGCAATATTAGTGCAGCTTGAAATGTAATACGTACGGTGATTTGTAATCACAAGAAATTCCAGCAAAACCTGCGTCGAGTTTCATTAACATTGAACAACCAAACTTAGCGGGACAATGGATGATCTCTGCACAGCATGTGCTGGCCACCGATTTGACGCCAAGTGTTACTTGATCAAATCTTTACCGCCCCTCCCCATACCCACCCTTTTTAATGGGGTCTATCCAAAAGAAAGACCCTTTATGGTCCGTCCACCATTTGTTTGTGAACACGAGATCTCAAAACTCGCAGGCCACATGAAACTCAAATTTACCTCATTTGTACCTTCACTTTATTTCTTGACTTGATCATATTTTGGTGATTTTAGCCTTATTTTGAAGGGCACGGGATTCATGTATCTGCAAAGGTGGGCCCGTCTTTTTGTGGTGTGATGGTGATATATAACAATCCTGACATCTAATAGCTTTCGAAGTAAACTTACTTTGCCATCAAGACTTTCTAATACGCGGGGAATCCTAGTAAATGCCGAATACACTACCCTCACACAAAGGGAGACGTTGAAGCATGTATTTTAAACAACTTTCTAAGGTATTGTCCATATATATATATATATATATATATATATATATATATATATATATATATATATATATATATATATATATATATATATATATATATATATATATATGTATGTATATATATATGAAGGCCCAAATAAGCACTGTATAACGACTAAAGACACGCATCTTATAAATTCTGTCTTGTGGCAAGGTATAGATTGATTGATGAAGTCTGAATATTCTGAACATCTTCATACATGTAAACCAGTTATAACTTTGCATCACCATGCATGCCCAGCAGTTTTGCACTTAATTTTACGTCCGTCACTTTTTTCCATTCAAACGAATTACAAATCACTATTCAAGCTGGGCTCCTGACGGCTTGAACATATTTTGTCTTGAATTGTAACATGATTACAAAGCAATGCATTGATATTATTACATTTCAAGTTGTCACTGTGTGTTTATCACATACATGTATTACGCCAGGTACTGACCTCACTTACTATCACTGATTTCCCGTTTCTGGGTCCTTGTCAGCAATACGAACTGCCTTTCTTCCACACAACTTTAACACATATATTCTATTATATCAGGTGACTGTTCATTTCTCACCTGTTTTTGCAGAATTGTTAATTTTCTCACTTTTTTCTTGGAGAACTGTTCATTTCTCACGCCGCCACTTTTGGCGTAATAATCCAACGGTAAAATCGACACCTTCTCTTGATACATTCCACGTCCAAGTCAAGTATCCCTTTGAAATGCCACATCCTCCGAACTTGCACTTTTTCACTTAAACTGTGTCATATTTTCAGCAAGGTTTGGACCATATCTCTTTAATGGACATTCGATACTCTACGACACCTCTACCACCACACGGTTATTTAGGACCTACGATTATATGCAGCTCTCATACTTGATTTCAATTTGAGGTTTAGTCGTGGTAGTTTTAGGCCTGCATTTTTTTAACAGACACATTAAGTTGCCGTTGACGAGAACGAAATGAGTGCGACATTCTTCCAGTTGTCAAATCATATGCCTGGGATTTGCACACCTGTGACCGACCACGCGGAAATGTGTCACGTTCGTGCTCCATTCGTGAAGAAAAGTTAAGGTGCATAATATTATGTAGTATTTTGTTCAAGTTTACACAATTATATCATAGTCGAAAGGATGACATTTCGTTTTAAACGTAGCAGTTTACATAACTTCATACAGATCGCAAACATATTGTCTAGGTGAAAGAGATTCAATGGCACATTGACACAATGTTCAGCTTATGCAAAGCTACAGTTCAGAAAGACTAACATGCTTTCGTACCAGCTGTTTCCGTTGCCGGCAGCGTCCCCCCTGCAACTATGTTCACATTGTATTCTCCCTTCCTGTCCTTGCATGGGAGACACCTAAATGTTCCAACTGATGTGATGTTGTTATCTAGGTCGTATGGAAGTGACAGTGGTCCTGACCTTTTCAATAGGGGATGTTGACTGCTGATGGCAGCACTGCTAAATATCCCCTCGGCTGTACCCTTGCTGGTGGTGACACCTGGAGGAAAAACAAATCAAGCCCCTATAATTTGCTAGGTGTTGTCAAGAATTACTGACAAGAATTGGTGTGCCATGAAAATTAGGTACCTCTATTTCAATTCCCATTAGGGCACCATAGGCAAATTAGGTCACCAGACAACTTGGTGCCAAATGTAGCTGGTGTACCCCAAAGCGAACGGGACGTGTGAAGTGAAAATGAGCTACCTGAGGATAGCTTTCAAGAAGATTATCCTGCAGCAAGGAGATGACATTCAACGCCAGCAAGATACTCAGGTAGACAGCAGTCAATCCACAGATCAACCGAATGGGGCAAATAAAGTGTTTGGGGCAAATTATGCAAAAAGCAGATGGCAAAAGAGACGCTCAAAAGTCATATAAAGTACAAAAATTGGAAAGGCAAGAAACAAGAGAAGCGGGAATGTTTGATAGAAAGGAAAGGCTCTCTAGACCGTAAAAACTCGTAGGAGTCTGAATCCAATTTAAATGAATATGCAAAAGAGTACATCAAGCAACACCCAGGTAAGTTCTAAATTATACATGCTTGGTTCCAAAATATAATTGGAAAATATTACCCAAAATGACTCCAAAAATACCAAAAGCACGGTACATAAGGTAAATTGTTGAATAAAATACACCTTAATGCCTTCCACCATGCTAATGCTCTTCGCATTCCAACTGTAACAAGTCACACAACACTGGGAACTAAAAGTACTGCTTTCCAGAATATGTAGGGATAACAAACAGTAAGATATATTTTATTGAAAGAAACAGAGTGCCATTAAATTTGTGTTCCGGGAAACAAGTTCAAATAGGTATAATGTTTTTTTATCTGGGACTGACAGCGCAATTATCATGTGCTTGAGACTTGTTTCATGATGAAAAGACAAAAAAAGTTTATTTTACCCAGCAGCACTGAATAGATGACAAATGTCAGAAAAGAGAACCTTTTATTTTACGTATGTTCAGCATGTTTCTGATTACAGGCTTATTCTTAATATTAGAGACAGTTCCATGCTCCTTAAAATTTTCAGACTTCCAGCTATTAATGTTCCTACATATAAACAGGAATGGATAGAGGTTGTTGCAAAGGACAAAGTCCTTGAACTAGAACTAAGTAAAACTGCAAATGTGACAAAATTAACAATGGACGCTTATGTATCAACTGCAGATGCCCTTTCATCAAGGCTACAATATGGCAAAAAGCATTATTTTGGTCCTTTGTTAATTGGTGTACCCAGGTCCAACCTTATTTTTTTCAATCACTATTTCGACACTAGTAGCATTAATTTCTAGAAACTGATATGAGTTAGAATGCACGTAGCCATGTTCGACCGTCAAATTCCGCTAAAAGAAACCTAAGGCAGTTCAAATATGTACATTGTCTGGAATGAAGGCCCAAGAAAGCATGGTGGACAATGGGCTCAACATAAAGTTTTCTAAGGCAAACTTGGAGATCGTGATCATCAGTTGAATAAAGCAACACAAAATAATGATAAACGATATACTGTAGCCTGAACATTGCCCTGTGAGGTGAACGATGTACATACCTTTGACAAACCGTCATGTAACACCAAAGTCCACACCCACAGAGAAAGGTCCATGGTCTGGTCTTACTAGTTGAGGCCACCAGGTTGTCTTACTGGACCTTGACACGATAATTCATGTCATGCTGTAGCTATACAATAATAATGATTTAATAATAATCTATTGGAAAACTACCCCTTTACGCCGGGGGCACCACCGGGGCGGGGTAAACCCGTGGTGCGTCCAGATAAAACTTACATTGATGAAATGGAAGAGACTTACACGCCTTGTCACCGTAATATGCCCACAAGGGCTCACAACATGGACTACAAGTACAAATGTACGAAAAGAAGTACCGTTGCAAAACACTAAAACATGAAAGTTGCAGGGGCTCACCCGACGGGCTGGTGTTAGACCCCTAAATGTAAACATGTCTAACACTGGGCCCACCCGAGTACTTGGGAAACAATGACCCCTTGAGTCAACCCTCACCCCCACCTTATGGGAGACCCAGCAATCTTGTGTCCAGTCATGTACGAGAGCTCATCACGCCCCCCCCGCGAGATGTTCAGTAAAACATCGAAATATATAAAGTACATTACATTATATTACCAGTACATTGCCCAAAGGACATTGCTTCATAAATTTAATAAGAGGGGAGCGGAGGTTAGAATAGCCTACGACACTTTGTATAAGAATATAAAAGTAGTTTATCCTGATACATGCACGTGACCAGGAATTGCCTGTCCCAACTGAAGTTATTTGGAACAAAATGTAACAAGGCTGTTAATGTAGAGTGCTTGTCGGACATCAATTGACTATCTGCGTAAATGATTCTTGAATTTAAATATCCTTAACATTTTTATTGCATGCATCTACAAATAGATGTCATTTACAAGAGAGAGTGAATGAATTTCGCGCATAATGTATTCATAGTTAAGTTAGCCTCCTTGGCAATTCAGAATTAGGCCTACATTTTCGCTCTTTTATGTATTATAATATATCGTATTTCTGCGTTAGGTAGAACTTTGAACTTTGAAACTTCATTGCTGCATCAAACATACAGACGTGATATTATGCAATATATACAACCATCCACACATACACACACAAGTTACATTAACATCACATTTTGACAAAATCAAACGTATACACGGTAATGCAAAATACATAATTACTGGCAAGAATAATAAGAAGTATATACATAAAAACCCCTGACTGGAAAGAAGAAAAAAAATCACTGTTCCTGATGCGTCATTGATGTTGTTGGCATTTTATGTTCAAACATTAGAAGGGTCCCCTCTGCTCCATGATAGGTGCAAAGAAAATTTCAATATATTTTATTTTTTCTATATGGTCTAACTTCATCAAAAAGGTAAATTTATCATTATTGTCTAGTGATGAGAATGGAGGGAAAATATCGGCCATTTCCAAGAATAGTTTTTTCTCTCCCTTTCATATTACATTTGTCACAAATTCTTTCTTCCATAGGTGTTTTTTGTGGTCTTCTATGTCTACCTGTTTCGATTTTTAAATTATGTGCGCTGATTCTAAAACGTGTTATATTTTTTCTGATATATCGATCTTTTATTGCTGGTAAATATAGTTCTCTTTTGAATTCTTTTTTAAAATTAGTGTAGGTTCGTAACTTTTTATCAGCTCCCGAATTAACTCTCATATCTTCTTTCCACTGTTCCAAGAAATATTTTCTAATCTTTGATCGAAATTTTAATGTCGGAAAATTGTCTGTCAATAGGCCGATATTTTCCCATATTTGTGTAAAACCCAAATTGCAGAAAGTGTCTCGTATTACTGTTATCCATTGAAATTTTCCCGTATGTATATTTTCTGCATTGCAAAGAAAACCGTCATAAAGTAATGATTTTGGTTCCATGTGGACTATTCGTAACCAGTTTTTACACATTAGAGAAAATATTTTTAATTTAATTTTTTAGAATTTAGTTCCTGTTTTAACCCAAGTGGGATGTACAGTAGGACCATTATGTCTATTACGTCAGTGCTGTCCGGCTGAAAATCTCTGTAGGAAAATTTTCTTTCCTTGTAGCATTTTTTCCTCTTCTGTACATAACAGACACTTACTTTGGATAAAATCTGTAGCAATTTTGAAAACCTTTGTAGCAATATTTTGCTACAATGCTCCAGTTGGACAGCCCTGTATGTGTATTCTGCCAAGTGCATTGTCTGTAGAAGGATGCATAAGGACTCAACGTATTGTACAATGATGTTTAAAAATTTGCCTAAAACTCTTTCAGTGCCAAGTTTTGGACTGACTCAACAGCTTTCCTCGGCGTGCTGGTTCCATTACCATCAAAGCGCGCCGCGGAAAACTGTTCACCTGGACCAGCATATATTTTCTGGAACTACATGCATGCTGGTACTGGAATGAAAGGTGTCTTAACAAGGAATGTGAATCTAGCACCCTAATACAATTGAGAGCAGTTCATGTTAGGGTAGTTCGAGTTTAGTTGCAGTTGGCATTGAAAGACTTAAATGATTTCCGCTGTAAGGTTATGTAGCTCTCTATGACTATGGTACGCCACGTCACCCTCATAATAATTCTAAATAAATGCACCGAAGGAAGTAAGCCGGGCAAAACCGGCTGGTGGTAAAACTTCGTCTGTTTCACAGTTTTAAACTAATTTCAACAGTAATGAAAGACAATTTGACTGAGCATTGTAGGTAAGACCAGTCATGATCACGCTCCAGGTCAACAGCTTTCCTTGACATATTTACAAACATTGTCATTGGAATTTCTCCTCTGTCCATCTCAAAGAAAATTGTATCTATAAGTTCAATTGCGGCGTAGTCCGTTGATTGATTTCTTCTAAACCCATACTAACTAGTATAAAAAAGATTATGAGATTGAAAGTAATGGAACATTGAATTTTTTAGCTATTTCACTTTTATCACTAATAGCTTGACCGTCTAGGAGGAAAGAATTGAGGAATTCGCTTTTTCTTTTCGGCCGGTTCAACATACCATTTATAGTAAGCTGCATATGTTTTTATATCGTTTTATACTTATCAAAGCAGTTTTCAAAAAAGGTTTTCTGTGCGACTGGAATGTGTGTTTTTTTTCAGAACTCTGTAATAGGTATGAAAATTAATCTCTCGATTATAATAGTCTACACCCTCATTGGGAGTTTCTTTTAGTTCTTTATACATTTGATCTCTAGTTTTTATTGATCGAACGAGTCCTTGACTATTCCAAGGGGATTTTTTATGATTATGTTTGTTACATTTCACAGTCTTCAGTGGGAAATGTGTATCTAAACAGGTAGAGAGAAGTGTGTGAATTTTAGCATAAGAGTCATTACGATTTGAGTCTGTGCTAATTTTTTCGCAAAGTTTTTCATCTAATATATCTGTCTTACAAGTCTTTGTAGGGCCTCGAAATGTTGGTCACGCACTTGAATACATTAATGAACCGAATCAGTTTATCATTTAGAATATCTAGGCATATGAAATATGGAAAGTGACCGGAAATGCTGGAAGTAATTATTCGGAATTGGAAGAATAAATGTTGGTGTCAGACAATTTTAAAAGGAAATTATCAATTATAGTGCCACGGCGTGTTGCACACCTAGTGGGTAGCGTGATTCGAGGATAAACACTAAGAGAAGCGATAGCTGACATTAGCAATATTAGGAACAAGAATTGTTTAAGACATGCTGAATACGCTCACGTAATATATGAGTCATACAGAAGGGCCCCACATACTCTTTCACAGCAGTGGGAACCCCCTGTTCCCAGTAATTTCCCCCACAATGAAACACCCCATTACAGTAAGCCCTGCCCTTTGTCCCATCCCCGCCTCTAAGGCTCAAGCATTCCATGACCTGCACCTGCAGCTAGCTGCAACTACAGTCATGGCAGCCCTGAAAAGGGCTACCTCCCTTCCCGTCCATACCCCCTTCTCGACCGTTAGTTAACCCTGTTTTCTTCCCATCCTAGCATTTCCCTCCTTTTATCCCAGCACCCTACCAAGTTGTTTTGTGCAGTTTTAATACCCTCTTACACCCTGGAAAATCCCCTTTCAAGGCCAGAAACCAAGCAACACAGTCCTCTTCTTCTTGCCCCCTTATTTGCTCTAAGCCCTTACAGTTGTAGTCCTTATTCTGCCAACTTCTGAATACATTTCTCTCATTTCCCTGTGTGCATCACCCCACATTAGCCAGTGACCTACTGTCTCATCTGCCTCCTGCGTACAAACTCTACATTTCCCATTACTACCCTGTGTCCATTTCTGAAGTCTCTTCTCCAAGTTGATAATCCCCGCCCTACTTAGGAACAAAAGTTTAGATCCCTTCCCTCCATCCCAACATGTGCTACTTTTTGGTTTATCTAACACTTTATAAACTTTTAGTGTACTTTTATCGTTAACCCCCATTTTCCATTTTACTCGCCATCCCTCTGCAACTGTTTTATTAACGTATGACTTCCATTCAT
The DNA here is from genome assembly GCA_964020975.1 of Hermodice carunculata. Lineage (NCBI taxonomy): Eukaryota > Metazoa > Annelida > Polychaeta > Eunicida > Amphinomidae > Hermodice > Hermodice carunculata. The sequence goes on along the minus strand of OZ026616.1, from coordinate 104,415,254 downwards.
CAACTTCGTAAAACCCTTTCAAGTCATATTTTTCTTCTAGTGTGTCTATATTCTGGACTCACTTTGTTTGTGCTTTTATTGCATCCATGTATATTTTCCTGAACCATCTGTCTTCACTAACTGTTTGCAGATATCCCCACTACATTTAACGTGGCTTTGGCAATTCTATCTGTAGCAGTACTCCACCCCAAATCCCCAAGACCGCTTTAGTTGCTGTACAAGGTGGCGCCCCCAGAATCCACCTACCCATCTCTTTCTGTACTTTCTCCATATTTTGAATGTCCCCCTCACTTACTGAATTTATATCCAAACCATACATCATTCCAGGTATTGCAACTCTATCCCATAAAACTCTGGCTATAAATGCTCTATTGAAGCTGTTCAGTGATGTAGCTTTAATCATTCTCTTTGTTCGATTGACATTTTGCTTTATCTTCTCCATGTGATATCTGAACATGCCTTTACCAGTTGCTTTTATTCTAATCTCTAAATACCCATTTTCATCAACTTCGCCTATTCAATCAACTGTTCCTGCCCTTAATTACATTAAATTGAAACACCCTCGATAATAAGAGCAGAATAATTATACATGTTTTTTTATTATTTTACAAAACTATGTAATCGTTTAGCAACATGAAACACGTGAGTCATGGCAATCAAATATGTATTTCGTATGAACTACCTCTCAATGGATATGCTCATGCGAGTATAACACCTTTCTGTATTTGCTCTTCATGATAATATGTCCTTTTATCACGTGCAACCCTGCAGGGAGCATATTGCACTTGAATTTTGTTTATCGATACAATATTCCTGTTCACATTTAGTTTAAAACTATATAAAATAGCTACAATATTAATATCCAATTTTAGAGTATGTATAAATAAACCTTATAAGAGAGGAAAAAATATACTGTATACAAATACTAATGACACTGCAAGTTGCAAAGTTTATCCCAGTCATATATTACTATAATGAGCAATGTACGTGGGAAGTACTCGTTCTGTTGTCAAAGTGTGTGTGTCAACACACACTTTTCTGATTTTCCTCGAGTTCTTTCTTTCTTTCTTTCTTTCTTCTTTCTTCTTTACCTGCAAATTTGTCTGACACTTTTCTCGGACACTATTATACGTAGAAACTCCAAACTTGGCATGATTGTACCTCCATACAGGGAGTTTGACCGTTTTATGCAGAAGAATGAACATGTTCAAAATTATGCAAATTAAGGGCATTTGAATTTTAACTCTTGAATATCTTCAAAAGTATAATAGATAGAGATGTCATTCCAAGTTCCTCTGTGGGGTTATTGACCATTGTGCATCTATTGAATCTAAAGCAAAAGTTGCAGCCATTTAAATTATGCTAATTAGCAGCATTTGAAATTTTGAAACTTGAATATCTTCAAAACTATTATAGATAGAGATGTCATTTCAACTTCTACTAGGGGGTTGTTGACCTTTGCACATGTAATGATCGAAAACAAAAGTTGTAGCAATTTAAATTATGCTAATTAGCAGTATTCGAAATACTTGAATATCTTCAACACTATAATAGATAGAGATGCCATTCGAACTTCTACTCCAGTGTTATGGAATAGTTGTACATTCCCATACCAATATGCTTTGAAGACACACACACTGATTTGCTATGCAGCAAATCATCTTTCCTAGTTTCGTCTGCTTCTGCAAGGAAGGTGGCTACCGCACATGACCTGACCTATGGACTGGACCTGCATCGGCCACTGGCACAGGCAAATTTAGTTCATATGGCACAGAAGGCTGTACATCCTCTAGATCTGTATCTACAAGGAGGTCAGAGTCAATATCCTGGGGTATGTTAGCTCCATCATCTGAGGGGGTGTCCGTGGTCATGTCCAGAGGAGGCACTGCAAGGATAACCCTCAAATGCATCTGCAGAGTTTGGATGTCTCTGAGGATTGTCCCAGTTTGGCCCTTGATGTCGGCTACTGTGTACAAGGACCAAAGGGATGGGGGGGGGGGGCGATGATCTTTAGGCACGGAGTAATGTGTACATGGCCTGCATTTTGTTGTGTCGTGCCACATACTGGTGCCCACACCTTTGATATGCTGAAGGGGGGTAAGGGGGGTTTCGGTACGCTGGTACAGGTAATTATTTTTCTAGAGTACGCAGTGCAGAAAATAAAAATCTTTCAAAATTTTGGATAGTACGTAGCATGTAAAACAAGAGGGCTTCGAGTACGCCAGTACGGCAAATAAAAAGCCCTAGTACGCCAATACGGGAAACCCCTTACGGACCCTCACATGTTGTGCATGAAGGCTTCAGCAAGGCAATTTGCTTGGGGATATTTATGTGTGACATGATGATGCTCCATGCCCATATATTGTATATTGCTGCCACAAATGGCTGTTAAATGGGCCCCGTTTTCTGAAATCATGTGACGTGGTTTTCAATTGGTGGATACAAGTTGGTAAAGATGTAGCAATATGGCCTCTGTCATTATTAATAGTATATGACGTCAATTTTTCTTGTGTGTGTGTGTGTGTGTGTGTGTGTGTGTGTGTGTGTGTGTGTGTGTGCAAGATGCAGTATGACAATTTTGTTTGAAGATTTATTTGCTGCATTGCACTGAGGTACCATATGGAAATGTATTGTAATAATTTCAAAGAAAACTCATAATGTTTAATTTCTGTGTATTATAGTGATTTACATAGCAAAAGCCCATAAAGTTTATTTTTTTGTGAACAGATGCAAGTATGTAAAAAGAAATCAATAAAAAAATCCATATGAGCAAAATCAATTAAATGGTACATAAATAGCCTTGTACTGTATCAGGCACATACTTCTGGTGCCAAGTTCATTTGAACTTCATCTTTGATCTGGTTAGTATTATGAACTTTCCTAATTCCGTTAGGCCAAAATACAACTTTTACACGAACATCAAACTACTGGAGATGCGTTCATCGAAGCATAAACTCTTTTTTGTTTACTCTTGTTATAAGTGAAAGTTATAACATGAAAGGAGACGATTATGGCTTATAAATGTCGAGTGGCGAAGCCACGAGACAGCTGTGACAGCCATAATCGTCTCCTTTCATGTTATAACACATTTGTCATTAGCTGGTAGAAATGGTCATTTGTGTTTAGGTCGGATAAGTGATTTCATGATTGAAAGCGTATTATCTGTCAGTTACGTAATCAAATTCTTACACACACGTGTGACAGTGTCATTTCACTTCTGAGTCACTTCATTCGTGATTTCGCTCAGGCGTTCAGGTAGCTCGTGAATCTGCTAGCTGCCACAAAATGGAAGATGACGTGCCTCTAATTGAACTTGATAATATTGCAACTCAGCAATTATTTTTCCAAAGAAATGACGGCACCTGCAGTACTGGGAGGTTTGTTGGTTTTTATTTGTAGTGTTTTTACAATTTCACAAAGTTTGCTTTGCGTTCATGATATGCTACTGCATCAAGACTACTGACCCGGAGAAGTTTTGTGGCTGATGGTATAATGCGTGCTGGTACTTGAATGGAAAGTTTTTATCATGGAAATTCAGGTAAATCATTTCAAATTTTATTGTTAGACATTGAAAAGGTTAATTCGGAAAGAGTGAGTTATAGGTTTTACTTAATTCACTCTTTTTGCGGGCCCTTTTTGTGATTATTAAGCGTGATGGTCAGCCCAAAAAAGATGCATTATCAAGTTTCATAATACATTCTTTTTTATAATCAATGGTTATGGGATATAATCAACACTTTTTGAGCCTTATGATTGGCTAATTCCTACAAGCCATATGACAAGATTGGCTAATTCCTACCAGCCATATGACAAATGTGTGTTTGTACACAGACAGCCCACTCAGTCCATTGTTTTACTGTGTATGCGGAGCCATTTTGTACCTGTTCAGTGCTTTGCGCACGTGCTTATTCCCTCACATGTTACATGAAATATAATTCATGAAGATTCATCCTGACGGAATGTAAAGTTTGGAATCATGTGGAGCTTTCTATTAAAGGTATATAGACAGCCATGCACAGGTCCACAGGGGAGAGGAGCATGCTGTGTACATCCTTTCAAGGACAGGCCCACCTCAGTTTTAAAAATTATAATTGGAAAAGCTCACAACCACATTGATGAACACACAAAGACCACAATCAGAGTGATGACGTGGCCTGGTAGGGACCTCGCCGACAGGTCTTACTCAGAAATCAGCATGGTATCCACAACGGGAGGGAAGTCTTAACACACTTGACTCTATAATTACATAATTATAATTATATTATACTATATTATTCTGTTCCTCAGCTTTTGTATGAGGAGATTTACAGGTCCGGAAGAGAGGGGACAGTGAACAGAGTCTGTATGCATGACTGACTGAAGACCCAGAAAGGGTGTGTGTGTGTGTGTGTGTGTGTGTGTTTAACTGAAGACGGGGGGGGGGGGTAGCATCTCAGTTGTGGAGAGTGGATCAACCATAGGAGACTGCCCTTGCCATAAGAACCTAACAGGCACTAGTGGACCGTATTCAATCTGGACTTTGCTCAGTACTTGTGAAATGTGATTATTGCTGGGATAATTACCGAAATATCCCAAAGTGGATGCATTGCATCATTGTACCTTGGTATTAATCATTGTAATATAGTTTTTGGTTAAGACCAAATCCTTTGTGGTTCTTTGTTGAGTTCATTCATAGATTCTAGAAGTATCTGGAATGTCATTCCATAATACTCTTCATGGTGATAGTTGTTTTACAGCGTGGAAATCTGTTGGGTTGTGAAGGATATTACAGTACGTATCTTCATTTCACGTCTTGACCTATGCCTTGCACACATTATGGTACATGATGGCCGAGGGAGTGTTATACTTACCTTATATGTTTGATATACTGCACAGAACTTCCTCATAAAAGACAGAGTGCAATTGCTTACATGATACACTTTGTCATATGTCGTTAGTTCAGTTATAAGTGTTTTTCTTATATAATCATTCTTTTTAGTCTGATACAATGTACATATTTAATCTGTACTTCCATTGCAAGAATAAAGATATATATATATATATATATATATATATATATATATATATATATATATATGGTTAATCGGTATGAATGGCCAACTAGCTATCAAAAGAAAATGAACAAAAATATTCAATACGACCAGTGCAAGTAAATCAAGAAGAGATTTCCTTCACAGCAAATCTGTCTGTGCCTTCAAAACTTACAATGCTACATTAATCTGCCAGACCAGGAAATAGCTGAACCACTCATCTTAATATATACGTTCTATCCCAGTCCCATGCGCACGCAAGGCAAATTCGCCTTCTTCCGGGCATAAATTTGTAACAAATCCCAGCAAGTGAGCCCTCACGTTCATTGCCGAAGTTGGTTTGTGACGTCAGTAGCCGGCGCATTGTATTTAATTCATAGACCTTGCTTTCAGAAACAAAGCATAACGTGAAGTATACCGTTAGCACGACACGCGCCGCACCCGCCGCGGGACGCCTCAAGTGGCAATTTCTGTTAAAAGGGGGGATGGGTCTGTCACTTGAGGCGTTTTTCATATTTAAGTTGATCAATTTCGCATATTTTTCTCTCGCAACATTGCTACGTTGTTGGAAACCAGGATAGAACGGGGTTTAACCACTTCTGGGGAGGATTGGACGTTCAACTCAGCCCTTCCATGAAGGATTGGCAGCCGTCCATGCCCGACGAAGTCGGTCACAGACTAAACCTGCCAAGCCTTCGTGGAGCAGGCTTAATTGAATGTACGATCATCCCCAGAAGTAGTTAAACCCCTAAACCAAGGCATAAAATTAAATATATTCACGGACAAATGAAAACAAGCCAAAGTTACATGTATCCACAAAGCTGGAAACCATAAGATGAAAATAACTACAAGCAGGCCCAACGTGAAGGATACTTCCAAATGGGTCACAAATGACAGATTGACAAGGAAATAGCAATGAAACCAAAACTATGATTGTCGGAATAAGACAAAAAAGGAAGCACATTGAGAAAAAGTGTCACACACATACACACATATATATTATGTATATGTGTGTATATATATATATATATATATATATATATATATATATATATATATATATACACATATACACACACACACATATATATATATATATATATATATATATATATATATATATATATATATATATATATATATATATTTATATATGTGACTTCGCGGATACGCATCTGATGGAGCCCTTGTGAAATATTTCTCAAAAACCGGCTGCTGCAATACAAAATTTTAGGCAGGGAGATTGTTATACTACCATAATTTTACCTCCCTTATATTGGCCAATGAGACAAAGGACACCATGACCTTTGTCGCAACTGACGACATAAGTCTCATGAATGATGGCAGTGTGATACAAAATTCACTTATGGGACTATTTTTAAGACGTTGATTTTATGGCTACGCCAAACTCTCGGTAGAAGACCTAATAAGTCCAACAGGCAGCAGAGCCAAGCAAACTTTTCCAGTGTACCATTTTTGTCAGTTTTTGTGCATACATTGCAAAAGATAACTGTGTTCCATTTTCACTCCTATCGTTGGTTGAAGGGTCAGCATTTCCAGAATAAATGTTGTTTGATAGACACTTGTTTCACGTCTACATCTGATGGCATATGTTTTGAGTTTTGGCGGTTCTCCTTTTGCCCTTTGACATTTTGTCACATGCCAATATATATTCTTGGCCACAAAAAAGAAAAACAAAACAAAACAAAACAAAACAAAACGAACACAAAAAAACAAAACAAAAAACAAAACAAAACAAAACAAAAAACAAAAAGAAAACAAAAAAAATCCAAAACAGAAAGAAAACAAACAAAAAACAAAAACCAACAAAACACAAAACAAAAAAAAAAACAAAAAAAAAACAAAAAACAAAACAAAACAAAACAAAAAACAACAAAAACACAAAACAACAAAAACAAAAACAAAAAAACAAACAAAAAACAAACAAACAAACAAACAAAACCAAAAAAAGCCCCCCCAAACCCCCCCCTGCCAACCGCCCATTGGTTTTACATGGGCAGCTCTGAGAATTAGTTTGTGTGGTAAATAGGAGTGTCAGATAGACTGTTATATAACATGGACATGATGGCTAAGAGTATGCCTGAGCGATCACACTACAAAAAAAAAATGCCCTGGAAAATGAAATAACGGCCACAAAGGTGCAAAAAGCGTGTCTGCTATTGGGGTTTAGGTCTGGGCTTTATCAGAGGCCATTGGTAACACAGGGATCAATGTGAGTCCATAATACTACAGCATACAGCTTACTTACAGCTCTCTGAATTTGATTGAGGCAGGTACATTGCCATGTTGGGGGCTGGTCTATTCTAGTGTGAGGTTGCCAGGAGAATGGGTACTCCAGGTCAGTGGTAGAGAAAGTCAGACCGTTTTCAACAACAAAAGGATGCAAGAGGAAACCTAGATCTGCAAGATCAAGACTTTCAGATGGGAAGGAAGACCTGGTGCAGTACACGAAGAGACACCGGATAGGTTTCGTCAATAGTAGAGCCAGGCCTGCGATATTGCAGCATCATGGCATACAATCAACAAACTGGGGTCATGCCACCCTGCCATCTACATCGTTGTCGGTCCTGCACACGAGGCTGTATGGATACAGTGGTGTCAGAAACATGCTGACCGGACCAGAGATCAGTGGAGGAGTGTGATGTGGTAAGACAGTTCATGATTTTGCATTGTGGAACATGGCCGCTATGGAGGAATTAACATCATGGTGTGGAGGGGGGGGGGTCAATTTTGGTCACAGAAAGAACACAACTCATCAGGGTAAATGGGACTGTAACAGGTAAGCGCTCTATGTATGACATCCTACCAACAGTCAACAAATGGTTTGAGCCCCATCCTGCAAGACAATTCAGTTACATATTGCACCAGTCAGCAGGCAGTGTCTCCAGCAACACAACATCCAAATGTTGCCATAGCCAAACCGATCGCCTGAGCTTTCCCCATCGAACATTTATGGGATGTGCTTAGGCAGTGAGTTAGGGACAGGTGCGATGAACAAGCAGCCACCCTGGACCAACTGACACATTGGCTAGCTCACAGACCAGTGGAACCAAATCCCCTTGGAAAAGATAGCCAAGCTCATCAGTAACATGCCAAAGAGGGTACCAGCTGCACACAGAAGCATGGTGGTCAGGCCCACTGCTGAAATGACAGCATTCAAACAAACAAAAAGGCTCTTTTCAGGACCACCATATATTCCCAAAAGAGGTAATGAGGTAATAAAAGCACTGGTACAAAAAATAAACAGACCTGAAGGTGAAATTCAGTTTTCTTCTTGAGGATCATCATTTGTGCAGTGGATAATACAGAAAAGATTTGGACGAGTCTGCTTGAAAACTGCAGCCATTTTGCAGTCAAATTGGAAGTGCAAAAAGCAAATCAAGTTAACAAGTGTTCACTATTCATAGAGAGGTTAGAAAAAGGAATATTTACCAGATAGGACTGTGAAACAGACTTGGTTCAAGTTACAAACAGACACGTCCTTACACACACGCATCGAATGTAGACGAAGGGGGATGCCTGATAGCTTTTGGCCCCAAGCAATACGAAATACAAATGATACACACATAGTCACGTGACTGTGGCATCACTGATAAATTTGAAAATGTATTAACGGTCACTCTTGTGTAATAAAACGCGTATACACATTGAACAGGGGACTGCCATACTTCTCCCATTATTTTATTTTATTTTATTTTATTAAATTATGTCTTGGGTGGTCGTATCTAAAACAAAAGTGTAATCTGCGCCCACATAAGATACTTTGATATTAAACACGGGCAGTTGGAATTGCGAGTGTTTCTGAATAAGTGTGAATCGTAGTGTTTGAGTCCAGTTAATTATAGGGGGGGGGTTGCTCACCGTGTTAATTACTAAGTAGTCGTAGCAGCAGAAGTATCTGATCACACTCTTTACAGATGGTGCTTTTTGTTTACAAAAACACTGCAAAGATTAATACTTTTGGGAATCGTGGAAGCGGCAGCTCAGTTGTCGCATATACCAAAATGGTAGCCTGCACCACGATTGTAGCCTTCCCCATTATTGTAGCCTGCCCCATTATTGTAGCCTGCACCACGATTGTAGCCTGTGCCATTATGGTAGCCTGCAGTATTATTGAGGCCTGCACCACGATTGTAGCTTGCACCATTATTGTAGCCTGAACAACATTGAAGGCAAAGAGAGTTTTGCAACTTGATCTTCTATTGCCTTCCACAAGTGCAGTGCAGCAACAGTAAGCACTGAATAAATGTCTGAAAAGTTAAACTGATTCTACTTCTTGCAATCTTTGGTTTACTATTACTATCTGTTTTGTTGTCACTCTGCTTTGATATATAAGGACTTTACCCTTAGAATCAGAGCAAAAGTGAAATAAATCTCTAAAATTAGCATCCAACTTATGACGCACCTGAGGTATTGTGGATTGCTTTACCAAATGTAAAAAAGAGCATGTCATGAAGCAAACCAAATGGCTTGTACGTTTTGCCAATTTAACAACGTTTGGCATTTCTATTACATGTTGTCTGAGGAAATTAAACAGGCTTTCATATGATTGGGTCTCTACACGATGTTGCTGTGAGTCACTGTCACCATAACTTACACTTTCCTGAGTGTCGGTCTGAACAGATTTCTTGGAGCTTGTGTAATTAGGGTAACAACTTCCATGGTAGCAACCCTGTGCGGTCACTATGAAATAAGGCATATCGATACAAGCAAAATACGAAAAGTTCAGAAAACAGTCAAACAACCACCACATCCTGCTCTGACAAATCCAGAAGTGGTTCAGTGCCTGCAAGAGATGCATGTTAAATCTGTTTTTGGGCCTACTGATAAAGCATCCAATAATTTTATTGTCATATGTAGACAGATTCTTTGTAAGGTTCTTATTGGCGACTGGGGCTTCTTAACCAACCCAAGTTCTCCAACATATGAAAAAGTAAATAAATCATTGGATATTATTCTTGAACAAGCATCAACAAATTTTGTCTTCATTTGGCCCAAAAATTTCTGATGTACATGCCCATTTACCCAACATTTACTAATTTCCAAAATTCCATAAAAATCTTTATAAGTTCCGATTCATTACAGGTTCCAAATTTTGTTTTACTAAAGAATTCTCAGTTTTGTTATCTAAAGCCTTGAAGAAAGTGCAGGAATTTTGGTTTAATTGCTGTGGTCAGATAGAAGCATCTTCTGGTATTAACAAGCTTTGGATTTTATCTTCTTGTAAGATTCTGTTATGGGAGTTGAATGGTAATGAGAATCATTTACCTTTTAAACAGACTTTTTCCACTTCATAAACAACTTTTCTCCATTCTGATTTCAAAGAATGTATCTCCTATATGAAACATATGAGAAAAATAACTTTCAAAGAATGATCATATCTTATGTGTATTTTGGTAAGAAAATGAAAGATGGCCATTCTGCATCTGAATACGATCAGCTTGTTGAGTTGTTGATTTTTTCGATTGATAACATTAATGTCAATTTTGGAAATGCCATCTTTGGACAGACAATTCGTATTGTAATGGGTAAAAGTTGTGCAACTGTTTTGGCCAATTTATATTCATTTTACTATGAGTATGAGTTTCTCATAAAGCTGTCAAAAGAAAAGAAATTTCGTGATAAATGTATTCTGTTGACATTTAGAAATATTGATGACCTATTATGCATCAAAAGTAAACACTTTTAAGTTATTTTGTCCACAAATATACCCTGATAATTTGGAATTAAAAGAAACTACAGAAAATGTCGTGGAATGTTCATTTGTAGACATAATGATGCATAACGATAATAGTGAATTGAAGTTCAAATTATATGGCAAACGTGCTGATTTTGAATTTCACAGAGTAAATATCTCCCTTATGGACAGTAATATTCCACTCGGGCCAGCTCATGGGGTCCTTGTGTCAAAGTTAATTGCCTCTGCTAAAGTATGCTATGATTTTGACAATTTTGACTCCCGTCATTTACTGCGATTCAACAACTTACGAAACAGGGATATTCAAATAAAATTAAAATGGTCGTTTCTGAAGTTTCTGGGTAAAAATAAAAAAAAAAAATATTGATATCCAGTGGATTTGAGATGTTATATAAATGATGAAATACATATGTAAACCTTACAATTGTAATTGATATTTTATACAATGCGTGTATGAGGCAAGATATTCTCAAAGTTGAGAGTGGCTAGCATCAAATCGATTTAAACTGCTACTAACTTTTGTTTGTACCTTTCCCAAGTCAACAGAGAGATATTTTCCTTCATACTGCATTTCGTATTCTTTAACTATAAAAATGTCATAAAGCTGTTGGTATGTCCCACCTTGAACTTTGGGATATTGACCTGGCTTGTTCAATGATTGAAGGTTTTTGATCATGGATAGTTCTCGTTTACTCGGTGCAGCTTCTCTAACATTGTCAAAACTGGTGCCAGTTCTATTTTTCAAAACAGTCATTAAATCTACGTTGTCAATATGACATCTTATCCTTAGAAGTTGGATGAATAATGTATTGGTCGACGGCTATTCAGGTCTTGCTGTTGTGTCTGGTGATGTTCATGTTGATAGACTCATCAAGATTTGGACGGTTTTAGACTTGGCCCGATTTTCGACTACAAAATTGACATGTAATGGTCTCACCACTATTTAGAGAGATGGACAAGAAGTTCGCTATCCATGTTTTTGTGGCAATGGTCCTGATTGTTTCGTCTGCAGCGAGGTTTGTGCATTAGGCAAGTTTATCTCTTGTTTGTTACCTTTTCAAGTGTATTATGTTCTTGTCACAAAAGATGCATATAAACTGACCACTTGGAGTGGAAGAGGAAGAAGCAGTATCACATCTTAGGTACTTTTCTCTTCTGGTATCCGTATACACTGAACTTGGAATGCCCTTCCTTGACAAATGTTTTATTCAGTGCTTTCTTTTTTAGTACGACATTGTCCTTGATGGGATGTGGATGGGACCTGACCATCATTACAGTGTCTGCTATGTTCAGAATTGGAGCATGTTTTCTTATTTGTACAGCACATAGCATATGTCTCCAGGTGTCGGGGTTTCAAGTGAAATTAACTTTTCTACAGTTGGATCATCATTTGTGCAATGGGTAATACAGAAAGGATTTGAACGAGCCTTTTTGGAAACTGTAGCCATTTTGCAATCAAATCGGAAGCGCAAACAGCAAATCAAGAAAACAAGTGTTCACTATACATGAAGAGGTTAGAAAATAGGATATTCACCAGATAGAACTGTGAAACACTTAGTTCAAGTTCTAAATTTATGTGGAGAAAAAGACAACCGTAGCATAGAAAATGGCAGTGTTTGCGCACAAATCCCATACACGGCGCAAACAAAATGTCCTGAAGCTATGTGTAAAAAGTAAAGAACTATGTGCTGCATGAAATAACGGTGTGAAAATGAATACATACACACCAAGACTAATTTTAGAACAGAAACGTCCCCAGAAGTGACGTCAAACACAAAACTAGAAAGGACGATTTCCGTCAAAGCATATCTGTCAATGTGCCTTCAAAACTTGCATACAATTAAATGCTACAATATTGTTTGTGGTATATTGGATGCGCCTTCAGCACAAGCGCAATAGCTTTCAAGACATTCAACATCTAATCTTTTCAAATGCCCCTTATTTGCATAAAATACAATTCTACAACTTCTTTTTGTGGTTCATTGGGTGTGTCTACGGCGCAGTCCTACAAATTGAAGTTGCAATGGCTCCTCTGTCTATAAACGTTTTTGAAGGTATTCAACATTTGCCTTATTACCGGAAAATAAAATTCTACAACTTTTGTTTCTTGTTCATTGAATGCACCTACAGCACAAACCTATGAATTGAAGTTGGAATAGCACCTCTACCTGTAAAACGTTTGAAGATATTCAAGATTTAAATTTTCAAATGGCCTTTATTTTCAGAATTTTCAAAATGTTCACTCTCTTTTAGAAAAAGGCAAAACTCTATAAATGGAAGTATAATCATGCCAATGTTGGAGCTCTTGGTATAATAGTGTCCAAATGATATGTCGGACAAATAGCTGGTAAAGAAAGAAAAAAGAAATCCAGGAAAAATAGAATGTTTGTATTGGCACACAGACATAAGAGAGTACCGAAGAATAGTAGTGTAAGAATATAAGAGATATGATATGGAGGGGATATTAGTGGCAAACATTAATACACAGGATAAATACAAGGGCACACTGACGGTTATCAATGCAAGGCATATGCACATGGCCCATACAAATGCAAAAACACAACCAAAGCCAAGGAGGTACTGGTGACTCAAGATACTGTAGTTCTAGAAATTTTCGCGCGTTTTTAATTTCGCTACATCTCAAATTTTTTTCTTAAATTACAGTATTTTCGTGCAATCCAATTCCATACAATGTAGTGAAATACAATGCAACTTATTTTCGTGCGTGGTAGCGCGAAATAAAATCAAGTGCGAAAATTTCTAAAACTACAGTAAATGTAACCGAACATTGGAAAAGAAGACTTACTTCAAAGCAAATCTGTCTGTGTGCTTCAAAAGTTGTAAATGTCTGGGCTTATCTGGTGTAATAAAGGTTGCCTAAATCATGGAAGTGCTAAAACAGACTTTGAACCTCCATGCCTAAACAAACAAACAAAAAAGAAAAACAAAAAAACAAAAAAAAATTAAAGACCCCAAATGACCTTGACCTTTAACCTTTAGAGTTCACACAAAATGTGAAGTGTTGCCATACTTAGAATTTGAGCCTCACATGACTGAAATTGGATGAAAATTGACGAAGTTATGGCTAAATGAAAAGTTCAAAAGCCCAAATGACCTTGACCTTTAAGATTCAGAGATCACATGTAAATTATAACAATGTACAATATCTACAATTTAGGCTCAACATGAACCAAATCTGTTAAAAATTGTCCGCGTTACTCTAATTTCAAAGGGCCAAATCACCTTGACATTTGACTTTAAGAGGTCACATGTAAATTACAAAAAATGTGCAGTGTTGCAATGCCTGCAATTTGAGTCCAACATGATCAAAAAAATTGGATGCGAATTGACCAAGGTATGGCTGGATAAAACTTTCAAATGTCCAAATTGACCTTGACCTTTGAAGGTTCCTTTATATTACATAAACGTGCAGTGTTTTGAGTCCAACATGTCCAACGTGTCCAACCGGATGAAAATTGACCGAGTTGTAGCTAAGTTTGCAGTGTTACAAACATACAAATTGAAGTTGGATTGGCACCTGTACCTGTAGTAGTTATTGTGGTTATAACGATATTCAAAATTTGAATTTTGAATATTTAAATGGCCCTTATTTGCAAAAGTTTCGAAAGCAACAAGCCTCTGTACAAAAACTCAAGACTTCATGCATGCTGGTATAAATATACCAAGTTTGAAGTTTCTACGTGCAATAGTTTTCAAATGAAATGTCCAACAAATTTGCTTGTAAAGAAAGAAATTCCACGGTAAACAGTATGTCTGTGTTGGCTCACAGAAAAAAAATACAGTCCAGAAATGTGTCTGTGCACCTAGGAAGACTGAGCAAAAACCAACCAAATTCACCAGTGGTGGATGGAGACAAAATACAACGAACACCACGGAGTGTCTGTGCATGAATGCCAACTGCCACACAGAATCCAGACTGAGAATAAAAATGGGACTTGTTGTCTTTTTAAAAACCACTCAGACGTAGCTTTCCTAGCATAAGATAACCATTTGTAATACAATACCTGGGAAGGCGCGGCATGATATCACAAACCCACCAACCACACAAGCCGGTGGCGTTTTATCCATTTTGAGATTGAGCTAAATTGCTTCATACACGGTGAATATTTGCATGTTCTTGCTTCCGGTGATAAGAAATGTGTCAATTGTTTGTGCATTTATTCAACAGACATCAATACAAATTTATCCTTGGCTGAAATACTAGTAGGTAGCGAAAAGGTGAAGATTTTTGGAAATAACTACACTTCATCATAAACTATGGAACCGGTATTTGCGATGCTATTTTGAGAAAAGGGGCTGTAACACTAAAGAGCTACAATTCTGACATGGCTACCGTTATCATACAAAAATTGATTTACCCATCAACATTATCAAAAAAAGTCTAGTTAAAATTTGCCCTCCCCATTCAGGTGATAACGAGCAAGTAGTCAAGCTCAGGGATTAACGTGGTGAAGCCACACATACATGCTTGCCATCAAGGCTCATAAAGCACGTCAGCCAGACAGAGGCAGCCGGCAGAATGGTTGTCATCATATTCTTGTACATACGAACCCATCCATACTGACTACCGGAGTCACTGCCTGCAGAAAGTACTGATTGGGGTCAAATCCGCATTTTCGGTGAGCAGGCAAACAACTCGGTGGTTCGCGCTTGGGTGATCAGGCGCGCAGGCAAGCAAACAACTCGGGGGGGATTTGGTTTAGACAGATTAACGACGAGCGTTATCTTGTATTGATCCCCTACGGTCCATTAAGACAGGACCCCCCCCCCCCACACACACACTTTACATCACTTGTAACATTTTATTTCACAACACCACACTGGACTTTGCCACAGTCATGTTGAGCGTATGAATATAAAATTGAAACAATGAAAAGCAGTCGACCAGCGACCCGCACATCCAGCAAGATGCGGAGGCTACAGACGCACGTGTTGGCCATAGACGAAGTGTTCAGTGACACTGCTAACTTCGTCATAACATGCTTGTGACTTGAAAACAAGCGGAAACATAAACAAGCACACCTGTCTGATATCTTTCGCTTGACCTGGGTCGTGACAGGTCATGTTATTTTATATTATAAACATTTTTATTCTTGGATCACCTAATAGCTGTACATAGCTAATCTGGAGGCTCTCCAGACATAAAAAAAACGCACATAGTATATTTACAACACACAGGACAAACAAGCTTGGAAAATGTTACGCAATATATTATAATATAATGTTATCTATTCATGTCCCGAAGCATTGCCTTCAATGCAATACTTATGGACAGAGCAGAGTGTCGTGGCAAGCGCTTATTTCCTGCTGTACAAAGTGTGTGGGTTAGGTCAAGTATCTGGATCAGGGCCTTATGGCCACTTGCACTCGTTTGTGTTAACCTTGGGCTGACCCAGAGTTACCTCTGACTTCGAGGAGCTGGGACATCCCGGCTTGACTCTGGGTTAACCCTTGAGTTGTGTGACTCAAGCTGGTTTGCTGACAGTTCACTTCAGTGCAGGTTAAACAACCTGAGGTTGACACCACATTTATGAAATTCCCATTGTTAGTTCTTTCCCCTTGGTCCACATCGAGTGAAACTTTTTCCCATTTTCATCATTCTGGTAGTGTGCACTAACCCACATGTGCAAGCGTGAACGTATTTCTTGTCATTTGCGTAAAACATAGTTAGAAAAGTGAAAAAGTTGGAAAAAGAAACACTTTTAGAATTGGTGGAGCAATACACGATGCTTGGAAAAACAAAAAGAAAGGCAAAACAAGAATCTGGTGATGAAAAAAGGAAAGAAAAAAAACAGGCGGAACAACGCATTCTGTTGTCCCAAAAAGTGGTCAAACTTCTTCCAAAACAAATCTTCAGTTTTTCAAACGAACTTGATGATGACGCAGAATTGCATGGTCATGCTGCCTCAATCGGAAAAATGAGGTGATTACAGCTCAAATATATATATATATATATATATATATATATGTATATATATATATATATATATATATATATATACATATATATATATATAGAGATAGATAGATAGATAGATAGATAGATAGATAGATAGATAGATAGATAGATAGATAGATAGATAGATAGATAGATAGATAGATAGATAGATAGATAGATAGATAGATAGATAGATATCAACGCTGATGAGAAATGCAAGGTCATATAAGCATTTGCCTTCGCCGTCACGCAAAATTGATTGTAATGACACACATAATTTCTGTTATATGTATGTATCTATGTACGTACGTATGTGTGTTTTTATGTATGTATATATATATATAAATATATTTCATAAAATAATGTAACAATAAAAGGACAACAAAATGATTCCTGAACTCTCCTAGTATCTTGGTGCAGTGGGACAAGATGTGCTCTCTGTACAACAAAGCTAGTTCTATACTGCAATTTTTCACCACCCAGCTAACAGTGCTTATATGGAAAAATATTGATCTCGGAAAAAAGAATTACTGTAGTTCTTGTTTCAGTAAATGCAAAGGAGATTTGAGGAATACATGGAAAACTATACAAGAAGTTTGAACAAAACTAAAAAGTAGGCAATTTTCCTGATTCCTTCAAAATCAAGGAAGAAATTATCACAGATAAACAAAAAATAGCAGACAAATTGAACAAATATTTTACTGAAACAGGAGCAAATCTTGCTCAACAAATAAATCTCATTCAAAATTCCAGTCACAAAGAATATTTGCACAAACCAAGAGAGCTTTATATTCAATCATGTACCTGAAGATGATGCTGGTAAAATTATAGACTCAATCAAACAAAACTAGCAGTGGCTATGATGGAATTTCAACTAAATAACTCAAATTAATGAAACCAGCAATCATCAAGCCATTGACAGTCATCATAAATAAACACTTGTCACTGGCATCTTGCCTGATAAACTGAAAATAGCAAAAGTAGCCCCTCTTTATAAAAAGGATGATGCAAGCTTATTTGAAAGACCAAGTTCCATACTACCTAGCTTTTCCAAAATATTTGAGAAAGTCATGTTCCAACAACTTCATGACTATTGTAAAAAAAAACACACTTTATATTATAGTCATCCGTATGGCTTTAGGGAGTTGCACTCCACAGAGCTTGCGTGCCTTGAATTGTTCGATAGACTCTTTATAAATCTTGATGAAAGGGGTACTCCAATGTACATTTTCATGGATCTTTCCAAAGCTTTTGACACGCTCGATCACAACATTCTGGTTGATAAACTTAAATACTATGGTATAGCAGACACACCTTTACAATTATTTCAGAATTGCTTGACTAACCGTAAACAATATGTAGAATTTGATGGTGTCAATTCGTCGTCTCTGGAAAATATCACAACAGGGGTGCCACAAAGTTCTGTACTTGATCCACTACTGTTCATCATATATATTAGTAACCTTTCCAATATAACAAACCTCTTTCGTCCAATCATCTATGCCGATGATACAACTCTTCTCAATACCTTAAAAATATTTCGAACTTGTAATCTTACTCAAAATGTTTCCATAAATATAAATGAAGAACTGCTAAAAATAAGCAAACGGATGAAACTCAA
Organism: Hermodice carunculata; assembly: GCA_964020975.1. Lineage (NCBI taxonomy): Eukaryota > Metazoa > Annelida > Polychaeta > Eunicida > Amphinomidae > Hermodice > Hermodice carunculata. The sequence continues at coordinate 104,396,925 of OZ026616.1, read as the reverse complement.
TAGACTTTCCTTAAATGCCAAGGAAACCAAGTTCATTATGTTTTTTAATCCCCCAAAAAGATGTAGTGACCCCAGAAATAGTAATTGATGATGTAAGGATTGAATGTGTAAACGGCTTTATTTTTTTTAGGTATCATCATAGACAAACATATCAACTGGAATGCCCATATAGATAAGATTGCAATAAAAATATCCTGGACTATTGGTATTGTGTATAAATTGAAGGCATATATTCCTCAAAATATCATGATTACATTATACAACTTTCTTATACTCCCACACATAAACTATGGTATATTAGCCAGGGGACACAAAAGCACCAGAATTGCCTCACTGCAAAAGAAAGCAATAAGAATAATAAGTCATGGCACATATCTTACACATTCTGAACAAATCTTCAAAAGAACGAAAATGCTAAAATTAGTGACATCTTTATTGATCAAAAGATAAAGTTCTGTTATTAATTTATCAACAAACAGTCACCCACATTCTTAAATAAATTTCCTTTACAACCAGCATCTGAAACACATGGTCATTGTACAAGAAATCGTAGCAAAATATTCAAAACACGAACTAGACTTGGTAGCAAAGGAAATTGCATAAGGCATGAAATAGTTGACACTTTGAACTGCACTCCAGATAGTGTTAAAGATAAAGCACTAGAGCATTGTATATCTGAGTTTCTCTCTCTGCCAAATTGTATTTTATTAATAGGTATACTGATGTTTGCTCAGTGCCTAATGGCTGTGTATGTAATTTAACATAATACAATGTAGGTAACATCGATTTAGTTACTGTTTAAGATGCAGTAATGTCACATCGAATGTCTGCCTCTCTTTTAAATAATATACACTGATTTCTGCTCAAAGTCAAGCGTATAAATTTATTTAAATCATTATGATGCATATTTATGCTCATCCATTCCTCAATACATGTAAATTATGAAATGCGATGACTAAATATTAACATTTTTGCACCCTGTTTCAAAATGAATTAGGCTATACCTTTATTGTCAATTTTTCCTTGCAGGTGGCTTCCATGGTAGCAGCATGTAATGCGTTAATGGAAGTCTCCTCGCCTATTATCCTTGTTATTGTTATCTTTGATTATGTTTTTCATTCAAAATAAAATAAGTCTGAGTCTGAGTCTATATGTTTTCTAATTAAATCAGCATCACCATTTTCATAGAACTGCAGGGATACCCGAAGCTGCAAAACTGCGAGACTAAAACATTCCTTTTTCTGAACATGTTGCAGCTGTCTTCCTACCAACTGTAGAATGTTTATAACGGCTTGTTTTGTAAAGTGAAGACGGAAGAGAAATCCGTCATCATTGCATTTGTGAAACGGAATTCTTCTATCCTGCAGTATTCTCGTCTTTTAACAGCCTTTAAAGCATTTCAAGGTCGTCTAGCCACTCCAGATAGCAGCCATTTCAATTAGCACCTATTTCTTTTACTGACTTCGCAGTCAGCTTCACAGTGACCAGACCTCTATCATACAAAATTCTCTTATGTCATAGAAACACACACACACACACACACACACACACACACACACACACACACACACACACAAAACAACTTTTACTAGGTGTCTTTGGGGAAACACACTTTCAACAGTGGTGTTAAGACAAGCAGAAGGCAGTTTCAGTGTTAACTCAGGGTTCAACCTAAAGTTAACACAACACCTGGCATGTGCAAATGAAAATAAAATCAACCAAAGGTTAAATCCAGAGAAAACTCAACAGCGACTTAACACTGACGTCTGCAACTGGCCATGAGTGCCATATGCTTGTCACTGAACTACACAACACGACACCTAGCTATCACAGACCACAACAAGAGGGCTGTGTGAACAGCCCGTGCCTCAGCTGATCTTGACATTCATCACACTTGCAGCTCTATGAACTTGGGAAAGGATCAAGGACACCATGTTCTGAGTAAGTCTGACCTTTATACAAGTACACCTACATGTGCAACATCAAAGTTCAAGTAATTCTCAAGTTATAATGAAGAGTAAAATTCATGTATGTTGCACTGTGACCCCACAAACGAGGTCAAGGTCATTCATCTACTGTCTCAGCATGACCTTCATACAGAATAATTAACATGTGTAGCTAACTCAAAACAGATCTCAAGTTATCAAGTAAACAGTAAATTTCGTGTCAGTTGTCCTGTGAATTAGCATTAGAATGCCCATTGACTTACATAGTAATCAATAGGAAAGCTGCATTGAACGATAAGTACCCGAATTGAAAATCCTTAAAAATCAGGAATCCAAAGCAGTGCCACCTAGTAAACAACTGTTTGACCCTTCCACAACAATATATCCATCACATTTCAGCTTAATCTGAGGGATTGTTCTGAGAAAAAGTGAAAAATAGCAAAACCACACAAAAAATTAATTTAAAAAAAATTGCAGCGCCACCTGGTGAACAAATTAACAACAAGGAGTCCCTAGATGTCTTCCTGTATGATATCAAAGCATTTGGGGAAGCAGTTTCGGGGAAGAAGATTTTTCAAGATTTGTCAAAAAAAACACAAAAAATTTCATTAAAAATCCAAAAATCACTGGAGCATGACCACGTGAACAAATTGGTAGAAACCCACCCAAGGTATATTGCCACCAAGTTTGAAATTAATCTGGATGACGGTTTTGGAGAAGAAGTCGAAAATGTGAATTAGCATTAGAATGCCCATTGACTTCCATAGTAATCAATAGGAAAGCTGCATTGACCGATAAGTACCCGAATTGAAAAAATCGTTAAAAATCAGGAATCTGCAGCATTCTCACATAGTGAACAATTTTGTTTGACCCTTCTACAAGGAACATATCCACCATGTTTCAGCTTAATCTGAGTGATGGTTCTGGAGAAGAAGTCGAAAATAGCTATAACACACAAAAATTCATAAAAAAATAGGGAAAAATCGCAGCGCCACCTGGTGAACAAATTAAGAACTAGGAGTCCTAGGACGTGTTCCTGTGTGATATCAAAGCAATTGGGTGAGCAGTTTTGGAGAAGAAGATTTTTTAAGATTTACCCAAAAAGAAAAAAAAAATTCATTAAAAATCCAAAAATCACTGGACCGTGACCATTTGAACAAACTTGGTAGAGACCCATCCAAGGCACATCTCCACCAAGTTTGAAGTGAATCTGGCTGACGGTTTTGGGAGAAGAAGTCGAAAATGTGAATTGTGGACGACGGACGGACGACGGACGGACGACGGACGGACGGACGACGGACGGACAGACGGACGACGGACGGACGACGGACCCTCAAAAAACCTCAGCTGACTGACAAGTCAGCTGAGGTAAAAACCACCAAGCAACATCTCCGTGAGGTGTTCTCTTGCTACCCGACTTGCAACTGTGCCGTCTCCCAATTCCATTGAAGGGGTTCTGGCTGAGGCAGCAGGACCATTTGGGTGTGTGGGTGGAAGCCACGTGGGTTCACTTCATATTTCCTGTGGAAGTGTCATCTCCCAACCTAACACAAAACCTACATGTACGTGTTTTCAAAGAACACAAGTGCACAAGTTATTAATGACAACCATACAATGATCATGATCCCAGGCTTTCATGAAGAGATTACGTGAGTCCTACTTCTGCCATTAATCCAACAAGGGGAAAGAGAAGTGGTCTCTGTTACACACCCACAGCATACTGACAGTATTCCCTCTGTCTGCAATTTTAACCTATCAGAACGCCATCTTGGAAAAGAACTGTTTTAAGCCAGCATTTACCAGCTCTTCATTCACTTTTCTCACAGGCATTTATAGGTGAAATATACGCGATCCGTAATGCCGAGAAGTCCGGGAAGGTTTAGAAAACAAATTCCACAGATGCTTCCAAGCAGCCATTGCCTGGCAGGCACTGTCCTCCCTGTCTCTGCGATCTGAACATGCATGAAGCACTAAATAAGTGATGGTGAACAAATGTTCACGGAGCTCCCATCTTAAATGAGCAAGCCAGTATTGGTGCCCAAAAGAGGAAGGATGATACAGAGAGCATGCACACGAGGAGTCACCACCAGTTCCAAAAGAACCAAAAGATGGTGTCACAGGACCATCAGGTTTTCAGGAATAAAGTTACTGAGCTGAACTCAACTTTCTTGAGTGTTTGACCCAGATACAGAGGTCTTGGCAAATGTTGGCCGAGAGGCAACGTTACATAACTAATATGAAATCCACAAGGATATTTCAAATTGTGCATAGCTTGTATGTGGATATGGCCAGCAGTTTATAGGCATGAGCCAATCAGATGGCTTGCAATTTTACAAAAATGGGATGAAGTTGTATATCTGCTTGATTGCCAATTACATAAAAAACAGCCGGTACTTTCCGACCTGTATCCACTATTGGGGCAACCTTCTCCACTACACTCTTACTCTGACTCAGAGGGGACTATTGGCTCCTGTACCCAGTGCTGCTACTTAATTAATAGCCTGAGGGCGACTTCAGTGTCTGACACAGTATTCCTATAATGGAGCCCACTGCTGCCTACAGCTGGTAATTTCAAGGCATTGTATTACATTTTTAGGTAATGCTCACACTCGAAAAGTCCTATTCTATATTCTAAAGTACATTTATTCAACTAATTTACCTTCCGTTAACAAAATGATAACACATATATTTTTGATGCTACCTTTTCAAATTATCCAATTGGGACTCACCCACCAACTTGGCTGCCATTTTGAAAATTGTGGATTCCACATCCATTGGTTTGTAAATGAGGATAGTATTGCTATGATCCTGGGGAGTTTATAATATATATTTTGCAATTATTTCAGAGCATCAATTATGATATGATATATGCTGTAGCAGCGATTCACTTTGATATCCAAATCAAATGTATTTTTTGCGACAGTCCTGCAATGCATTGCCCCGTGTTCAAAATAGCGCTCACCAAGGTGCATGATTTGCTGATTCAAGGTAGCGTGTCGCATTTGGATTTGTAATTAACAATGATAACTGCTTCAGACACAGCCGAGCCGGCAGATTAAAGTTAAGATAGTAAGTCATGTTTTAAAAGTACTTTCACTACCGTTTGCCCTTGTAACTCGGAGAAGAGACACCTGGAACCTAGTGAAATATTATGATAATGGGCGTTATTGAATTTTAGGAGACCCAAGCCCCTATGGAACTAATAATGGTTCAATGTTCATGAAAGTTCAGGATGCGTTTGAAAGAATCACTAGCAACACAAATCACTTATCTGAGATGACTTCTGACCGGCCCAAAACATGTAATTGAAACATCGGCATTCCTGCCAATGATACAACATGGCTGTGGTAAGTGCTGCTAGGGACAGTATCATATAAGTTTAAATGTGATCATGAATAAGAAAATTATTGCTTGACTATTTCGAAGAAGAATTTGGAAGAAAGCGAATGCTGAGAACCTCCTCAGGATTATCCCAGGGCATCACATGCACCTGTCTCGTGAAGGTAAACATGCTCATATGGCTAATCTAGTAAATGTACCGTGATTGGTTAAAATCAAGTTTCGATGTTGCCTTGTTGGTAACATCAACGTAAAAAGTCTTTCAGTACATATGCAAATGGCGGGCTCGATAATTCATTCCATCAAGTCAAGTCGAGTAAAGATTCATTTATTCAAACGATACAATGCATGTACATGAAAATAATGCAAGTTGAGACCTATGCAAGTTGAGACCAAGTTCTAATATTGCTGAGGAGACTATCCTTAAGGCTTGTATAGCCGCCTTCAAGACAGCCACCTTCAAGACAGCCACTTTCAAGATTACGCAAAGAATATTGATTTATGACCATAGAGATTAAAATACTGTCTACAAGTCTACTGAGATGTTTCTGTGGTACATAAGAGCCTTGTTACTGTGTGAAATGTTTTGAAAATCGATAAAGCAAACATAAAAAATTACCAAGAGTTTTAACATGTTTATCGATAAGAGTCTGCAATATGTGATCGTTTGATCTCAAACCTTTCCTTAAAGTTAATTCGATATTTGTTGTGTGTATCCTTAACAGTCTGTAGCTAAATACTTTCCCCTTCCGAATAAACGATAACGTCACATAAGAAAGAATCGTATAATAATTCTGAACCAGTTGTTGCAAAAAAGACGTAATATATTCAGTGACATGGGTGATTTTTTTTTCGAACTCAAATTTAAAATAGCCAGACATACCATCGTTTAATAAACATTTCGAAGGCAAGGTCACATATGCACGCCATATTTCACAGATATACATGTACGTAAAGAACGGCATAATAACCTTTTAGAATTGATTGATAAAGAATTTACAACTCACTGCTCTAATGGGAAATATTTTTCTTGGTCTCCCAAAAGCTTTACCTGCTTTATCACATAAGACCCTTTATGGCACGGTCAAAAGAACCTCTAGCTCAAACTTCAATGCCTTAATAGACATTTTTGTATGCATTCTGTGCCAGTTCCTATCTGAAAGTCCCTTTTACAGAGTTCCCAGTTTTGTCTTGTAACAACGTGAGTCTTGTAGACTGTTAAAATGTTGCGTACAGTCAGAAGCGATGGCTATTATAAACATGCATGTATTATTATGGGCGACTTTAATGCCTCTACCAACAGGGAAAATGATTTTACCGTGCCAGATAAAGCAGATACCATCCACATTCCACTACCGGTTTGTGACTTCGAAGATATGCCTCTGCAAAGACTCAATGCAGAAATAAGGAAAATTGATAAACATGGTAAAAGTCTACTTTCCTTTTGTATTTCTTCGGGCATAAGAATTGTGGATGGTAGAAAGCTAGGTAATTAGGAAGGTAAATATACATGTTATGCAAAAAACGCAAACTACCCAACATGCATAGATTATGTAATATGTGACGAGGCGCTGTTGAATGACATCCCATATGTGGTTGTGCATGACCTTACCTACTTCTCTGACCATGGTCCCATGTCCTTTCAATTGATTACAGGTAAAACCCAATGTATGTAACATGCATGTTATCAACGCACAACTGAAATATGGAGGTCCCCTTTGAAATGCAATACCTTCTAAATTTCAGTGGAATTCCGAAAGTGATCCTATATTAAAAAATGTATTGAAAGTCTTATGCAAGAATGAGATCAATAATTTGTTGACTACAGTTTATAATGTGGAAATGCGCGAAGGGATTGATAAAATGACAGATGGTTTTAACAGTATCGTGTACAAAGCTGACTCGTTGTTCCTAAAGATTAATAAAAGAAGGAACAAGCAAAAACGGCGACTTCCTAAACATATTGATACCGATGGTGCGCATTTATTTAAAGTAATGAAATATTTATCAATTACGCAAAGTGTATTATTCTACAAGGAAAAAATCAGAAAACTATCCAAATCTAATCCGAAACAATTTAAACGCAATTTACTTGAAGTTAAAGAGAAAGATCCAAAACAGTTCTGGAACCTTCTCAGTGAGCTGGATGAGGCTACGAAATCAAAAGTTAACTGTTCTGAAAAAAATTGATCCTGAATTATGGTTCAGACATTTTTTCAAGTATCAGGCCAAACAGATCCGAACCCCACGAATCTCCCTTTTACCATATTATTAAATCGAAGATCGGGAGGCAAGAACACCGATGATTTACTTAATTAGATTATGTCATCGATATTAGTGAAATTAATTCAGAATTCGCAAAATTTAAAAACGGAAAATCTCCCGGTAAAGATATGATTATTAGCGAAATGTTGAAAAGTACAAAAGACCTTTTGGTACCACTTTTACATAAGTTTTTTTAATCTTATATTCTCTTCAGGCTTCTTGCCGCGTATATGGAAAACAAGTTTACCTAAATTATTACATAAAGGTAGGTCTGTTGTAACTTGTAGACCCTAACAGGTATCGTGGCATTTCACTTACAAGTTGTCTTTCCAAATTATTCTGTAGTATTCTTAATTCTCGGTTACTAAAGAATTTTTGACATTTTTGTGGGAAAACTTCAGTTTTCCCACACAAATGTCAAAATACTGGTTTCGAATAGTAAAGCTAAATCCTGAGCCAATGTTATGTGATTGCTTCCTCTGTAATGTGCATAAGAATTCTGGGAAACTTCAATGGTTGAAAACGCTGCAAAACGCTTTTCATGTGACTCACTTTGAAAATATGTGGAATAATGTTGGTGGCAAAAAGGACGATTTTCTTACTAGACGTTTCAAAAAAAGGGAGACAAAAATTATTTCGAAATCAATGGAACGAAGCTCTACTCGAAAATATTCAAGACAATAAGAAATTAAGGACACATGTAAAATTCAAACATGATTGCGGACCAGAACTATACTTATATTTAGTGAATGATTATGAAATTAGAAAAGGTCATACTCGTTTTCGGATCAGCGCCCATAATCTTAAAATCGAAACTAGGCGGCACAAAAGACCAACAAAAACCGCTTTGGAGAAAAGATTATGCGAAACCTGTGGACAAATTGAAAGTGAAGAGCACATATTAATATCTTGTCAAATATTCTCAGCACAACGTGATAACCTTTTTCAACAACTTACTAAAATATTTCCCATGGTTTCTTACCTTTCGGGCTCAGAAAAATTTTCTACTTATCATGAAACTGGACGATAATGATTTGATATATTACACTGCAAAAATTTTTGGTTCCACTATCGCCACCAGAGGGCAGTTCTGACAGCTTTTTAAAACTTCGTTTCTTTGAGCATTAACTCATATTGGTGCTTAATGCTCGCATATGTAGGGCACCTTTGTACTTTATTTGTATTTGTTCTTTATTTGTGTGTATGTTTGTATTGACAAAATATCACATTGTATTATTTGTGATACAGTCAATAAAGTTTATTTCATTTCATGATGAAGATCTCAAGGATCCATTGCTTCTATCTGTATGGCTGCACAACGGTGTCCCGTAACCATTATCACATGTTTGATGTGGCGGCTGCAGATTGCATACAAGATCTGTGAGGCATCTAATTTGCCACGTGTAGCCTATCACAGTGCCGCCTGCTTTTGAGGTATTCTTCAAACTGTGGTATGCATGGCAACATGTAACAAAGACTTTTAATTTAAACATAGCACACACTCACACACACACACACACACACACACACACACACACACACACACACACACACACACACACACACACACACACACACACACACACACACACACACCCTTGTGCTCAATCGAATTGTAGTATCCCATAAGGCCACTCTTAATCAACTATATACACACTTAGCGTGGCTTCTTAGTATATATTTATATGAAAACTATGTGTATGAGTAACACGCTCGTTTTTCAGACTTGTTCAGTTTGGATCGAGTTCTTGCATGCTGTTAAACTAAACCACTGTTATTTTGTGCTTTTAACATTTATAAAATTTGGGATTACCCTGACCTGTTTTTACAGGTCATTAAACACTCTGGATGCCAAATTCAATATGCTGAGAAACAGTAAGGCTAAAGGTACTTAATGCACTACAAATGTATACCAGGTGGAAAGTTTATATTGCGCAATGTGGATCTTGAAATACATTGTACTTTCTAAAGATCACGCATGAATTGCATTTCAGGAAATGATTTTTTTCTTTTTTGGTGATGGCCATCCGACTTCATGTGAGCAAGGCATTATCCCCATGGGCATCGTGTTTAATACTGAGATTAGAAAATCTTCAGCAGTTTACAATATCAACCATGGACAGTTTGATATGAATTTCCATTTAGAATCAGAAATTTTACATCTATCTTATTCATGCTGATTTAAAAGCTAGGACGCACAGTAGCCATCATTGTCTGGTTTGTCACTTATCGCAAATGTGAGAAGGCGTTTAAGGCAAGAAGGGGTAGAGATGACGCCTTTATATCAGAAGACCTTACAAAGAAAAGGACCCATATCATCTTCATGGCTTGCAAGCTTAAAAGATTAAATACCGTACACTCCTATTGGATGGTCGCTTGTATATAAAAGAGAGAAACCCTTGGCACAAAGATCAGGGAGGAATAATTTTGCCAATCTAGGACGAGCAGGATCTCAATGCCTACCAAAAATCTTGGCACCAAATAGACGCACAGCTGCCATATTAAGCCGTGATCCGTTTTGTGAGCCCAGTGGTGCAACTTAAGGCTGACTTGGGTCGGACTTGAATGCCCCAAGCCCCAATTCTAGGGCTTGTGGTCGGGGCTGCCTGGTTCCAAAATGTTCAGCACACTCGTACCACCGTATCTTTCCCAGCTAGTCCCACCCACAAACGAAAGAGTTGCTATCGTGAGACACGGAATGCTCAAAACATTAGACAATTTCAACTTCAAACTGAAAGAAGTAGCAACTCTTTTCTTCGTTCTGTAATAAATTCATGGAACAATCTGCTGTTAGATATCCGTTTGTCCCCATCTCACTCAATATTCGAAACCAAGTTAAAACTAGTGCTATTCAAAAATGACACTCCTACTTATTTCCCCCACGGACAGCGTTTTCCTTATATTTCCCAAACCCAACTTAGCTTAGGACACTGTTCTTTTGGGTCATCTGCACCGAGTGACTATTGTGGCGACTTGTGGCTACAGAATCCATGATGAAAACATTGAATATTTTTTCCTGTTTTGTCCATGACATTAAACCATCAGATCTACACTTCTCAAACGAGTTTCTAAAATTTTAGCCCGCACAGTCAACCCATCTTTCATTCTGCATTTTGACCAAAATTATGTAATCTAAGTAATGTTGAGAGGAAGTCCTGATTTGCATTTGCAAGTCGAACCAAACCAGGGAATATTCAGAGCCGTGCAGAACTTCATTGTTAAAAGTAGGAATTTCGTATTTTGACAAAGTGCAGTTTATTTCTTTGATATTGTACATTGCATGTTCATGCTAGTTTCCTGTGTGTCTTGTACACACTATTGTTTGTGCTTGCGTGCCTGGAGAGCCTTCAGCTTTGTCTTTTTTGTAACTATTGGGCGATCTAGGTGAAATAAGCATATGCCAACTCCTGTGGCTGTCTTCACTTGTGGATATATTGTTATCATCCAGCACGAAAATGCATCTGGAGCACAGCTGGGCCGCTGAAGCTAATTCACATAACAACGTGATCAAAAAAAGAGAATGCACTCCATAAACATCTTTAGACAAACCATATGGTACATGTAGGCCTGGATAAGAGAGCTTTATTGCAGACTTTAAATTTACACATATTACACAAAATGACGAAACTACGACTAGGCACTGTAATATACAAGACATAATCCAGGAATACATTTAAAAATTAGCATACCCTTTATTTAACCATGGCACTGAGCAATTTTTCCCAAAAATTTGGAGCATCATCTGATTTCGAAGTTGGCCAAGTACACGATTGATACTATTGTCAAGTGTGACCAAGTTAAGTGATCCCTTGCACAGCGTTAAACTTCTCCCACAACAGAGTGACAATGTAACTTATGTCAAAATTTGACGGATTCAAAACACGTGGTTCAGAACGCGAGTGTAATGAAGTACGTCATGATCAGCCGTAGATGTTTCACACGACGTCATTAGTTTCCCAGAGTCCTTTGACAGGAGGCCTACAAAGACCGTGTCGACAGCATAGGTAAGGTTATTTCATAACAAACCGGCGATATCGCAGCCTACACCACTATTGACAAAAGTTATATTAAAATAACACCTAGGTCAGTTTAGGTTGAATCGCTGGCGGTGTTGTTTGCATACTAGAACAGTGGACGGGTTATGGATTTTGCCTTTGGATCTGCAGCATTTTGTACCACAACCAACCTTACATGAAAGGCTGCCATATCATGTGGAGTATCAGGAATCAGGAATCTCTTTATTGCATCAATAAATACATACAATCAATCAGTATGGTACAATAACGTATTTTACAATTGCATATATATATATATATATATATATATATATATCTGGGAGACATGTATTAAGGTCATAGTTGACCGCCATCATACGAAATTGTTATACTCTCCATTTATTAATTATGCAGATGATATTAATTTAAAGTAAATGTAAGCTCCGATATTTACGGTACTGCAAGTATTAATAAATTGACAAAGTGTACAGGGCCTATAGGTACATTGTGCTTTTTTGTCCCCTCAATGAAATCACAAATCGAATGATCAAAATCAAAATCAAAATTACCGGCCATATTTGCATATACATATATGACAATTTGGCAAACAACATTCAGGTTCATATCTTTATATAATAATTCTTTATATAAATTGAAAATCCTTGGATACTATGTGTCTTGACTTTCTTTATCGTAGCTGTGTGTCATTGAAAAATAACCCATCTGATGTATTATACATTGATTTGTATAGAGGCAAGATGCCTTATTAATATACCGTCCCTTTGCCTTGTTATAGTTTACTAATAAGCGGCTGAATATATTAATTTAATATCTCAAATATTTATCAATGGCCCCGCAACTGGTCGATAACCTTTAATGCCTTGAAAACAGATTCATTTCCCATTCCTTGGTTCCAAAACCAATTCAATTGATAACACCCCCTTCACTTCCAAGGCCACGTGTTGTAAGACGTGAACCATCACAAGTATGTTGGACGTATAATACATTCACATTTAAAGTGGCCCGTTAATATTACTGATATTTGTAACAAATTGAACCAGCAATACGAAGTTATACGAAGAAATGGAAGGTTCACCGTGGTTACACGTACGGAAATATATACATTGATTTTAATGTATAAATTGGTAAATTCGATATTAACCCTCTGTGTTCCATTGATCATGGTGCGTCTACTCCAGATACTCCAACCGTTAATACCACAAAGCAGCTTGGTCTTCCTCATTTTCATGCTCCAATTGACCTTTTTGATACCTCATTTTCCCCTCTATAGCCAGACTTCCTCTTGAGACTCGAAATCGTGCTCCAATTAAAATATTCACATCTAAAATAAATCAACAAGTCCAATAAAGTTTCTTGGAGTTAATAACATTCGCAATAGATTCCTATAAGTACAGCACATAAGCCTCCGTCTAGATGCACGCCAATAAAACCGCAACTGATTCACGATAGGTGTTAAGGACCATCTCAAATGCTCCTGTGGCTCACATGACGAAGATACCTGCCACTATCTCTTTATCGGTCCCTCTTATGCCGCCCCATGACCAGGATTACATACTATGGTTTCCTACCTTCCTGTATCCACATTACAAGCTACATGGCTCTCGAGAAGGTTCTCTTGAACAAAATGGACATAAAAAAATTGCCGTGTAGGAATTTGTAAAATAGATCGTTCTCATGTAATAGGTATTAGTTGTTCCTGAAAATTCTATTCAGTATTTGTACTCGGAATTATTCTTACTTAATTATGTATAGAAAGTAGACAAGATTTATCACATTTTCTATTTGTCTGTCCAGCACTAAATGATATCAGGTTACAGGTATATAGAAATTTGGAAGTCAACTCTCTGAATGAGAATTGTAAAAGGCATGACAGC